>CM033692.1:29932551-30636307 GCA_019514585.1 Dendrobium officinale
TTTAAGCCCTCTTTTAAAATTATGTTGAACCGAAATAAAAATTATTTCTTTTAAGTTTTGTAGAAAAAGTTTTTCAACCACAGAGTTTCTTAAGACTAAGAATTAAAATGCGAAAATGTAAAAACAGTAAAGTAAATGACACCAGATTTATAGTGGTTCGGTCTAAAACTAGACCTACATCCACTCCCCAGAGGCACCCTCTGAGTATTGCACTAATATCAATAGTTACTCTCCTTTTGCACCCACAGCAAGGCAGAGAAGCCTTTACAACACACTCTTTTCACCACTCCCCAGTGCGGCAGAGAACCGTCATCCTTTTACACAATCCCCAGTGTTGGCAGAGAACCGTCCGTCCTTTCACACAATCCACAGTGTTGGCAGAGAATCGTCGTCCTTTCACACTCTCCTAGTGTATGTAGAGAACCCTTCAGCTATTCACAATCTCCAAGTGTAGGCAGAGAACTCTTCGGCTATTCACACTCTCCTAATGTAGGCAGCGAACCCTTCGGCTATTCACACTCTCCAAGTGTAGGCAACGAACCCTTCGTCTGTTCACACTCTCCAAGTGTCGGCAGAGAATCGGATCTCCTTGACAGATCTTCTCACAAGAATCTAAAAGGAAGAAGGAAAAGAGTGAAGTAATCCCAATTTACAAGTAGAGACTCTTACCTTTGAAATCCAAGTGAAGCCTTCTTGCTCCAATGGTAGGAATCCTCCTTTGAATGCTCTCTTCCAATCTCTCCTTGGCTATTCTCTCAAGAGGCACGAAGATCAAATGATAAAAAGATTTGGTGGTAGTCTAATTTGGACTATTTATATAAAAAACAAGAAAAACCACCCAAAAACTGCAAGTATTCAATTTTGTACGCATTGGATCATCTCGTACGATCGTGGATCATCCTGGACGATTTTACTTAAACGATTTGAAACAACCCCATTTGTATATTTGTACGAAATGTCTTCGTACAGCTGATCGTCCCGTACGAACTAGGTTCGTCCGGTACGAACGGTTATTACTAGGTCGATTCTAGAAACTGCTGAAAACCGTTCTAAGTTGGTTAATCTTTTGGACGAAAATTTATTCGTCTGAAACAACCCCATTTGTATATTTTTATAGAGGACCGATCGTCCTGGAAGATTATTAATTTCATCTGGACAAAAATTTTCCAGAGGACTAATCGCCATTGACGATAATTTAATTTTGTCTGGACAAAAATTTTCCAGAGACCAGATTGTCCTGGACGATTATTAATTTCATCTGGACGAAAATTTTCCAGAGGACCAATCGCCATTGACGATAACTTAATTTCGTCTGGACGAAAATTTTACAGAGAACCAATCGTCCTGGAATATTGTAAAATTCATCCTGGACGAATAGGACTTAGAAAAATTTTTAAGCAAGTTCCTAGTCGTTCCATGTGCTCAATAGGAGATAACTGTCTGATCGTCCCGTACGAACGTATATCATTTAGTACGATCAGTATAAATTTTTTTATGATCTCCTTATGTGTGTGTATGTTTTTATTCACTCAATTACAATCACTCCCTTTCAATTTAATTTCAAAGAAATGCAAACTTCAAATTTTACAAAGTATCTCATTCTGAATTTGATTTGAAGTCTTCGTAGTCTGGAGTTCGTTTTTCCTGAAATGTTAGTACACACAAGAGCAAATAAAAATCTTCTAAAATTGTTAGGAGATAACTACACATTTGAACAATAATGTTTGGAATCCTCAAAACTACATAAGTTGCAAAAATGGAAAGCATTCAAATATCAACTATCTTAACATTTTGGATATTGTCCATGCAAGAAGAGTTGAATCAATTTGTAAGAAATAAAATTTGAGAATTAACTTCAAGGCCAAAAGATCAAAGTGTTGTTGGAACTAAGTGGGTATTCAAAAATAAAATGAATGACTCAGGTGTAGTCATTAGAAATAAGTCAAGATTAGTTGCTAAGGGGTATAATTAGATTGAAGGAATTGATTTTGAAGAGACTTTTGCCCCTGTAGTTAGACTTGAAGCAATTAGGGTTTTGCTAGATTTGCCTGTTTTAAAGGATTCAAATTATATCAAATGGATGTAAAAAGTGACTTCTTAAATGGGGTAATTGAAGAAGATATTTTTGTAGAACAACCACGTGGTTTTGAAAATTCAAAATACCCAAATCATGTTTTTAAATTGAAAAAGGCATTATATGAATTAAAAAAGGCACCTAGGGCTTGGTATGAGAGGTTGAGCACCTTCCTACTTGAAAACTATTTTGAAAAAGGAAGTGTGGATACAACTCTTTTTTTGAACAAATTTGGAAAGGATATACTCATTGTTAAAATTTATGTGGATGATATCATTTTTGGTTCTTTAAAAAAAAATCTTTGTAATGATTTTTCTAAAACAATGAGTAGTGAATTTGAAATGAGTCTAATGGGAGACTTACATTACTTTCTAGGTTTTAGCATTAAGTAACTTGAGGAAGGCACATTTCTTAGCCAATCTAAATATGTTAAGGACATCCTCAAAAAATATGAAATGGATAATGCTAAACCTGTTAGTATACCAATGAGTTCCTCAGTTCAGTTGGATAAGGATCTTAAGGGAAATTCTGTTGATCAAAAGAAATTTAGAGGGATTATTGGATCTTTACTTTACTTGACTGCTAGCCTACCCGATATCATGTTTAGTGTTTGCTTGTGTGCTAGATTTCAATCAGATCCAAAAGAGTCACATTTGACAGCAGTGAAAATGATTTTAAGATATTTACTAGGAACTCAGAACTTAGGAATTTGGTATCCTAGGTTTAGCTCTTCATTTAAAATTATTGGTTATTCAGATTCTGACTTTGTAGGTTGTAGGGTGGATAGGAAAAGCACTTCTGGAACATGTCAATTCATTGGAAATTCATTAGTTTCATGGTCTAGTAGAAAACAAAATTCAGTGGCCCTATCTATTATAGAAGCTGAATACATTACTTTAGGAAGTTGTGTGGCACAAGTTCTTTAGTTAAAACAATAGTTGATTGATTTAGGATTAACTATAGGCACTATACCAATTTATTGTGATAATACTAGTGCTATCTGCATTTCTAAAAATCTTTTTTTCAACATTCAAGAACCAAACACATTGACATAAGGCATCATTTCAGAAGGGATCATATATCCAAGGGAGAATTTGAACTTACCCATGTTTCAACTGAAAATCAACTTGCAGACATTTTTACAAAACCTTTAGCCTTTGATACTTTCAGTACATTAAGAACAAGGCTTGGAGTAATTGATTTAAATGCTTAGATAAAAATGTTTTTCTGCAATATTGATATTTTTGTTTTGTGTTCATTGTGTTTTCTAGTTAGTTTATGTGATATTTTCTTCTTAAAAAGGTATGTATTTAAGTATTGTCTTGTTTGTTTTTATTCGTTTTTATTTTGAGTGTGAAAATGTGAATTTGTGGTCATCATCGTCCGGGATGAAAATTCTTCGTACGGGACAATTTGTGTAATATGACAAACTGTGTGATTTCGAACTGTTTTAAGAGCCGTTTTTAATGTAATTCGTCTGTACTATCATCACGATCGTCCGGGACGAAATATTTTTCAAATGACGGGATGAATGAATGCAGCAGCTGAATGGATAAGACAGTTTTTAATATGAACTTCGTTTGTACGAACCTTTGGTTCATCCAGACGAACACATGTCGGTTCATAGCGGGGGACGGTTTCCAATTGCCACAAAAACAAATTGAATTCCTGATCGTCTGGACGAACACGTGTTCGTCTGTACGATTGGTTTAATCAAAAGCTTGTACGAAAGGACGCTTTGTAAGTTGTGTGTTTACGAAAAGCCATTTCTTTTTTTACTCATTCATTCGTCCATACGAAATTTTTTTGTACGGGACGAATCTAATTCGTACAGGACGAATGAAAATTTCGTCTGGTACGAACAGTCATTTTTTCCATAAATTGACGGTATTTTTTTTACTGAACAGTCACATTCACACATCTCTTTCAAACCTTTCTTCTCTCAAGATCTTTAAATGGCAAGTTCTAGCAAGCGCCAAAAGTCTTTGACTAAGGGTCCACCAAGAAACACTTCTGAAAATTTCCTTTCTAAAGCCAATGAAGAATCCTATGCTAGGTTTGTCTCCTCAAAAATTACTCCATTTGGAGTACTCCTACAGGAAGAATTAACTTTTAAGGTAATGCACTTGTTTACCTCTACTCAATTTAGCTTAATCCTCACCTTAGTACACTTCTACAACAAGAAAACCTTTCATTATTTTTTAGCGAACATGTCTTTCAACTTCGACTATTCTGTCATCAATTCCTTTGTTTTTAAAAATAAAGTTGAAATCACCAAGGCTGACCTTGGTATCTTCCTAAACTTAAGGACTGAAGGATTAAGAGCACACACCTTAACCTCCAAAAATTTTAATTGGACTGAAGTAAATCGAATAATTAGAGGAGTAAACTTTAAGGATCATTTACCTAAGGTAGCAACTTTAGTTCGTGATGCCCGTATCATCCAACACTTACTTAGAACTTCCATTATACCTAAAGCTGGTGATAAAGTCAATATCACACCTCTTCTTTCTATTGTTACCTTCTTGATAATGACCAGACAACTTATAGATGAGGCCCAACTCCTAATTGACTACATTTATGGCCTTTCTAAAATTGGTTATGTTGATCATAAAAGAAAGAAGAACGTAGCATTAGGACATTGATTTCTTATAATTTGGAAAAGAAATATAATTTAATTCATCCAGAACAAGATTTTGAAGAACCACTCTACTACAACGATGCATCCTTTAAAGCTATCTTCAATAAGGAAGAGCATAGAAAAACTCATGTTGTTCTGAGTGAAACAGAAGAAGAAGCTGAACCTACATCTGCTACTGAGGTTCAAAGATTTGACAATTTAGAGGCTCATTTTGATCAAAGGTTTGATCAAATTGAAACTCATTTATAGTAGCAGGATATTCATTACAATCAAGATATGAGATTTATGCGTGATCAGATAAATAACATAAATACCAACATGCTTATGATGAGTAGTTACTTCAACTTCTTTGGTGCAACACCACCACCTCATCCTCCAGATCAGGGTCCATCTGAATGATTGTTGTGTTTGTTCTGTGTTTCTTTGTAGTTTATGTGTTTGTTATGTGTTTATGTGGTTTATGTGTTTGTTAAGTTCCCTTAGATTGTTGTATTTTCCTTATTTTAGTTGCATTGATATCTTGAACTTAATTGTAATATCTTCATTCGATATCAATATATATTCCAATGTTTTGTTTTTTGAGTATTTTTGAAATGTGTGTTAGACTTTATGACATTCATTATTTTTTAATCTTAACTATGCTTTAATCAAAATTATAAATTAAAATTAATTTCATTAGAAAATCTAATTATTCTAAATTTAAGTAATGCTTATAACTTGATATTATTAGAATTTTCAATTTCATGTCTCTTATTTAGACTACATTATCTTTATTATTATTATTGCAATTTAGATATTTTCTTATTTTGTATTTCTTTTTTCAAATAATATTTATGCACTTAAAAAAATTTGAAATTTTAGATTATTAATTTCAGAAAGAATTCAATTAATCTTGAAAATTGTACAAATGTACAAAAATCAAAAGTATTGCACAAAAGTTTGCAATAAAAAAAAGAGGCACAAAATAAGCCCAAAGTAAAAAGATGCATAAAAATGTGCCATAAAATTAAAAAAGATGCACAAAAATGTGCCATAAAATTGCAAAAGATGCGCAAAGCGCCACATGTGGTAGTTACTTCTTTCCGGACTCTTTTAATCTCCTAATTCAAATTGATCTTATGTTCATTTATAATTAATATTGAAATTTGAAATATAAAATTTTTTATTCATCCTTATTGCAATGATTTTCTTTATCTTAATGTCTAAATTGACTCATGTCTTTGAAAAATTCTTTTCAATATCTATGTTATATCAATTCTTAAATTATATGAAATTCTATAATTTCTCTAATGTTTTAATTTTATTTGCATACCTTATTTCAATCACTTTTAAGATTAAATTATCAAATGAATTTCATACTTCTGCCTACATTTCAAAACTTTTTTTCTTCTTCACTTTTTGTTGTTGTCAAAAAGGGGGAAAAATTGTATGTTTGTTTTGTTATTTTTGTTTGATTTAGTTGTGTGTTTTGTTTGTATAAAACTTTTGAAAAATAAATTTTTTAATAAACTTATGCCTCCTTATTTTTCATGTATTCATCAATTCAGAGGGAGTTTAGAAGATTCTTAGAATTTGAAATCCTACAAACAATAATTGGTTTACCATCATCAAAAAGGGGAGATTGTTAAGAGAGTTGCTATTTTCATGTTTTACATTCTTGCAGCTTGTATTATTTTAATGATTTTAAATATTATTATTTTATGTATATATATCTCCTAACATTTTTTAGAAGATTTATTTTTGCTCTAGTGTATACTAACATTTCAGGAAAATCAACTCCAAGCTATGAAGACTTCAAATCAAATTTACCAAATATTCATTTGTAAATTATAAGTTTTGAATTGAGAGTGTGAAAGGATGAAGGGTTCTCTACCCACACTAGGAGAGTGTGAAAGGACGAAGGGTTCTCTGCCCACACTAGAAGAGTGTGAAAGGACGAAGGGTTCTCTGCCCATACTAGGAGAGTGTGAAAGGATGAAGGGTTCTCTGCCCATACTAGGAGAGTGTAAAATGATGACGGTTCTCTGCCAACACTGAGGATACTGTAAAAGGACGACGGTTCTCTGCCAACACTGAGGATAGTATAAAAGGATGACGGTTCTCTGCCTCACCAAGTATTGGTGGAAAGAGTGTTTGTAAAGGCTTCTCCGCCTTGGTGTGGGTGCAAAAGGAGAGACATTATTGGTATTAGTGCAATACTCAGAGGGTGCCTCTAGGGAGTGGATGTAGGTCTGGTTTAGATCGAACCAATATAAATCTTGTGTCATTTATTTTTACTGCTTTTTATTTTTTGCATTTTTTTTTGTTTGAAAAGTTATGGTTAAAAAAAAAAAAACTTTTTATAAAAATTTCATTAAAGTTTACTTTCGGTTCAAAAGATAAAAAAGAGGGATAATTTTTAAACTACCAATTCACCCCCCCCCCCCCCCCCTCTTGGTAGCCTTGGGACATTAACTTAGGTTTAACAATCTATTCACTAGACTCAACAACTACTACAATATTATAGTCAATACCATGGCATTATATAGCACCACTACACCAAAATTCAGCACTCTAATACAAGAATCCACAAGAAAGTAAGTGTCAGAGTATTATACCTTGAAATGCCTTAATACTAAAATCATATTACAGTGCCATAGCACTCAAACTTCTAGAGTGCTACGGTAAAGTAGTTACCAAAGTGAGGAGTTATGCCGACTTAGCAAAACGATGCATTATTTTAATCAGTGACCATGTCTTGTTGACCAGCACTACAATGGAACAAAGTTTACAACTCTAAGACATTAGTTCATTTTTCACCACTAAAGCACCACCTTATCGAGCACCAAGTAGCTTGAACTCATTAATGTGCTTAATATAAATAGTTTTTTAGTTCTTTTATTTATAAAGTTCATTTAAGTGAGCAAAATCTTGTATTTGAAAGTGTGTTTCTTTAATGCCCCCTTATAGTAAAGTCTAAGGGGGCCTAGAGAAGTACAAGATACTTTTATTTATGAAGATCTTAGCCTACTTATGTTAGAAACTTCGTGATTGATGGAAGGAGTGTGGAGAAGATTATTTGATCTTTCTGGATAATAATTTTTTTACTATATATCTTGTGTCTTTTCTTTTTAATGAATAAAACAAAAATGAGTTTACTTGTCATTTCCTCCATGTCTGGCTAATTATTTAGTTTTGGGCTAATAATGTATAAAGTATAGAAAGTACTAATATAGGCGCATGTTCTTTAAAGAATATATTAATTTTTTCAATATATATAATTCTTCATTGAATAGATATAATGGACATGTATAGTTACAATATAATGTAATGTATAGTTTCAACAGAGGCATGCTGGAATAATTAGGAGTGTTGAAATGAAATACTAGCATGTCTAGGCATAGGATGTTTAAATATTCTAGGTTCTATGGACATAAAAAAAGTATGGGAAGCCCCTAAAAACTTTCCTTTTCGCCCCTAGAAGTTTGACAGAAATCTAGGCATGTATATACTCTAATCCACATCTAAAATTAAGAGTCTCATCAAGAAAGTTATGTTATATACATTCATAGTCTAAAATACTTTATTTTTATAAGTATAAACTTTTATTATAAGTTTTTCTTTCAGTGATAAAAACTCAAAAAATATCTTTTTTTATCTTCAGTAGGTTAAGTTGTGCATTTGAAGTAGCAGTAGTAGTTAAGTTATAATTAAGTAGAATATTTACTCATTGGTTTGACACACTACTTTTTCACTTGATTACTTGATTCAGCATGTATATTTGCATATTTTAGTGAGCTTATATTAATTTTATATCAAAGAAAACCTAAGCATTTTTTAAACTTGATAATTCATATACTTGCTCATACTTTTAGCATCTGCATGCCCCCCTATCATGTTTTTGGCACCATTATTGGGGAAGTCGAATTTGTATTACAATTTTAACTATATTATTAAAATATATGCATATTTAGACCTACTTGTATCATGTATCTTTATTCTTTTTGATAAAATTTTTGAAAAAATATTTTGATTAATTGTATAGTTTCTGATTTTTAGTTATTTTATCTTTATTATATGCATGACAGATCTAGTACAGAGCCCTTATTGTTTGATCCAGAAATATAAAGGACCCTTACAAAAATTTAAAAAACTAAATAGATCATAAAAATGCATGACCAAGTATAAGATTAGAGCCATTCTAGACCTCTTATGGAGTATACTAATCTTGTAGTAGAAAAAATCCATTAGAATATCAATATACCTACTAACCAGGCTAATAATTTTAAACTAAAGTCTAACATAATCCAAATAGTTCAAAATTCTCATTTTGGAGGAATTATTGATTATATCACAACTTACACTTAGCCAGATTCTTAGAAATTTATATAATATTTAAGTATAATGATATTAGAAATTATGCTATTAAACTTATATTGTTCCCATTTTTTTCTAAAGCACAAGGTTAAGATATGATTGAATTCTTTATCTCTAGAAACTATAACCACATTGAATGAGTTGGTACACAAATTCTTATATAAGTATTTCTCACCTTACAAAACTAAAAAACTTAGAAGTGATATCACATCCTTTGCCCAATTTAAAGGAGAATCAATTCAGGAAAGTTGAGATAGATTTAGAAAAATACCCTCATCATACCTAACCTGATTCATTAGTTATTCAAACTTTTTATAGTGGATTAGTAAGACCTCTTAGGTCATGTATAAATATTGTAACTGGAGGATCTTTAATGTTTAAGCCATTATAATAAACATATGAACTAATAAAGGAAATGATTAAAATAGTTTTTAGTGTCCTACTAATATGGTGAATCTTAAGAGAGTAACTAGATTCTATGAATCATATACTTTATCAATTACTGCTCATGTAGCTCCTATTTCAAAGATATTAGATACTATTAGAGTTAACTCAGGATCAGGATCATTTATACAATTGGAAGTCTAATTTGAGTTATATTATTGATACTAGTGTTTTAGGGATTATAATAATGAATTTAATTTATAGATAATTAATCTCTATTATAATACTTATAACCTAGATTGGAGGAACAACCCTATTTTAGTTAGTCAAATAATGCTAGTGGTAATAATCAATGGAATTTGAGACAACCTAATTAAGGAGGATATTAGAATAATTCTCAACAACCTATTGTGAATCCTAGACCTTTTTGTTTATGATTTAATCAAAATAATTAGTTTGAAAATAGGAGGACATTTTGGAAGAGGTTGTGATTTAATTGGGAACTCAATTACAAAGTCAAGCTACATCAATAAAAATTTTGGAAACTCAGTTAGAATATTTTGTAATCTCTTTTAGTAGAAGACTTCTAAGTTCATTAACTAATAATATTGAAGTTAACCCTAAAAGAAAAAGAAAGATCATAGTGAAAACCACTTGAGCAGTGGTAGTGATCCACCCTAGCCAAAACAAAATATCTAGACAAGTCTTATTGAAGAAAATAAATTTTGCACTTATGGGAGGCAACCCACTTATGTTTATAGTTTTTTTCTATTACTTAGTTCTTTTCTTAAGAGTGATGACACCTTTATTTTATAATTTTCAAGTTTAGTTATAATTATTTACTATTAGTTTGTAAAGTTTTCTATTATTTATATTGGATTAATATCCTATGCTTAAATTATTGTACACTATCATCTAAAAAATTTGCACTTTAATTACTTATTCAGCTAGATTAAAAATGATATTTTACAATTATGTAAAATTGCATAATAATTCATAATTTGAAAAATTAAAAATTAGCTAACCTGGACCATTTAAGTTGTTGACTTGATTGTAATTTACAAAACTATACATTAACTCATTAATAACTAAATTAAAAAAAATATGTGAGTAACTTAAATTAGGAGGATCGTCGTGAACTTAAAAATGAAACTAGTCATCTTATTAAATCCTTACATTAAATTGATAGAATTACAAGAGGAAGAAAGCAAAAGATTGATATTCAAAATTATTATGTATGTACTTCACAAATAGTTAAGGAAAGAAAAATATAAAAAAATCAAAAAAAAAAAAATATTACAAAAAGAAAAGGATGAGTGCATTCAAAAAATGGTATCATTTGTAACTTAAATTCAAATGCATCCTACTACTTAAATCAAAAAGGATAAAATAAGTGAACTAGTACATGTGATGGTGCACTAATGAAATTCCTATTTAAATATAAATTAGTCCCTAGGCTACATTTTTCATTTCTATATTTAGAAGTCAATTTTTGATTTGCAAATACAGTGAACAAATTCAAAATAAGTAATAGCAAGAATGACTAAATGGGATAACTATTATGAATTTTTTAATCTATAATTATAACTTTATTCATTTCAAATTTCTAGACTGTGTTGTGTTATCTTATATTTTAGTAATTTTAAAGTATAATGTTTTATTTACTTTGGCTCTTAAGTGAGCAATGGGTGAAAGTTATTTATGCTTGAGGATAAGCAAGAGTTTAAAATAGGGAGAATTTATTAAGTGTTATGTATTATTTATTGTAATTAATTTTCAGTGAAAAAATGTTGTTTTGATGGAGCTTGTGTAGGAAATATACATGAAAAGACAAAATATATATATAAGTGTAAAGTAGCGCTGCATAGCTTATATCACCTCGTAATGCCTAGATTGAATGCGTTGAGGTGCACATTTCAGATGTTTCAATATCGTCTTCTCTATTTGCAAGTGTCGTTGTGATACTATAGTCAATACCACGGTGTTACACAACACCATTGTGCCAAAATTTAGCAATATAATAAGCTCTGAAACTCCATGCCTTGCAATGCCTTGGCACTGAAATCACATTCCATAGCTATAAACTTTTGGAGAGCCATGATGGAGCAGTTACCGATGTGATGAGCTATGCAACTTTATCAAAAAGATGTGTCATTCACTACAGGAAATTTATGAATTACAGGCGGTCACGACCGGCGGTTATGTGACCACCGGTAATAACAGCGGTTTAACCGGCGGTTCAACCGCCGGTAAATATCGGACGGCTAAAAATAGCTGTCGATGTTTACTAAAACTACTAGCAAATACCGGAGGTTTGCCGACAGTGTCCAGTGGTACGTCGGCGATATGTCGGCAGTCTCACCGATGGCAATTCCTTCAGTTTTGACCGCCGGTAAAATCACCGGCGGTCTACGCTATAATAACAACGATAACCATACTGCAGTTGAACGGCCGATACGCCACCGATAAAAAAACTGGCGAGCACCGGTGCTCTGACCGCCAGAAACTAGCCGGCAGTATAAATAGTCGGAAAACCGCCTGTGTAAAAAACCGCCGAAAAAATGGCACCTGGAAAGGTTTCCTATGTGGTTTTTACCAACAGTTTTTGAACCGCCAGTGTTTTACAAAATCGCCAGAAAACTAATGGTAACCGCTTGAATAAACCGCCGATAATGAGTTATTTTTTTGTAATAATTTCAAACAATAAGCATGCCATGTTAGTCAGTGCCACAGCAAAGCAAACTTTACAGCATCGAGATTCTAGTTCATTTTCACCACCACAGTGACACCTTATTGAGTGCCCACAGTGCTTGAACTCATCCTTGTACATACTATAAATAGTTTTTCAATTCTTTTCTTTAGGGAGTTCTATCACCTAAGTGAAATTCTATATTTGAAAGTTTGTTTCTTTAGTGCCCCCTTAGAGTAAAATCTAAGGGAGGCTAGATAAGTGAAAAATACGATTACTTTTGTAGATATTAGCATGTATGTGTAAGAAACGTTGTGATTGGTGGAAGGAGTGGAGAAGATTATTTCTTCCTTTCTGGTGACAATTTTTTTATTAGTTCTCTTGTATCATTTCTTCCAATGAATAAAGTAAAGATGAGTTTGCTTGTTATTTCCTCCATGTTTGACTAGTTCTTTAGTTTGGGCTAATGATATAGAGAGAATAAAAAGTGCTAATATAGACTCTTTTACTTTAAAAAATTTATTGATATTTTCAATATCTCTCACTCTTCATTTATTGCATATAATGGCCATATATGTAGTTAAAACTAACTATGATGTATAGCCTTGATGAAGGAATGCTAGAATAATTAAGAGTATTGAAATAGAATGTTAGCATGGCTGGACATAAGATGTTTGAATATTATAGATTCTATGGAGATAGAAAGCTATAGGAAGGCCATAAACTTTTCTTTTCACCCCTACAAGCTTTACAAAGAGCTAAGGATGCATATGCTCTGATTTAGATCTACATTCAAGAGTCTCATTAGAAAAGTTATGTTATATGCATTCATTAGTCCAAAATACTTTATCTTCATAAGTATCAACTTTCTTTGTAAATTTTTTTTTTCAGTGTTAAAAACTAAACAATATCATTTTTATCTTCAATGGGATAAGTTGTGTATTTCAAGTAGAAGTAGTAGTTAAGTTGCAATTAAGCAAACACTACCTCGTAGGTTCGACGCTCTATCACTTTATTAGTTGATTCGACACTTATACTTTTAAATTTTAGTGGGCTTAAATTAATTTTAAATCAAAGAAAATCTAAGCATATTGCAAACTCAACAAGTTATGTACTAGCTCATATTATTGGCATTTGCTTGTCGCACCATCAAGAGTCTCATAAGGTCCATAGAAATTTGTGAAATTAATTTAATAAGCATTTGAGCTCATTTGGTTAATCTATTAGTAAACCTTAAAACCAGCCTATTAAATGACCTAATAAATTCAAATATATATAACTAAATGTAGAAACATCATAATAATGCAACTAATTTGTATTAGATTCTTAATTAAATACACAATAAAAATTAAATATCTTTTTTCTTTAGTCATTCATAAAATATATTTTATACATAATTAATTAATAATGTAACACAAAATAAGAAAAAACATTAAAATTAAAATAAAAGTTTAAATTGCCTCAAATTTTTATGGATTTTAACTTAAGTCGTTGAATATCTATGGTTAAACTTCATAAGTATTGCAAGTTATTTGGTGCCTTAAATAGAAAACCCTAATCCCTTTCCAATAAAACCATAATATCTAAAAAAAATACATAAGAAATGTAAAAAAAATATATGTAAAAAATATGCTTTAAAATTTTTAAAAAAATTAAAAAATTGTAAAAAAAAATAATATGTTAACTAAACTTTAAAAATTAATTAATTCATTTAGAAGAAAGCATAATAACACAAACACACTTCTATTGCACCCCTAACAAACTTGAGAATGTTATAAAAAAATTTCAAATTTAAAATTCAAAAAATATGAATGAATAAAACTCTCGTGAGATGAACCATTGTTCGTACAAGACAAACATTAAGCTAATTCAATATATAGTATTGTACAATTCATATCATACGGTCTGATCTAACTAAATTCAAAAATGGGTATTTTCTCATGTTGAACTAATCAGATAGTATTATCCACACTTTATATCTTATGATCAATGTATCAAAATGAAAAAATAGGATCTGCTTTAAATAGTTAATTTGATTCTTTTAATCAGATATGTGGGTGACACAAGTGAGTACCTAAAGTCAATTTTCCATGAGAGAGAGTCCTTTAGAGAGGGAGAGGTCATTCACCTTGCTTGAGATAGCTTGTCCAAACCATTTTGGGAGATAAGGTGAGGTTTAGAGGTTAGGAGTCAAAGGTTATGTGAGGTAGATCACACAGTTGTCTTCATTAGCTTATATCTTTGTCCTCCGAGTTGTGTATTAGGAGCTCTTGGAGAGAAGGGAGAAAGAACTGTGACTAGCTGAGGAGCCAAGGGGAGTAGCATCTCCACCATTGTGAGGAGCAAAAGGATGGTGAAGGCATCTCAACTGTGCAAGAGGAAAATGAAGGGAGGCATCTCTGTCGTGCTGGGAAGCAAGAGGGAGTCTACACTTTTTGAGAGGAAGCACTTGTAAAGGTTATTCTCTATCTAAAAATGTGGAAGGGCTTCTCTGCCTTGCTAAGTACAAAAGGAGTATTTACTAATAGAATTCTCAAAGAGGACGACCGTTAGGAAGTGGACGTAGGTTAAGTTTGATCAAACCACTATAATATCTTGGTTTGCATTTCTTATACTTTTCTACACTTTACTTCCTGTAAATCTTATTATTTAAGATTTGTGATTTTAAAAGTTTAGTTATTACATTAAAACTAAAATAAAATATTTGTTTGAACTTATTTTGTAAATTAAACCCTTATATACCTTAGTCCTCTCCACTGCTACAACTCAAAGCCATTGTCAGCTCTCAACCTCCTAGCCCCTTCTCCTCACTTGGCTAAAACCCCAGTTGCTCTACACTCCCCGTCGAGGAGGCTCCTCCAGACCTGCACCTCACAGTCACTACAAACTACCAATGCATCCCACCAAACTCTCGCTCCCTTCATGTCGTACCTCTCAAACTCGTCTCTACATCAGCTTCCTTGAAGCTCATCACTAAATAGCCACATGTTGTACCAATCAAAACTAACATCAACGGCTCAAAATGCACAGCCTAGTTTTTTAAAATCGGTACCATTTTTTTTTTGTTTGGCAATTGAACAAATGGTTTAAAAGGTTCAATCCCGATTCTTTGCAAAATCTATTATTGAATAAATTAAAATCAGCTGGCCTACCGGTTCGCCGTTCAACAGGTTGAACTTTCTTGTCTGGTCTGGTTTTCAAAGCCTTAGATTTTAAAATATTTTGAAAGTTCAAGAATTGCTTGTGAAACCATTTGAACTACCCAAGGCTGACCAAGAGGAGATTGAATTGGTGTTTTAAAAATTTTCTCTCAATTATTCTCTTTCGAAACATCAAACCAATTACATAAACTTAAGCAAAAGAAAATAATGAAATAAATATTCTGTTCTCTTCTCAATTTGTGTAAAAATAAAACATGAAGATATATTTTATTTTTCAATAATTTCAACACATAGTTGTAATAAAAGTAAAACATGTAAGAAATTAATATGCAAAAAAAAAGGTAGAAGAGGGCTTAAAATTTGAAAAAAAAAATGCAAGAAATTACAATGCAAGATCTCCAAAAACAATAAAAAAGAAACTCTCTCAAAAAATTTTCTAATATCCAAAGACTCATTCAAAGTCTAATGAGAGGGCTTAAATATAAGGCTTCCAAAAACCCTAATTTTTTAAGTTAGCCAACTCTATTTGTAAAGTATGATTTGCGGGTCTTATAGTACTATTAATTCAAAACTTCATGTTTGTTCTTTGCGATGAACAGACTTTAATACAATCAGTTCAAGAACCCTAAAATAATCGTATAGTACAAATTATTAGTCGTACAATACAATTGAGACATTTTACTTTTGTTCATCCAGAACAATCTATAGGATGATAAAACATTATCTATATCGATCGCCCAATACAATTAGTATCATATTGTACAAATATTTCAATAAATCAAGATTTATCCAGAACAATCTCGGGGATGATCGAAAATCATCTCTATCGATCAATCAATACAATCACGATCATGCCATATGATCAAACTAGATAATTAAATCTTATTTTGATTGGCTTATCATAGGGATTAATTTTGGCATGATTTCAAAAATCATACAGTACGATTAGTTTAAAATTAAAATTTCAAATTACTTACCTAAATATGATTGGCGACTAGGGCTTGAATTTATATTAATCATCTTATACAATCTGATTTGTACAATGCCATTAGTTCATAAAGATTAATCACTCAATTAGCTATTTAATTGATTTTATGATCAACTAATCATACAATACGAAATTCAGAAAATTTAAACTTCATATTTTTACTTTCATTTTTATGTGCACAATTACTAAGATAGCATATGCCTTTACAAGACTTTTGACTCAAGAAATATAAAAGTGAATAAATAAAAATACAGACTTTCGCAAAACATCAAACATATTCTACCCCATCATTAGTCTTAATCTTTTGTAATAAAACTATAAAATAAATAAATAAAAATAAATAATAAAAAATCACTTTATAAAAATACTACTTAATTTTAAATATTTATAATAACTAAATATTTAATCTTCTATATTCTACTATATTTTAATTATATTTATACTAACATTTTTTCAATATATTTATAATAATAGGCTGACAAATCAAAATTAATACTAACTCAACTCATCAGCTTATCTTAAGCTCACAGGTCATTTATCAAATCAAACTAGAGTTGGCTCACAAATCAACTTGCACCCCAAATTTTAACTTTTAATAATTAGAGCAAATTCATTTTAAATAGTTCAATCATATAAGCAAACATAAATTTAAAATAAATGTTATATTAGATATAATAATTGAATTAAAAATCAAAATAAATTTATTATACAAATGAGCTCTTATAATAAAACAGAGGCATTAGCTTTATTCATTTCTTTTTAAAAAAATAAAATTAATTAAAAATTCTTATAATTAGAAAAAAAATTAAAGTAAAAGATTAGATATGATATGACATTTTTAATAGCTTTATATTTTAAATATATGTAATTGCAATTTAATTACTAACATTAATCAATTTTATACTGAATAAAAAAAACATAGATTATAAGATATATTCGCCAAATAAAACTTCAAAGATCTTCACTTTAAAGATTGAAGATCCTCTTGCAATCTACTTTCCGCTTTCTCTTCTTCCCCTTAATAATAAAAAAAATCAAGTGCGGCAACAGCGAACACCAGTTTCAGGTACAAATATGCAATAATTTCCTTATTGCGGCCACATAGAAAACCAAAAAGAAGAGAAGCAGAATTTTACTAATAAGAGGAGTTAAGAGCGAGCATAAAGCAAGACGGAAACCACAACTTTTCTATAAACAAATCGGATCTAGAGTTACTATAAACACAGCTAATTCTTTAAGATTGTTATGAATATCAACGAATGGCACATTTGATGCTAACGATAGTTGATAATCCGGGCTGAAAGTAAAGGCATACAAAAAGGGGAACAGAAATGCAAAAGAAGAGCACAGGGTCCTTCAGTCAGGTGTTGGGCACAGTTAAAGAAGAACGCCATGGCTGATGAACAAAGGCATAACGTTGTATTGAAAGACTTAAGAGTCCTTTTGCTTCTAGTACAAGTTTCTAAATGTCAACCAAGTTCAAAAACCTGCTTAACCTTATGCCGGGCCTATCTTACAGCAAAATTGGCAGTATAAATCAAGAGAAGAGACGAAGGAAATTACTAGCGTATGCCATTGGCATGACATTGGGATGTGGCTGCAAAAAGTTCAACGAATACGAGAAAAAAAAAAAACATTAGTAATGAATTGATTGGAACAAAAAAAATGTCAAGTGATATGAGTTCAAAAGAAAAGCAGCTAAAATTAAACATTGTGCAAGGATAAACTGACATTATTTTATTAGAATGAGTTTCAGGGCCTTGGAGTTTACGCTAAGATTAGCATACATGCTACATCATGAATTTTATTAATCTTAATGGAAATCCAAAAACTTTGAAGTCTATCCTGTTGCAAAATACGTCAAGATATTCTAAAACATTAATTGAGCAAACAACACAATGCAAGAACTGATTGAATTTCAAAAAGAAAACAGTAGTTAAGAGACCATTCAAAGTAAGGCTGGTTATAAGGGGCAAATTACAGCAAGATTCAAGGATAAACCAGTTACCAGTGAAAAATAACATTAATCACAGAAGTAGAGAGATTAAAAGTAGGAAACTAATATAAGGATGAACGACAAAGTGAATAAGTAGGCCTAGATGCCTATAATAAAGATATAACTGGATCATAATGCTTCTAATGTTACGATTCGAATAAGCCTAGTAAAATCCACAAGTAAAGTTGGCCTACAGGTTGAAACCAATCAGTAACTAGAACAGAAGAAGCAAAAGAAACGTTATGGAACGGTTGCATGTGTATATTATGGTCATGCACACAGACAGGATGAAGAACCTACATAAATTCACCGAGCATGCTAAAGAAGAATCATGAATGAATCTTGGATTTTCTTAACATGCACGAACAAATTCAGTAACAGGAATCAAGAAAAAGAAGTACACAGAATGTTCTAAGAATTCAACTGACCACTGATGAAAATGTCACAATGTCTGGTTTCATGTCCGGGGCCTTAAAGCGTATGAGAGCACCCTTGTTTCCCATCTGAATGAAAATAGCAGTTAGCATACCATCCAAATTAGCATTTATTAAACGGAAACAGAATTGGGCAGTAATTCTTATATACATGCAATCTTCCTCCAAACCCTAATAAAGCATATGCATACCAAAACTAAGCACGCATGCAATAAAAAGTTTTTTTGCCTTTGGACAGGTGAAGGGTAGGTGGCAGCAACTCATCCATATCAGTGTATTAGGCTTCATTTGGGACAGCTTTCTTTCTGCTTCTTAAAGCAGCTTTCTAGTAAAAAAAATTTATTTTTGTATTAAAAAACTGCTTTAAGAAGCAGAAAGAAAGCCGTCCCAAACAAAGCCTTAGTAAGACAAATAGAGAGAAAAAGGCCGTAATTCTTAAAAACAAACATCCTTTAGATAAGAAGAAGACTCTACTTCAAACACTATCTAACTCTTTACTCTTCTTAACGGAGACATTCTTTTTCAAATAAGAGATAATGGTTTGATTCATTTTAAGTTGCATTCTACGCTTTTATCCATTGGCAGGAAGAAACAGGAACTAACTTTAATTTCTCATCAGTTTTCACTGATTAAGAAGAAAGAAAAGTGCATCCAACCATGCAAAAGGATCATTCACTGCTAAGCTGCCAGAGTAGCGTTAATCTCTAACACAAAAGCGTGAATGAGAACCATGAAAGGGCCAAGTCACTCTTACTCTCCAACCACACCACCAACATCAACCTCGTCACCCACAGGAAGGGCTGAGTTACCCTTGTAGAGGAAGGAGCTCATAGAATACGTGTAGGCCATGTACTGCAATGACTGCAAGTTCTGGAATCTGATACAGAGGAAGCAGATAATGGAGTGTGAAACTTACTCCATCTCCTTGCAATAACAATTCATGGTTTTCATGTCATATTTTGGCATGAATGAATCTGATTTCTTTGGTGAAGCTGAATCTATCAAGAATAAAAAAACTGTTTTCTAGCCTTCCAATGCACTTCTTCACACATAAACAGTGGAAATCACTTTTACTCAGCTAAAGCTTCTATGTTTTACTATCAATTTTTTTTTCTCTGATGTGTTACATGCTAATAAAGAAAAAATCCACGCGTAAATAAGAATGTTCTTTAATTTATCTATTTTTTCAGTTGTATTAAGCTCTAATAACAAAGATGTAAGCTTCGAATTCTATATATATTTAAAAAATAATAATAAAATATTAATCAGGTGAATTACTTGAGGCTTCTCATTTTTTCGTGCTATATTAAAACATACATTCAATCTGAATACTTTTTCATAACTGCCTTACATAATTTATAAGGGCTTAATATACAATCCTAACGTCTCATTTTTGTACATAGACATTTTTTGTCTCTCATAATGTAAAGTCAAAATTTTAAGAAATAAAATAGAATTATAAATTTGCTTTACGCCATATTTTTACAATTTAGTAAATGCCATCACCATAAGCATTTTATGTTATTTATTTATTGTTGCTCACAGTATAAAATATCTAATCAGAATCATAATTTTCTTAATAAAAAATATTATTTTTTATGTTGCAAGTCTCTCTCCCAATTGTTTCTCTTGCATGCAGCAAAGAGAGGAAGAGACTGTGGCCTTCGGCCACCACAGTGGAAGAAGATGACTTGGAAGACAAGGATGGGTGGTGATGGCTTTGGACAAAAGTGGCCTTCAAGGATGAGAGAGAATAAAGGCTGCAACCTCGGTAATGAGTGAAGAAGGGTGGAAGCTTCATCAATGCGGTAGAAGTTGTTTCAAATAACATGGATGGCTTTGCTTTCAACGACTGCAAGAGTGAAACTTCGGTGAATTCAGCTTCAATGACACGGGACGGTGGCTTTGATAAAAACAAATGTGGGTGTTGGCTTCAGCAAAGGCGAGGGGTGTAGCAGTGAGTGAAGTAGGGGTGTGATGGCTTTGTGGAAGAGTCCAGAAGGAGAGAGACAACCTCAACTAAGTGCGTGACCTCTTCAGCAAGGAGATAAATCTTTGGCAGTTCTTCACATAATTTTACAATCACTATTATTTATGAACAATAAATATTTAATAGACTTTTTTTTTTTTTTTTTGGTGAGAAGATAAAATGAAATATCATATTATTGTATGAATACCATTCCCAAGATTACCATTTTCCATGAATATTTGCTCCAAATTCTTTTTAAAATTTGCTTTGTAACTCATAAAGTTTAGTTTAGTAATTATGTGAATTAATCACTCATATATGTTCTTATAATCATTCTGTACATTATTTAATACCTAAATTATGTTACATGACACGCAAACCACGTGCCTTTCAACTATTTCAACTATTGCTAGCTTCAGAAGCATATACCAAGGCAATCTCGCAATTTAAAGCAACAGAAACTTTATTTAAACATATTGCATCGCCAATCATAAGAAAAGATACCTAAATAGAATTTGCATTTATTTGCTCTTCTGATAAAGCAAGTTATCATGCATTTCGGATTTTCACTGATAAATTTGGCAAATGCTACTACGTCAGCTCTCATTTTTCTCTTAAAAGACTATAGTTAAAAATATACATCATATCATATCAGAAAATGCAGAGTTTTCAATAGAGCATTCTTTATCAAAAGCTTCATTACCTGGTCACAGTAATTGGGAGCAGAAAATACAGTTATAAGCTTTCCATCATGCTCAATCTCATAGCCCTCATCCTTCACCTCATGGGACCGAACAATAAGATCTAACATTATTTCATAAAGGCATGTGTGAAATTAGAATCACCTTGCAAATCATCTTTTATAGGTAAAAATAAAAACTTACCGAGATTATTTTCCTGTAAAAATCTCTTGGTCACATCTTCACCAAACGAAAGGCCAACACCACGCTTACTAGGGCCCCTTCCAAATTGAGGTTGTGGATCACTCCAAAGTATTTCACACATCAAACCTAACAAAGAGATGTTTGTATACAATTAATAACAAAACATAGAAAAGACGCAACCAAACTGATTCTTAAGTACAAACACAGAGATTAATGACAGTTTCTATAAATTCTTTTTTGCCCTTACACTCTTCCCCACCCAACTCCCAAGGACTGATTTTGCACCTTCTTGAGTTGTCAATGACTTGCTTGTGTGTTGCCGACTATCAAGTTAGCCAAACTGATTCTTATGGATCACAGTCAAATTAAATCAATTTTGATTATAAATCAATTAAGAAGTAAAGCAATTATCCAGTGATGAATTTCAAACATATTATATAGCTTTAATCCTTTGGAAATATCTTTATAATCAATTCAAAAAAATATTAGCTTCATTTTAATCCTTGATGCCATATTATTATAATTGAACACTTGGTATCATTCTAAAACCACTATACTAACATGAGTATGTCCTCCATCATATATATTTTTAATAACGCCAACACGCTTTTGGCACACACCTATCTTCCTTAATGTGCACTAAATAAACTGTCATGATATGCAATCTTATCTTCTTAAGATCAACAAAAATCATATAAAATTTATTTCTATGCTCCCTAAACTTTTTCATTAATAATCTTAACACCAAAATCGCTTCTATGATAGAACTTCCTAGCATGCACGGGAAAAGTTATTCTTCAAAACTAATGAAATTTTTTCAGCATATTTTTCATGGCTCTTCACTCCTAGCTCATTATATGACTCATTACATCTTATTCCTCTACATAAACATGATCTTGACTATCTCATTTGTTTTTAAATTTCGTACTAACACATTTTTTTCCTCCAATCAATTGTTTATTCTAAGTCTTCAAAATCTCATTGATAAGATTAATTTAATCAAACTGCTACAATATATCTTATTACTCAGCAAATCATAATAGGTATCTCATATAAACCTAAAGTTTCACCTTCATGCATCTTCTTCAAAGCTAGCTCCAATTCACTTTTGTGGATTGCTCTATAATACAACAACAATAACAACAAGCCTTTATCACACTACACGGAGTCAATTACATGAATCCTTTTTCTTTCTTGTATCTTATCAAGAGTCCAATTCTCATTTAAATTAAAAAAAAAAAGTTATTTCTAATATTTTTAAATCAAGTCTTTTTAGGTCCATCTCTACCTTTCTTAAATATATGTCGGATCAAATACATCTACTTTCCTAAATGGGTCATCAAAAGGCCTACATTTTCTAGGACCAAATCTAAGGTGACTCTCTAATCCTATCTGCCACTCTTGGAGCTTCTCCAACCTTTCATGTATATACTCATTTTGCATTTTGTCACTCATCCACCTAAGCAATCCTCATCTCTGTATTAAATACAACTCATTATTTTATTCTTTATTATTTTCTAAAATAATTTATTCCATAGAGCACATATTTTAATAATTTCTTAAAATAGCATTTAATTCTTCCTTTTATCTTAATCTTAAACTAGGATCCTATTGCCTCACTTCATATGCAACTAACTTGAAAAAAGCTTTTAAACCCCTTGTCACTTAACATAGCTATTGTATATAAGGGCTTGTTTGGTTTGGTGAAAAACAAAGCATTGTAAAGTAAATTCTGCAAATTTAATTTATTGTTTGGTAGCATAAAATAAATGCAGGAGATTACTTTTCTGTGATTGGTTTTGAGTAAAATGAATTCCTGTAAAGTGGTGACGGCAGTAGCTAGCAATGGTGAAGGTGACAGCAGATGACGATGGGGGTGGCTAAGGCCAACGACGGGATGGCGATGGGCAATCATCGAAGAACTATAACAAGTAGCAGCAGGCATAACTAATAGTGGCGGCGGTGGCAATAACCAACAATGGGCGATGGTTGGCTGCCCATAGTGATGGCAAGGAAACCAGCAATGGCCAATAGCAAGCGACGAATGGCAATAGTGGCTACGACTGGCGGTAGTGGCTAACAGTGACCAAGGGTGGCGGTGGGCAATGACTTATGCCCGCCAACAATGAGCAATGAGCAACGACAAGAGCGACTGACAACTAGCGATGGCTTGCAATAATAAATGGAAGAAAATATATCATTGTTTATAATCTATTTCTACTCGACTAAAATTTCTAAGATAATCTTCAATGGAATTAGAGATCTCATCCCAATCAAGTTGGACTCAATTAAAAAATTATAATTTGACTCACGTAACAACCTATATCTTGCATGATTAATAAAGTTCAGTCAAAGAAATTCATTAAGAAATACTTTTTTTTTTTTACTTATGCGTCAATTAAGGAGAACTCACACAAAAATCACATATGTGAGCTTTGAACTCAAAAACTCTTGGTTGATAGTCAAAACTCTCAACCAACAAATCAAGATGAGTTGCATAGAAATACAAAAGTTAAACCAACAAAAAAAAAACAAGAATGATTTCAATAAAACATAACTAAGGCATATAAAGAGTAGAAGCAAGCTTGTTAATTAGTTTGAGGCAACTCCAATAGAACACATAAAATTCAAGTATTTACAAAACTAATACCCACTTATATTTATTTTTCATATTATCACCCAAATATTGAAAATTCATAACAAACCCCCAACTCATATTTTTATTTTTTTAGTCAACTTTTAAACGATTTGATCATGACATACAAAAATACATAGGTTTGATAGTTAAAAAATGACATGGATGTTAGTTTTATAAATAGACAAATTTTAAGTGTTATACGTGCTAAGGCATAAGCATAAAAGCCACTACACGAGCAACCCTAAGAGAAAAAAGAACAAACAACCAGAACATTTCCTTTTCAAAGCACTAGGAAAACTTCTTTATCATTAATAATTTACTCATATACCGAAAGTAAAATAGCATGATGATATCATAGTTAACATACAACAATCCCATTTAGAGACAACTATTTCCAAAAAGTTGCCAATTCTAAATTTGATATAGCAAGTCAAAAATTTTATTTCCAGGAAGACATTACAGCAGAGCTAGGAACATCAACTATCACATTCAAATACCATGAATGATGTATCATGCTTTATAGCAAGCATGCTCCATAAAAATAAAGTTTATTTGTATTAAAAATAAAAGAGGCTCAATCAATCCTTTTATCCATCAAATGTAAAAATTAATGGAATAAGTGAAAGTTCGAGATTTAGCTTAAGAATAACCATGAACAACCAGAAAAGTAAACAAGAAAAGGCATGCCATAATGAAGTCGCTAAAATGTAGTTTTTCTGTCCCATTCTCCGCTCTACATAAGGCATGGATTGTAATGCAGCATTCCAAATGAAAAAAAAAAAAATTATTGCTTTAAAAGGAGTGTGAAGTAGCATACAATGAGAAAAAAAATATTTGCCAACAAAAATGCCATCGTCCATTGGTAGGTAAGGGAAGGGACCACTAAAAGATAAATGCACATAAGTCAAAATAGGAGATAAGTTGTAAAGGCAAATAACCTTCCTCAGGAGGCTCACAAAAGCGATCAATTGCACGGATATCAGAAAGCTTGACACCATCAACACTGAATAGCCCACCATGAGCCACAAACACCTTGTCGTTTATCACATGAGCCAAAGGTAAACAACAAAAAACTTCTGCAAAAAGCTCAACAAATGCTTCACTTAGTTTAGACTTGACTTCTCCTTCAAAACCATATATCTTGTTCATGTTCTTGCTTTCATGATTTCCCCTAGCAAGA
The DNA here is from genome assembly GCA_019514585.1 of Dendrobium officinale. Classification (NCBI taxonomy): domain Eukaryota; kingdom Viridiplantae; phylum Streptophyta; class Magnoliopsida; order Asparagales; family Orchidaceae; genus Dendrobium; species Dendrobium officinale. The sequence continues at coordinate 29,957,946 of CM033692.1, forward strand.
TGCATAGCTGCAAATGTTTAGAAAAGCTATTAACGCCTAACATTAAGCAATTAAAAAATGATAACAGCATATTGCAACAAAAATAATCTCATAACAAAGTTTTTTAAAAAAAATACATAAATAGATGAGCCCTAGCGCACAAGCAAACTTGCATGTGCCAAATAATAAAACTATCAAGAAAGAAAAGTTGCATTCACAAGGATTTCCAAAACACAATAACTAGCATATATGAGGTTTTGCAAATCGGATCAAATATTGAACCGGAAGAACAAGAGGTTCAAGATACAATGGTTCAACCGGTGTTGAACCGAATGATGTATTAAAACATTTAAATTAATTATGACTTAAATGATGTAATAATAATATTTTCACTAATTCAATATATAGTATCTAAATCAGGATACTTCACAATTAAATATTTTTTAACATGATTCTAAATCATAATTTGAGTTATAATACTTCCATTATTTATGAGATATTCAACTTTAAATAATAATAATATTCAACTTAAAAATTCAAAACACAAACGAAAGATGGATCAAAGTTTTTTTTTTTTTATCAAACTTGTTGGAACCTTTTATAGCCATTTGATAAAAATAAAAAGATTGGAAATTAATCTATATTATGATCGGTTAGTTCATTAAAAATCAGACCAGTTCACATATTCTCCTTCCAATTTTGATCAGCTCTATGCAAAAGTAGCTTTTGGACTAGATCAACCATCCCTAGTTGAACTAGTTGGACCAACCAATCCGATTGTAATGCAGCATATATAATCACTTTCGCTAAATTTCATGATCAATTAAACCTTCGAATTAGCAAAATAAAAGTGATATTCTATGCTTAGGATTTTTCTATTATTTTCAATCAAGCTTAATATAGGTAAGCTTTAACCTTTCAGCAAATCCAACTCAAGTATGTATGTGACCAAGAATCCATAGCCAACCTACTTAGCCCTCCCAACTACCAATCATGCCCACTGAAAATGCTCGATAAGAATCCAATATCAAGATCTACCTGACCCATCTACATAAAATTCAATTGATCTGTACAAACCTCAAAATAATATTTAAATTGAAAATTTCCAAAATTAAATTCAAGATCATCTAAATTTCAATTTCAATCTCATTGAAACGAACACGTTGATATCACAAATAATATGATCTAATCCAAATGAGCTTAAATTAAATATTTGAAGCATATTTGAAAGCTTCATGACATTAATTGAAAGACCAAACGGACTTCAAATCTAACATGCTCATACTTAAATCGAGCTGATTGACGAGACGAAGCCAATGAGCCTAAAAACATTCAATTCTACAGTCCTTAAGGTACTTAAATTCTGAATAAATGAACTATGATCGATGGGATTTGAGTTATTCAATAAAATATTTTGGATCATGGATAAAATTTAGCAAAGCACTCAAAAAAAAAGTTATAAATAAGGCTCCATTTTCTACCTGAAGGGGTTTGTCAATTGAGAGAGATGAAGATCTCTATTGCATTCAAAAAGTTATAAATTGGATCAAAATCTATATTATGGCCAGATGAGAATGAGTTTTGAATTTGTTTAACAAGTTTGTATTTGAATCATAAATTTTTTATTCAAATATACATTGTCATAATTATTATTTAATTTAAAGATTATCTAATTTGTTATTTGTATATATTATTCCCTCAATATTATCATTGTCGGATCGCAAGCACTAGATGATAAAGGTGGATGGTTGTATTAGATAGTTAACAGTCATCATAAAACTTGTCAAACAACCATAAGATGAATTCTTTAATAGATTGTGTTAATATTTTAATAAATAAATGCATTGGAACCAACCAAATAATCCCTACATATTTTTTCAAGAATAGAAACATATTTGAAATATCTTCTAAATTAAAAGTAAGCGAAAAATGCTAGTTACAAATATATACACACAGCCAGTAAGATACAAAGATGATACAGGACCTGTTATAGATCAAATTCTCTAACGTAGGCTAAATTCAAACGTATAATCTCTACCTTGAGAAAAATGGTGTATCACTTGAGTTAGAGATCTTTGATCCCAAATATTATATATATAATTGATGTGAAACAATCAAGGCAATTGCATGATTTTAATAAGAAGCTTGTTTTAGTAATGAAATTATAGGATTAATGTTTCACTAAGTTAAGAATTTCAGTTTTCGTGGTTATCGACTTGCTTCAAGTATACGGTTACACGTTAGATTAAAAGGACAATCCAAAATAATAACTATAAAATAGTAAAACAAATATGCAGTTAACAATAATCCATAACTTAACAATTAGAACTTTCACCTTAGAGTTTCCCTCTCGATCGCTCTTTGGAAGTAGAGTTAGCGGGGGACGAAGGTTAGCAAGCCAAGTGATGCCATAGAATAACAGAGGATGCCGACGGTTTTGATCAACAGAGAGTTGGCTGGAGTTAGAGAGATGGGTGGTCGTCCGGTGATCTTCCATTGTCCTGTAGGTTGTTGCTCATCGATGACGTCCACCAAAGTAAAGAGAATATGCTCCACGTATTCCTCAATGATGCGTTCGGATCCAAATCCGGGATCGAAGAAATGTGATTGAATGATGTCGATTTCCTCTTGAGAATTATAAATGAATTCGTGATCAACTTCCGGATCTGCCATCCATGAGCTTGAGAGTATCCGTGTGGTTCTTTGGTGGAGCTGCCGGTTAGGAGAGGTGAAGAAGGGTGGCGGAGAAAGAGGGGAGCCGGTAGTAAGGAGGAGAGGAGAAGATAGGGGCGGGTAGAGCTATAGGGTTTGAATGGGGAAAAGGGAATTTCAGAAAATTTGAAAATCTAAAATTAATTCAGATTTTCCTAAAAGGGAGGGGAGGAAATAATTTGAATTTCAATTATTCCACAAAGGGAAAGGGGCGGCGATTTAGGAGAAAATTAGGGAGGCTTTAATGGAGATTAAGAGTTAAATAAGAAAGAGAAGGGCTTGATTAGGGGGGGCGGCCATGGGGAAAGTAGAGAGAGGTGTTTTGTTTTAAGTAGGTGGGACCACAAGGAATAAATATAGATTTAAAACAAATTTAAATTTAATTTAAAATTTGTTTAAATTAGGGAGGTTTCCTAATTTAAATTCTAGCCTTAAGAAAGAATTTGAATTCAATTGTTTAACTGAATTCCAATTAGAAGCTTTCCTAATTAGCTAAAACCTATTTTAGGAAAGTGCTTAATGGGTATTTGAAATTTAATTAGCTAAAACCTATTTTAGGAAAGTGCTTAATGGGTATTTGAAATTTAAATTTCAAATTTGGGGAGCCATGGGAGGGCCGACGGTTTGGATTTGTGGAGAGGGGCAGATGGGGTTTTGGAGGTCGGCGGCTGGAAGGTTGTGGCCGACAGGTAGGGCGGTCAAGGGATGCCGACGACGTGGGAAAGGGGAATTCGGTTTTGGGATGGGATGGGGCAACGGGAAGAGGAGGCCTGTTGGTGGAGGAATGGAATTGGTGTGAAGGTAAAAGAGAAAGAAAAAGTCGAAGAACCACGATCCTCGAAATCCACCAAGATGGACGAGTATTGCTCTCACCCTCGCCTAGGGTTTCTCCTCTAAAGAACTCACAAAGAGATCAAGCAAGAAAGTGGAATTATCATTCATAATCATCATTAGAAAATAATACAAAGACTAGGCCTTCATATATAAACCTCCAAAGCACAAAATGTAAAAGACAAAAATGTCATCAAGCTACAACATGACACAAACCCCTCATTACAAGTGGAAAACTGAAAAATAATTAAAATAAATGCACTAAAACATCATAAAAAAAACTATGAATTGTAGCCGTCGATCTACGATTCTGTCGATGGTAAGAACATCAAAATCTCGGGTGGATGTCCTCATCATTTTCCCAGGGTGGGAGAAAGCACGACCCCGTCGAGTAAGTATCTCGTATACTCTCGTATAGCTCCAGCAGGTCGGGGTCCAATCTCTGTATCTCCTCACGATCCATCCATGTGTTCTCCGTCCCCGGTTTCCCTTTCCATTGGATCAAATACCTTTGGTGTCCACCATCTTTAGTGGAGATGATTTCATCACTAAGTATTGCTTCCATCTACGCATCAAGTGAAGTAGGAAATTTTGAAAGTGAAGGTGGGCTAAGGTTCTTACTAGGTATGGGCACACAAGGCTCAATGTTTAGTGGATTTGAAGGGTTAAACTCTGGTCCCTCAAAGGCTACTAGATCTTCGATGTTAAATAAAGGATTAAAATTGAAACATTTAAGAAGGTCTAGTACATAAGCGTTACTATTTATCTTGGATATTATTTTGAAGGGTCTGCGCTTCTAGCATGTAACTTTTTAACGATTCCTACCACTCCGAACGAATCCGTACCATAACAAAATCGCCAACCTTGAATTCTGTAAATATTTACTTAAAATCCGCATTAAGCTTATAATTAGTATTACTTAACTCAAATTTCTTATTAAACTTCTTATGCAATTCCTGAATATGACATGCAAATGTGGATGCAAGAGACCCGGTGTGCATGATGAATGACAAGAATTGTGGGCTCACACAAAAGTTTTAAACAAAGACAATTTCGACAGAAAGCAGACATACAAATATACAGAACTCACAAGCACACAAAAATAGGGATAAAGATGGATCAGTCACAAAATGAGAGGACATAAAGTTTCCATGTTTAAGGGAATTGGTGTAGGAGGAGCAATGAAGACATCCTTAACAGAAAGGGCATTGCCATATGGAGTTTCAGCTAGGTTCATAGATAGTCTCCTAGGAGCAGCAATGTAATCAAGCAAATTTATCCAACTAGGAGAGAGATGGTCCTTAACAGAGAATGACAAGAAAATAGCAGACAAAACGGATAACTTAGGAACAAGACAAGATGATGGGTCCTGACTCATAACCATAATGGGATAGCTCAAAGAGTCACCAACAGTTATGGGACTCAAAAGATGGGGTAGTGTCCAAAATAGATGTGGGCACAACAGTTAGAGAGGTGACAAGAAAGTATGGACTAATACTCTCTCTATCATTAAAGTCAGTACGAGAAATAGTGAGATAAATCCAATTAAGACAGACACTCCCTTTCAAATGTAAATCGAAAGGAGCAACTTCTAAAATAGATTCCAATAAAACACAAGGAGGCTCATTTTTCTAATTAGGCTCAGAATCGTTCAGATATTGTCTTCCGAATTCATAGTAATACGCTCAATAGGGTCAAGTTTAGTTATAACCCTAAGATGAGTGGCTTTGGGGTCAATTAAATCGGGATTTAAATCAGGTAGTAAATTCAGTTGAATAACCTTTAACTCAAGCTTATTCCCATCACCATCAAAGTTATTCAAACTTAAATCGAAATCATTTGGAGTCAAACCAGTATGAGATATAATTAAATCATAATCTTCTGAATTTAATCCCAACGTGTTCAAGGTTGGATCAGTTTCTTTCGAGATCAAATTAATATCATCCAGGCATACCTTATCCAACGGGATATCCTTAATGGGATTAGGATCAGGATGGACTAAGTTATCAATGTTTAAAGATTCTACGTTTCCTAAATCAGGGTTTAAGTCATGTCGGGAGTCAAATTCAATCACTTCAGTTTCATCCTCAAAGAAGACCTCGCTATCAGTGATATCATTAGTATCCATGAAATGGATGCAGTTCGTCTCAGGTTTAGTGAACTTTTCCTTGCAATGCTTCATTTGGGTACAATTACACTTGCAAGGTCAAAGATCGGGGGTACCAAAGGTTGGGTAGCCTTATAATCCTTACTAAATTTAAAGGTGGTAAAGTCACCCACATGGGGAGGTGAACTAAACTCCACCACGCAGAGAGGACGCATGCTCAGATAAGCGGAGTGGGGCATCTTCCGACTAGCATGATCGACCGAATGGGGCACGTACCTAAAGTGGGGAGAGTCAACATGTTTCTCCTTCATGATTTTAGTCATAGAGCCCACTAAATTAACAAGGCCATCCAACTTCTTTTGATGTCCTATCGGGTCCATTGGGAAGCGCCAAGTGATACCTAAAGAAGATTGGGTGTAAGGGACAACACTCTACAAGGAGGAAACATAATTATGACTCGCTACAATGTGCAAGAAATTACTGGACAGCAAGCTACAAGAGAGACTTAAGTGATCTAGGCAATTAGGATGGTTGTTGGGTTGAGGACAGCACTTAAACACTTAATCAGACTCACCAAAAGGTGACTAGATGGTGCATGAGCGGTTTGGATAGCAAGCTACAAAGGTGGTTTAAGAAATCTAGGCAATTAAGAAGGTTGATAAGTTAAGGGTAGCACCTAAACAATTAAGAAACTAACTTATAGTTAACTAAATGGGTGCAGAAATTGCATAAACAGCAAGCATAACAGTGAAATAAAATATATTAAATGATGATATGCATGAAATACTATAGCTTATGGATAGGCAAACCCCTAAGGTGACTTCTAGTACATGTTATGAAGCCTACCATGCTCTGAAACCAAACTGATGTAGAATGAAGGGGGGCCAAGAAAAAAGATGGGGACATTGATTTGAGGAATTAAAGACTTGCCCACGTATGAATTTTAATTAAGGAAAGGTTTTGAATTAAATCCTAATTAAAAGTCAAATGAGCATGATTTGAGGGGGCTTCTTTAAATAGGTTTCCTCATTTAAGAATTCAAATTCAAATTCAAATTCAAATGAGTATGAATTTAAATAGCTTCCAAAATTAAAGGGAGCTAAATTAGGAAGGGGTTTAATTGGGAGCAATAGTGGGGAAGAATTAATGGGAGGAGAGAGGTAGAGCCAGCGGAGATAGGAGGGAGGGGGAGAATTAGGGAAGATTTCACATGGTTTCCTAAATAAGATCAATTAAATTAAAGGAGAATTATTGCTCGTATCTCTTTCAATTTAAATTCAAAAATAAATTGAGTTGATTTAGAAACTTTCCAAATATAGTTCATGTTAAATTAGGAAATAATTCAAATTTGAAATTGATTCAAAATTGAATTGATTGTCTTCCCAAATTTACCATGATTAATTTTAGGAAAGTAATGAAGGCTAAAAAAATTTGGATCCAAGGGGAGGGGTGGTGTGGCCGGCAGTTTGGACATTTGTGCTAGGGTTAGGTGGCAGTGGGGTTTGGGATTGCGCTAGCCGGCGTTTGGGCTGGGGGTGTGGGAAGGAAAAACGACAACTTGTGGTGGAGAGGTGATGGGGCAAGAAGATCGACGTCTTGGTGGAGAGCTTGAGGAGATGGCAGTTTAGGGAAATAAGGAAAATTAAAACAAAGAAAAAAAAAGATAGAACAGCGAGTCTTGGACTCTTCTGAAGACTAACGGGTGATGTGTTGCCCTTCACCAAGGGACTTCAAGCCACGAGCCCGCACCCATCCTGTGGCTGGTGGAAACTACAATTCCCTCCCATAGGGATCTCACTAAAGTCCTCTCCAAAGAATAAAAGTACAGAACAATTTTTATTATTAAAACTCCATCATACCTAATATAAGAGAAGGGGCCTCTATATATAGTCCTCAAAAGAAACTAAAAAAATTTTTGCCCATTGGGCTTACAAAAGACAACTCTTAAATAAAAAGAGTAAAAAAAAAATTGCAAAACTAAATCAAAATACAATTAATAAACTAAATAAAACGAAGAATTCTTGGCCGTCGATCTTCGACTCTTCCTATAATGCGGACATTCGACGGTGGACGATATTCAAAGGAAGAGTCGAAGATCGACGGCCGAGATCACTCTGTTTTATTTTAGTTTATTAATTGTATTTTGATTTAATTTTACAATTTTTCTTTTTTACCATTTTTATTTAAGAGTCTTGTCGTATGTACGCCCAAGGGGCAAATTTGTCTATTAATTTTTTTTAGGGCTATATATAGAGGCTCATTCTCTTGTATTAGGTATGATGGAGTTTTAATTAAAAAAAAATATTCTACACTTTTGTTCTTTGGAGAGAACTTTAGTTAGATCCCCATGGGAGGGAATCGTAGTTTCCACCAGCCGCAGGATGGGTCTGGGCTCGTGGCTTGAAGTCCCTTCGTGAAGGGCAACGCATCACCCCTCAGTCTTCCGAAGAGTCCAAGGCTTGCGGTTCTATCTTTTTTTTCTTTGTTTTATTTTTCCTTATTTCCCTAAACTGCCACCTCCTCAAGCCCTCCACCAAGGCACTGATCTTCTCACACCATCACCTCTCCACCACAAGTTGTCGTTTCTCCTCACCACACCCCCACCCCCATCGCCGGCTAGCCCAATCCCAAACCCCACCACCACCTAACCATAGCACAAACCTCCAAACAGCCGGCTACACCACCCCTCCCCTTGAATCAAAATTTTCAGAGCCTTCATTACTTTCCTAAAATTAATCATGGTAAATTTGGGAAGACAATTAATTCAATTTTGAATCAATTTCAAATTTGATTCTTTCCTAATTTAACCTTAATTATATTTGGAAAGTTTTTAAATCAACTCAATTTAATTTTGAATTTAAATTGAAAGAGAAATGAGTAATAAATCTCCTTTAATTTAATTGATCTTATTTAGAAAACCATTTGAAATCTTCCCTAATTCTCCCCCTCCCTCTTATAGCCGCTAGCCCTACCTCTCTCCTCCCATTAATTCTTCCCCACTATTGCTCCCAATTAAACCTCTTCCTAATTTAGCTCCATATAATTTTGGAAGCTATTTAAATTCATACTCATTTGAATTTTACTTCCTAAAAGAGGAAAGCTATTTAAGAAAGCCCCCTCAAATCATGCTCATTTGACTTTTAATTAGGATTTAGTTCAAAACCTTTCTTTAATTAAAATTCATACGTGGACAAGTCTTTAATTCCTCAAATCAATGTCCCCATCTTTTTTCTTAACCCCCCTTCATTCTACATCAATAATACTTGTCAATGGCACGCGTCATGGCGCGGCATACCTATAACGCCAGTTGCATGGCGCGGCGCACATGCTCAAGGTTGGCGTGCCCCATTTGTGCCGCGGACCGCGCAATTTGAATTTTATGGATTTTTTAATATAATTATAAATAGTTTTTTATATTTGTATTTTTTTAATTTCTAAAATAAAGTAATAATTAATTTTAAAATTATTTGAAATGATTAAAATAGTTTAGTTAGGTTTTATTAGATTTTATTTTAGTAGAAATGTTGGACGAACTTGAAGCTCACTTTAATGGTTGGACTTTGGACCACAAACATACTCAACCAAGCCTTACCCAACTTGATTGATACTCTAAAATGCGATCCATTCAAAGTTTTTTATAATTCTTTTTTATTCTACATCATATTCAAAATGGTGTGCGCCGCGCCGTGCTATGGCTCCACGGGAAACTTGCACCGTGCTGCGTCATTCGCCATGCTCTCTCTTTATATATATATATATATATATATATATATATATATATATATATATATATATAAAGAGAGAGAGACTTTATAGTATCACCTATTCAACAATATCTCAAGATTTGACCAGTATGCAAGGAATTCAAATCCCTATGCAAACTCTACTAGGAAGAGTATGACAACTTGATGCATAGATATGTAGTGACATTTCACTATGTGTATAATGATCATACCTTCAACTATGTAGGGATGTTGTACCATCTATGCTTGGAAAAAAATAAAATCTCCACATGATATAACTTTTACAATAAAAGCTTGGAGCATAAGATCAAGATCATTAATTTTGATCTACAACACGAAACTTGGTGACAAATTTAATAAATTTTCATGAATGTAAAACATGAAATCAATCGCAATAACAAAATGAATGGTGGCAATGGCTTTAAGAAAATACTGTTTTCATGTTTTCATTACCAATCAATTATTGAAATTATTTCACTTATTGTAAAATATGAAATAAAAAAGAATGTTTCATAAATATCCAGCATAAAGACATTGACTGAATCAATCAATTATTTCATTACCTTGATAACGCATAAGGATGCTAATTTTAAAACCTTTACGGAAAAATCACTACATATTTTTCTAAAAATCAAAACTATTTTTCAATGAAAAAGATGTGCGCCCTTGATTTTTTATTAAACATTTGAATGTTGTATCATTAAAAAAATAAACAAACATCAAAATAAGCAGTGTGGAGAAGGTAAAACAAATAGATATATGTACATATATGCGTGCAGTGGCGATAGTATTATAGCTTTATATATAAGCATGTATCTGTGCAGTTAACTACACATTTATTTTAGTTGCTTTTATAAAGGAAAATCTTGCATGCCAGGATCACATCCATCAATTAAAGTATTCTAATATCTTTCTAGTTGAATTGGTTTATGGTTGGAACAGCAAGAATAATTCTAGAACCTTTTGAAAGAGAGAGAATGCCAGTCTTGAAAAGAAGATATTTCAAGGGACAATTTTAGAGTATTAGCAGGCAAATAAATGGAGAGATGTAAAATTAAACATGAGAGGGAGGGGTTGTACAGAGACTGAGAATGTGGAATCCGTTCAATTTAAAACAGCATTATCAGAGCAAACCAATTATATAAAAACTAGATGAGACCATGGGGAAAGGAAAAAATTGTCCTCATGCCTTTTTTATTAAGATGAATTTTGAAGTTTGCAGATTAACTTTTAGTTTAATGAAATAAATGTTAGGCACATATCACCCTATACTTCACTCATCTCAAATATAATCCATGGGTTATAAAACCTATCCCATGAGGACATCCTAACCATACTTGTTAAAGGTGTATGGCTCACCACGGCACAAAGGTCCCTTTGAAGCCATGGTGCATAGCGCACGGAGCGGCATACGTCATTTTGAACATTGCGCAAACTATACAATAATAATAAAAACTAAGCATGGATATGAAATATCATTAAACAGAAATACAAACTAGCATAACAATAAAAGACAGAAAGACAATCATAGTCATGTATAAGTTCAAGTGAACAACACCTCAAATATCTCATAATTAAAAATAATATGATTTTTTTTTTAAGATAATGATTTAATAAGAATTTAATCCACTCTTCTTGGGAATCATCATCATTAGCAAATTTCAAAAAAGCTTTGTCATCTTCACCAGCATTATCTCCTATTTCATATTCTTCTTCATCGCCCTCCTCATACTCATTCTCAATAGCAACAACATCATGCTTAGATGAAGATTCCTTTTTTTTTGCCTTTAGATCTCTCCCGGATATTATAGCTCTTATCATAAATACCAATAGCCTTACCAACATTTGTCCAAGTTAAACCTTCCTCTACAACAATAAACACAATTTCTTCATCAGACTCATCATCTAATTTTTTTGTTAACCACTCATTTGAGTCATCTATCTCAGTTAAAAAAATAGGATCATTCACATCACGATGATTGTATCTCTGAATCAATGCTCAATTGTATTTTACATAAACTACATGTTTAAGTGATCATGATCCAACTTGCTTCTTCATTTGTTATGAAGCTGCAATTGAACCATTATTACATTACTATACGAACATATATTAAAAAGCTTCACATTCCCCATATAAATACTTATATGTTCAAAAATACTTCAATTGCCTTCGCAGCCGGATGAATTATATGTTAAGCTGTGGACTTTGATAGAAAAACTTTGTAAATTAATAGTTCATTGGCCATATGTCAACCACCAATCAGCTGGTAAAAATGAAATACTTATTTTTTATTTTCATAAACTTGTTAATCAAACTTCATTTTATGCAAATAATGATACCCGGAGATCGGGTAATCCTTTGTCTTACAACGGAAGGAATATCAAATAGTCCTTCACCCCTAATGTACAAACTCAATTCATTACTGATTTTATCTTCTTCATCTACATCTTTAGATAATCTTTCAATACATGCATAATGAACATTAGTTATTTCGTTATGCTTGGCAATATTGATTATTGAAGAAGCATTCAGAATTTAAAAAATGTGTCACTGCATGTAGAGATCAGTGTAATTGTACTTCTCATATTCTATCAATAATTTTAAAAATATGATCATATTTATCAATGTAACTAAAACTATCAACAATTGACACTTTTGCTCTATCCATTGATTCATATATGTAAGCCTTTAAAAACCTTCAATAAAGCCCAGCTATTTTTAAGGCATATACAATAGTGTTCCAAAATTATTATTGCAAGATTGTCTGTTGAGATTGTTTTGCTTTAGTCTCTTTCACATACAAACCCAAAATGAACTCTTCACAAATAAATATTTTCTTCAAGTTCAGTTGTTGTTGATGAAAACATAAAGATCTAAGTGGCAATGAGGACCTAATACATGCCTCTAATTACTAGCTAGCAAGCTCAGATCATTTACCATTAGCTATGCATATTCCAGGCTTAAACACTTGGCCAAATTTTGATACAAATACTTGGGGAAATCATTACCAAATCAAATTGTCCCTGATCAAAAATAAAATTAATGACAAAAGAGGCAAGGGATCCATCATGGACATCTAGTTATAATTGCCAAAGCACTTCAATTGAAAGAATGCTTTAGACGAAGACAATGCATGATCCTATGTTAAGATAACATATTCATAAAAATTAGCAGCATTACATGTGAGTTTCAAACATGTTAAGAAGCACACAAAAAACACTCAAAATAATACAAATTTATCGGCACTATTAGTACCGTACATGCTGAAGGAACCATCCATACAGTTGAATACACAATATCGATAACAATCATAGTTTAAAATTGTGCAATAAGGTTGAGGCGCGCCTCTGCGCAATTTGGACCAAAAACGCTTTGAGGCCTACGCAATTTTGGCCTTTGCTGAGGCGTACGCCTCAAGCTGAGTGAGGCGTGCCTCAATTGCGCTATTGCGCAATTTTGCTTGAGGCGTGCGCCTCATAGAGAGGGTCCCACTCACTTAAAACAAATATGAAAATAGCCTCTCCCTTCTACCGGTCCAAGCCAAATCACAAGCATCCCGAACCCGATCCCGCAAGCTCCCGTTCCCGATCCTGCAAGCTCCCGAAGCCGGATGTCCCGCACATCTCTGGCGCCACCGCTCGCCGGTGAGCCCTTTATTTCCGGCCGCCCCTCTACATCCTTTCTTAATTAGTTCTTAGAGTTTTTTTAAAATTTAGGGTATGATTTTTCAACTTATAGGAAAGCTAGGTTTTAAATTTTTGAATGTTTTTGTTTTATTTTGCTTTTTTCCTTTAGGAAATATGGTTAAGGGCAAGGAAAAGTCTAATACGTTATGCGGAGGCTTCCTTCTTGGAAATACAGTGTACAAGTTGACATAGGCGACGGTGAGAAGACTTATGTGTATTTGAAATGCAATTTTTGCGAAAAAGTGAAGAAGGGCGGAGTAACCCGCATGAAGGAACACTTATCATGCTCTCAAAAAAACGTAGCACCGTGTGCAAATGTGTCGGACAAGGTGAAGGCTGAAATTATTGCTTGCATGAAAGAAAAGTATCATGGCAAAACATTTACCACAGGAGCAATTTGATGAAAGGGTTGAACATAGTGCTTACTTCGGGAGCGTGAGTGGAAAGGGCTCTTCCTCCACTATACATAATAGAGGTGCATGAGGTCCGATGAACCAGTATATGACTAATCCAGGAGAGGATAGAGGACAAGCACAGATGATGCCTACGGCTGGTACCAGAGAGGGTCGACGCCAGGTTTGCATGGATATTGGCAGTTTTTTTTTTTTTTTTGAGAATGTCATACCATTTAATGTTGCGACATCGCTGGCCTACTTCAATATGCTGCGATCTGTAGGGTTGTATAGGAGAGGTTGAAGGCACCGTCCACGTATGAGTTTTGATAGACTAATATTTTGTGGTTTTGTACTTTGGGACATGATTTTATTACATCTCTTTTCTTACTTTCCGCTAATTTTATATGTCATTTATATGTTTTTATTATATGATAGAAACTTGCTATTATTTACCTGCTAAAACCCTTAAATTATCATTTACGCAATTCTGTGTCTGTGACGCCTCACACCGCCTCGAGGCTTATTTACGCAATTTTAAACCTTGGTAACAATCAAAGGTTATGTTAGAACTTGGGCTTTGTGCTTTTTAATAAATAGTAATCCATACCATATAATAGATAGGCAATTACAAACGGAGTTGTCTCCCTTTTGCAAATTTTGCAGCCTTAGGATCAAAGATGTCTTAGGAAGAAAGAATCATATATTTTCAATAGCTTATAATTATCGAAAAATAAGGGCATAAATTTGAGTTGCACTTGATTGACTCATGCGTAGAATTTCATATTGTAGATAGAAGATTGCATCTCATATGATTTAGTTACAAAATAATAGAATAGAAGCTTCTGAGGCAAAGTAGAAGAAATGAAATGCAAAGAAAAATGGCAAACAAAGGGCTCATGTGGTGGCCACAAATCGTTCGTTCCTTCGTGTGCATTGGGCACTAGCAGAGGAAAGAGAGGGCGGCGCCGTGGCAGAATCAAAGGAGGGCGGCAGAATCAGAGCACTTTGTTTGTCATTTCCTTCGCGTGCATGAGGGTCACATTTCCTTCGTTCCTTCGCGTGCGTTGGACACCGGCAAAGAAAGGAGAGGGAGACAATCAGAGGAAGGAGATGGCAGCGAACTCCGTTCACTCCTTCGCTGCGTGAGGGCCTTCGTTCGTTCCTTCGTTGTGTGAGGACCTTCATTCCTTCGCCAGACACACGAACCATGAGCGTTAGGGCTTCAGAAACCATGATGAATATGAGTTATTTAAGGTATTATAAAACGTGATAAATCTTTTAATCATACTTTAAAATTAAATATTATATATTACAAATAAAACATATAAATATTAAAAAATGCTTATAAGTATATTAAATTTTTAATATAAAATAGTGTGTTAGTTTGCGCTATGGGCCATGCTCTATTACACTGCGCCATCCTGTAGTGCAATGGGTGTGTCACGCCACGCCATGCCCATAGCGTGCGCTACTTTGCACACTTGACTACTATGATTTTAACCAATTTTTTTCCGTAGAGAAAGTCACCGACATAACTACCATGAAAAGGGTTTGGAAAGATGAATTTAAAATTGCACTTCATTCATGGATTAATCAAGCATGAAAATTATGAAATAATATTGTCCATCATCATTCATATTAGGAGCAAATTTTATTAACAACAAGCCTTTATATCACATGGGGTGGGCTACATTAATCTTTTTTCTTCATAGTATCCTATTAAGAGTAAAATTTTCATTTAAATTAAATAAAAAAAATCATTTTTAATACTTTCTAACCAAGTCTTTTTAAGTCTAACTCAATAATTCTTAACATAAGCTAAATCTAATGCATCTAATTTCCTAACATAGCCATCAAAAGGCCAACGTTTTATGTGAACAATCATCTGAGGCATCTCTCTAATCTTATTTGTCACTGCAGCTACTCCAACCTTTTTAAATATATACTCATTTTGCATTCTTTCTCTAAGTGTAATGCCACTCATTCACATGAGCATCCTCAGCTTTGCAAAAGTTAACTTAATTTTATGATTCTATTTTAATTGCCAATATTCTGCGCCATAACGTATTGCAGTCTCACTAATATCTTATAAATTTCTTTCATAAGTTTCAAAGGTACTTTTCTATTGCAAAAGAGGCCCGAGGCATTCCTCCACTCCAATCATCCAACTTGAATTCTATTAATAAAATCCCCAACCAAACCATTACAATGGAAAAGAAAGTTACAGAAGAATTTGAATATTTCAAAATCAAAAAACCATATGACAACAAAAACTAAAGGTATACCTGATGGAGTCATGCACTTGAATGCAAATAGTGTTAGAATAACTTCGACAGAGAATGATCCTCGATCCACAAAGTCTCCATTAAAAAGATAAGGATTCTCTTCTGAAGGAAGTCCATTTAGCTCAAATATATTCAACAAATCATAGAACTGCAAAGTACAATAAATTCAGTTCAAACAAACATTAGAAAAGCGAATGGATGTTTACATGCAAAAAAAAAGCTCAATAAACATCAAGCTCAGAAGTTCACGATGCAAAAGATTTCCTGTAGCTGATAGCTCTGATGAAGATGGAATGATCATAAAATAAACAGACAACAGATCTAAAATTTTAGAGTGATTACACAATTCTTGTATGCTATGCTGTTGGTGAAGCAGGCTGGCAGCAATTATTAGATTGCCTCCAATATAACCTAGAGGTCATGGGATTGGTTCACAGCAGATCGTTGACAAACCAAGGATAAGGTAGGATTTAATAAGCCCTTCCCGCACCCTATAATGTGCTTTGTTGAACAATACCGTCATATTTGCTCAGTTATTTTAGGCCTGAATAGTGAATACTCCTGCTTACTCTTGCTAAAGGGCATGGGCATGGGGATCCATAAAGCTGCC
Organism: Dendrobium officinale; assembly: GCA_019514585.1. NCBI lineage: Eukaryota > Viridiplantae > Streptophyta > Magnoliopsida > Asparagales > Orchidaceae > Dendrobium > Dendrobium officinale. The sequence goes on from CM033692.1 coordinate 29,974,295, forward strand.
CGGATTAGCACAGCAAGTCTGAGAGGCATGATAAAGATAAAGGATGCAGCAGGAAAAGCAGGACTGTACCTCTAAGCATAACTAGGAGTTGGAACTACATGCTGTACAAACAAGTACTATTCTCATGACCGACATTTTGAAGTTTCAAGTAACTTAAAACACACAGTGACATCACAAGTGAAAAGGGAATAAATAACTATTTTAAAATAAAAAAAATAAATACTGTCACTCATATTTAATAAGAATTAAATCCGGGTAAATTCAATTATATTTTGTTATATGTTAGGACTAGAATTGGTCCATGCATTTGTTGTTCAACTTCTCAGTTTTATACTCATGCTGACCCCCATGCTGACCCCGTAATTGAGAAACGATTCTTTCCATCTTTGGAAAGAAAATACATTAGTTGTATTAAGCAATAAACAGTTGTGCATTAGTTTGAAGATCCTTGCAAAGATATTTTGAAACACAACCTGCCCATGAACATCACCACAAACTGTAAAATGATGACCATCCGAAACAGTAATGTCCACAAGAGAAGGCATAGCTCGCAACATCTCTCTGACTTGTAAGATGATCTGATATGCGTACCTAGCACAAAATCATCCAAGTTAATAGCATGTCAAAATGGAATTTAGAATATCTATTAAACCTTGAAATGAATTAACCGACTATAAGTGTTAGTAAGCACCTTTTGTGTAAATATTTTTGATTCTTAAAATCATCCAACATTTTCTTTACAAAATCTAGAGTTACCACTTCACCCTCGATTCTTGCGCCATTATATTGCGGCTCCACCTCTGTCATATGATAGAAATCAAAGACCATAAACAGTACAATTGACATAAACTAAAGATACGAAATAGTAGCATAATTTATGTAAACATCTAGATTTGGAAAATCTACAACCTATTAAACACACATATATATATATATATATAATCTAAGTTTGAGGTCATTCTCAAAGGGTATAGGAAACAAGAAATTTACATCTAGACAATGCAGTTACAATGTTCCACAAAAGACCTACCCTATGCACAATACTAATCCCTCTTAAGATAATTATAATCCATCTTAGTTCATAAAACAAACGTCCAAGATAAGATAGGAAATTGACAGTTGCCGTCTTTACAAATTTTAAACCCATAGTGGTAATTTTTTAATCTTCTTCTATTTATACGTTGCCTCATCAAAGAAAAATATATCGTCTAATCCAACAGCAAAAGTTATGCTAAAACAAAATCAAGATTGTATACATAATGTCATATGAACAGTGTTAATCATGACTCGAATTCGAATTAGCCGTGCAAAAATTAAGTCAACTCACCACAAGGTTAAGAGACCAAACAATCTCACTAAATCACTCACAAGTCCAAGTCATCAAGGTTATTCGTACATCTATTCAGTACCTGGCCATCATATTCATTATTTGAACTCAGTTAAACCTATCTTTGGCACCTACTAAATTCATCTATTGAATTCACTCAAATATCCAATGATACTAGCTAGCTCAAATTTAAGTTGTCAAACATCAAAGAAGCATCATTATGAAGAATCTCACTCTCTGCCCATATCCCCATCAGAAGATATCCATGCAATTAGATAGCAACAAAGTAGTAAAGTTTATTCATTTTGCAACAATACTTGCTAAGTATTGCAATGTAATTTTATTTGCATTACTCAAATTTAGCCTTTCCCGAGCTTTGAACATCGAACAAAGCCTGCCAATAGAAATTTAGAGGATAAGATTGCCATATTTCTCTTTCTTTTTTCTTCTTATTTTGTCTGCTCTTATTAGTAATAAGGTTTTGGTGTCACCAATAAACAATATAGGATCCACATCCTCTAAGATACATGAATGTAGATAAAGGCTTAGGACCCTAAACCAAAATTGCCCCAGCAATAATTGTTTGGACCTAGATAGCTCCATGAACTAGCGAGTTGAGATAACTTCGGCATTCAATCCTAGAACGTATTTGCACAAATCACTGAAGACTTCATCTGACATTATAAATGAATGATTGGCTAACACATCAAGCAACCTTATGTACAGTAAATTAATCCACAAAGTCGGCTCCATCGAAGTTCGTGCAAGCCTGATTTCAAGGATAAAACTTTAGCCGTCAACTCATCAATTTACTCGGTCAAAAAAGAAACATCAACTCCTCTTGGATGGAACCGAACTGCAAGCCTTTGGACAATCTTCCAAAGAATCTTAAGACTTCTTCTAACCTTCAACAATGACTTTAATAGGTTGGGAAATTAAATCAATCTTGTTGATCTTTTCCCTAATTCCTCAAGGCTCGGGAACAGATTTTCCAGTATTGATTTCTTTAAGAACATCCAAGGCCTCTGCCACTGTAGGAACTTGAGCTTTTTCAGTAAAAAAAATCCTATATAAAAGAACCATCAGGAGTTTTTATCCTTTTTTTAGGGATTTAAAATTTGGGCGGTCTACAAAAGATTCCCAAATAGGTGATTTTTCAGAAATATCACTACACAAATGCTCATTCATTTAGTGAATTAACATGGATAATCAAGAGCAAATACTAGTCATCACTCCTAAAGCTAACTTCGCTTCATTATCAACCACTAAAAAGCTTATAGTAAATTTAATGATAACATTATCATATTTAATTAAAGGAATCTCAACCAGCTCACTTTGACCTTAAGCAATAAGTAGATACATCCTTAACAACTACAATTTTGAGATATGTTGTTTGAGGTGGAGGATGACTTAGGGAAGTAGGAATATCGACCGAGCTCCCAAGATCGGTAGTTTCCTTTCTCTTTTCGCTAAGGGGCTATTTGGCTGGAGGAAGAAGGAATGCATTGTAAAAGAAATGCATTGCTTTTTTATATTTGGTTGGACAAAATACAAAATAAAGTAAAATCCCAGTGTATTACAAATTCCCATCGGCAGTATAATTCCCACTTCGACAATGTTCCCTTCCTCTCAGATCATGGCATTGGCATTGGCATTTGCATTTTCATTGGCGTCCTACAGTTAAATCCCTCACTTCACGAGCTCCATACTACACTCATCTCCTCCTGGTCTCACCCGCTCCGTCTCAGACTCCCTAAGACACTCCTCATAGTCCTTGTCGTACATTGCTCCATCGCCAACTCCCGTATCAACTCCCACACTGCTCTCCACCGCCTCCTTCATCGCCAGAATCAGCCGCGCCACCCACCCCCTCACCTCGGTTTCTCAAAGCTCATACGATGGCTTGTTTCTTTCGTCTTCTTCGTCCTCCTCCACGAGCACTTGGGCCACCTCGCCTTCCCCGTCTTTGTCCTTCCTAGATTGCCAAGTTTTGGAGCATGCAAGTCACGAACAGGTTCGGGACTCTTGCATGAACATCCCGTCGATGCGAACATGCAGGTTTGCGATCCGAACAAGAACATTCCGTGTGGGAATTTTGATTTGTCTTTGAGCAATTCTGATGATTAGTCATTGATTTATCTTTGAGCAATTGATCCAAATTGAAGCAAGGTGTGTAGAATTCCCCAATTCAGCCATCCAAGACTACATGGCTATAGGTTTTTGCAAGCCAAGTGTTTGTGGGAATGCCCCAGCAGATCCCCTTCAGCTGATTTTATTTTATTTTGCACACACCCAACCAAACAACAAAAATAATTCTACTACATCTACTTTACAGACATTCAAACATCTCAAAGTATTTGCTATACACTACATTTATTTTACACTGCATTCACTTTACAGCCAACCAAACAACTACAAAGTTCAATCTTTATTTTCTTTGAGATAGTTATGGTTGTAGTACTAATTCCATATATACCATCGTTTGAAAAACTTTCTACTTGTATTGTTAAGAAAATAAGAGAATAGTTCTCTTCTTGCGCAGTTGCCAAGCTTAAGGCCATCAAAGTGCTTCATTTGAATTAACAAAGAAAGGAAGTTACAAAGCGAGCTAAGGAAGAAGATGACTGACATGGAAAAGAAATTCAAAATGAGCCCCTTTGAGTCAATGCTAAGGCCCTCTAGCAATATTGCAATGTGTACCAAAAAGGGGTGACAAATCGACGCAATCAATCACCATCTATGTTGCACCGATACACCTATTTATGAAGGCGTGTTGTATCCGATATATCAATACACGGATACTCCTCCGATACTCCACCGATACGTGTCGGATACGCCAAAGATGTATCCAATTAAAATACTATTTAATTTCAAAAGGACACACGTATCCGATACACGTGTCCGTTGAAAAACAAAAGGAAATCCGAAAAAAAAAAAAAAAAAAAGATGTGTCTAATTTACTTTCACAGCTGCAAGCAAAGTTCTCTCGTTTCCTAGATGGATTTGAGTCTCTTGATGATATGAGAAGAATGGATTTGAGTCTCTTGATGAAATGAGAATATTAGAAATTACTAATCTTTCACTTGATGAGCCTGAATTAAAAGCTATGATATTTATGGAAGATGATATAGAAGTTCAAAGACAAACCACTGAAGAAGCTAATCATATCATTCCTTCTATTGAATAGTTGAAACTTTATGTGCTACACAATTTATGTTTATGCTTTTGTTGTTGTACTAGACATTTAATGCTTACTTATATTTTGATATTATAAGCTACAAGGCTACAAATGATGTTGTTGTAATTTTTTTTGTAATTTCAAATATTATGCTTTGATTGCTTTCATAATTTTTACGTATGATTTATAAATTATGATGCTATGTCCGCGCCATACTCGTATCCTGTATTTTTAAGAATTGACGTGTCCCGTATCCGTATCGTGTCGTATCTGTGTCGGCGTATCTGTATCGGTGCAACATAGATCACCATATGCAACAGTTCAACATGGATTAAATTTAGTTTTCTATTATCTTGTTTTTTTTTCCTTTAAAGAGAAGGAAATTCAGAAACTAATGTACAGCCAATATCATTTGGGCCTAATTAATATAGTCTAGTTGTTCTCATGAACCAAATTCATGTCATCAAGCAATTAAGTCAATGTGCTGCAAAGTTGAATTCATTAATAGATAAGATGATATCGCTAACTAACTAATTAATTTAAGTTTCCAAGGATACTCGTCAAATCTATTTGATTCCCAGTCATCATGTTTGTCATTTGAATTCAACTAAACCTATATTTGACTATGATAGTATTTGAACTCGCCTAGCGAATTCAGCTATTGAAGGCATCCAAGTATCCAAAACTAATCAAAGTGCAGTCACCAGAGACTTCATCAAATAAGTATTATTCTTAAGGATGTCATCATATGCCTAGATCTTATAAGCAAATCATGTAATTAGATAACTATAGGTAGGTTTTTATTTTACAGAAAATATCTATTGAGCCTTGTTTAGTGATGTTACTTATATTACTCAAATCTTGTCTTTCATGTAGCAATGAAATTTGATGCAATCCTATAAATAAGGGTTAGAAGATTAGACTGCCATTTTTTTTTTGCTCCTTTTTCTCTTATTTTATTCATCCTTGTTAGCAAGATTCTAGTGTAACCCACAAAAAATTAGGATCCATATCCTCTAAGATGGTTGCAAGTAGATTGATGCTTAGGACCAAACGCCAAGTCATTGAGCACCAGGATGAAAGTGAGAGATCCATACAAACAAAGAATCAAGATTTGGCCACCACCAGACAACTACGTCACAAGTGAAAGAACGACTAACAGGGATGATTTTAAGAATCCTGAAATAGGGGCAAGAAACTTACAATAGCAGTGGCATAGTCAAAAAGGGAAAAGCAAGAAAAAGCAAGTAATGTTGAATCTAACCACGATATAACTAGTGGGGCTCATAGTAAACGAGCAAATAAATGTGAAACAAGTGGCTCCACAATCATAAGTTGAAACAAGTGGCTAAAGCTAAACAAAGCAACCCCAAGTACAAAAACTAAGTTGAAGCTAATGTTAAATGATTCAAAAAGAAAACTTATTTAATGGTGGCTACAACATAAATTTTTGCAATGTATCAACTTTAAAAGTAAAATATAGGCAGATAAAATGATTTTTCAAAGAAGTATTATGATTGAATATAGCAGCAAAATGCATAACCCAGCATAAGAAGTCCATAGTTCAGCTCTTATTCATTAAAACAACAAATAAATTCCATAACAATATAGAGGTTCTTCGCATAACTGAAGATATTGCATTGTAAGGCACAATCAACAAAAGTTGTTTATACAACTGAATATGAGTAAGCTATGAGAGCAGAGTATTTCTTTCAACATATCATGTATACTTTTATCAAAACCCATAAGATATCCAGTTAACAATAAATGCCAAAATATTCATAATATTCACCACTCGTACCACTCATTGGAGAACAATTGCAGCTCAACATTGAATGATTAAATAAAAAAACATGACAAGATAAAGAGCGTAAAAAGAGAACATGGGGCTAACATGAATACCTATACTATGATAATCTATTGAATCCGCAACAGAATGTCTTTGAGAATCTTTCACAGCAATAGCCTCTTCAAATCGTATCTTTTGGTAAGCTTTTTCACACTCTTTCAGTTTTCTTGTGGCATCTGGATCATTGGGGCAATTTCTTTTCACCTATTAAGTGTCAAAAAACATGCAAAAATTCAATGATACGTTTCAAAATTTTCAAAAATAAGTATTAGAATAATGATGAGAACAATCTGGTGGACTGTCCAAATCAAACTATCAAAAGTAGAAACTACAATCTTTTTGTCTCTATTTGCTGAAAAGCTTCAGGCATATACCACTACAGCATAGACTTCATCTAGTGCAGCTTTTCTCCTATCTAACTTTTCACGAAGCAAAATTGTGAGATGCAAGGAAAATGTGCTTAGAACAAAATCATTTTGCAGTTAAACCTTCTAGGAGGCATTAAGAGTACATGGACCAACTTATGCAGCAGCGCAGAATACAAAAATGTGGTCAGTTTTATTCAAAAAGTATAGTATGAGTACAATTATACCAAACTAAACTTTGAAACTATTAAACACAAAAGGCAGATTACTTCTGTATGCAGAAGTATCTTATAATTTATGCATTCTCTACATCTGCTCATATCAATTTAATCCAAGCATGGAAAATTTTCAATGCTTCTCAAATACAAGCATAAGTGATGCATTAATTCCATCGCAGGTCCGAGATACAACTTCAAATAAGTTAGTATGATAAAAATTTAGAGGATATTAAATGAAATTGGCTTCTTGCATACAGATAAAATAGGATATCACTCGCATATCAAGAAAAAAGCTAGAATGCCCATTTCATAAGCTTTGATTCTTTGAATTACAAATACAAAGTCCATGTCAAGTTTTGGATGTCTGGAAAATTAACATAAGAAAAATAGTTAGAAAGTACAAAATCAATATACATATTCAGTTTTGAACCTTTTATTAGATCAGTGTATCTGCTTTACCCCCATCCCATCCCATTCTATTCCCTCATTTCTTATACATACATAGGAACACCTGAGATTCAGTAAGCCCATGCAAGCTTGCTCAACACATTAAGTAATGCATTCACAAATGCATGACAGCTTGCTTAGTTTGTTAAGACTCCATCACACATGACCGAACATGAGAAATTCCTAATCCTTATTCCAGTAAGACACTTATACATGCAAATGCATAGACACAGGGAGACACAAATAAACACACATGTACATGCAAACACATGGAAACAAGACTCAAACATATGCCTTCTATACCTACACGCCTACAATCACGCACACACGTGCTTAAGGTTACTTTTGCATAGAATTTATACATGACCCAAGAAGGCCCTCATGCATCTGTCAATTGTATATCACGTAAATATGTTCAAGAGATTTGAATATGCCTGCTGAAAATCTTTCAAAGCCTCCTTAAACTTCCCCATGGCTAGATATGCTGCCCCTCGCCTATAATAGCCCTAGAAAACAACAAAGAGAGGACATTTAGATCAAAGATAAAAAAAATATTTTGTGTACGGATATTCCACAAAGAAAAACATGCTACCTTCGAATATTTAGGGTCTACTTCAATAGCTTTCGTAGCATCTTGCACCGCACTGCCATACTCCTCAAGCTTGGTGTGTGCAAATGCACGATTTGCCCAATACACAGCATTATGCCCATTTAGATTGATAGCCTGGCTGTATAGATCAATAGCTTGAGAAAATCTATTCGCTGCAAGGAACCATGGGAAGACTATTCAGAAACAAAATCCACATAAAAGTGCACCATCAATATGTAAAATTATCGCCATGAACTTGTTTTAGTCCCTCTGCTTATCAGAGAAAAAAAGGTAGGAGCTACCATCTCAAATGGAAACAAGAACACTTGTTAATTGAATGCAAATAAACATGACCCTCTTCCTAAGCCCAATTAAGTGTTTCTACCAAGACCAATGTGTTAAAGGGGGCTCCAAAGGAATAAAAAATACTCCCCATTCACATATTTAAAAGATAAATGCATTACCCTTAAATGCTTCATTGGCTAAGATCTTAAGTTCTTCTGCTCGATCAATATTCGCATTTGATGTTCCATCTATACTCTCCATTAGAATTCTAGCTTCTTGCAATGACTCTGTATCACTATGTAAGAAGTACCATTTCCACACTTTAACCTGTAAAATTATAGAAAAAGCACTAAACTCTACACAAAACAAATAGATCCTGATACAAACAAAAAAATTTAAATAATATCATTGGATATAGAAATAATCATTACAAGCTCAATACAAAAGAACATGTATTAAGGAGGATAGAGGATGCACAAGTAAGACTAGTAAATAAATTAATATCAAAGGATTAGTAAGGAAAAGCGGTAAACCAAACATCATATATTTGAATCTGTGCAAAAGGATTTACTCAAAATAAATTTATCACCACATTCAACAATCAACAAGAATGAAGGGAAACTGAGATTCATAAAGCCAGCCTCTAGTAGCAATTATAACACAATATGATATTAGGAACTACAAAAGAAAATTAAGTTGTTCAAATCATCAATCTCAGCAATCTCAACCCAATCAACAATAAGTGATAATGTAACAAGCAAGGAGTTGCCGCACATTTATTTTAAAAAGTAACAATGAATGCTTCAGAATTGCACATTATACCCAATCTATGTGAATTAAGCTCATTGTGCTATCAATCTGCACACATTTCATATATGTAAGCTAGATGTTATACGGCAATGATACAGAAGCAGAGCCTTAGAATCATATATAGTGTTGTTCTCTGAAGATTAAGGCTCTGAGCAAAGCTAATAGCAAAAGACCAACCCAAAAACCACTCAATTTTGCAGTTATGGAACCAAGATGTCATGGAAAATAATCAGTGGAGAAACAAAAAAGGCTTTAAATGGCAAGAAAAGAGAAAATTTTCAAACAAAGGTAAATTATAATCATAAAAATCACTGAGATTCAATTATAAAGTAGTTAATCAATTGACAATTAACAACCATGAACCCAAAAGAAAAGACTTCCACGTTAAATCTAACTCCCATGCATGTAATATTAAATATGTAATTTCCATCTTTTTGGTAGTCTAATCCTTTAGGCCGTTCATTGCATTGGCATTAGCATCATTGTGATGATATAAAAACGCGCAGAAATACCAAAAAAGGAAGAAAACTAGGAAAGGATCGATATCCAATAAATTTGAAAAGAATCAAATGAATACTGTAAGCCACGAGGAGAAAATTAATGAACGTTAATCAGAAAGGTTGATCCTCTGCTTGTTTCCTACCACAAAAAGAATGGATAGTAGATTAATGAGCAACAAAAAGAAAGAAAAGGCATACCTCTCAATAACAATAAGCGGCAGGGAGGAATATGCTAGGGTTTAGGAGCTGAGGTTATGAGATGGTAGAGAAGAAGAGAAACCCTAAAATCTGAAACAGCCGCCCGTCGAAGTAGGAGAAGAGTTTGTGTAATAAATTTGAAGGGTGTCGAATGGTGACAACTGATAACAAAGAAACATGGGTGATGGGATGAAACGTCGGTTGAGCGCTCCGGTCGGAAGGGAACAATCTGGCCCGTCCAAATTGGCTCTAAACAGCCCAAACTGGACCGAAGTCTTCGGTTCGGGTGATTCAGGTCAATACGGCATAAAAAATCGTTAATTTCTTGGCAAGCTGAAATGAAACTTCCATTACCCGATTTCCAACTCCTACGAGTAATTTATTAAAAAATCCTTAAACTTATTATTTGAAAAATTATAATTATATGTCTTTAAATTCCAATGCATATCTTTTAAAAATAATTTTTTTTTAAATTATTAGTTTCATCACACCTTAATTGATCTTACTTTAGCACTATTTGGAAAGTAATTATTCTATTCTATTTTGGTATTTAAAATTTAGAAAGAAAGAAAACAGTTGGAATTTTTAAATAAGATATTTTACCACTTTCTTAAATTTTAAGGATCAATATTATAGCTCTTAAAATAGAGCCGAAAATAAGTTCTAATGCATAGATGATGCATGATATTTATGTGGATATCATGCATTCAATACTTGTTTTGTGGTCCAAGTTAGATCAACATTTTTTTTTTTTGGTTTTAATCTCAAATATGAGATGAAACATTATTTAAAAATAGTTATGTAGTGGTTTAGAATATTTATAGAATTAGAGAGAAAATTGAGTCTTACACTTATACAAAAATCCAACGCATACAAATAAAATAAAAAATATATAAGTGACACGAAATGTTTAGGTGAAAAACTTGAAAATGGAAAAAACCGTGAGGCCTATGTTAGCTTTAGAAGCCTCATAACATATTATATTGACTTTAATGATAATAAATGTATCTTTTGATATCCTAATATATATGCTAAGTATTTTAGGTGTAATGATTTCATTTATATATGCTAGAAGAATACTTGTTTGGACTATATATTGTACTCAAAATTCAATTAAAATTTAAATATAAAAGTTCTAAAGATGGATAGCTAAGAGCTTTAGATATAATATTCCATGTTATATATATCTAGAAATATCTTAGATGATCATAGAAGTTTATTTACATGATTTAATTTGATCACAAGCTAATATATTCTATTAATTTACTTTATATTAATTAAGAATAATAAACATGAATTAGATATCAATAATTTTTCAATTATTGTAATTATATGTTAATAAATTTAGGTATTTTAAACGCTTTATATATAGCATCAAATTTAATTAAGATAATTAAAAAATAATAAATTTATATGCTTAAAATTCATTATGTATAGTCGAAATATTCATTTTGAATTAAAAATTATTATGATAACTTACAAACATATATATAATTTTATTTAAATTATTTTAGATTTTTTGAAAGACATTTAATATGTTTGAAAATAACTATAAATATGTATGAATTCGTATTTTAATAAAAAGCATTTTAAATTCACTAAATTTAAACTTGATTTTTATGCCATTAGACTCACAAGATTTTGTAGATATAATTTTATAGGTTACAAACCTACTTTTGATTAATTTGAATTCATTATAACATTTTAAACATTATTTGATTTTTATAATTTAAGCTAGCTAGTCATTAACATGTATTAGAAGATCTTTTTAATTTGACCATTTGACTAGTCATTTTTTGGCTGTTTAGATCTAATATTTATTTAATGTAAATTGATTTTTTTAATAAACATTATATTATTATTTAATAAAATAAAAGTAGAATATTTGTTTTCATTCTCTTCATGTAAAGCCTGCACTTAACTTAAAAACCTTTAGTGCATTCTCTTCTTTTTTTTTTTTCTTTTTTAAAATAAATTTTGAAATAATAAATTTATATTTTCATTCCATGTACTTTTCATCTATACAAGAGCTCCTTAGTTCAAAAGCTTCTATTGCAAATCTGGACCCAAGTCCTATAATTTTGATGATAACAAACATTATTGAATTTCTTACTGTAATATCCCCTTTTAATTACTATTTCATATTTGTTTGTTTCCATACACTAACATTTTATGTCCACCTTACACTTACAAGTTTGATTAGCTCATGATTGGGTAGACTAGGATTAAGTATGTCATGACTAGTTTGTATTTTCAATTCTTATGTATTTTATATTTTTTGAGTCAAATCATATATTTGGTGGATACTAAACTTGGTAACCATGCACAAACACACTCAAGAGAGCGAGTTAGTGATAATATTAGGAGTTGAATTTCCATTTCTAATCATATTGTATAATTTATATCGTACTGTACGATGAGCTAGCTGATCAGAAAATAATTAATATAGCTAATTATGATCATTAATGCAAGATTAACTAATCATATTATACGATGATCATATAGGGCAATCAGTTAAAATCAGGATCTCAGCCGCCAATCATAATTTAAGTAATATTCTAAAATTTAAATTTTGTACTCTTCATACTATACGATAAGTATCATACTGTAAAATATATTTAAATCTTGCATAAATTAATCATGTTATTAATAAACAAATTTGGATGAATTTATCCAATCAGATAGTACTTGACGATTTAACCAATCATACTATACGACCCGATTCTTACATGGGAAGATAATTAAATTATCACCAATCGTACTGGAAGAATAATTAGCTCAATACAAAAGAACATGTTTGAACTAATCATATTGTATGAGGCTCTGAATCATCTTGGACAATTAGCTCAATTCCTTGAACTGATTGTACAACACCTATTTCTTTATACAATACTAATAGGAGTACTTTGAACTAATCATGCATGATGATCCATGATTGTACTAGATGATCAGAGTTACAGAATTGAATTTTAAGGCTTCATGTGAGGCCTTGTATTTAATCTCTCTCATTAACTTGATTCAAGTATTTGGCTGTTGAGTGCTCTTGAGAGGGAGCTTTGAGAAGAATGTCTAGAAGAGCTTTGGATCTAATGGCGCATTTTGGTTATAGGAATACTATTGAGGGTTGATCCATAACTCGTCCAACTTTGTTTGAGAATATTCCTTTTGATTTTTGAAAAATTCGTGTGTCAATATTTTTACAGTCTATTGATTTTAGGATGTGGCATATGATTCAATTTGGATATTCTTTACCATCATGTATTGAGAATGGTGTAAAAATTGATATTTCTTATACGTAATGGAGTTAAGAGGATAGAGATATTCTTTACCATCATGTATTGTGAATGGTGTAAAAATTGATATTTCTTATACTTAATGGAGTTAAGAGGATTGAGAATTTGTTCAATTAAATGCTAAATGTCTTGACAGTTTTTTTGTGCTTTGAAATTTGAGGATTATATGTATGTATCAATCTATATTACTTGAAAGAAAATCTAGGATAGATTATGCATTACATATGAAGGAACTAGTGAAGTAAAATAGATTAGATTAAGCATCTTGATACATAATTATGAATCTTTCGCATGAAACCTAACAAATTAATATTATAAATGTTCACTAGGTTCACATATATAGTGACATCCCTACATGCATTAGGTAGAGAACCATTAAATTCTAAAATAGTTAATAAAATCCTATATTGCCTGTCTAGTGCATATGATGCTAAAATTATTATAATTACATAATCAAAAGATCTAAATGTTTATTCTATTGATAATTTGCTTAGGTCACGCATTGCTTATGAGAAAGGCATGAGTCAATAACTAAATGATGAAGGTGATAAAAGAAAGAGAAGACTGTTTTTGAAAGCGAATAATTCAAACAGTGACAATTCTATAGCAGAGGAGGATGAAGACATATTGTTAATGACCCCCAAGTTTAAAAGCTTTTTAAAGCATAATCAAAGGTGTCATTAATAACAATGGAGTAAAGGTAAAAGCAATAGAAATTTTAAAGCGTCATCTGACACAATATGTTTTGAATGCAAGAAACTAAGACATTTACAAACACATTGATCCAATTTGAAAACTCACCCAATCAAGCAAAAGGGTTGGGTGAAGAAAAGGTTAAATTTAGGAAGGGGAAGAGTATGACACAAAAGGCATTTTGAGTTGACTCCACCTCAGAATCATTGAAACTAGAAGTAGAGAAGGAGGTAACAAACATGTGCCTTATGGCTAATGATAATCTTGATCTTTTTTATCAAAAGGAGGTATATGAGCTTCTTATAATGAGTTCTTTGAAATTTCAAAAAAAAATCATAATGCATAGAAGAAGCTCAAGAAAATGCATGCTAGATTAAACACTAACTTTACTACTTTGGAAAAAGTGACTACATGTTTGATATATGAATATTCTAGCTTAGATAGCAATCACATGTCTTTACTTGATGATTTTAATGTATTAAACAAGAAGCAAGTTAAATTAATTACTATATATGAATCCTTGAAGAAAAAGCATGTCAAATTAGAAAATGCACTTAAAGAGTTAGAAACCACTGCATGTGAGTTAGATAGTGGTAAGGATGAATTGAAAATGGATGTATCCATTCTAAAAAGTGCAATTAAATTTTTACCATAAAAAATAAATGCACTTTAAAATAATAAATCATAACATACTCTGGTAAAGTACTAACCTACAACACAACATGCATCATTTATTAGAAAGAGGCACCTTAACCCATATAGATTTGTGAGCCCTTTTCTGAGTGTTAGTTGCTACTCTTATGGCATGTTAGGTCACATAGCCTGCCCTTGCACTATCCACCATATGACACATCTAATTTGGAGTCCAAAACTACTTGCATCATAGTATTGCATGGAAACATCTCATTCATCAATGCATAAGAAGGAACCCAAACTCACTTGGATTCCTAAGTCTATTGTTTAATGACTTTATCGGGAAGCTCTCACAAAATGCCTAGTGAAAGCATGTGGTACCTGGATAATGGATGCTTGAGGTACATAACTGGTGATTTAAAGTAGTTCTTTACACTGTAAGCTAAGCAGGAGGCAAGGTAATACTGGAAGACAACACCACTAGGAAAATCATTGGCCTAGGTATAATTGGTAATTCTAATAAGTTTATTATTGAAAATGTTTTATTAGTAGATGACCTTAAGCATAATCGACTTAGCATTAGTCAATTATGTGACAAGGTTGGTGTTATAAAGTTTCTTTTTTTACAAAATGCATGAATAGCTTAAATTAAAACTGATTTTAGAAGAAAACATAAATAATATTCATATAGTTAATTTGAACTGCGGTGAAAATTCTGATTCCTTTTGTTTGATGATTCATGGCTATGACATAGGAGAATATGTCATGCAATCATAAAAACTATTAGGAAGATTATCAAAAAGATCTAGTTAGAGGCATACCTAAGTTAGAATTCACTAAGGACCACCTTTGTGATGCTTGCCAACTAGAAAAACTAGTTAAGTTTTCATTTCATTCAATTAAGGACATCAACACCTCTAGGCCATTAGAAAATCTCCATATGGACCTATTTGGAATTATTAATACTATAAGCCTAGGAGGGAAGCTATATGGATTTGTAATAGTAGATGTCTATTTAAGATTCACTTGGGTTTGATTCTTAAAATAGAAAAGTGAATCATTTGAGGAGTTTATAACCTTCTCCACCTAGATACAAAAAAAATTATGATGTGAAATATCAACCATTCATAGTTATTATGGTGGAGAGTTTAAGAATGATATGTTTCAATATTTTCTTCAAGAGATAGGGATTAAGCATAACTTTTTTTCCCCTAGGATCCCTCAGTAGTATATAATAGCTGAAAGAAAAAATAGAACTTTGGTATTAGGTGCTAGGGCCATGCTACTTGAATATTATTATTATTTTTTGAAGAACTGCTTAATGCATTAAAAGGAGAAAAATAAGTACAAAAGTCTAAGTGATAGAAGTTCTATCACTTTCCTCCTTTAACAAAGAATAAAAGGTAGGAGGTACCTTATTTACTTCTAGAACATCCCAAAGGAAATTACCTTTTAAAGCATGGTTAGCACACCAATGAGCTAACTTATTACAATTTCTATTAGCAAAGTGAAAAAAGATAACCTCAAAGTCTTTAAGAAAGTCCAAGTCCTTTTTAGAAGCTTTATCCAATAGTCATTTGTCCAACTTCATCAAGTTTTGAAAATGAGAAATAACATTAGCATTGTCTCCTTCCACTATTATGCCTTTAGCATTGAACATCCAATCCTCAATGACTTTACTGAATGACCGAACAACCATCCATTCAAGTGCTCCAATATCCCAATGCATAAGTGAAAAACCAAAAGATAAAAGCATTCTACCTTTGTGGTCTCTAAAGATACCACCAATCCCAGCTTCATTAGAGCATTGAAGAGAAGCATCTATGTTTACTTTAATCCATCCGGGTGGAGGGGGATGCCAAGAAGAAGAAATCAGCTCATGCTGGTTAGCAACCTAGTGGTCCGAATGAAAATAAGAAAAAGAAGTAGGTGCATAGGCAATGGCAATTGTCACAATGATGCCGTCTTCCATCTCTTTGCCTTCATGGATTAACAAATTTCTACTCTTCCAAGAGTTGAATACTAAGGAACAATAGAGATTATGTAAAAAAGGATTAACCTCTCCTTGTTTTTTTCAAATAAGAAATGACATCATTCAAATCATTGAGGATAGGTAACTTAAATCCCCAACAGTTGGCCTTTTTGATAAGCATTTTAAGTTTCAAGCAATTAACAGCCACATGCTCTCCATCTTCAATTAAAAAACAACCTCTAGGACAGAGGTTACATCCAATCAACCTTCTATGTAACAAGAAATCCGTACTAGGTAAAGCTTTTTTTAAAAGACTCCACCAAAAATGTAAAACACGAGGATTTAGTTTAAGCATTTTGAAGCAGCTCCAATTATTTAAAAATGAGATGTCTACCTCAACCTTATCAAAACTAGCAATTTTTACCAAAGCTGAGATTGTTTTACCGGAATGTACCTTCAATAATTCCAATTTGTCTTAAAGATTATCCCTTTCAATCTTCAAATTGCAAATATGCTTGACTAGTTCATCCTCGAAGTAATTGTGAAGTTCTTCTATGTTCCAATTAGCTTCCGTGATGAAGCTAGATAGATTAGTAAGGTTGTCAATCTCAATTGAAATAAAGGTAGGCCAACTTTCCAATCTTCTATCAAATATCCAAATGTCCTTCAAGATATTTATGGATACCCCATCTTTAATGTTCCATCTCACAATTTGTTTTAAAGCTTTAGCTCCACTAAGAATTAATTTTCAAGTTGAAGAAGGGTTATGTCTTCTTTCCTCATCACAACCGATTTTACCATATTTAGCTGAAAGAGTTCTACTAAGCAAAGAATTTGGCTCGTTTAAGAACTTCCAAACCAATTTTTCTTTAAGTGGTTCTACTGATTCAACCGCAGAATGGATGCCAAGCCCTCCTTGATTCTTAGGTTTGCATACTTCTTTCCAACCTACATAGTGCAAACCATTATTTCCATTGTTTTTATTCCATAAAAACTCTCTGCATAATTTGTCAAGCTTTTTGAGAAAAGACAACGGGACCAATGATAATGTAGAGTAGAAGACATACAAAGCTTGAATCACAGATTTAATGAGGGTAATTCTACCAGCCGTTGAAATGAGTTTCTTTCCCCAAACATCCATTTTACGAGCAGCTTTTTCCAAAATATTAAAACAATATAGTTGAATATTCTTGCCCTAGATACTTTTGGGCAGAATCAGTAAATATTGTTTTTTTATATTTTGAATAGGGTGAATATTTGATCTAAGATAAATAAGACACACTATTAACTTCTTAAGGGAAGGGCACACAATTTTTCTCACTTACATATCTTTGGGTGTAAATGCTTTATCTTTTTCAATGGAAAAACACCCTTAGGAAATTTTTATCCCAAGTTTAATGAAGAAGTATTCTTAGGTTATTTATCTGTAGGTAAGGCCTGTAAAATCTTCAATAAGAGGACACTGGTCGTAGAAGAGTCTACCTATATGTTATTTGATGAATCAGATAAGACTCTAAATCTAAACATGAACAACAAGAAGTATAGGTCATTCAAGGGGTAGAAGTCATTGCCATAGGAGATAATGTTGAACCACAAGATTCACTTCTTAGAGAATAGAGATATTCTTCTAGTCATCATAAAGAATTGATCTTATGTGACCCATCTGAAGGTGTTAGAACTAGGCATGGACTTAGGAAGGAGTTTAGTCATTATGTATTTACCTCTATTATAGTACCCAACAATATTGATCAAGCCCTAGCTGATGAATTTTGAATCCTAACAATGCAAAAAGAATTGAATCAATTTATTAGGAATGATGTTTAGGAGTTGGTAAGTAGATCTAAAAACTAGAGTGTTGTAGGAACCAAATGAGTTTTTAAGAACAAAATGAATAACTATGGTATCGTAGTAAGAAATTAGGCTATTCTAATAGCTAAGGGATACAATCAAATTAAAGGGGTTGATTTTAAAGAGACTTTTGCCCCTATAGCTAGACTAGAAGTCATTAGAGTGCTCTTAGCCTTTACTAGCTTTAAAAGATTTAAGTTATATCAAGTAGATGGTATAAGTGCTTTCTTAAATGGGTAATCAAAGAGGATGTATATCTTGAGCAATCCCTAGGTTTTATGAACTAAAAATTTCCTAATCATGTATTTAAACTAAATAATACTATATATGGATTAAAGCAAGTACCTAGATCCTAGTATGAAAGTCTGAGCATATTCCTTCTAAATAGAGCCTTTATTAAGGGTAGTGTAGACACCACTCTCTTCCTAAAGAAATAAGGAGAAGACCTTCTCATGGTTCAAATCTAAGTTGTAAGAAATCTGTATAGGTTGTTAGACCTATAACAATTATCCCAATGCTAACCAAGAGGGGGGTGAATTGATTATTTTAAAATCCTCTTGGAAATTTTAGAAAACTGTTTTATGCTTTTTGTACAAAGAGAATTTTTTCAAATAAAAAAACTTTTCAACCAAAAAAATAAAAGTGTAGAAAAATAAAATTATAGTAAAATAAAAAAGAACACATAAAATTTAGAGTGGTTCGATCCAACTAGACCTACGTCTACTCCCTAAAAACTCCCTCTTCAGGTATTGCACTATTACCAAAGTGACGCTCTTTTTGCTCCCACAACAAGGCGAAGAAGCCTTTACAATTACCCTCTCTTCCACCAATCCTCATTGTGGTTGAGTACCATCATCCTTTCATACCCTCCAAGTATAGACAGAGTACCGTCATCCTTTTACACTCTCCTGGTGTTTGCAGAGAACCGACATCCTTTCACTCTCTATATGTAAGCAGAGAATGGACATTCTTTCACACTCTCCAAGTGTTAGCAGAGAACCGTCATCTTTTCACACTCTCCATGTGTCAGTAGAGATCAAGATCCTTTCACACTCTCTAAGTGTTGGCAGATAACAGAATCTTCTTTAAAGACCTTCCCTTGAGCATCTTTAAAGAAGTATGGAAGAGATTTGCTACAAATACAAAGAAATTCTCACCTTTGAGTAACCTTGTGAACCCTTCACACTCTTAATTTGCAAGAACTCTCTCTCAAACACTCTGCCAAATCACTCTCACACTTTTGCTCTTAAGAAAAATGAAGAAGGATTTGTCCTTAGTCTATTTTTATGACTATTTATTTGAAAGACATAAAAAATTGTCTAGAAAACTAAAACTTTCAATTATGACCATCTACGATCATACATGAACAATTCAAAATTTGCTCGTAAGATCTTGTACAAACCAAATTCATACACAAAAAGTCGTCTGTACGAAATTAACATCATACAATACGAACTGCTTTAATCAAACCATGTTTCATTTAGTACAAAAATGGTTAAGTCCATTTCATACACTTGGAATCATCTATATGACTCCAAGTTTGTACAGTACAAATAGTTCAAAAATGTTTGTTGTTCATATGGATGAAAATGTACACATCAATTTCATACTGTGGATATTATCTGTATGAATCCATGATCATCCTAGACAAACAATTCAAAAAATTTACTTGTTCATATAGACAAAAATGTACACATCAATTTTGTACTCTAGACGTCATTTATACGAACCCAAGTTCATCCTAAATGAACATTTCAAAAAATGAACCTATTTATATGGATGAAAATATACGTATTAATTTCATACTATGGATGTCGTATGTATAAAGGTAACTTCGTATAGTAGGAACAGTACTTAGAAATTTTTCCATCCATGATTCGATTAACTACTTATAGAGGAATGCTCACACCAAATTATCTCGTATAATCTACAATTATACAATACGATTAATTTTAAAATGTTATAAGTTTTTGCACTCCCCTAGTGTGTGTGTGTTATTAAGAGAGTTGCTATTAGCATGTTTTACATTCTTGCAACTTATATAGTTTTGATGATTCCAAATATTATTATTTTATGTGTAGTTATCTCCTAACACTTTTTGGAAGATTTGTTTTTGCTCTTGTGTGTACTAACATTTCAGGAAAATCGAACTTCAAACTATGAAGACTTCAAATCAAATTCAGCATACAAACCTTTGGAAATTGAAGCTTTAAATTATTTTTTGAATTGAGAGAGAGTGATTGTAATTGAGTGAAAAAACACATATACACACACACACACACTTAAAGAGATCTTACAAAATTTGTACTGATTGTACGGGACAAACTTAGTTTGTACGGGACGATCAAGTCAGTTATCTCCCCATGAGAGCAATGGAACGAACAGGAGTTGGAGAAAATTTTTCTAAGTCCTGATCGTCCAGAACGAAATTATTTTTGTCCCAGGATGAGTTAGGCTCTGTAAAAATTTCATTCATCCAAAATCTATAATCGTGCCAGGACGACTTGGGCTATGTAAAAAATTCGTCCAGACGAAATCCAAATCGTCCCAAGACGATTTCTTCTTTGTAAAATTTTTGTCCATACAAAATCCAAATCATCCAAGGAAAAATTCTTCTCTGTAAAAATTTCGTTCAGACAAAGTTTAAATCAGAATATCCTATGATCTCAAAGGAAGTAATATGTCTAGGATACCAGATTCCTATGTTTTAGGTTCTAAAAAGGTATCTAAAAATCTTTTTAATAGTAGTCATATGGGATTCATTAGGATCTACCTAAAATTTAGCACATAGATGAACATTAAACATGATATTAGGTCTACTAATAGTCAAGTAAAGGAGTGATCCAATTATCCCTCTATACTTCTTCTGATCAACTGCTTTTATTGTTTGTGTGTGCTAACGTTTCGGGGAAATCATACTCTAGATAGTTGAAGACTTCAAGACAGATTAGACTAGGATTAATTGTATGTAAAGTATATACTTTTTTATACTTTTATTGATTCTTAGGGAGTGTGATTGTAATTAAGTAACCATGCACACACACACACACTGGGGGAGTGTAAAAACTTGTAATTTTTTAAAACTAATCATACTTTATGATTGTAGATCATACGGGATGATTTGGTTTGACCATTCCTCTAGAAGTAGTTTTTTTCCTCTAGAAGTAGTTAATCAAATCATGGATGGAAAATATTTCTAAGGAATGTTCATACTGTATGAAGTTTCCTTCATATAGACGACGTCCAGAGTACAAAATTGATGCGTACATTTTTGTCCATACTAATAAGTTAATTTTTTGAATTATTCATTCGAGTCAATCTTGGGTTCGTACAGATGACGACTATAATACAAAATTGATGCGTACATTTTCGTCCATACAAATATGTAAATTTTTTGAATTGTTTGGCTGGGATGATTTTGGATTCGTACATATGACATCTAGAGTATGAAATTGGTGCATACATTTTGACCATACAAACAACAAAATTTGTTGAACTATTTGTACTGTACGAACTTAAGTTCGTACAAATGATTCCAAGTGTATGAAATGGACTTGTCCATTTTCAAACCAAATGAAACATGGTTTGATTAAAGCAGTTCATACTATACGATGTTAGTTCATACATATGACTTTATGTGCATGAATTTGGTTAGTACAACATCGTATGAGCAAATTTTCAACTGTTCATACATACAATCACCAATCATATTGTACGATCGTGGACGATCATAATTAAAATTTTCAATTTTTTGGACTATTTTTTGCTTATTTTATATAAATAGTCCTAAAACCTAACTAAGGACGAATCTTTCTTCATTTTTCAAGAGAGCAAAAGTGTGAGAGTGATTTGAGAGAGTTTAAGAGAGATTCGTCTCTCAAATCACTCTCACACTTTTGCTCTCTTGAAAAATGAAGAAAGATTCGTCCTTAGTTAGTTTTTAGGACTATTTATATAAAATAAGCAAAAAATAGTCCAAAAAATTGAAAATTTTAATTATGATCGTCCACGATCGTACAGTATGATTGATGATTGTATGTATGAACAATTGAAAATTTGCTCATACGATGTTGTACTAACCAAATTCATGCACATACAGTCATATGTATGAACTAACATCGTATAGTATGAACTGCTTTAATCAAACCATGTTTCATTTGGTTTGAAAATGGACAAGTCCATTTCATACACTTGGAATCATTTGTAGGAACTTAAGTTCGTACAGTACAAATAGTTCAACAAATTTTGTTGTTTGTATGTTCAAAATGTATGCACCAATTTCATACTCTAGATGTCATATGTACGAATCCAAAATCATCCCAGCCAAAAAATTCAAAAAATTTACATATTTGTATGGACGAAAATGTACGCATCAATTTTGTATTATAGTCGTCATCTGTACGAACCCAAGATTGACTTGAACGAACAATTCAAAAAATTAACTTGTTTGTATGGACAAAAATGTACGCATCAATTTTGTACTCTGGACGTCGTCTGTATGAAGGAAACTTCGTATAGTATGAACATTCCTTAGAAATATTTTCCATCCATGATTTGATTAACTACTTCTAGAGGAAAAAAACTACTTCTAGAGAAATGGTCAAACCAAATCATCCCGTATGATCTACAATCATAAAGTATGATTAGTTTTAAAAAATTACAAGTTTTTACACTCCCCCAGTGTGTGTGTGTGTGTGCATGGTTACTTAATTACAATCACACTCCCTAAGAATCAATAAAAGTATAAAAAAGTATATACTTTACATACAATTAATCCTAGTCTAATCTGTCTTGAAGTCTTCAACTATCTAGAGTATGATTTCCCTGAAACGTTAGCACACACAAACAATAAAAGCAGTTGATCAGAAGAAGTATAGAGGGATAATTGGATCACTCCTTTACTTGACTATTAGTAGACCTAATATCATGTTTAATGTTCATCTCTGTGCTAAATTTTAGATAGATCCTAATGAATCCCATATGACTACTATTAAAAAGATTTTAGAAACCTTTTTAGAACCTAAAACATAGGAATCTGGTATCCTAGACATATTACTTCCTTTGAGATCATAGGATATTCTGATTAGAGGACCTTTGGAACATGCCAACTTATAAGACAAGCTTTAATTTCCTACTCCATTAAAAAATAAAATTATGTAGCCCTATCTGCCACTAAAGCAAAATATATAGCTGTATGGAGTTATGTTGCATAAGTCCTATGACTTAAAAAAAAAAATCTTAGATCTTAGACTACCTATAGGGATCATTCAAATAATATGTGATAACAATAGTGCCATTTGTATATCAAAGAATCCATCCAACATTCAAGGATGAAACACATAGACATTTAGGCACCATTTCATTAGAGAATATGTAATAAAAGGGGATATAGAGCTACATCATGTTACTACTAAAAATTAGTTGACAGATATATTACAAAACCCTTAGCTTTTAAAACCTTTAAAACCGTACGGACTAGACAAGGTGTCATAGATATTCTTACTTGAATCAGTATGATTTGAAAATAAAAATCTTCTTTATTTTTCTTTTGAATTTGTGTTGCTTTTGTTTTTGCAAAAGAAAGTTAAAAAAAAAATTATTATATTGTGTGTTTTTCTTTTAAATTTGTTTTATGATTATTTGTATTATTTCATGTGTTTTATTTTGTGTTCTTTTTATAGAGATTTACTAATAATCACACAGCACCTTATAGATTTTATTCACATTGTACTACACGATCCCGCATCATAATGTATGATATTCATAAAATACTAAATAACTAATCACAACACATCCAAGAGCTAATATTAATTAATTATTGGTGATCATACTATAAAAATACCTACTTTGTACCGTGTGATACACGTGGCAGTGGATCTTAAATGAATTAAATTTTTTGGGTATGATATTTAATCATATTGTATAGTATGAACACCTATTTTTATAGGATAATCTGACCAATCAATGATCATCTAAGCTGATGCCTCAGGATGAACGTCTATTATTTAAGCATCTAGTACGATTCTGATTGAAAACCCACCTTTTTGATTGATCAGTCTGGACAAAATTGAATGCACTCAATCATATTTTATGATATTTTGATTGTACTATATGACATGGTCATTCTATTTAAGGAGATGAAATTCAAAGTTTTTCCTCACTAAACTGATTTCACTTTTCTTACTTCCTCCCTAAAGATCTTGTTCTTTGAAATAGTCGAAGGAAAGCGTTCATGAGCTTTAGTAGGAAGTTCTTCAAGATGCCCCGTGGATCCTTAGTTTGTCAAATCTGCTGATGAAGAAGCTTATATTCGATACAAAACTGCCAGGTTCACTCCTTTTAAGATAGTAAACCAAGAAGTTTTAAACTTCTAGGTACTTTCTCTCTTTGTTCGAACCACCCTTCAGTTTATTCTCACACTTACCTACCCATTTAATTCTTAATTTCTTTTTAAATTTTTCTCTAGTCTCCAAATCCATAGTTCAAAAAAAGTAGTTCATCCAGGATGAAGCATGAGACGAACAAGATCGTCTCTGTTGATCGTATATTATGATCCATTTCATATAGTACGATCAAAATATCAAAATTAAGCCTTTTTAATTGACTAATCATACATTTAAGTTAGGCAATATTTTAAATATCGTACAATACGAATAGAAAAACTTTTTATATTCAAAATTTTATCTAATTTAATGGACAGTAGGCATTCTAATTATAACAGATCGTGCAATACGATATGGTGTTCATATAGTATGATTAGTTATATTTTAAAAATAATTTTTTTTTCAGGAAAATAAAATATTTTAATTAATTTATGTTACACTAGATGGTATAGTATGATGTATAAAAAATAAATATTTAAAATCATTTTTTGCTCCCTCTATGTGTGTACACGATTAACAAACTAACATACATCATTACATGACTTGACTCAAGAAATAAAAATTACATACTCATTTAATATAACTAATTATACATAATCTTGAGTCTTGAATCTTCAAAGAAATATGTATGGTGTACCTGAAGTATTAGTAAACACTCAAGCAAATATGCACTACAAATTTTAGGAGAAATAAAAGATTAATCATTATTATTTATTATCATCAAAATCATAAACTCAAAAGCCCGAGTTGCAACAAGCTTGATATGACTCTATTTTAAGTAGGTCTTTCACCAGTGTCTCTCTCAATTTGGGGGACATTATTAAAGCGTCGTAGATGCTGAGAAGAGAATAACTTTTTCTTAGATGAGCCAACATATTATAGTTGACCTCCAGCTGAGGGCCTCTCCCTTTCTCCTTAGATTATTCTTGGGAGGAAGGGGCATGATGTTATCTAGTATTAAGTCATACTCAACAGGAGATTCACTTGAGGTGGAAGGACCTTCCCAAAATGTAAGTGAACTTCCTGTATTAAGTCATACTCAACAGGAGATTCACTTGGCTCTAGGGTGGTGGCTTGTGCTGGCTTTAAGGAGAGTGCCTAGAGTGGGTTCTCAGATTCATCTTCTGAATCTATGTAACAATCACCCTCCAGAATGGTAAAGACTAGTTCATTTTCGTACTCAGACTCTTCTTCACATACATGATCAATTACATTATAAGAAGTATGTAGAATTTGAAAAGAGTGAGTACTAGAAGAAGTAGAAGTAAAAGCAGGAGCATAAAATCAAAAGTAGCCAGAATCACCTTCTTATATTATTTTATCATCAATGAAAAAGAGAATGAAGTCCTTTAATGTAAGTGATGGAAGAAAGCCTGTCTTCCCTTCTAAAGTTACAACAAGATTTTCTTTCTCATATATTTTTCTAGTACATGTAAAAAAAGAAGAAGAAATGTGCTCAGTAGGCACTACAGTAAAAGTAGAAGGAGAAAAAGGTGCTGGCGTAGTAATTGGAGCGGCAACTATCAACTTGGTCTAGGGAGTTCTCCTCTCAACTGCCCCGTCTATCATCTTATTTATCCTCTAAGAGAGTGCAATCTTCCACTCTCCCTTAGAACCTTTGGGTTACCTGATACTACTGCCCTGATAGTCACTATAGTTGTCACTATGGTTGGACTCGAAAATCACCTAAACTGTCTGAGTGGTCTTGTCTGAAAGTTCATTAGGGATGTTAAGACCTTAATTACTAGCCCGAGGATAACCAAGAGGGGGGTGATTTGGTATTTTAAAAAAAATTCTTAAGATAAATCATAACAAAACTTAAAACCAAATCACCATAGAAATCAAAGTGCTAAAATAAATAAACGAGGAAGCAAAACAAAGAAAGGTTACACCAAATTTATAGTGGTTAGGTCAATCCTTGACCTACGTCCACTCCTCAGAGGAACCCTCCGAGTATTACACTAACTAAGTGTCTCTCCTTTAGCTCCCACAGCTAGGCGGAGAAGCCTTTAAATTAGACTCCTTTTAACCAACCCCGGTGTGGTAGATAACCAACTTCTTTTGCTTCCTCCTGAAGCGGGCAGAGAACCTAGACCTTTGCTGAAGTAGACCTCCCAAGAACCTCCCAAGGACGAAGGATGAAGAACGGAGATGATGACTTGGAACCTTGCTTGGAGCAACCTTTGTGAACCCTCTCACAAACTCCCCCTCACAAGTTCCTCTCTCTCTCTCTCTCCCTCTCCTAAGGCTCTCTCAGGTCAAGACAACAGCACTCAAGATCTTAAGCATGAGAAAATTCGGGTCCTTTAAATAGAATTTTAAGAACCGACTTTATCGTGCAGGATGATATAAATATCATCATGGCTGATAAGTACAAAATAAGCTCAATCAGCTGGGACGATTCAGGACGATCAGAAGAAAATTGATTACATCGTCCATAACGATACAATATCGTCCTAGCCGATTAGTTCAAATCCAAGTACAATCATCCTGAACATCATCCTGAATAGAGACTGGCCGATGTCAATCGTCCAGGACATCATCCTGGCCCAAACGATAGGTATAATTATGCTGTATCGTCCAGGCCGATATGGAGATTGTCCTGGATGATAATTTAAAATAAAGAATACCTAAATTGATCATGGCGGCTGATTCTTTCTGATTTGAGCCTATCGTCCTGGCCGATACACGTATCGTCCAAGATGATTTGCTTAATGACAGCTACTTAACTAGGATTCCCCAATTAGGGTTTTTATTTTTAGTTGAATCATCCTGGCCGATAGGAACATCATCCAGGTCGATGTACTAAAAATAGAAAAATTTAGAAAACCCCTCAAGTATGTGTATGCAAGGTTACTTAGCATTAGGAACCACTTTTATAATTGACTCAAGAAAGGAAAAAATACAAACTTGACTCAACCTAAATCTACCCAATCTTGAGCTGGCTTGAACAGCATTCGATCTTGTGGTCCTGAAAAGTTAGTAGGCAAAGCAGTCGTAGGGAATCATGAATGTTTGCTATCATCAAAAGTCTAATCCATAATCTCAAATTCGCAACAATCTCCTCCTTTTTGATGATGGCAAACATAAATAGAAAATTTCAAGCAGTTATGGTAGTTCAATAAAAATTCACTAAATTTCGTAATTCAAAGTACATGATACATCAAACTACTCCACCTTTTGACATCACAAAAAAGAGGGAAACAAAACACAAATAAAAAGCATACCAGAATCTAAAACACAACATAAGAAAAGCAAAACTACAGAAAATGAAAACTAAAACTAGAAAAAACACAAAGAAAATCAAAAAAATGAGGGCCAGTGATCATCAGACTGAGGTGGTGGTGGAGGTGGCTGCTAGAAGAAGGTGGAAAATGTAGCAAACTGTGCCCCAAACCAGACCATGTCCTGGTCGTGCTGCTGCTGCTGGTGTGCAACATATGCATCGAACTGGGCCACGTCCTCAGCGTGCTGCTGTTGCTGGTGTGCTACAAACGTGTCGAAGCGGGTCTCCAATTAACCAAATCTCTCCACCAATTGATCTAGCTGAGAGTGCTAGAGGAGAGGAACAGGTTGAAGAACAGGAGCGGGAGAGGGAGCCTCATCCTCCTCTGTCCCCTGAGCTTCCCCATCCCCTGGGTAGAGACGAGTACTGTGAAGGGCATTGAAGGAATTGTTTGAGTAGAAAGGTGGCGAATGGTTGGGAGGAGCAGGATATTGAAGGTTGTATTTGGATTCTAGACCATATGCAATGATGTGTCCTAGAGCAAGATTGAGCTTTCTTCTATGACCTGGATCTCTAAGGTAGTCAAATGCTCGATGTAGCAAAATATCTGGTCTGTAGCATTAAGCTCTCTATGGGCCATAACATAAAAGATATTAAGTGAAAGAAGTGGAGTGATGTGGACTCGATCCCTGGCTTTTGGAATAATAGAAGTGCGAAGGACATGTTGGATTATCCTAGCATCTTTGAGTAAAGAGCTAGTCTCTCCAACATGAAAGTGTGAATTGGTGTGGCGAAGAAAATGATTTGCAGTGGACCAGTTAAAGTTAAGATCAGAGATAAGAGTCAGCTTATCCCCAGTGGTGGACAGCTACACCAGTTCAGCACAATCCTGATATATGATCTCGAAAGGATGCGATTCACATAGGAGGTGAGAGCAATGTAGAAAGAATTTATGCGGAGGTTTGCGTAAAATTCAAAAAGAAAATCAGAACTAAAGGGGACTGCGAGGGTGAGAATGAAGCAAAGAGAAGTGTGGGTGAAAAGATTCAGTACCGGATATGAGAGATAGGCTATATTGATGGTTCGTGAGAGAGTAATGCCACACTCCTTGTAAAGATGGTAGGCAGCCTGATCGTCTACCTCCCTTAATAGAGGGTCCAGTGTGGCCATCGAGGAGCTTCCAGAGGTTTGTCGAACACCTTTTCTTGCAGCCATAAGTAGGAAAAGAGCAAGAAATAGTAAGTCATCAGGGAGTATAAGGAAGTGTGAAGAAAACAGGGCTGAAATCTGGTTATATTTAAAGAATCAGATGGATCGTCTAGGCCGATCGCAGGATCATCCAGGACAATCCGGTGCAATTATTATGAATAGTCTGATTGGTCAAAAGGTGGTCCGATCGTCAGGGTCAATCAGACATCAACCGAGACGATTAGAAACAGACGATCGTCCTGAGGAGTCACGCCGGATGACTGTTGAAAAAGCAGATCATCCAGGCCGATTAGGTGGATCGTCCAGGATGATGTTCAATAATGGATCGTACCGGCCGAATTTAAAATGTTTTAAATCATGAGCCATGTGTATCGTCCATGACGAATAGTGGATCGGCCCGGACGATTGTCCAAAAATGGATCATCCCGGGCGATTTTAAAGATTTTAAATGTACTGATACGTGTATCATTCAGGACGATCAGGTGTATCGGTCGGGACGATAACCAATAAATGCATCGTCCAGGATAGAAAATATGTCGGCCAGGATGATCAAGATGATTATAGCAGAGTTTAATCATATCATTCAGGATGATAAAGGATCGTCCAGGATGATTAGAGCAAAAAGTCAGAATATTCAGCAGATGGAATTTTTTGAAGTATGAGAAGCCGATCGTCCAGGATGATGTAAACATCGGCCAGGACGATGTGATAAAATTTCAAATCAAAGGAGGGATGGAGATGATCAGAGAAGGCCCAAAAATAACAAGATAAAATAAAAAATAATAACGATAAAACAAAAGCCAAATAGTGTTTTTTTAATCAAGGCATGAATATGATATAGTCTCCATGTCATTGATTTAAAAAAAATTTATAAGTTAATGAGTTAACAACTTTAAAAATCAAGAAAATGGTAAAATATCCGATCATGTTAACCCTAAGCTCGGACTTCTTTTAGGGTAAAATCTTCTTTTGAAATCAAATGGCCTAACTTAGAAAAACATTTGAATAAGAAAAAGAGATCCAATCAAGACTTGGTTTCAGAAAAATATCTTATATAATAATATATCAAAGTAGTTTGTTACAATCGCGAAATTCGAAATCAAGTCTTTAAAAATCTCAAGTGATCCATAAAATCTTCTAAGTTTTAAGAGTTGGAAGAGAGGAAGATAGTATGCTTTCGATGAGCTCATTTTATGCCTCTTGTCCATTGAATGGCACACTTTGCGCATCTTTTGATTGTATATATATATTTTCAATTTGACGTCATTGCGTATCTTTTTTTTTTTGGCATCATTGGCCTTTTTTTATTTTTTTTTATTTTTGCAAGCTAGATTCTTTTCTAAAAACTCTTAAATATTCTTAGTTGTTAGTATATCTTCTAGATATTAGAGAAAAAAAACTCACTCTCTAATATAAGGAAGAACAATCCACAAAACAGAATTAAAAAATATGTGAGAGATCCATTGACAGGATAACGAGAAATCTTAAAGTAACATAAAAACTTTGACTATTATGATATAAGCTAGATTACTGTAGCAAGGTAGAAAAGATCTCAATTACAAAATCCAATTATTAATTTGAGACAGGCTTTTGGTTAGAAAAGAAATTTTTACAACCAAAATAGGTTAGAGAGAAAGACACAATCAACGGTATTTTTACCCTTTAGCAGATTTAAGAGATGTAAAACATTAACTCCAAATTTTCAAAATAAAAAATAAGGTATAAGATATCAATTCAGCAATGATTTAAAAAGGAAAAACAAAGCAAGGCATATGGAAAATTAAAGTACCAAAAATAAAATAAAAAACAACTAGAAATAAACAACAAAAAAACTAGAAAAATACAGCAAAGTAATCAGCAGATAAAACAACAGTAAAAATCAAGTTCATGCATTAGTCAATCACACCCAATCTGGTCCTTAAAGTGCTGAAAGTATCGAAGGCCAGTGGTTTAGTACAAATGTCAGTCAGTTGATTCTCAGTCACCACATGATGTAACTCAATATCTCCCTTAGTCACATGATCTCTAATAAAATGATGCATAATATCAATGTGCTTAGTCCTTGAATGTTGGATAGGACTCTTAGAAATGTAGATGGCACTAGTGTTGTCACAAAGAACAGAGATGGTGCCTACAGGTAATCCTAAATCCAGTACTTGTTATTTTAGCCAAAGGACTTTGGCCACACAACTTCCTAAAGTAATGTACTCAGCTTCAGCAGTGGAAAGAGCAACAGAGTTTTGCTTTCTGCTTGACCAGGAGACTAAAGACTGTCCTATGAATTGACATGTTCAAGAAGTATTTTTTCTATCCACTTTACATCCTGCAAAATCAGAATCAGAGTATCCAATTATCTCAAAAGAAGTGTTGTGCCTAGGGTACCAGATCCCTAAGTTTTGGGTCCCTACAAGGTATCTAAGAATTCTCTTAACTGCAGTCAGGTGGGATTCCTTAGGGTCAGCTTGAAATCTAGCACAAAAATAAACGCTAAACATTATATCAGGTCTACTAGCAGTCAGGTAAAGTAAAGATCCAATCATCCCTCTATACTTCTTCTGATCAACTGATTTTCCATTTGGGTCCTTGTCTAATTGAATTTCTAATGTCATGGGAGTATTAATTGGCTTGGCTTTGTCTATTTCATATTTCTTCAAAATGTCTTTTATGTACTTTGTTTGGCTCAAAAAAGTTCCATCATTTAATTGTTTAATGCTAAAACCCAAAAACTAAGACATTTCTCCCATCATGCTTATCTCAAACTCCTTACTCATTATTTTTGAAAAATCATCACATAGCCTTTTATCAGAAGATCCAAAAATTATATCATCGACATAGATCTGAACAACGAGTAAATCATCTCCTGCTTTCCTCAGGAAAATGGTGGTGTCTACACTTCCCTTACAAAACTTCCTTTATAGTAAGAATGTGCTAAGCCTCTCATACCAAGCTCTAGGTGCCTGCTTTAATCCACATAAGGCCTTTTTTAATTTGAAAACATGATTTAGAAATTAGGAACTCTCAAAACCTGGGGGGTGTTCTACAAACACATCCTCTTTTATTTCCCCGTTTAAAAAGGCACTCTTAACGTCTATTTGGAAAAGCTTAAATCCCTTATAACAAGCAAATGCTAATAGCACTATAATGGCTTCCAATCTAGCTACAGGGCAAAAAGTCTCCTCAAAATCTATCCATTCTATTTGGTTATACCCCTTAACCACTAATTTTGCCTTATTCCTAACCACCACTCCAGAATCATTCACCTTATTCTTAAAGACCCAATTGGTTCCAACTACACATTATCCCTTAGGTCTTTCTACAAGCTCCCAAACATTATTTCTAACAAACTGGTTCAACTCCTCCTGCATGGCTAAGATCCAAAACTCATCAGTAAGGGCTTGGCTTATGTTGGTGGGTTCAGACATTGAGATAAAGGCAGAGTGTTTCACTTCCTTCCTAAGTCCATGTCTGTCCTAACTCCATCAGAAGGGTCTCCTAAAATCAGATCTTTAGGGTGACTCGAAGAGTGTCTCCAATGTCTAGGCAAAGTGTGTGAAGGTTCAACCCTTTCCTCCAGATTTATATTTTCTAACACTTGGGTAACCTCTCGAACTCCTTTAATGTTCTGGTGCTCTACCCCCTTCTCCAAGTTTTCTAATCCAATGGCAATCTCTCCATCATCAATATCCTTAACTCTAGGATTTATAGGATCAGACTCATCAAACACTACATGTGTAGTCTCTTCCACCACCAAAATCCTCTTATTAAACACCCTAAAGGACTTCCCAATACTAGAATATCTTAAGAACACTCCTTCATCAGATTTTTGGTCAAATTTTCCTAAGTGAGACTTCCCATTATTGTGAATCAAAACCTTACAACCAAAGACATGAAGTTAGGAAAGATTGGGTGTCCTACCCTTAAGGATCTCATAGGGTGTCTTATCTAATTTGGCTCTAACATTCACCCTATTCAACACATAACAAGCTATGTTAACCGCTTCAGCCCAAAAGTATTTTGGAAGTGAATACTCAGCAAGCATGGCTCTAGCAGCTTCCACTAAGGTCCGATTCTTCCTTTCAGCTACCCCATTCTACTGATGGGTCCTAGGAGCTGAGAAGTTGTGGCTAATCCCCTTATCCTCACAAAAATCTCCAAATCTCTCATTTTCAAACTCTCCCCCATGGTCACTATGAATGGTCAAGATCTCACAACCTAGCTTTTTCTGAATTCAAGTGAAGAAGACTCTAAACTCATCAAATGACAACTTTTTGTGTGATAGAAATCTAATCAAAGTAAACCTCGAGTAGTCATCGACAATCACAAAATCATAGACTTTCCCTCCCAAATTGGCAGTGCTAACAGGTCCAAATAAATCCATGTGAAGGACTTCTAAAGGTCTAGAGGTGCTAATATCCTTTGGTGGTCCTCTAACTAGATCTTTTTGGGCCACTTTCCTAAGGGTTTTCATACTGGCATGACATAATCTCCTGTGCCACAACCATGAATCATCAATAGCAGTTTTTATGCAAAATGAAGCAGTACATTCAATGTTATTTAAATCAAGCATGTAAATATTGTTGAATCGCTTTCCCTGCAAAACAGTGTTATTATTCAAGCTCATAATGCATAAATTTGCCAAAAATTTTATGATGAAGGCCTTGTCGCAAAGCTGACTGATGCTAAGCAAGTTGTGTTTTAGTCCATCTATAAGCAAAACGTTTTCAATAAGAAGATTCTTGGAATTACCAATTATACCTTCTCCTACAACCTTCCTGGTGGTGTTGTCTCCAAGAGTCACCTTGCCTCCTATCATAGTCTCCAGCACTGTGAATTGACTGGCATCGTCAGTCATATGTCGAGAGCATCCGCTGTCCAGGTACCCCATGCTCTCATGAGGCCTTTTATGAGAGATTGTCTGGAAAATTATCAAATGTTAGATTTAGTAACCCAAACATGTTTGGGTTCCTTCTTATGGAAAGTAGAATGCAATGCATGCTGCGGATCATATAACTTGGATCTCCAAACCCAATGTGGGCTATGGTGAATGGTGCAAGTGTGTGCTATGTGTCCTAGCATGCCACATAAAAAATATCTAACTCCAGAAAATGGATGTACTAATCTACTCCTATGGTAATGCTTTTTATGCGATGCATGAAATGAAGATTTTTTAATTTCAAAGGTTTTTAAATTTTCTAATTTTTTATATTTTTTTCTAACTCAGAATGGGATAATTTTAAAGAATCAAGAGAATCAGATAACTCAGCATGCTTTTTGTTTAATGCATCAAACTCATCAAGTAAAGCCATGTGATTTGAATCAATTTTTGAATGGTCTATGCGAAGATTTTCATGCTCTTTTTTAAATTAAAAAATTCTAATTTTAGGCTAGCATGAGTTTTCTTAAGTTTCCTATATGATACATGTATTTTTTAGAAACTTCAAGGAGTTGCTCATAAGTTAGTTTGCATACTTCTTCTTGGTCACTTTGACCAAGATTATTGTCTGCCATTAAGCACAAGTTTGTTGTCTCCTCCTTAGGTTCAATTTTAGAGGAATCTGATGCAGAATCTGCCCAGAACGCCTTTTGGAATTTCTTCTTGCTTTTATCCTTTTTGAAGTATGGTTTCTCCTTACCCTTCTCCTTATTTGGGTGCGCCTTTAGTGTAGGACAATCAGCTTTAAAGTGCCCAAGCTTCCTGCATTCAAAGCAAATTATTTCATTAGAATTCTTAAAACTTTTGCTTTCCTTACCTTTAGTCCACTTTTGATGATTCTTGTGCTTCTTCTTTAGAAAGCTCTTAAATTTCCTTGTGATTAAAGCAACATCATCACTTTCAGACCCGGAAGAGTCAGTGTCTGAATCATTCGCCTTAAGTGCCGCCATTTTTTTCTTCTTCCTTTCACCTGTATCAAGATTTTGTTGGTTCACCCCTTGCTCATAAGCAATGAGTGAACCAAGTAAGTTATCGATCAAATATGTCTTTAAATGTTTAGATTCAGATATTGTAATAATTTTTGCATCAAAAGAGGAAGGTAAATATCTTAAAATTTTGTTTACTTTTTTATAGTTAGAAAGTTCTCTTCCTAATGCATGCAATGAAGTAAAAATATGAGTAAACCTTATATACATTTCAGAAATTGATTCAAAAGATTTCATACAAAAAAGTTCATAATCATGCAAGAGAATATTTAAACGGGATTGCTTGACTTCTTTAGTACCTTCATAGGTGATACATAATTTATCCCAAATTTTTTTACTAGTAGTGCAAGTGGAAACACTCATGTAATCTTCCGATTTCAAAGCACAAAAAATTAGTTCAAATATTTTGCATTTAATTGTGCTAAATCCCTATCATCTAGAGTCCATTCAGTAAAAGAAAGTGGAACAGTAACACCATTCAATTTTTCAGTTGGAGGTGTATAACCATCCTTAACAAGCATTCACATGCGATAATTAGTTTATTGTAAAAATGTAGATATGCGAGTTTTTAAAAAATTAAAAGGGATATTATCAAACAAAGGTGGTCGGGTAATAGAATATCCTTCCGCAGTATTACGATTTTCATTTAGCCATGGATCAAAAATTCAAAATGTTTTTAAACATAGTTTTTAGGAATCCCGCTCTGATATCACTTGAAAGTTTGTTAGGGATGTTAAGCCCTTAAGAACTTGCCCGAAGCTAACCAAGTGGGCGGTTGAATTGGTATTTTAAAAAAATTTCTTTAGGTAAAGCACAATAAAACTTAAAACCAAATCACCATAGAAATCAAAGTGTAAAAATAAATAAACGTGAAAGCAAAACAAAGAAAGATCACACCGAATTTATAGTGGTTCAGTCAATCCTTGACCTACGTCCACTCCTCAGAAGTACCCTTCGAGTATTGCGCTAACTAAGTGTCTCTCCTTTAGCTCCCACAGCTAGGTGGAGAAGCCTTTACAACAAACTCCTTTTCACCAACCCCGGTGAAGCAGAGAACTCACTCCTTTTTCTTCTTCTTGAAGCGGGCAAAGAACCCAGACCTTTACTGAAGTAGACCTCCCAAGGACGAAAGACGAAGAACAGAGATGAAGACTTGGAACATTGCTTGAAGAAACCTTTGTGAACCCTCTCACAAACTCCCCCTCACAAGTTCCTCTCTCTCGCTCTCTCTCTCCCTCTCCCAAGGCTCTCTCATGTCAAGACAGCAGCACTTAAGGTCTTAAGCATAAGAAAACTTGGATCCTTTAAATAGAATTTCAAGAACCGACTTTATCGTGCAGGATGATATAAATATCGTCATGGACGATAAGTAAAAAATAAACTCAATTATATGGGACAATTCAGGACGATCAGAAGAAAATTGATTACATCGTCCAGGCCGATACAATATTGTTCTGGCCGATTAGTTCAAATATGAGTACAATCTTCCTGAACATCGCCTTGAATAGAGTCTGGCCGATGTCAATCGTCCAGGACATCATCCCGGCCGATTCTACGATCGGCCCGACCGATGTGATCGTATAAATCAGCCTTAATTGCTTTCCATAATTATTAGATTAATTTAGGTATAATTGTGTTGTATCGTCCAGGCCGATATGGAGATCAACCGGGATAATAATTTAAAATAAATAATACCTAAATTGATTATGGCGGCTGATTCTTTCTGATTTGAGCCTATCATCCTGGCTGATACACGTATCATCCAGGATGATTTGCTTAATGATGGCTGCTTAACTAGGATGCCCTAATTAGGATTTTTATTTTTAGTTGAATCGTTCTGGCCGATAGGAACATCGTCCAGGCCGATGTACTCAACAAAAAAATTTCAGAAAACCCCTCAAGTGTGTGTGTACAAGTTTACTTAGCATCAGGAACCACTTTTACATTTGACTCAAGAAAGAAAAAAATACAAACTTGACTCAACCTAAATCTACACGATCTTGAGCTGGCTTGAGTTGCATTCGATCTTGTGGTCCTAAAAAGTTAATAGGCAAAGCAGTCGCAGGGAATCATGAATGTTTGCTATCATCAAAAGTCTAATCCATAATCTCATATTCGTAACTTTATCTTGGGGCAACATTAAGTCACTTTCATGCAGATTTATTTGCCACTAGCCATGAGCCTTTTAATTTTGTGCCTGAATACATAACAGTCCTCTAAAACATGCCCGATTTGTCTTTTATAGGGATAATAGAGGGGGTGGTCTGTCTGTCCCTCCTCCTCCACTCTATTATTGTTCCGGAATATTAAGATGTTTTTCTTAGTAAGAAATTTTAAGATATTTTCACACTTTCTCTTTTGAGTAGATATTTCTTACTAAGCTTCTCTTGTAGGTACTACTGACTCTCCAGCACCTTACGGGAGGGTCTGGGCTGCACTACTGACTGACCTGATGAGTGTAACTATTGTGGAGGTATTGAACTGATTGTGGGCATGTTACCCTTATCCGGTGTCCCATATGTACTATGTACCTCCCCTCTTCTAGGAGGAGGTTCCCCTGAAGATTCCTACCACTGAGCTCTGTGCGAAGGCTGACTCTCAACCTTAGGATGACTGCATCGGATATGTTGTCATACAAGCTAATAACATTTATCAACAACTTGTAGAATGTTCTAATACTGAAACCCTTTAAATAGGGTGCTATGATACCATCGATGTTCTTTAGCAAGATCTATACCACATGCTACTCTTATAACTGGGCTCACACTATATGCTAAGGTTCCTCCATCTAACTATGTAATTTGGGAGACTCTCTCGAGGATGTTATCTAGTCACAACTAACTCTCCAACAGTGACCGGATGCTCAGCACTGACAAACATCTGAATAAAAAGATGCTCTAACTCTGCAAAGGTACATATAGAGTTATTAGGAAGGTCGGTATACCAAGAAAAGGGCACCCAACTTGGCTGCTAAAAAGGAGTCTCAACATCAAGGCATCATTTACCCCTATGTTGTAATATACGACCCGATACTGAGCCACTTGCTATCATGGGTTTCCAAACCCATCAAACACTCTGAAATGTAGGGGAATGAAGCCAGGGGGGTAGGACTCCCTCTCGCACTTAACCGGGTAAGGTCTTCCCCTATTAACAACCTCTCTAGACTTCCTACAGGAAATTGCTTGCTTAATCTTTTGGGCTATCAAATCCTGAATCTATCCCACTGACAACTATGCTGACTGACTCTGAATTGGGGTAGTAGCTACTGTAGGTGGGCCTGGCGCTAGTGGGGGTATTGTGGGCTCATCTTTGGATGTGGTAGGAGTGGCTATGCCGGTCATCTGGGGTATCGCCCCTAAGGCTGTCAACTATGTAGTCATTCCTGCCATGGCTCTGGCAATCTCTGCCATCTTAGTCTGAAGGTGCAAAATAGTAGCCTCTTTATCAACTAACCTAGGAGATCCACCCACCTCCGGCTCTCCCTACTCATCCTCATCCTCGAGATATCTCTGCTCGTCTGTGTGACCTCGACGGGTAATTACACAAACTCGGTGTACTAATAAGTCTTCATCTGACTCATCCTCGAGTATGTCTTCCTTGAAGAAGGTTTAATGAAGTTCCTCAATATGTGGACCCAATGAACCGTCAAGAGGAACTGCAACATCCGTATAATAAACCATCAGTACTACCTCAGACCCGGAAGTGACAATTGCCTCTATTTGCTCAATTACGTCTGCCAATTATACTATCTCGATAGGGGTGTCCGCCTATCATCATCTCCAAACCCACCTACTGTGGTGGGACCTAGAAGGTGAAACTGATAGCTTATGGGCTACAACTACTGATCTGAGCTCTGATATACTCCAACCGCTGTCTTGGTCTATGATGATGTGGGGGTCATTCAACTCTAATAGTAATTATCTATGATCAAACTATCGGAACTGAACTAACTGGCTGCCTAGGTGGTTATCCTCTCTTCCACCTGTACCTCTACCTCAAGGTCATGAGAGATATGGCAGAGTAACATCTCCCTACTGATAGACTCTCAACCTTGTGCTAGGAGAATGATATTCTGAATCCTCTAAGGGAGGGTTCGAGCAACATTATCCCTGGGGGAACTAGCTCAGGGTAAAGTAATGGTAATAGGAGATTCACAATACAAGTAACATCCTCCTCATCACCACTATGTCCTAGTGGAGAGAAGCATCCTCCCTGGACTACTTCTATCTCAGGCACTATTATAACCTCTGGGTAGGTGGAACTAAAATTGGTTATGGCTCCTACTGTATGGGGACCACTCTTCTCTGATCATGCTCTTGGTGAGCCACTGCCTCTGCCATTCTCTATTTATCTGCCTCAGATGCATCCAATCGCATTATTTTATTTCTATTCCTTTGGGTCCTCCCAAGGACGGAGGTGGAGGAGGAAGGGACATCTAAACCCCACTGCCTAGGTGATTGTTGACCTCATTTTTGTATGAGGTCACATTGTTCTACAATCATCCTAACCTACAATCTAGCTCGCAATTGTCCTCGTCTATCCCTCTTAATTAGAAATAAACATTGAACCATATGCATTTAGTTGAGGTCGATCTGTCCACATAAATTAAGTTCGAGGATGTCAACCTCAATTTGACTCTTTTTGAATTCGATTCCCCTCAAGCACCTTCAAATTGGTTTGAATCAATTCTAGTAGGATTTTATTTTCAACGGCTTTGATTGACTCATTTTAATATGTTTTGACCTAATCTAAATCTAATTGACACCATCTGTCTCTAAACAACTTTGAATAATTGATTTAAGATATAAATCTATCAAAACTTCATTGCTTTATCCATCCTTTTGGTTCCAATTCTATGCTCAAATGTCCCTCAAAATTTCAAAAAAAATTCAGCCCTTGATTTAAAAAAAAAATTAATTAAGCACTTGATATCAACCATCCGATCAACTTTTGAAGGGATGATGGCCTTTTGATCTGATTAGTAGCATTAGGGTCGGACAAGCTTTCTCGGAGACGGCCCGCTCTCATTCCCACGATTTTTCTCTGTGTGCTAGGGCCGGCCAAGTTTCACTTCTCATGATCAATCCATTCCCACAAACAGCCGCCCCTTTGGAGGAATTTTTATTGGGTCAGGTAATCTGATGTAGAGATACATCAAGTAACCAATAAAAAAATGCCACATGCACTTACTTTTTGTTTAAAGCTGAGTGCTTTTTGTTTAAAGTGCATGTGGCATTTTTTTATTGGGTACCTGATGTATCTCTACATTAGGTTACCTGACCCAATAAAAATTCCCTTTGAAGAGACTTCTACTTTTATTTGGAGCTGTTAAGGCCGACTAAGCAGCCACTCCTTCATACTCCACATCCGTCCAAGCAAAAGGAAGAAGAAGACTCAAAGATCCGGCCATCAATCTCCTTGTACAACAAGTTTCGGCTAGTTTCCCCCCACCATAGCAGATTTTGGTCGGTCCTTATAGCAGATTTTGGTCAACAATAAGAGGAGGATTTGCTGTAGATCTTTGGCCAAGCAAGGAGATAAGAAAAAAAAAAAACTGCATGGATTTCACATACCACGGCTACAACACTTGAAGCAAGGAGAAGAGACTTGTATACTTTGGCAACGTAAGAACATAAATTCCTCTACATAGTTTAGGAAGTTTAGTACATTATTAATATTTTCTCACTGTTTTTGTGAGGATTTTGTGCAGATTTTTATCAGGTAAATACTCATGGATTAAACAAGTTTTCTCACTGCTTTCGTGAGAATTTTGTACAGAATTTTATCATGTAATTACTATAGGATTGAACAAGTTTTCTGACTGTTTTTGGTGAGGATTTTGTAATGTTTTTTATCATCTAATTACTATAGGATTAAACAAATTTTCTCACTGTTTTTGGTGAGGATTTTGTACAATTTTTTATCATCTAAATACTCTTGGATTAAGCAGGTTTTCTCACTGTTTTTGTATGAAAGTCTCTATAGATTTGGACGATTTCTCATTGTTTTTGTGAGGTTTTAATATAGATTTTTTTTTTTAATCATGTACATGCTATGGGATTAAATAAGGTTTTCTCATTCTTTTTGTGAAGATTTAGCATATATACTTGTTATGTAAATGCACAAAGAACAGTGATAGCAATATCCTATATTTTTGTTAAATATGCTTTAGAGATGATACTGAAAGTATGTTGGAGTTAATAAATAAAATAGTCATTTTCACTCTTGATTTATTTTTCTAGACGTTTGCTGAAAGTTAAACATTAATGTTGATGTTTCTAGTCTATCCAATCAAGCAACGGAGTGCAGTAATTTTCTTTGGTCATTGTTCTCTTGAATTATCGTGTGTAATTTCTTTCCTCGAGTTCAAGAAGATTTTCTAGATTGATTTTTCATTTAGAGCTGAAATGGGTAAGGTTTTATTAGACTTACTTTTAATCCTGCTATGAATTTAATGAACAAATTACCCAAACGAACCCAGATTATGTGCTTAATCTAATTAATAGAATTTCATATGATGTTGGGCTTTATTAATAATCATTACGATAACATTGGTTCACCCCTTCCCCAACGTGAAGTAATTCATGTACCATTTGAATGAAAAAAAAAATATGCATGTTCATTACGTTTTATTGCTTTGTTTCCATCATGTGGGACAGACCATATGAGTAGAGACGGTGATGATGTGATATTTTAAGATAATCTGTATCCATTTAAGCAACCATAGATTCTATTACTAAGTGATTGTATACTGTTATGAGTTTAAACCTATTACATGTGTCATTTTAAGAATTTAACTTTTATCAGAGCCACATCCTCTCATGATTTTATTTTATTTTTTATTTTTCACCTTTCTGTTGCAATACCTTCTGTTCATAATGACTATTCTAGATCTCTGCGATTATACTTTTGGGTTTAACCATGTGATTTCTTGACTAAACATAAGTAAATTTAATTATAGCTGTTGTGCTTCTTTTCTCACTCTTTTTGTAAATATAAGTATGGAAATTTTTGTTATATAAATTTGTTCTCCTTAGATGGGATTCTCTCATTATTTTGTAAAGATTTGTATACAAATTTTTGTAAGAAATATGCCATGTTCTATAATCTTTCCTAACTATTTTTGTAAAGTTTAGTATAGAATTTTTTTTTGTAATATAAAAGTCTTTCTCTATAATCTCTCTCTCTCTCTCTCTGTATATATATATATTATAAATATAAATGTAGGTACCTTTTTTATGCAAATATGATCATATTTTCTCATTGTTTTATGAAGGATCAATGTATACCTCATGGTACAGAGGATTTCATTGTGTAAATTAAGTTTTTAGCTGTATCATTTGAGTGGTTAAGATAATTTATATAGAAGTCCATATACTTCTCCAAAGCTTTTAATTGTTTACATTTATTTGGCTTGGATTATGATTATGTTGATCAAAAGGTTTATATAACTGTGATACTTTGTCCGTATTTTTACTTTCATATGATACCCATGTATATAATTTAATAAATCATCCTATATATGTACTTCTCTCAACTAAATTTGTAAATAAAATTTTCTATTAATATAAGCAAGTGTATTATTGCATTCGACACTAATTTCATTAGTAAAATTATTATGATTATTTATTTGTTATTATGAGTTGGGTTTTAAATAAAGTTGAGATAATTGAAAAAATCTCATTCCATATATTCATGTTATAAATAATTGCAATGCAAATTTATAAATATAGAGGTTGTTTCCTACAATCTCACTTCATGTTTCAGTCATGAGGGTTAGAGAACTCGATTTTCTTTATTGATATGATTTCTTGATATGATTATTGTTGCAAGATTATAAATATGTAATTGTCCATTCACATTCTTTTATGATCAGGCTTTGAAAAATTCATTTTTTATATGTATATAAGACATCTTTGTATCATGCACATAGGCCATGAGATTTTGTCAATATATATATATATATATATATATATATATATATATATCATATTTATGTTAGTCATTGAGATACATTTCTTTCATTATGCCACATATTTACTTTGATAGTCACTTGTGCTCATTATTGATATCATTTGCTTATACATGTCACCTTTTCATATGCTTTAGATAAATTTTAAAATTTTTAAATCTTAATTATTTTAAATTGATTATTATCTA
Source organism: Dendrobium officinale (assembly GCA_019514585.1). Lineage (NCBI taxonomy): Eukaryota > Viridiplantae > Streptophyta > Magnoliopsida > Asparagales > Orchidaceae > Dendrobium > Dendrobium officinale. The sequence goes on from CM033692.1 coordinate 30,017,397, forward strand.
ATTATATTTCTGCTTGAATGGTGCCTACTCTCATTTCTACCTCTTTCTCTCTTTGCCTTTGCTTGCGAGGTACATTGGAGCTACTCGGACAACAATTTAGAGAATATCCAGTCGCCTTCATTTCTTCCAAATGGGGGTGCTACGGGCGGAACCACTGGGTCATAGCCCCCGGTGTAGTGAGTTATTCTTATACACATCTTTTCTATCACTCATAAATTCAAAAATCTAAATTCAACTTGGAGATTTATAATTTAAAGCTTATACATTGAAATTTTCATAACCCAAGCATTTCTATTAAATTTACATGTATATTTTAAAATTTTTTAGCCTTCACTTTAATCGAGAGTATTCTCTTAGGAGATGTAATTAACTATGGGGGCTTGCCCCTATAGGGAGTCTAGATCCCAGATTAAAATAAACCCTACCTTAGTTCCTTTCTGTAGTAGGGAAAAAATTTGTGAACGCAGATCTCGCTTTATCTATATTTAAAATTTAACTTCATAATCAAAGGATAGGTGAATGTCTGATTTGCTCTTATAGGTGGATCAAATATCCTCTATATTTGATTATGAAAATAAATATCTAATTTATTTTTCTAGTTAGAGAGATAGGAGAAGATATTCATCATCCCTCAGGTTGATTTGTATCTTCCCTATACTATTTCTGATTAGAGAAATAAATTATAGATTTCTTCCATTCAAATCGATAGCAAAATAGTAATCTGTCCTTCGGAACGGTATAATGTTAAACTATACTGATTTGGCTCAAAGAAATTTATTTAAAATATAAATAAAGCAAATCACATGAGAAGGAAAATAATTTTTAAATTTAAATATTTAAAAATAAAGAAATAAAAGAGAAATAATATTTCTCACAGTGATCAGGAGAACATGAACTATAGGAAGTGTTGGGGTATACTCAGTAGTCTTGGCGTGAGAGAACTAAGTGAATATAGAAGCCTGATGGGTAGAGGGTGAAGGAGCCTAAGTCTGGGCACCCCTTTTCTTAGAGGAAGAAGGAGGGGAAGCCAAACTCGAGCTGCCTCCACCGAAACAACATGAGGAGAAATAATTAGATGCTAGCGTTGAGGGGCCAAAGCAGCCTGTATAACAAGTATGGTAGGTAAAGGTCTCCAAACAACTGGATGAGTAGGAGGAATCAGGAGTAGTCTAGGCACTAGCTGCCTAACCACAGAATACACTGGCTACATAGGAAAGGGAACGGGACGAGTAGGTTCCCGGGCTATCCGCTGAGCCACTGATCGTCCGAAGGGGCGCATGGCTACTACTCGTCCTCTCAATTGAGGAGGAGGGAATGCAAGAGCCTCAGCGAGGGTCATCCCGCCAAGATTGATGAAAGCTGAGTTAGTGAAGGAACTAAAAGTGATCCCTCCAACAGGTGGACTAGTCAGCAAGGACTCAGGGAGAGTCACCTGCACGTCCGAACCAATGTAGAAAGTCATAGAAGTAGTATGAGAAGCTATGGCATTGCTACCAAAAGAATAAAGAATTGAAATAATTAGCAATAGTTGATAAAAAGAGAGAATGGATAAGGTACAGAATGGCCTAGAAAGCCAAAAGGAAGAGGTCCATAGCTAGAAAAAACCCTAGCTAAGTAGGAAACTTAACTAAGAAAAGGATCCTAAATAAGAGTTGGACAGACCTAATATAAGGAGTAATAATCATAGAGTACACACAAGAAAGAATAATATGGGATGCAAAGATGGAGTGAGAAATATGTCCCACCATGGTTGCCAAAAATATATGGACCTCCAAAAGGACATGACTCCGCTATGGAGTATAGAAGGTATACGACTGCACCACCCCAAGGGATAGAGACAATCCTAGACCTCTATGCTCTTCGCAAGTGAGCTCATGGGAGGGTAGATTAGATACTACATACGATCAAACATTGAGGATAGCTTCTCTTGCCAGCGCACCCCGATGAGTGATAATATGCATGACCTAATCAGTGTCATGGGGTTTCCCCCACCCGATATATTAGCCTGAGTGGAGTTTATTTGTTGTGGAATTTTATTTCCCACGGGCGCAAGCCCTTCATGGTTAATTACATCTTAGGCCAGAACTCGATAATACTCTTGATTAAGGATCCAATATTATTCTTCCCGAAGGGGAGATTGATACAAAAGGGAGACTAGGAAGTTCTTACTTAAAGGGAAAGAATGGCACAAATGGATTTGTCAACATACACAGTTCATCTCAACATCTAGAGAGGTTAAGGTAGTAAGGAGAGAAAGAATCTCACGCACTCAAAGCATATAAAGGGGAAGGATAGAAGTTGCGTCATCCATATGATGCGGATAGGCAGGATTTATAGCTCTAGAAGAGAAGTATGCTTACCCACTTTTAGGCATACTACGAGACACCCAATATAGTAGCTTTAAATCCTAGGTCTAAAGTGAGTTTAGTGTTCTACCCAAGAATAACACCAATGTCCTAGCTAATGCATCTGGGTTTATATCTTGCCTGAAAAGGAAAGCCAGCTAACAACCTAAGTATGTAAAATCCATGTTGTCCAGTCTTTATAAAAGATGGGTAGGTAAATTAGTTTTTTGGATGTAGGGCTGATATCTAGAGAGTTTTCTAATTGGCCATAGACTTATATAGGGTGCATACTTCTATAATAAATATAATTAAAATTTTAATTTAGTGAGTTTCTAATGCGATGCATGTTGGTTAAAAAGGCTTCAAATCATGGATGCTTAAAATTTTAAAAATAGGCTTATATAAAATAATTTTAAAAAAGATTGGGCCTCCCCAGGCTTGACACTTCATTTTTATAGGCCATATTATTCAGACTCTACCTGCAGGCGGGGAAGTGACTTATCAGAAGGAGAGAGAAGAATGCAACAGTATGCATGCGATCTCGGATGGCTCCGATTATTCCTAAGTCATTATGTCTCGAAGTTATTTAGACCTTAAAATTTTGAATATCAATTACGAGTAGAAAAAGTTTTAGTCCTTAGAAAGCCTAGTGAAAATTAGGCCATATACATGCAAGAAAGAAACCTAAAAAAAGCAGGCAAGTTCTATTGTGCAATCAAAATAAACATTTCATGATAAGTACCATATAAGTACTTCATCTTTGAGTGGATCATCCTTCTCCAGATCATCTCCCTTTGGATCATCTCCTTCAGGTTCCGTGTGGTTTGTCTTCCATAAGGGTTTCCAAATGACTAAGAAATTACTTATAAAGGGCCTTTTTTTCTCTTTAGTTACCGAGTGTTTGAAATATGTCACTTTTGAACACTTTCACAACTCAATATTTCACAAATTATGTTACATTTGAAAAAAAAGAAAATCTAGACTCGAACTCTTACATGGTTATCCTAATAAAAATAATCCCAAGTAGTTTAATATATCATATCACATGCAGTTATATATGTACAAAAAAGTAAACATGGTTGGACATGCCCTTTTAATTTTAAAGTGGGGGGGGGGGGGGGGGGCTAAGCAATCTCTAGAGCAACTGCATAAAATAATGTTAGTTTTAAAGCTTTAATTATTATTGGCCCTCTTTATTTTAACGCTGTATGAGCGTGGCCACTTGCATAAGATTGGATTAGAATCAAAGAGGCCCTAGCTCATGGGCAGTCTAATGCACAAATCATAGCATAAGTAAAGTATAAAAAGAATAATAATGAAATAAACATTACATCAATCACAACATAGCAAAATAAAATAAGTCAATCAGCATACGTGTCACACATAATTGTATCACATCACAAAAGAAGAAAAAAAGTAAAACACTGGCCCTAATCCTAGGGATATAAGTGGTGCCCTAGCATATAATTCTATGCATGTGTAGTAGGCTTGTGTGTTTTTGGATAGATCCTATGTAGGATAGTTAGTTCAAATTGTTTAGAGTTTGAATTTGTTGAATGTTTGAAAAGGAGACTTTAATTAAAATTCAATTATTAATGAATTGGAATTCATTTTAATTATTTTATCTTGTTAATTAATTTTAATACTTAGGATAATAATCTTGGAAGTTTAAATTATATTAGCCAATTTTGGAAGGTTTGGGTCCTCCTATATGTTAGGCCAAGAAGGTCCAAAAGGTCACTATTAAAAATAAACTAGGTTTGAGACTTCTAGCATTTTAGTTAAATATCAGGTCTTAAGGGGAGTAGTTAGGCTTTGAGTTTGCTGAATTTGGAGTTTTCTAGGTAAAATTATGAATTTGAGAAGATTCAGACAATCAATGAATTATTAAAATTATTTAATGAGGTATACTTTATGGAGTTTGATCCAAATTATCTCCAAAATGATTAGAATCACTCCCAAAGGTTATAAATGACCTAAAGAAGTGTTCCCAAGTGTTTTGGGAAAATTTGGAACTTTTAATAATTTTTAATTATTTAATAAAGGCAAAAAGGTAATTTTTAATTAAGGTTAAATTAAGGCTTACATCAAGGTCCACCTAAGGGGCCCTATTTATCTAAGGTTAAGGGTTAAATTATGAAGATTTTAGGATCCTACGAGTAATTTTTTGAGTTAAAATGGATTTATTAGAATTTTCTGAAGTTATAAGGACTTAATTAATGGGTTGAATTAGGATTTGTTAATTAAAGGGTTTAAAGGGTCCTAAAAATCCTATAAAATTCTGGAAGATTTGGAATGTCACTAAGTTTAAGTGTTAAAAGTTTCATGTCAACCAGGGATCTATTCTAGCTCATAGAATTTTTTTAAAGTTTATTAGACGAGTCCTTAAATATTGTCCTATGGGTGTCACTATGTCATATGAGTTTAAAGTAAGTTTTAGACTAACCCTTGGGGTAACATGCTGGAAATGTATAAAAATATTAAACACACCAATCCTAAAATCTAGGAGGGCTTAGGCTAAATGACATATTTTTAGTGAATGATTGAGACTCATCCACACACTAATCCACCTCCCCCATAAATGCTATTCATAAGCATGACACACTAATCCCAAAATTAAAAGATTTAAAATATATGTAATTTAAAAATAATTTTAAAAATATATATAAACATATAAATTTTAGAAAATAATGTAATTAAAAATAAATCAATTTATAAAAATAAATAAATATATGGGAGATCAACTGGCCAAACAGGCAAAGTTTAAAAAAGATTTAAATTTATTTTTTTTAATTTCAAAATAATTAACATATTAATTATTTAAATAGTATTTAAATAATCAATAAATTAAATAATATAGAAATATAATAAAAATATTTTTAAATTACAATACCTTTTTTTTTAAATTTAAGGTATTATATGCATTTTTTCAATTTAAAATGAAATACTTATGAATTTTTAAAATTTAAAGTAATTAAAAGTAATTTTAAAATAATTTAAAATAATTACCTTTTAAAAATAATTATTAAATTAAGTTAAAATAAATATTAAATCTTCTGAATTTAGAATAATTTTCTAAAAAAATAATTTTATAATTTGCAAAGTAATTATACTTTAATTATTAATTAATTAAATTATTTACGTAATTAGCTAATTAAAAAAATTTTAAAATAGGAAAAGTATCATTAATATAAATTAAATAATACAAATAATTTTTCTACTTTAAAATAATTTCAAAGAAAGTGATCACGTAATTATTATAAAATACATTTTTATCTTATTTAATTAATATTGAATATACAGGTATCTGAATAATTACAAATTAATTAAAGTAATAAGATATTTTAATTAATAAATTTAAATTTAAATTAAAAAATAAAAGAAAATAAGTTTTTCTGATTTCAAACTAAATAATCATATTTTATAAATAATATAAAAATTATAACTTAATAATAATAATAATAATAAATATTAATATTAATATACTAAAAAAAGGTTTTAAAAATAATAATAATAATAGTGATGATAATAAAAATTTAAAATATAATTTTTCTCATTTTTATTTTTAAAATAAATAAAATATTATTTTGAAATAAAAATTTAATTATAAAATAACATATTTGATAATAACAATTAATAATTGAATTTAATAAAACTAATATTTAATGATTAATATAATGATAAAAACACAAAAAATTTTAAATTAAAGAGAATAAAAATATAATTGATTCGACATATTATATGTATTTTTTGGATTAAAAAATATTTTTTTAATAATATTTTGAAGAGAAAATAATTTTAAAACACATTTAAAATTAAATTTAAAAAAAATGGCTGGATGACATGCAGCCCACTCGGATTGGGTCCTGGAATCACGACAAATTATTAGCAATGATTGTGTCACCGAGCAATCATTGCCTAATGATTGGCATGGCAGCAAGTCCACGCACTATTCACTTAGGTGAGTTAGTGGACCGCGACAGCCATCTGGATTAAATGGTCTTGATTTTGGCGGATGGAGTTTGGAGCGGCTTCAAAGACCACACAATTTAGAAATACAGCGGATTGACTCAATCCAAATCATTGATCGTGAGATCAACGGTCCGAGGAACACTTGGATCGAACTCTCGTTGAACCAAAACCCTAAATAAATAATCACTTCATTCTCTTGATCCACATGATGGAATTCTATAAAATTTTAAACACATGTACTAGAAATGAAGAGCATTCTTGGGGTGTCATTTGTTTGGCTTAAAATGCACTTTTCAAAAAGCTAAAAAGCTCTATGTGTTGTGACCTAGTCTAAGGATTTTTTAGAAATCTTACCATTAGATCTTCAAGATCTTGACACAGTTGAGCTTGTAAATTATCCTCCTATGTTTCTCTAGTTGAAATTGTGATCAAATGAGTTACAGATTGTTGGGAAAGCGCCTTGTAAGGTCTCAAGTCTCAATTGGCCAGAGATCTGGCTCCCGGTGAGGTCTTGACAGATTTGACTTGGAGAAGGTGGAAGGGAGTTGAAAGAGCTCAAACAAGAGAGATTTCAGCTTATGAGAGCTTGGAGAAAGAGAATTTGCCAAAGATCCCTTCAAAGAACCCTAAAGAAGGTATTTAAAGGGTTAGAGCCATGATCGACATCCTAAATCCAATCTAATGTCAATTAAGAGGGAATTAGACTTGATTTGGTCGTGGGTTTGAAGCAAAACCCATAAGGAAGGGTTTAATTACTCAAAATGCCCTTAATTTGACCTAAATAGGTTAAATTTGACCAAGGTAGACTTGGGTTGACCAAGTCAATAGTTGACCTAGTCAACCTAATCAATTAGGTCTAAGGGGGTAGGGGTTTGAGCCTAGGATGGGTTTGCATTAGTTTGAAATCAATTTGGGCTCAAATGGGTCTAAATGGGTTAATTTGGGTTAATCTGGTCAACCAGATTGACCTAGGGCAAGGGTGTTTGAGTAATAAATAAGGTTTGAATTGATTTAGAACTTGAATTAACCAAGTAGGGCTCAATGGGTCAACTTGGGTTGACTTAGTCAACCATATTGACCCAAGATATGGGTCGAGCTCAATGAACTTGGCCTGAACCATGGAACCCAAGGGTGGTGAGAGATTGAGCCTATAAGCCAAAAAAATTGATTTGAAACCAAGTAATAGAGAGTTGGGTCAATTTGGGTCAACTCTGGTTGACCTGGTCAACCAGGTTGACCCGGGGCCTGGGTCTGATCTCCATAGTCTTGGAATGACCCATTGAACATAAATGAGGTGGTCTTGGGGAATGGCTTGGTTAATTTGACCAAGTCAACCCTTTAACCCAGGATTTTGACAAATACAAGGTCAACGATACATCTGGATGATGAAAAATTATAATTGATTGTCTAATAGATAATTCAGGATGTCTAGGTGATTCAGGAGAAGACTATGGTTTTTCTTACTGATTGTCTAGGATGATCCTGAGATCATCCAGGACAATATAATCTATCAATCTAACCATAATTAATTTTCTTATTCACCTAACTAATTTAAGCATGATTGTAATGAAACATCCAAGATGATATGAGATCATCCTATATGATTAAAAAAATCTTGCTTAAATTAATGAGTTTGGCGGCTGAGTATTTCTTATTTGAGCATATCATCTAGGATGATGGGAGTATCATCCTAGACTATTTGCTTAAGCAAATTTACATGACCCAGATACCCTAATTAGGGTTTCTTTTTTTGACTAATCATCTAGGATGATATAAAATTGTCTTGTATGATATGATCAAAAATAGAAATATTCTAACTTTCCCTCAAGTGTTTGTGTGCAAGGTTATATAGCTTTAGGACCCACCAAGGTATATTTGACTTAAGAAAAGGTAAAAAATGCATTTAAATAAAAATTATAGATTGAATCAATCCTAGTCTACCTAATCTTGAGTTGATTGTTATTTCAAGCGAACTTGTGGATCTGAAAGGTTAGTGAGCTGAGCACATAAAATAGATATACATGAATGGAAGTAGCCAAGGAAGAATAATGTTCGTTATCATCAAAATTATAGTACTTGGGTCTAGATCTGCAACAACCTTCACGATGATGACAAGGGACCTTGAAGCATTTTTTTACCTCCTAGAGAAGGTAGAGAATGTAAAGTTTTTTCTCCCTCCTGAAGATGGCAGCATACCTCCAATCTTTTTCTCCCTCCTAGAGAAGGCAAAGTACCTCCAATCTTTTTCTCCCTCCTAGAGAAGGCAGAGTACCTCGAGGGCTTGTCTTAGAAGCCTCTCTCCCAAGAGAGCCATTATGGACTTTCCAAGGCCACATCAGCAGCAAGGGTGCAGCTAGCCCAAAGCAATCATGTAAACCCCTCACACTTCTTCTCCCTCACGCTCAACTTCACCTTCTCCTTCCTCTCAAACCCTGGTTTTCTCTCAAAAGCACCTCTCTCAGAGTTCCTTCAACAATCACATAATTTTCTCTCTCTCTCTCTCTCAATAAAATTTTAAAAGGTTCTTAAGTAATGATCTTCAAAAACCCTGAGCTATCTTTTATTCGTACAGTATGATGTGCACAGTTATTTCAGATGATATGTTCAACTTTTAAGACATATCGTATAGTATGAACCGAAGATCATCCACTATAATCTATTTACTTTCTCCCTATTTGTACAGCATGATTCCAAGGTTGATTGGAAATCATCTCAGTCAATCTTCTCGTAATGTTATATTTATTCTTTTTTAGGGATTCATCTTGTATAATGTAAATAATGTATAATATGATTAGTTAAAAAAAAGTTTCATTTGGTAAAATATTTAGGATAACCAAACTTTGTCTTTGTCAAACGTACGGTATGATCGCCATTGTACAGTACGATCAACTTTAATTTATTAAATCATAATTTGATTGACTAATTATGATGATTAATTTAAGTAAGATTTCAAATTTTTGTGTAGTACGATTACTTCAAAATTCAAAATTTAAATATATTACTTAATTTATCTGATGGCTAGGATTTTTAGATTATAATGAATTGTACATTACGATCTGGATCAAACAGTATGATTTGTTCACATAAATGAATTATTCAAATCACCATTAAACCCATTCTCCTGCCAACTGATCATAAAATTTGATTAGTATAAAAAAATTTGAACTTTAAAATTTTCACTCCCCCTATAAGTGTGTACACAGTCACCCAATTTCATACACTCTTATGTGGCCAGACTCAAGAAATAGAAAAATAAAAGAAATTAAAGTATAGACTCTTTTACTTGAAACCCCATTCTACCCAATCTTGAGTTTTTAGTAGCTTTGAGCAGTGTATGTTTTACATGTAATATTAGTGCTCACTGACAAAAAGTATATCCAAAATATCTACTGAGAAAATAATAATTCAATCATAAATATTTTTCATAAGCAAAATCTGATTCATCGTGTTCTTGCCCGCAATGGAAAAAATATAGAAGGAGAAATCCGTATAGAAAATAGGAAGATTATCGGGGGGAGCAGGGTAGGTTATTTGGTATTTCTTGTCTAAGACATAGGACATGATTTATCCTAGTGTGACATTTTAATTTCTTTTGGTATTGGGATGTCGAATTAGAGTCAAGTTTTGGATATAGTTAATAATTATTTGAGATTCATCAAATTGAGTATTGGTCATTATAAAGTAGGTGACTAGGACAAGAAGTGGAGTAATATTAATACGATCAACAGCTTTCATTATAATAGAAGTTCAAAGAATGTGTTGGATAATTCAAACATTTTGATTTATAGAGTGGACTAAGGGTTGATGTTGATTTAAAGCCACATTCCAAATTATTAGGTTTATAACACTCTAGTCAAAATTAGTTCTAGAGGCCATGAATTATGGATGAGGTCCTTCTATAGAATGATTTCTATACTCCCTTAAATCTTCCTTATTGATTTCTACATGCCATCAACATATATAGGAGGTCATAGTGAAGGTTTCCGCATTGATCCTAACATTGGATAGGAATTTTTAGAGCAGTTTAGATATAAAAGGAAATGTTATGGAGAGAAGGAATTGAAGAATTATGGAAGCAAAAATGTTCATCACCTCAAAGTCAGAGTAGGTTGATTATGTATTTTGGAGGGGAAAATGCGAGCCTCCTTGAATTTATAGTAGACATCTTCATCTTTAGTGATTAGAAATCAATTGTTGAAGCGACGAGAGGAGGAGCAACCTTGGGTCATTTGATTGCTTTTACTTCTATTGGCTATTGGAGAATCCTAGAGTTATGAATGTAGCAATATAGAGAAATAAGGATTTGAATGGATTAAAAAATTAGAAACCCTCCAATTTATAGAATTTAAGCAGATCATATAGAATGATTAGAGATTATACAATACAATCATGAGAGTTAAATCATCTGGAAATCGTACAGTACAATAAGTATCATACTAGATGATATTAAAGAATTTTATTCATCCCAAGGAATCGTCAGAACAACTTTTGACTAAATGTATCATATAATATGAATAGATGTTCGTACAGTACAAAGTATAATTATGATCGTACCAATCAAATTAAATTTGTCCTAACAGATTCTAATACATGGATAATATAACATGAATGGAGGTTCGTACAATACAAAGTGTAATTATGATTCTACCCGTCGAATTGAATTCATCACAATAGATTCTATAATCTGTATCATACAACATGAAGTGTGGTCTATATAGTATATTCACCAATAATTGAACTGTTTTGGGCTATTTATTTAGTTAATGGCTATGATTTTTGTATAATGGTCATATCATACAGTACAAATGTGTATTATACTATATGATAAAAAAATTTTGATTTTTTATTTTTTATTTTAATTTTTTTATCTAGTGAATAATGTGTGCGGGATAATTAGAAAGCAAACAAAAATATACAAAAGCGACAACACATAATTCAACATATAAAAATAAAAACATATATTGTAATACATATGAATGGATGATTTCAAATGATAAACTATATTCTGATTTATCCTGAGTTAAGCGTGAATGTCTATAACATCTAGTCTAGTCCTCAATGTGCTAAAGGTGTCATAGGCCAGGGGTTTAGTGAAGATGCCTGACAATTGGTCTCTAGTAGATATATGATGCCACATTATATCTTTCTTGGCTACATGATCTCTATAAACTGATGCCTAATGACTATATAATTTGTATGGGAATGTTGAATTGGATTTTAAGATATACAAATGGCACTAGAATCATCATACATGACAGGAATGGTGCTTACAGATTGTCCAAGATCTAAGATTTATTGCTTTAGCCATAAGACTTGAGTAACACAGCTTCCTACAATAATGTATTTCACCTTAATGGTGGAAAAGGTTACAGAGTACTGGTTTTTACTAGACCAGGAAACTAATGATTGGCTAATAAACTAACAGGTTCTTGATATACTCTTCCTATCTACCCTATATCCTACAAAATCAAAATTCAAATATCCTATGATTTCAAAGGATGAACTATGCCTAGGGTACTAGATACCTAGGTTTTGGGTGTGATTTAAAACCTAATAGGTATCTAAATATTGTCTTAATGCCAGTCATGTGAGATTATTTTGGAACGACTTGTAATCTAATACAATAATACACACTAAACATTATATTTGGTTTACTGGTAGTCAAATAGAGAAGTGATCAAACTATCCCTTTATACTTTTTTTGATATACTAACTTTCCATTTGGGTCCTTATCTAACTGAATAGTAGAGCTCATGAGATTATTTATTGCCTTAGCATTGTCTATTTCATATTTCTTAAGGACGTTCTTAATATATTTAGATTGGCTAAGAAAGGTTCAATCATCCATCTAATTTACACTAAATCAAAGAAAAAGTTCAGCTCTCCCATTATACTCATCTCAAAGTCTCTACTTATTATTTAAAAAAAAAATTATAACATACATTTTTATCTAAGGATCCAAATAAGATAATATTAATGTAAATTTGGATAATGATTAATTCTTCTCCAACCTTTTTGAGGAATAGGGTGGTGACTACTCTACCCTTAACAAAGACTCTATATAGTAGGAATGTGCTTAGCCTTTCATACCATGCTCTAGGTTCTTATTTTAGTCCATATAATGCCTTATTTAAGCTGAACACATGATTTGAAAATTATGAATTTTCAAAGCCTAGGATTTGCTCAACATAAACATCCTCTTTAATCAAGATTATCATAAGCAATAAGACACAAGTTTATTACCTCCTCCTCTACTTTGATTCTGAACATTTTGAGGTGGGGTTGGCTTAAAAAGATTTCTATGCTTTTTTGCTTTCCCTTCTTGAACTTTGTCTTCTCTTCACCCTTCTCCTTGTTTGGGTGAGCTTTTAGGTTAGGGCAGTCCATTCTCAGGTGTTCTGGCTTCCTATATTTAAAATAAATAACATCAAATGACACTTTAGAATTTTTATTTGTTTTACCTTTATTCCACTATTGATTATGCCTTTATTTTCTTTTTAAGAAGCTTTTAAATTAATGTGCCATCAGTGTGATGTCATCCTCGCCTTCATATGTAGAGTTGTCACCTGTTAACACATTTGCTTTAAGTGATAATATTTTCTCCTTCTTCCTTTCACCAGCATCACTTTGGCTTTGACTCACTCCACACTCGTCGATGATGAGTGACCCATGCAAGTTGTCAATAGAATAGACATTAAAATCCTTAGATTCAGTAGTTATAGTAATTTTAGCATCATATGAACTACATAGGCAACATAGGAATTTATTAACTTTTTTAGTGAGAAAGTTCTCTACCCAATACATATAAGGATGTCACTATCTATTTAAACCAAGTGTATATTTCTAAAATTGACTCACTAGGTTTCATGTGAAATAGTTTGTAGTCATGAAGTAGGATTTTTAACCAAGATTATTTTGCTTCACTAGCTCCCTTATAGGTTATGCATAGTTTATCCCATTACTTCTCTATAGTACATGTTGATGCACATATATAATCATCAAACTTTAAAGTATAAAAAAAAAAAGTTCAAGCATTTAGCATTTAACAGAGCTAAGTTTGTATCCTCATTGCTCCATTTGTTAAATGGTAATTTAGTTTTAATACCATTAATCAAAAGAAATGGTACAAAATAACCTTCTTATATTAAAAATCACATGTGATAATCAATAGATTACAAAAGAAAGACATGCAAAATTTTTAGAAATCAAACACTATAATTATCAAGAAGTGGTGGACAGGTTTTTGAATAACCCTCCATAGTATTTTTATTACCCTAATGTCCCATTGATCTTATCTTAAAGATTTTAAAATCTAAATTTTAAGACCCTCTATGATACCACTTGAAAGTTTGAAAAGGTTGTTAATTGTGGCGTACCAAGAAAGTGGGTGAATTAGTAATTTTAAATAATCCCTAAGTAGGAATACTACTTTTTGTTTTAGCAACAAAATAACTTAAAAACTTGATTTAGATAGATTAATCAAAATAACATGTAGAAGCATTTTAAAAAAAATTATATGATAAAAGTTTTCCCCTTTTTTATTTTTAACACATGCAAATATTCTTATAGTAAAAAGGTTTAAACTCAGTGCAGTTGATTAATAAGATTGAAACCAATAAACTCAAATTATAAATAATGAAAATTTCAGGAAAATTAAAATGTGGAAAATAGAAAAAGCACACCAGACATTTTATAGCAATTCAATCAACCTTGACTTTACATTCACTTCCTGGAGTCCTCTGCTTTGGTTATTGCACTCACATTAAGTAACTCTCATTTTTATCCCATAGTAAAGGGGAGAAGCCCTTATGGACTAACTTTCAGCAAACTTGATATAACAGGGTTTCAGAAGCTATGTCATCTTCCTGGTGATGGAAGCAGACCTTGAATCATTTTTCTCCCTCCTGGACAAGGCAGAGAACCCAAAGCTTTGTTTCTCTTTTGGAGAAGGCAACATAAATCCAATCTTTTTCTCCCTCTCGGAGGAGACAGAGTACCTCCAATCTTCTTCTCTCTCTAGGAGAAGGCAGAGTACCTTGAGGACTTGACTTAGAAGCCTATCTCCCAATAGAGCCTTCAAGGGTGTAGCTAACCTAGAGCAACCATGTGATCCCCTCACACTTTTTCTCCCTCATGCTAAACCTCACCATCTCCTTCCTCTTAAACCCTAGTTTTCTCTCAAAAACACATCTCTCAGAGTTCCTTCAACAATCGTACAAGCCACTTTCTCTCTCTCTCTCTCTCTATCTCTCTTTCTCTCTCTCTCTCTCTCTCTCTCCTCTCTCTCTCTTTCTCTCTCTCTCTCTATATCTCACTCTATCTCTTCTCTCTCTCTCTTAAAATGAAGTTATAAAAGTTGCTTAAGTAATGAGCTTTAAAAACCCTAAACTTCAAATGATCTGTCTTCTATTTATATAGTATGATATAAGGTCATACAATATGATCATTCTAAAAACAAGTTCCATCCAATACGATGCATATAGTTATTTTAGATGTTATGTTCAACTTTTCAAACACATCAAATAGTACAATCCTAAGATTGTTCAGTACAATCTATTTATTTCTCTCTTCTCATATAAGATGATTTATAGGACGATTAGAAATCATCTCTGTCAATCATCCCATACTATTATAATTATACAATACAGTTAGTTCATTTTTACACTAAATCTTTCTTCATTTCCTTCTTATACCTTTGTGGGAAAAAATAAAATCATACTTTGTAAGAGGTACTAGATTCTTTGTATAGTAATTGAAAGAAATTACAACTTTACTATTTACACTTGTATTTTTATTCTTGAGTTCCTCTTTCTAAACTAGTGAAGATTGGCTAGTTGATATTTTCTTAGGTTTTTCAATAAGAACTTTATCTAGAATGAGGTGGTGTTAATGATCTGGACTTATATTGTCTTGGAGTGAGTTTCCAGCTAACAATCCTAATGCAAAATCAATCAGGTTAGATGAAATGCTTGATAGGCTAAGCTCTATCCTAAGAGATCAAAGAATGGATTAGACTCTAAAATTTATGACTCAAGATAAGTAATTTTAGCTTTATGTTCAAATGATAATAGTGAGAATACTCACTAAGAAATCTAAATTTTATCTTATTTAATTTACCTAACTAAATTTTCTAACCACCAAATTTTTGGAAGCAAACATCCCTATACTAAATAAAAAGTGATTGCATCCTCTGAGCTCATGAGGACCTCACTACCCTACCCTCGTTGGGCATAAAATTATGGCTTAATGTATATTACAAAAATAAAGTTCATGTATGCATGCATATATAAGTGAAGGGGTTAGTGTATATTGTAACCAATATCATATCATCCATGAACTAGTATACATGTTCTTACAAAGTCTGAAACATATACACAAAAAGAATCCAACAAAGATTTCTACCCACTAATGCAAACTACCACCCATATGAATACAATACATGAAGCAATGTAATAAATGAGTGACTAAATATAAAAAGTAATTTATTTATTTATTGATATGATAATTTACAATAGACTCAAACTTTATAGAAAAGAAAGGTGGCCAAGATCCACACAACAAACCTGAGTTTATATATATCTATATATATATATATATATATATATATATATATATATATATATATATATATATATATATATATATATATATATATATATATATATATATATATATATATATATATATATATATATATATATATATATATATATATATATATATTACAACTCAAGACACTGTACAACTTGATCTATAAATAATTTACATTTACAATAACTCATACATATATACATCATTCATTGGTACATTCTACTTTGACTCTTGTAGGTATTTAAATGCAACATAAAACATATAAAATCATATAAGGTGTAAAGCAATTATGTAATGACCTAATACTTCTAATACAGTCCTTAAAGAGCTTAAGTGCACCAACAAGAATTTAAAATATATGACATTTAGATTACTAAAAATAAATAAACATATATAAGGTACTCCACAAGCAAAGCCCTTGGCAAGCAAATCACACTACTGGCCTAGCCTAGGCTAGAGTTGGTTGTCCTAGCAGTAGCACATCATCTAAGTGTGTGTAGAAAGGTTGTGTGGCTTGGATAATTCCTATGCTTTATTTGTTTGGAGTTGTCTATAAATGAGTTTTTTTATACAAGGTCTTTAATGGGTAGTTTGAGTTTAAGTTTTAATGATTTAAATGTTTTAAATTTCTCTTAAGGATGTTTTAATCATTAAACTTATTTAACCTTTAGTTTTAAAAAGCATAGCATTCAACAACTCTTAAGTGCCAGAAGTTGTTGATCAGCATATCCTAGACTAAAAAAGGTAAGGCTACCAATCCTCCAAGATTGTACTAGATTGATAATATGGAGTCTTCTATTTTGATTATATGTTTTGATCCTTATGGCTTCCGATGTCAATACACCATTGCCCTCCTGAATGGAAGCAAGCATAAGGGTATAGAAGCTATAACATTTAAGTATTTTATTAATGATTTCAAAATCAATTTAATTTAATTAATTATTAATCTATTAAGTTATTAATCATAATATTTATATTCTATCAAACATTTATGGTGTTATCACAGTCGGTATGAGGACCACGGCCTTCTAACAACATATAGCCCCATAGCCTGAGGAAGTCTAGCCTAAAAACTTCATTTACAGGCCATTGAATTGATGATTTATAGAAGTTTTAATGATTTATAGATTTTTCATATTTTAATAAATATTTTAATAGAGTTAATATGGGGTCCATTTCATGGCTTTTTAATTTTCATTATTTTATAGAATTTTTATATATTTTTTTATAAATATTAGACCCAGAGATGAGTCCAATACATTTGAGTTTACTAAATTTAGAATTTTCTGGAATTAGTTATGAATTTTACAAATTTAGTGTATTCTATGTATTAAGTTTGACCCAAATATTGAGTTTTTGAATAACACCGAATTTTGAAGTTTTTATATTTTTCATAAATATTAGACCCACAGATAAGTACAATGTCTTTGAGTTTGCTCAATTTGGAGATTTCTATAATTAGTTGTAAATTATTTAAGTGTGATGATTTACTGAATTTATTTAATTATTTAATTAGGGATATTTTCTTATTTTGTATAAAATCGACTGCAAACCTCTTAAAATTTTTTCCAAATGTTAGAAAAGATCACAATGGATGATTTCAAGTGTTTAAAATTATCTTCATAATTTTTACTTATTTTTAATTATTATTTTAATTAAATATTAAATTTCTTTAATTTTTAAATTAATTTTTACTTGAATGAATTTTAGCGGTGTTAAAACTCTCCTGTGTTAATATTTTATCTATGAGTATTTTGATATATTATACATAACTATTGAAGTTAAGATGGATTTATTGTAAATTTTAAAAAATCCTAGGTCAATTATGTATGTGAATCTTGGATTTATTAAATGACAGACAAATTGATCTCCAAATATAGTGAAATTTGAAACATGTGTAAATGAATGCATGTTCTTCAAACCCCTAAATTTGGGCTCTTCAAAGCCTCCGTAGGTTGAAAAATCAATCAGCTAAGCTAAATATATTTATAGCATTAATGATTTGTTTTAGGAGCTACACTTACTAGAACTAGGTGAAATGATGGATAAGTATGAATTTTTAAAGTTATGATTGCAAAAATGGACCCATAAACTTGATAATTCAATTCATAGAAACTCGTCAAACCAAGACCAAAGAAAATTGGGTAAGCCAAGGATGATCCCTAATATTTATCATCCAAATTTGAGGTTAATTTGACAATTGGATCTTGAGAAATTCAAGAAAATTAGAAATAAAACATCTCTATTTTCCTCAAGATCCATTGGTAAAAAATTCTTAGAAATGTTTTTAAAATATATATACTACTACTATAAATATAGCTTCTACTACTATTATAAATACCACTTAAATTTCCTCTCAAATAAAATCTTGATCTTATAATTTATTACATCAAATATTAACTTGACCCTTCATTATATTATGATTAATTAATAAATCTTAAATAATATCTTTTTAATAATTAACCTAATTAATAACTACTTAAAAAAAATTCAATTAAAACAATTAATTGCTTAGCCATTTATTTCATTTGCGATTTTGACTCTTCGGCTTCATGTTTAAATTCGACTCTTCAACAGCTTGACCATCGATGGAAAATTATTTCATTCTCTTCAGTAACCATTTCTTCTTACAGATAGGGCTCTCCATTTCATTGATGGAAACCGTCAAACCCTCGGAGTCGAACACTCGGTATATAAGCCTTTCGCATTCCGACATTTGGACGATGAAGGAAACCGTCGAATTTTTCGGTCTATCTGTCAGAGTTAAAAAAATGGCTCCAATCTCCATAAGAAAATTGTCTAACCTCTTTTCCCCTCCATCATATATAATTGTTCAAGTGTTCTGAACTCTTTTCCACTAGGTCTTTCTTGTTTTGCATTTTATTTCTGACTTTCTACTGTTTAGGCTTCAAATATTAGGTAATTAACTTATCTAGGCTAAATTATTTTTCTATATTTGGTGTTTTGCAATGAGTTTAAATTAAATATTAAATTCTGTCATTTAAATTGCATCTTTTAAATTAAATACTATTTTGATAAAGAGTTGATTATTCTTATCAATTTTTTAATGGGTCGGTTCGTACATATTCTTAAGTAGACATTGGTTATAGTGTTTGTGGTATACTGGTAATGACTAGTATGTTAAGTCTTATGAGAAGACTATTTAGAGTTTGACATGTTTTACTGTTTTGCTCGCTAATTTATCTCAGTAGATGTCTTCAAAAAAAAAGGACAGATGAAAATTTTATTTGTGATCACTATAATATTAATTTTTTAAATGAAGTATATATTATAGTAATTTGATAATTTCACATAATTAATTGTCAATCATTTTAGTGGAACTTGAATATAAAATTTAGTAATCTCAAGCAGTGTGAAAAGATTGTTTCCATTGAATATAGTTTAACATCGTAAACTCTCATATATCTATATACTATCTATTTTAGCCTAATTAGTCTATGATTGAACTTGATAGGAAATCAACCATTCCCAGGAGAGCTATATTCCTAACAAAATTTTAATTTTAATAGCTACTATTTTTGTAGTTATAATTACTGAGGCTTGTGATCGAGTTTATTCTTACATCATATAGATAAACAATGTCATTGATATATCATGCAAAAATTATATTGATTGGGCATGAATCTCGAGGCAAAATCAAGCCGGAAGCTTCAAAAACTAAATTCGGGATCACTTGAATTTCGATTTCAGCAAACTTATAGTCAAACTGAGCGTCTTGGAAATATGAACCCAACGACACCAAATTTGACTCAATTCGAGCCCAAATGGGTCCAAATCGAATACCCGAAGCACATTCAGAAGGTTCAAATCACAATTTGAGTTACCAAACGGTATCCAAAAAAGACGAGCTTATAGTCGAATTGAGCGGCTCGACTAGACGAATCCAACGAGCCCAAGATTGCCAAATTCTGACATCATTAAGGCCGTCAAATGCTCGAAGAACGGTCCACGATTGAAGGATTCAAAATTGGCCATTCATCCGAACCACTCCATATTTGCCCCTAATCTCTCACTATTTACAAGTCCTGCCACTCCATAATATCTATAAATAATCCCATCATTTCTCATGAGAAAGGGGCCCAAGCAAGAGAAGAAGGAGAAGAGAAGAAGGATAGGAGGGAAGAACTCCTCCTCAACCACCGTCGCTGGAATTATGTCCAAGTGACGCCGGAATTCCATCCGACCTCCAAGTGATGCCGGAATTCCGTCCGGCCTCCAAGTGACGTCAGAGTTCTGTCTGAATGCCATCTAATTCCAGAATTCTCTTCGGCCTTCAACTGGCGTCAGATTTTTACCCGACGCCGGACCACCGCTCGTCGCCAAGTTTCTTCCTGACGCCGAACTTCTGTTTATTGTCGGGCTTTCATTGGACATCTGTCCGATGCTGAATTTCTCTCTATTATTGGATGTCTACCTGACGCTATTTTTCTGACCTCTTTCGTCAGACAACGGTCCTTCTGACTAACGTCGCCTGCCGACTACAGTCCTTCTGGTATCCGTCGCCTGCCGACAACGATCCTTTTGACTAACGTCACCCGCCAACTACGGTCCTTCAGGCCTCCATCACCCGCCGACAACGGTCCTTCCAACTTACTACAGTCTTTTAGACCAAACAAACACATCAACAATGATGCTATGTATTCTCACCATGTAATATACTCTATAAGATGTACATCTTGCTAAGGCCTTCCCCCAAGGAAGGGCCTCACTTGTAATCAACTACTATACTAGTGGATTCATTCAAACTAGGCTAGGCCCCATGGTGTTTCCCCCTTTTTAGGGTTTTTCATGTAAAAATCTTGGTGTCCCCATAAATGAAGCACCATATCTATTTATCTGTGCGTGTACCAGATTTTTGTACAACGCTAAGACATAAAACCTTATATTTCTCTACCCCCGAGAGGGGCACTGAAGCTCGATAGGAGATTGTTGCCTATCACCAACAGCGGAATGCCTCCAATGTAAGAAGAAAAATCGAGGAGAAGAAAATGAACGAATCCAAAAATTCTAACTTCTACATATAGAGAGGGGCCCTGAATTTTAGTAGGGGATGCCGCCTACAACAAACGAGGGAATGCCTCAACTGTTACAAAGTTAGAACGAAAAAGGGAAAAGAAAAGAAACTGCTGCAAAAAAGTCCAACTTCTACGCAAGAAGAGGGGCATTGTTTTTGAATAGGGAAAATCACCTACAAAAAATAGTGGAAGGCCTCTAAAGCAAGAAGAAGATTGGGGAGAAAGAAAGAAAAAGAGGAGAATTTTTTAACGTTTGTACAAGAGGAGGGGGCTGATTTAAGTAGGGAAAATCACCTACGAAAAACAGCGGAATGCCTCCATTATCAGAAAGCCAGAAGAAGAAAAAGAGGAGAGAATTCTAACTTTTGTACAAGAAGAGGGGCACTGAATCAAGTAGGGAAAGTCACATACTAAAAAACAGCGGAAAGCCTCAACTGTCACAAGAAGAAAGAATGAAAAGGAAGAGAAATTTTAAACTTCAGTACAAGAAGAGCGCTAAATTGAGTAGGGAAAGTCACGCAAAAATAGTGGAAAGCCTTAACTGCCAGAAAGCCAGAAGAAGAAAAAAGAGAAATTTCCAAATTCTGTACAAGAGGAGGGGCGCTAAATTGAGTAGGGAAAGCCACCTACTCAAAAATAGCGGAAAGCCTCAACTGTTTGAGAGTTAGAAGGAGAAAAGAAGAAGGTGCAAGTTTTCCACTGGCCTTGGGGGTCTTTACAATGTTTTTGGAGGAAAAGTGAAGCCTCTAGAAGTTTCCAGAATTTTAAAAAAAATTCAAATTTTTCTAAATTTTTTAGAATTTTTTTTGGAATTTTTCAAATTTTTTGGGTTAAAATATTTCCATGTGGGACCCACAAAAAAAATTTAAATACCCATAACCATCTAGTCACACGTGTGACGCGTCTGTTGGCGCGCGGCGCTGGTGCCGCAGCCGCTGGCGGTGGCGGGCGGAGGCTGGTCGGCCGATTAGGCCGCCTGCGCGTGCCCGGGCTTGAATTTCGGCCCGGACGGTCAAAATTTGATGTTTTATGGATCCCCATACACGTTTTTTGATGTTCCGGACTCAATTTTGACACTTTCGGAGCTCAACGAGACCTTTATGATCAAGTTTGAGCAAGGTTTTAATCTATAGAGCGCAATTTTTGGCAATTCAATCAAATTGAAGTGTTGTAACATATATTTTCCGACTCCTGGAGCTTTGACGTCCGAAAATAGGGGGCAACTGATATATTATGCAAAAATTATCTTGATCGAGCATGAATCTCGAGGCAAAATCAAGCCGGAAGCTTCAAAAATTAAATTCGGGATCACTTGAATTCCGATTTTAGCAAACTTACTGTCAAACTGAGCGTCTCGGAAATATGAACCCAATGACTCCAAATTTGACTCAATCCGAGCCCAAATGGGTCCAAACGAATTTCCGAAGCACATTCAGAAGGTTCAAATCACAATTTGCGTTACAAAACGGTATCCAAACATGACGAGCTTATAGTCGAATCGAGAGGCTCGACGAGACGAATCCAACGAGCCCAAGATTGCGGAATTCTGACATCATTAAGTCTTTCAAATGCTCGACGAATGGTCCACGATCGAAGGATTCAATATCATCCGTTCATTCGAACCACTCCATATTTGCCCCTGATCTCTCACCTATTTACAAGTCATGCCACTCTAGAATATCTATAAATAGTTCCCTCATTTCTCATGAGAAAGGGGCCCAAGCAAGAGAAGAAGGAGAAGAGAAGAAGGATAGGAGGGAAGAACTCCTCGACCACCGTCGCTGGAATTCTGTCCAAGTGACGTCGAAATTCCGCCCAACCTCCAAGTGACGTCGGAATTCTGTCCAACCTCTAAGTGACGTCGGAGTTATGCCTGAATACCATCTAACGCCAGAATTCTCCTCAGCCTCTAACTGGAGTTAGACTTCTACCCGACGTCGGACCTCCGCTTGTCTCCAAGTTTCTACCTGATGCTGGATTTCTGTTTATTGTCGGACTTTCATCAGACATCTGTCTGATGCTAGATTTCTCTCCATTTCAGGATGTCTACCTGACGCTGTCTTTCTGACCTATATCGTCAGACAACGGTCCTTCTGACTAACGTCGTCTGTCGACTACAGTCCTTCTTATATCCGTCGCCTTCCGACAACGATTCTTCTGACTAACTTCGTCCGCCAACTACAGTCCTTCAGGCCTCCATCGCCCGCCGACAACGGTCTTTCCGACTTACTACAGTCTTTCAGCCAAACAAACACATCAACAATGATGCTATGTATTCTCACCATGTAATGTCCTTTATAAGATGTACATCTTGCTAAGGCCTTCCCCCGAGGAAGGACCTCACATGTAATCAACTACTATACTAGTGAATTCATTCAAACTTGGCTAGGCCCCGTGGGTTTTCCCCCTTTTTAGGGGTTTTTCACGTAAAAATCTTAATGTTCATATAATTGAAGCACCCTCTCTATTTATCTGTGTGCGTACCTGATTTTTGTACAACGCTAAGACGTTAAACCTTATATTTCTCTACCGCCGCGAATACTCCAGGACGCAACAGTCATAAACATAGCAAATGAGTTCGTATCTTCCACATGCTTTAAGCAATTCTCCCCTCTTTGTGTATCTTTCATGTGTCATTGCTGACAATTGGTGCTGCCCACTAATGGCATCATGCTACTCATTTTTTATGTTGATGATCTGCTACCACTCTTGTTACTTCTTAAGCCAGATGCGACTTAATATTAATTTAATCATGCTTCCGACTCTTCAGTTCTTCACACGAAATGTGAGGCCTCGGGGCTACTCTTCCTCGCATTCTTCTTATCATTATTTCTATCTCTCTCTAAAGTTCAGCTCCAGTGTAGAAGAGTAGATAGGGTTGGATGACTTGCATCGCTAATTCGTGGAGCCCAACAAGGTCCTCTATGCTTCTGGGTCCTCATGACCTACTGCCTCTTTGGTTTCGGCCTGAATTTTAACGAGTGAGTATTTTATTGATCTATTGGCATGAAAGAAATATTATATCAATGGAGCTTGCTTGCAGATTTTTTGAGCAACTATTGTTAATATTCATGTTGTTGCAAATGGTTGTAAGGCTCTTCAAGTTGATAGCAGGGGTGTGCGTGTTGATTACCATCGCCAATGCATGAGGATTTCCTATAGTCTTTTTAATAATATATATCTCTTGGAGGCTTCATCATATCAAAAGTTTGTCTTTGTTTTTTCCTTTCTTTTTATTTTATTCTTGGAAGTTTATTTAGAGGCTTGAGTTTATGAAAAATGTTATTTTTTGAGTGTTAGGTTTGATTATATGTTGGTTGTTATAATTGTTCTTTTAGCTGCCGATTGTTTATATGGAGGGCTAAATTTGGGTGGTTTTAGGTCATGTAGTTAAGAAATATTCATTTTCATTAAAGGAAATTAGTAAGAAAGGCCTTCCGATGTTGACTAAATTGTCTAAATTTTAAATTATTTAGATCTAAACTCTAAATAAATTATAAAATATTAAATTAATTTTTTTTTTTATATTTAAAATTTTAGCTTTAGATGGTTAGCTCTCATAAAACAACAACCTTTCTATGAACCTGCTAGAGAGTAGATTAGATGTATTAGATTTGACTTATGTTGAGAAAGATAGAGATTGACTTAAAAAGAAAATAATAGAAGTGATCTATTTTTATTAAATTTAAAAGAAAATTTAATTCTTAACATAACACAATGGAGTAAAATTATTCATGTAGCTGACCCCATGTAGTGGGATGAAGGCTTGATGATGATATTGTTGTATTTAAAATTTTAACAATATGCATTTTAAACTAGTATATATAAATTTCAGAGGGTATGATATATTCCCTTTTAAATTTGCCCTTGAGGTAATGCAAATTTTTTTAATGAAAAAATTACGTAATGATATACTGAAGTAACAACAACAGACATGTTATAAATCTTAGAATTTCCCTATGACCAATGTTAATTATCTCACAAATATATGCAGTATTTTCTAGAAACACTTAAAGATATGCAAGTAAATTTGGAAGTCCACAAATCTACATACACATGGAAATTTGGAACAAATATAATCACCTACAAGATGTTTAGTAGAGGGCAATGAAATATATAGCACCTTTGCATTCAACCATTGTTCGATGGTCAATAAATACACTGATCTTCTATATGCCAAGGGCGAATGATATATATCAAATGCAAATGTCAACAGGATCTTGAAGGAAACCCACTATATGCTCAAAATAACATCTACAAATAAAAGGCCAAGTGATTGTAGCAAATATAAGAACCTATAGGCCGCTGTAGGAGACCCGCCGTAGACTCAATATGTTATCTACGAGCAAATACAAAAGGACTATGACAAACAAAGGCTCCTATAAGCTACTATAGAAGACCCGTAGTACGATGCCATTGGATCTTCAACACTCATACAACCAGATAGAAGGCATCCACAAGCAAAATCCTAAAAATCCAAAGATGTTTAAAATTGAAATTACCCTTTAATGCTTAAAGCAAAATTCATCTACCCTATGCAACAATTTGCCATGATGGTCAAATTAAAAATTACTTCAACTCACATAGAGATAATGTCTAGTCAAAAATATCATTAAGATTAATTCTCAAATAATCTCTAGCCAATAAGGACATGGTACGTGTCCTCTAACAGACGATTTTGCCACCAAATGGCATTACAGGATAGACGGTTATGACTAGCGCTCTCTAAAATGGGTGGTTTACTCCCAAATAGCGCCATCAAATTATGATTATGCCAAAAGCCCGCAAGCTCCTCAATGGAATAAAATTATTGAGATATTGATCAATAGGATATAATCGATAGGGCATAAAGCACTCTATTAGCTAAGGTGGATTCAAACTTGTCCCCTTAGATAAACAACCATCTCAAGTCTACAAGTTACCCTAGGACAAAGGCTGTCAATAAGGATCCTTCTACAGGATGGGTCAACTAACTCCTCTGACTAAGTAGACCAAGGACCACGATGGACCGCGACGAAGAAACCATGAAATCTGGATCAAGCCCATCATCCTTTCCCCCTCTATCCACTTTAAGTGCAAGATGGTGAAATTTTTATTTTAAATAATAAATTTACCTATTTCTAAACCCATGCTGTTTTTATATGCCAAATAATATGTATTATGTATGTAGATGATTGAAGACTAGCCTTAATCAAAAGTTCTCTCTCATTACCAGGAGTGGTAATTTGTTGCAACTTTATTTTCATACCATGTGTATTTTTGTTGATTTCAAATATTATTATTTTGATTTCAAAAATTTTTTTGAACTATTTGTACTACACAATCTCATGTGTGTACAGACGACATCCATAGTAAAAAAAAGTTTGGGTCTCTTTTCATCCCAACTAACACCAATATTTTCTGAACTGTTTATACTGTATGATCTCATGTTCGTACAAATCATGTCAATAGTACGGAATCGTGGGGTATCTTTTCATCCCGATGAACCTCGGAAATTTTCTTAACGATTCGTATCGTACGATATATATTCGTACTGTATAATCAAAATGTTTGAAAATGTTTCGTACATGATCATACGAGCAAATTTTTAACTGTTTGTACCTACGATTGTCGATCGTATTGTACGATCGTGGACACTCAAAATTGAAAATTTTTATTTTCTGGATGGTTTTTCATTCCTTTCATATATAAGGTCCTTTAAACTGACTTTAGATGAATCCTTCTTCATTTTTCTTGAGAGAAAAAGTGTGAGAGTGATTTGAGAGCGTGTTTAAGAGAGATTTCTTGTAAATTGAGTGTGTGAAGGGTTCACAAGGTTAGTCAAAAGTGAGATTCTTTTATTATTTGTATCAAATCTCTTCCTTACTTCTTTGAAGAAGCTCAAGGGAAGATCTTTGAAGAAGCTCAAGGGAAGATCTTTGAAGAAGCTTAAGGGAAGATCTTTGAAGAAGAACTCGTTCTGTGCCAACACTTAACGAGTGTGAAAGGTTACCAGTTCTTTGTCGACACCTAGAGAGTGTGAAAGGACGACACTCTATTGACACTTAAAAAGTGTAAAAGGATGCCAGTTTTCTGCCGACACTTGAAGAGTGTGAAGGATGCCAGATCTCTATTGACACTTAGAGAGTATGAAAGGACGTTGTTACTATGCTGACACATGGAGAGTGTGATAGGACGTTGGTTTTGTACCGAAACTTGGAGAGTGTGAAAGGACACAGGTACTCTACCGACACTTGGAGAGTATAAAAGGATGCTAGTACTCTACCAACACTTGGAGGGTGTGAAAGGATGATAGTACTCTACTGCACCAGGGATTGGTGGAAGAGAAGGTAATTGTAAAGGCTTCTTCGCCTTATTATGGGAGAAAAAAAGGAGAGTCACTTTGGTAATAGTGTAATACCTGAAGGGAGAGTCTTCAGGGAGTGGATGTAGGTTTAGTTGGACTGAACCACTATAAATTTTTGTGTTTTTTACTTTTTCTACAACTTTATTTTTATGCATATTTTTTAATTAAGTGGTTGAAAAGTTTTGTTTTGATTAAAACTTAAGAAGTGCAAGTTATTTTTATAAAAGAAAAATGGTTCTTATTCAAGAGAAATTTTAAAATTATCAATTCACCCCCCACCTTGGGATAGTTCGTTAAGTCTAATAATCTATACGGACTTTTCAAGTGGTATCATATCTTATTTCAAAATTTAAAGTTTAGATTACTTTTTGAAAATCGATTATGGATGCTTTTAGAAAATCATAACACACTTGAAGGGTATTCTATCACTAGACCCCTATTGTTTTATAATATATATTTCAATTTTTTGGAAAACAGGAATGTTAACTTTTCTTCAATCACTTGATTATTACATATGGATTTTCATATAGGAACGATACACTATGCCAACTAGACTTATATATGGCATTAGAATTGAAACTTCATTTGTTGACTAGACATTAGAAGAACGAGACTTAACTCAGTGAAATGCCAAATGTTTGAATATTTTTTGTGCACTTAAATATGAAGATTACGTGCGTGTTTCTACCTGTAAAAGTGAAAAAGAAATTTAGGATAGACTTTGTATCACATATGAAGGGACTAATGAAGTGAAACAATCTAGATTAAATATTTTTTGTGTGATTATAAACTATTTCGCATGAAACCAAATGAGTCCAACACTAAGATATACACACGTTTCACTCAAATAGTCAGTTCCTTGCATACTTTAGGTAGGAAATTAACGAATGCAGAGAAAGCGAATAAAATGTTTCATTATTTTCTTACTGTTTATGATGCAAAAATAATTGCTATTACAGAGTCTAAGGATATAACTATCTATTATATTGATAATCTTCTTGGATCACTAATTGCTTGCGAGCTGTTAGTGGCATTTTTGAAAATAGGTTTTAAAAAATATTAGTTTTCTTTGGAGATGTAAAATCGATTTTTGATTTGAATTTTGAGATTGAATGACCCATTAGAAAAATCATACCACTTCAAGAATTGGAAATAAAATTTGAAAAATGGAGGTCGAATATTAAATTACGAATCCTACTTTGAATATCATAACCAGATGCGAGATAGATCTGCATATGTCCTCGAAAGGTCAAAATGGAGTTCAATCTAATTTCTAACTATGATATTCTAAGTAGGTTATCATCGATCTAATGCCCAAAACCTTGTGAATAAATGATATATCTCCCCTAAGGAAGAGAATATCACTTTTTGATAATTATTTGAGCATGATGATAGCGATTATCGTTGATTGAATTTTTCAAAAGAATACTAATTTGATTTTTGAAAATCTCTTTTGGAAAATTTGGGATTAAGTTTAGATTTCAATCATGGGATCGAACAAACCATTAGAGTTTATATACCACCTCAAAAGGCAGAGATAAAATCTCCTAATCGGTTCAGATCTAAAGTTATAAATTTTCTTTAGGATATTGTAATCTGATTTAAGGGAGAATCACATATGATCCCGGGAGGATCAAGATGGGGTTCAATCTAAAATTGAACCACGATAATCAAGAGGAGATGATCATTAGTTTCATATTCGAACAAACTTTAACACATGATAAATCTCTTTAGAGAAAGAAAAAATCATCCGTTAGCAATCATATGATTATGACGATAACGATCGTTATGAAGTAGATTTTCCAAAAGAAATATAAAGTGAATTTTGAAAATTAATGTGGGTTCTAAATCTCCTACGAGCGCAAGCCCTCATAGTTAATTACATCGTAGAAAGACAGAGTCTCCTATGAAAACTCTCAATTAAAATAGTGGTGAAATGTTGTTAAAGATTTTCTAGGAGTGATGTCGAATAAAGTGAATTTTAGAATTTCAAAAGGAGAATAGATTAAGATTGAACACTTATTAATGGATTCAAAGGAAGAATAGTAGGGGACACTTTAAGATTATGGAACCATTTGGATGTGTCCCAACTTAATATAACTGTTGGGCTTTATATTTTAGATTGAAAGAATATTTAGTTTGAGTTGAGCATTTTATTAGAAATTTAGGATTATATTCCCGGAGGTTGGGGTCCTATGATCCAAGATCTGCCCTGGATCCTAAATCTAAATTTGGACACTAAACCACAATAGTCCAAAGCTAACAAATATAATGCAGAGTTTGGACTTACACCAGCCTAGATTGGGGAGCCAGCTAACCACCTAGTCAATTTTAAATACATAAGTATGGTATTTTTTATGAAAGAGTGGTAGGACATTTTTATTAATGTTTTGGAGAGATAGGGATGATATTTAGAGATTGTCCTAAGTGACCCCTTTGACTTATGTTGGGTGAAAATTTTAAATACTAATGCAATAAAAATTAAACTCCTTTAAATGTGTTTGTAATGCAATGCATGGTAGTTGACACATTCAAATCATATATGCTTAAAATTTTTTAAAAAGGCTTAAAAAATAATTTTTTAAAAGACTAGGTTTCCCTAGGACCGATACCTCATCCTCATAGGTCAGGTTATCCAGACTCTACTCGTTGGCAAGGAAGTGTCTAAAATAAGGAAAGAAGAGATGTAATAATATGCATGCATCCCCGGGAGAGATCCCTAGTTCCCTAGATTTCCTATCTTTCTATGTTATTTAACTTCTAAAATTTTAAACTTTTAATTATAAGTATAAAACTTTCACACTCTCACGAGCCTCACATATCCATGCTAAAATAAACAAGCAGTACATAAACTCCAAAAAACTAAGAAAAGTCGGTAATTCTATTTGCAATCACATAAACACCTCAGATATAATTAAATTAATTAATAAATGTCCATAGGCAAACTGCCTTGCTTTTTGTAACCCAGGATCTGTAGAAAGTAAAGTGGCTGGGCACCACTAATAATAACTCGGATTCTAATCATAATAAAGATGCAAGTGACTTTGAGTGGGATACTCTTTTTCTTCAATTCTTCAATCTTCATCCCTTCGGGCTCCTTGGATCCCTTCGGGCTCCTTGGATCCGTTCAAAGCATGCTACCCAAATGGAAAAGAGAGCTCTTCCTTTAAGGGGAAGGCCACCCTTTCCTCTTTAGGTAGGAAAAAGATGATCCAAAATTGGACTTCCAAATAGAAAATGGATATCCCCTACGGGGTATCCTTTTATCTTTGGAATTCAACCTTTGGATCTATGTATCCTGACTCAAAGTTCAACTTTCACAACACTTAACATCTCAAATAAATTTACATTTATATAAAAAAAATTTAGACTCTCATGCAAGGTTATCCTAAGCATTTAATAAATCAAAATATATCATAAGCAGTTGTATATATATGAAAAAAAAAGAAGTAAACACAGTGGCCACACTCTTTTTATTATTTGGGGAGGCTTAGCAGCTGAAGCACCTGTAGCAAGCACTTTTATAATTAATTATTATTATTTAGCCCCTTTTATTGCCCTGTATGAGTGTGGCCACTTGCAAAAAACTCAGTGAGTGCCCAGATCATCCCTATCCTAAGGGTAATCTAGTCATCAAACACATCAATCATCCATAGAGTACAATAAAATTAAATAAACATACCAAATAATTTCATTCACAATATGTAGTAAAATCTTAAAAAATTTGGCACACAATAGAAAAGTAAACACTGGCTTAGCCTAGATCTAGAGTCGGTTGTCCTAGTAAATAATCTAAAGTGTGTGTAGAAGATCGTGTGGCTTGGCTAGATCCTTGGCTGGGTAGTTGGTTGGAGTTATCTAAAGTTTGAATTTGTTAAAGCTTAAAGGGAGTTTTATGTTTAAGTTTAAGTATTAATGCATTAAAAATTAATCTATATATGTTTTAAAGGTTAAATGATTAATACCTTTGTTTTGACACCGAGGCCGTGAAGTTTATTTCACCTTTCTTGGGGCTAACCTAATAGCCTCATAGGCTTGGGTTATCTAGTAGAAACCGAGGTTAATTTAGTTGGTTAAATGTCAAAAGTGGATTAATATTAAAAAAGTTAGTGGTTGATTTTAAGAAGTTGGTTAAGTGTCTATGAATCAAATTAGAATATTCTAAAATTTTAAAGAATTATTGCATTTTTATGAATTATTTTAATGTATTAATTAAAGGGTAAAAGTTAACTCTTAAAATTAAAGTGGGTTTTAAAGATTTTAGAATTTTTAACAAATAGTAGACTTTATTAAGAGTAATTAGACAGTTAGAATATTTGATTTGGAGTTTTCTATGAAAGTTATCAATTTTAGAATTTTTGACCCTATTTTGACATAAGTTTGACCAAACTGTTGATTTTTTTTTACTTTGACCAGATTTTGTAAGTTTGACATTTTTGGAAAATATTAGATTTTATTTTGAAACATTAGCCTTTGAGTTTGATTGATTTTGAATTTTCTATAATTAGTTATGAGTTTTGGTTATTTGGGGTTTAATGAATTTTTTAATTTATTTTAATTAAATGGCCCTTTTAATGATTTGAACCCAAACAAGTCACAAACTCCTTGAAATCACCTCCAATGATCATAAATAATCTAAGGAGACATCAACAAGTGTTTAAGGAATTGTTGGGATTTTTAAGTTATTTTTAATTAATTAAATTGATTAAACATTGATTTTCATTTAAAATTTTATTATGGTTTAATTTGATGTCAAATTAAAGTGCTTTCAATTTTCACTAATTAAGGACTACATTTTTGTCAATTAGAAGTATTATGGGCATTTTTTGGAATTAATCATAATTTATTAGAATTTTTAGAAGGATAAAAGATTAATTAGGGGCTTAATCCTAAGTAAATTAATTTGGAGGCCTAATGATCTCTAAAATCAATGGGATAATTTCTACGAAAGGGTAATGTCAATATGTTTATTTGTTCAAAATCTCATGTCAAGGGAACCTGCATCTTAATTGTTACAAATTTCTAAGTTGTATAACCAAGTCCTTAATGATGTCACTAGGTTATATGAGATTAAATCAATGTTGCTAACCCTTATACATCACATATGCAAACACAAAAATATAGCACTCAAGTCCTTAAATCTAGGAGTCCCTAAGGTAAGTGGTGCGTGTAACCTACACATGCAAATACTTAAAAAAGATGCAAATATATTAAAGATTAGATTAGTGGATAAGGTATATTTACCCACTAATCTCTCTCTCTCTCTCTCTCTCTCTCTCTCTCTCCCCCCCCCCCTCGATTGGACCTATTCAAATACCTTAAGCTATGTTTAAAAATTTCATGAGAACTCTCGATTTTTTAAATCTAGGTATATATAATTTTGAAATGGATTATATTATATATATATATTATATATATATATATATATATATATATATATATATATATATATATATATATATATATTTTGAAGCTACATGTATAAAGGTAAGAAATTTTAAAATAAGATAGTTAAAAATATTTTTAATATATAATTTTTTGACTTGAGAGATCCTAAAATTTTCTTATTTGAAAATAAAATAAATAAATTTGAAAAATAATTAATATAATATAGCATTTCATTAAATATTAAATAAATACTAAAAGATATTTGAATAATTAAAATTACCTAAAATAAATTAATATTTAAATTTTAAATTTAATTTTAAATAAAGCTATCTTATATATTGAAAAAATTATAATATATTATTTATAGTTTTTTAAATTAATTTTAAATTGATTCAAATTTTAAGAGCTTAAGGTTAATAAGTTTATTTAAATTAACTTAAAACGTATTTAATATTTAATGTATTTCTTAAATCAAACTAAATTAAAACTTATACGTTTTCTGAAATTTTTAATAATTTAAAATAATAACATTTGAATTTTTGAAGTTATTTAAATTTGAATATAATAAATATCTAAATATAAGAAAAGTTTAAAAAATATTTTAAATTAAATAAACTTTAAACCAAAATATTTTTGAGTTAAATGTATTTTTTAATATATAAAAAATATTCTAAATTTTCTATTATTATTATTATTATTATTATTGCTTAAATACTAATTAACTAGTCAAATCATTAAATAACCTAAACTAATTAATTTATAAAAATTAATAAAATATAATTTTAAAATGAGAAATTATTTTAAACATTTTTCTAAAAATACAACATTAATCTTAGAATAAAATTAAATATTTCATAATATATTTTAACTAATTTAATTTAATTTTAATTCAACAATACCTTAAATTTAATATTTAAAATAATTTAAAATTGATATATTAAATATTTTAAATTAATTATAATTTTAGATTAAGGTGTTAATATTTCTTAAAATATTAATACAAAATATGTTAATTTTAAATTAGTATTTAATTTATTATAAATTTCTAAAATAAAAAAAAAACTTTTAAAATAGTTTTAAAATCAATTTAATAAAAAAAAGAAATAAACGGTGTCGGGGTTAACAAAAGACACACGGCTCAATCTTGGATGTCAGATCCATCTTGCCGAGCCATGGATCTGAAACTGCTTTAACAGAAATGTATTAATGGTCAATGATTTCACTACGACAATCATTGCGAAACACGGCGCGGCAACGGTGCAACTCACTTATCCGAGTCAGCAGCGTCTTGTAGCCATAGGATCTTTCGTGGTTTGATCCAACGGTGGAGATTGAATCCCATGATTTGATCTTTGCTCGAACGAGATCGAACAGTGGAAAGCCATCTCCGCTGTTCGAAACGGATGACTCAGATCAGGCTGAATAGAGATCTCAGCATACCACGGGATACATGGGTTAAGCGAAGCGCGGTGTGATATTTCATAAGATCAACGGATGATATTTCATACACCTGGGCTAGACTACGAAAATGCCCTAGAAATCATTTTTGGTCTGATTCTCTTAGCCTGATAGACTAAAATGAATGAAATTTTAAACACAACTCAAGCGTATGAACATAAATAATGGGGGTATATTTATACAGCCTAAAACATACTTAACACAAAATTAAATAGTTCTAACTACTGTGACCTAAATCTAAGGTTTTCAATGGATTATACCATTTGATCTTCAATATATTTATACAGTTGAGCTTGTAGACTGTCTTCATATAAATCTCTGGATGGAATCCACACCCAAAAACATCTAGATCAATTGCTATAAGGCTGGGATGAAGTGTGTGGTTGGTTCGCCAGAAAGCTCGCCGCTGGTGACATGCAACCACTTGAGTTTTGTAGTGGGGATTTAGAGGGAGACCTGGGGAGCTAAAATAAAATGAGAACTAGAGTTTAGAGGCTGGAGGAAGTGAGAGAATTCCAAAGTTTGATTAATGTCTCAAAAATGGTTTTTCCCTATTCAATATGATCTAGAGTTGGGTGGATGGTCCTGATGCATCCGAGACCTTGCTTTGATGTCCAACATATGTCATATGCCATTGGAATGCTTCCCTAAAGGATTGAGCGGTGATGCTCCCATTTAGTGGACTTGGGATGGGGGGGGTGGCAATGCCACTTAAGGCTGAATCAGGCCATGAGCCTAGTTGGAAGAGCTCTAAGTGAGCTTTAGGATGTAAATGGTTTATCCAATAGCAGCCTAAATCAGGGGAAAGTAGCTTAAGTGATAATTATGACCCTTTGACCAGTCAAAGGGTCATGGGAGGCTGAGGTGGAAGGGATGGAACATGGGGAGCAGGTTGAGTGAACCCCAAGCCTAGAGTCAATGATTTTGGGGTTAAAGGAAGAGTTTTACCACTTTAAAGAGGGGTTATTTGAGCTGACTTGGGAAAGGTTTAAAGGTCAAGGTCAAAGCTAGGACGAGTGGGAACAAATGCCATAGATGTTTGACCAAAATTTGAGAGTTGACTTGGTCAACTCAAGTTGGGTTGGGTGACAAAGTGTCAAGTAATGCCTAAGTCATGTCTAGGAGTTAATTTGAATGGGTGATAATAGTTAGAGAGCTCAAATGGGTTGGGTTGACCCATTTAAATCCTTTAAGAGTTAATGGGTCAATCTAGGTTGTTTTGGTCAACTAGGTTGACCCCAGACTTGGTTTTGGGTCAAATGAATTTGTTTGGATATTTGGAGTCTAATGGGTATGGTGTCAAGGTTTGGATCATTTGGGTCAAATGACCCATTTTGGGCTCTTAATGGGTCATTAGGTCAACCAGGTTAAACCAGGGATAGTGATTAGGACCAACAAGTTTGAAATGATATTTTGAATGTGTTGGAAGAGATTCTAAGGCATGGGGAGGTCATTTCAGCCAAAATAACTATTTTGACTCTTAAGGGGATTTTGGGTCAACTTAGATTGACCTGGTCAACCAAGTTGACCTTGGGTCTAGTATTGGGTTTAATAGGTCCCAAATAATATTTGAAGATGATCAAAGTAGGTTTCAAGGGTTGATGAGGTTAAGTCTTATGAAATTATGGTCAAAAGTCCAAAAATACCCTTAAGGGGGATTTTGGTCATTTTGACCTGAGGTCAATTCTAGGATAAGGTGAGTCCACAAAAATATAGATTAATATTTAAGATATCAATATCAAAGGACTGGAAAGGTTTTGCATCCTTTGGAAATTAAACTGGTTTCTAGGGCTAAAGTATTACAAATGAGCTCAAATTTGGAGGATTGGCATTTGAGACATGTCATATAAACATACACTTGATAGACTCTAAATCAGATGCCAATTTCTTAGATTTCAAGGTGATAGGAAAATCACCTATTAGGGGTTTTAGGACACGTGTCTTTAACCCAAAGATTTAGTTTAGAATGTTGGGCTTGGATTGATCTAAGATCTAAATTGATCTTAGGGTTTAGAGACTAGAAGGAACCTAGGGTCCATGAAAGCCTAGGATCTAGAGTCCAGGAAAGGGTCACAGTGACCTCATACAAAAGTGAGGTCAACATGAGCAAGGAGTGGCTCAAAGACAGATTGATGCATGAGAGGAGTGAAAGGAGAAGAACATAACATTAAAAGTGGATGTCTCAGAAAGTGATTGGTCTTAGCCTGAGGATGAAGATGACATTGCCTTGATGACTAGGCAATTCTGAAGTTTTCTAAAGAGGAAGAAAATGAGACGCCAATAATGGAATAAATATAAGTTCCATAAAAATGTTAAGGTTTCTAACAACGTTATCTGCTATGAATACAGGAAGCCTGGGCCACATCAAATCTGACTGCCCTAATCTTAAAACTAATCCTCGCAAGGAGGTGCAGGAGAAAACAAATGTGAGG
Organism: Dendrobium officinale; assembly: GCA_019514585.1. NCBI lineage: Eukaryota > Viridiplantae > Streptophyta > Magnoliopsida > Asparagales > Orchidaceae > Dendrobium > Dendrobium officinale. The sequence continues at coordinate 30,053,965 of CM033692.1, forward strand.
AAGGGCAAGAAGTAATTACATATAGTTTTTTGGGCGGACTCAACTTCATTCATTTCAGAAATAGAGGTAAAGGAAGAAGTCATGAATTTGTGCGTGATGGCTAACAAGTTTGATTAGTTAGATCAAGAAGAGGCATGTGACTTAACTTAAAAAAATTATTTAATGTTTATGAGAAAATACATTTCGTATATAGAAAACTTAAAAAGATGCATGCTAAGTTGAATTTAGATTTCTTTGAATTATAGAAAGAGCATGAAATCTTTAGGAAAGATCATGAACAAATTGATAACAACCACATGAAACTATTTGATAAGTTTGATGAATTCATCAAACTGTATTAACTATTGAAATCATCCCAAACTGAACTTGAAAAAGATTTTAAAACATATATGGATGAATCTCATAATAAAGAATACTATTTGAAAGTTGATAATGCTTTGCTAGAAAGTGTAAACTTATTTTTTTAAAGCACAATTAAAAGGATATGAAAAAATTGGATTCCACCTACACATGAACAATTTTTAATCTTGATACAAAGATAAAAAATTTAAAACCTAAGAGAAGACGAGTTTACTCACATAAATTGAAAAATTATTTTCCTGGAGTTAAATATATTTTTTGTGGTATGATTGGGTAGATATCTCATGCTTGCACTATTCATAGTAAATCATATCTAATGTGGAGACGAAAGATGCATAAAATAAGTCATATAATATATGCATCTTGTTTAATTTTGCCAAGAGGAGAACCCAAACTTATTTGGATTCTTAAGACTTAATGTTTGATTATATTATAGAAACACTCTCATACAAGACCTCGTGAGAGCATTTGGTACATAGATAGTGGATGTTCGAAGCATATGACTGAATAAACTACACAATTTATATCGTTGGAAGGCAAGAATGGAGGCAAGGGTATATTGAGAGATAATACCACTAGGAAAATGATTGGCATATGTATGATTGGAAACTTAAACAATTTTTTATTGAAAATATTTTACTTGTAGAAGGCTTAAAGTATAATTTGTTGAGTATTAGTTAGCTATGTGATAAGGGTTATAGTGTTAAATTTTTTCTACTAGTTATATATTAGACCAAAATGGAAATGATGTACTGCATGGAACTAGGGTAAATAATGCATATATGATATATTTGAATTATATTAAATATTATAATATTTTTTATTTAAAAATAATTTATGATGAATCATGGTTATGACATAGGAGATTGTCACGCTAGTATGAAAAGCTATTGGAAAATTACTCAAAAAGAACGTATTAGAGGTATACCAAAACTAGACTTTACTAAGGATCACCTATGTGAAGCATGTCAACTAGGAAAATAGGTGAAGTGCTCTTTTAATTCTATTAAAGATCTTAGAACTAGCAAACCATTAGAGATAATTCATATGGATCTTTTTGGACCAGTTAACACTATAAGCCTAAGAGGTAAGGGATGTGGATTTGTGATTGTTGATAGTTTTTCTAAATTCACTTGGGTTAAATTTTTATTTCATAAGAGTGCATAATTTGAGGAATTTAAAAATTTTTTGACTTGAATTTAGAGAAAACTAAAGTGTGAAATCTTATCAATTCAAAGTGATCATGGAGGTGAATTTGAAAATAAAAAATTTGAAGAGTTCTATAAAGAGAAAGAAATTGATCATAATTTTTTAGTACTTAGGACCCCTCAGTAGAATGGGATAGTTGAAAGAAAGAACAAAACATTAATTGAAGCCGCTAAAGCCATGTTACCAGAAACTCACTTCCAAAATATTTTTCGACAGAAGTGATCAGTACAACTTGTTATGTTATGAATATGGTGAACATTATATCTAAATTGAATGAAATTTCCCATGAGCTTCTTTAAGGGAGAACATCAATTTTATCACATTTGCATGTTTTTGGATGTAAGGTGTTCAATCATAATAATGAAAAATTTCCCTTAGAAAAATTTAATCCAAAATCTGATGAACAAATTTTTCTTAGATACTCTAATGTTAGAAAATCATATATAATTTTTAACAAGAAAACTTTGCTAGTTGAGGAGACCACACATGTAGTATTTGATGAGTCTAGCATTTTGGAAGAGCCAAAGTTAGAAGAGCATCATATTGAAAATAACTCCCAAGGAATTTAAAAAAGAAAGACCTTTTCCTAGAGAATTAATGTTTTCTAAGAATCATCTTAAGAAATTGATTTTTGGTGAAGCTATTGAAGGTGTTAAGAATAGGCATGGACTTAACAAAGAGGTGAATTATTCTTTTTTTATTTCAATGGTTGAACCCATAAATATAAAATCAAGTACTTTTGGATGAATTTAGGATTTTGACCATTCAAGAAGACATGAATTAATTTATAAGAAATGATATTTGGGACTTAATTAAAAGGCTTATGGATCAAAGTGTTATTGGAACTAAGTGGGTGTTCAAAAATAAAATGAATGATTCAAATGTTGTGATTAGAAATAAGGCTAGATTGATGACTAAGGAGTATAATCAAATAGAAGGGATTGATTTTGAAAAGACTTTTGCCTCTGTAGCAAGACTTAAAGCAATTAAGATTTTATTAGCCTTTACCTATTTTAAAAAAAATTAAATTATATCAGATAGATGTTAAGAGTGCCTTTTTGAATGGGGTGATATAAGAGGATGCTTATGTTGAGCAACCTCTAAATTTTGAAAATCCTAAATTCCACAATCACATGTTCAAATTGAAAAAGACATTATATGGACTGAAACAGACACCTATGGTTTGGTATGAGATGCTAAACACTTTTTTATTAGAGAGATCTTTTGTGAAAGGAAGTATGGACGTCACTCTCTTTTTTAAAAGATTAGGAGATGATATACTCATTATTCAAATATATATTGATGCCATCATTTTTGGGTCAACAAATAAAAATATTTGTGATAATTTTCAAAAAATAATTAGTAGTGAATTTGAGATGAGTTTAATGGGAGGTCTGAGTTATTTTCTTGATTTTAGCATTAAGCAAAATAAGGAGAGAACTTTTCTTAGTCTGTCAAATTATATTAAGGATATCCTCAAAAAATATGAAATAGATAATGCTAAATAAGTAACTGCACCAATGAGTTCCTCAATGCAGTTGTATAAAGACCCAAAGGGAAAATTTGTTGATCAAAAGAAACGCAGAGGTGTAATTGGATCATTGCTTTATTTGACTAATAGTAAATCATATATAATATTTAGTGTTTATTTGTGTGCTAAATTTCAATCAGATCCAAAAGAATCACATTTGAAAGTAGCAAAAAAATTTTTGAGATATCTTTTGGAAACTCAGAACTTAGGAATTTGATATCCTAAGTACAGCTCTTCATTTGAAATTGTTAGATATTCTGATTCATATTTTACAGGTTGCATGGTTGATAAAAAACATACATCTGGAACATATTAATTCATAGGAAATTCTTTAGTTTCTTGGTCTAATAGGAAACAGAATTTTGTAGCTCTATCTACTGCCAAAGCTGAATACATTGCCTTAGGAAATTGTGTGGCACAAGTACTTGGGTTGAAACAGTAATTGATTGATTTGGGATTTTCAATGGGCACGATTCTAATTTATTGTGATAATACTAGTGTCATTTTCATTTTAAAGAATTCTTTCCAATATTCTAGAATCAAATATGTTGAAATAAGGCATCACTTCATTAGAGATCATGTAGCCAAATGAGAGATTGAATTGAATCACGTTTCTACAGAAAATTAACTTCCATATATTTTTACAAAACCACTAGCCTTTGACACATTTATCACCTTAAGAATAAGGTTAGGTGTGATTGATCTAAATGCTTAAATTTTAAATTTCTACGGACTTGATATGTTCTATATTATTGTCTGTTTAGTTTTGTTTATGTTTGTTTAATTGTGTGTGATATTTTTTTTTTGTTTCATTTTTATTTTGTGTGCATTTAGACTGGAAGCATGTCACTTAATTTAAATAATCAAATTTTTAGAAGTTTTTTTTTATTTTCATATATTATTCTCTAAGTGTGCTATTCATCTTGTATGAATTCTCTAGTGTATACTTGATAGTTGTATGAAATTGAGCATGCGAAACATATTTTTTATAGGTTTTGTACTATACAATGACCTCATCGTTTGGTATGATTTGCACTGATATGTCCGTACGCATGGGGACTATTTTACCAGTTAGGTTTAGTTATTTATTAATGATCGTACACATGAAATAGTCGTTCATATATACGATCCAGTTGTCAGTTTATATGCAGGACAAACCTAACTACCTTTAAAATGATCTTTAATATTTTGATCATCCCAGACGAACACCTATTCGTCTGTACGATTGAGTGGTCAAAAAGCCTATACTGAAGGACGCCTCAAAAATGACATTTTATGAAAAATAATTTTATTTTTGGTCGTTTCCATTCGTACATACAAAAATAATTTCATCCAGTACGATTTGAAAATCATACGAACAAAACTAATTTCGTACTATATGATAGGTTATTTTCCTTTATGTAGAAGGGTCGTTGAAGTCATTTTCATTCTATTTCTAAACCATCTAGAGCCCTTGTATTAGGAATGGCTAGCTCAAGAAAATTGTTGACCTCATTTTTGTATGATGATCGATAAGTTCTCACTTGTCGATCATATAGGTCCCAAACATATCCCATTCAACTCTTAATCAAAGTTCCAATTAACTTTCAATCATCCAATTTTTGATCTACATCATGATTAATTAACCTTTCAATCATCATCACCTACAATCTAGCTCGTAATCGACCTCGTCGAACCATCCTTAAAATCAAAATTGAATCGCATACGGATTACTTAAAGTTAATTTGATCATATGAACTAGATTTGATGACGTCGAATTTGTTTGAATCAATTTGAATTTTATTCACCTCAATGGCTTTGATCAATTTAGTTTAGATTTCCCCGACTCGATGCAAGTGCAAATTAGCTTGATTAACATTAATCGGCTCAATTTAACTTCTCTCGAGTCAAATCAATTTTGATTAATGCAAATTAATTTGACCCTTTTAAATAAGGATTTTTGCATAATTAATTGAGTTCTTAATTCTAGCTTTTATTTTATTGCTATTGAAGTTTTAAATCATCTTAATTTCAGCATTTAATAACAACCGTCAGATTAAGTTTTAAAGGCTTGATGTTTTTGTTTGATTGATTCTAATAGCATTAGAGAGAGCTCTCTCTCGGATGGCCCCCAGATTTTTTTTCTTTTCTCTGTGCTAGGGCCGGCTGAAAGGGGACTCTACGATTCCATTCCCTCAGTAGCGGCAAGCCTCGGCCTCCAGCTCGATCTGCTTCCTGCAGTAGCTCAACTCTTCACCAGCTGTAGCAACTTCAAGCCCTAGCAAGAGATGCACTCCAAGCCTCCATCCCGATAGATAGCGACCCTTGGCTCTCACGCCTCCAGCCGCCCTTTCCTCTTCTCCATCCGTCCAAGGTAAAGGAAGAAGAAGAAAGCCCATTCAAAAGCTCCGGCCATCACTCTCCTTGCACAGCAAGTTTCGGCCAGCCTCTCCCATAGCAGATTTTGGCCAATAATAAGAGGAAGATCTGCTGTAGATCTTCGTCCAAGCAAGAGGTGAGCTACAAGGGGGGGGGCTTTCGGCGTGATTTACTACGGTAATCTCTTCTTCTTTTTTTTTTTAATTCCTTACATTTCCTCTGTTTGAATCCAGATGGCTGTCATCAATCTATGAGTTGAGGTTCTATATTTAACTGTGATTTGAAATGAGTCTTCATGAGATTTTATGAAAGAGATACAAGAGACCTAAGTATTTTCTTCTTGATGCTTTCTTTATTACTATCATTCTTTTTAATCAAACGTTTTTTTTTTAACTCCAATACGGCTGAACTTTTGTGCATGGATTTGTTTTTCAAGAGTTTGTCTCCTTCCTAAATCTGAATAAGGAAGCACGTTGGATTGGTTTACAGATTTGGATGCTCATGGTATTAGGGATAAATTTTCTTATGAAGATAAATGGTCATAACATTGTGGCTTTATTCCTTGGATTTATGTCTGATTTCTTGTGCCATTCACTATCTATTCTATTTGATGAAAGCGATTCTCTGGATTTCCATCGGATGCAAAGCTTATGCTTATGCTATGAAATGTCGCTTTCCCCGGATCCTCACCGTGAAATTCATTAGAAATCTATGTCAAGTTTGGCTATGAGAACAATTATGTTGCTTGTTACTAATGAGTGATGTTGTGTCTCATAGATAATGAGTTACTTAACTGACCTTTTATTTTCAGTTATTGTAAAAATGAATGGACTTGTTGTGCGATGTTTTGCATTCAAACTTTTTTTTAAATGCTAGCTGTTAACAATATGTGAGGAAATAATATATGTATTTCTCCCATAAGCCTTCCATGTGCGTGTTGGAGGAGTCTGTTTAATACTATTGAAATGAGTAAGAATTTACTTGCGCAAACACAAGGTTCCTTTTATATTGATGGGAATTTCCTATTTGATTTATTCATTTGAGTTTCATGAAGTACTTCTGAGCATTGAGGATTATATGAATTTGTATATTTTTTTCCCTCCTCTTCGCTTCACTTTCACAAAATTTGAGAGAATACAAGATCATTATGTTTTTTTTTTTTTTTGGAGGAAAGTAGAGAATGGTGGGCTTTTTTTTTTTTTTTTTAAAAGCATTTTCAGCCCTCATTTTCTTAAATAAATTTGTTGGTTTCGAGAAAACATAGTTGCTCTTCTATTTTTCCCATAAATTCGGATAAGGATCTTTCTCCAATTATCTTTACTTTGGGATAGAGCGAGTATTAAGCGAAAATTGAGCATGAAACTTGAAGGTTGTTCCTACTTATGATATCTTTTGTAGATGTTCATTCAGCATTAGAAAACCTAGTACACTATTGTATGCATTATCCATGTTCTGTTTCCACGACAAGATTATATGTATTGCTTCATATGTGAATGCCGGTGGGGATTATATGTACGATTGTGTTTTGATACTACACTTGACGTTTGATAATAAAGGTTGTTGAAAATTCTCTTTTATAGAAGTCTGCAAGAATTTTTCTTTAAAGGAAGATGGTGATATTTATGTCCTTCTGTTAGAGGTTTGTGGCATAAGCTTTGTGTTTTATGGTTTACAGTCGTAATTCGAACCGACATGAAGTTTAAGGATTCTCAAATTTAGCATATATGCTCATGTCTTGAATATTCAAAAATAAAATGTATGAGTCTGGGAATGGGGATAGACCTTCGCCGGCTAAATACATCTATAGGGCTTCGGTTCTGGCGCATAATAGAATGAAGGAGAGTCCGTTGAGTTCGCCTGCTGCTTCTTTTAAGTAAGGCCATGCAGGTCTTTTCAATCTTTACATAGTTGTTCTTATTGTAGTAAATAACAGGCTAACTATTGAGAACTTGATGAAGTATGTCTCACTGACAAGATCTGGATTTTGGTTTAGTTCAAAGTCTTCAAAAATTGGCCCCTGTTCGTGTGCTGGCTTACTTTATCTGCTTTTCTTATTGCTACTGTTCTGATTGAAAAGCTTGTATGGAGAAAGCTTATATTTGAACCTGTGGTTGTTTCTCTACATGTACTTCTCACGTCTAAGTAGATATTGTATCCAGCTCTTGTCATTCTGAAGTGTGATTTGGATATATTTTATGGGGTCTTATATTAATGTTAAGCGCTTGTACTTTTTGGTTAAAGCTCATCCCATATGCACACAACCTAGGAGAATTGCGGCCATATCAATGGCTAAAAGAGTATCATCCTACTGGATGATTTTCAATACGGGTGCTTTTGTGTCCAACTATGTCCAATTCTTTTGCAACCATCTGAATTACTTGGAGCATTTCATACATTGGATACCAATGTGTTCTATGGGTTAAAGGGTATGGAGCATCTTCCAGTTATGTAGGGTTCTCTGTACAATTATTTTCTGATTTATATATTTTTTGTTTTGTGGTTTCCAAGAAGCAGAATCTTAGAAATCTGTACTTCAACCTGGATCACATGTTCCTGACAAGCTTGTTTTGTCTGATCCTCTAATTGGTCTTTTTGGCCCTATTGAAATTTCACCTTATGTGGTTCCAAGAAATCTATATCCTGCATCCACCTATTACTCAGTGTAGCCTCACTCTTACTTGAGCTGCAAAATCAGGCTTTTGAGGCGGTACAACGTGGCTAAAGTTGGGAACTGTTAAGTTTATATTCATGGTTCAATACTAGTTATGAATTCAAATATAACTAGTGAAGGGTAACTTTCTTTTGATGCCATTCCTGATTTGTTGAGACTTGGGATGGCTTGTATGCATTGATGAACGAGCAATGTAGATAGTTCCCATTATTTCTTGGATATATTTTGAGCTTAGCATTAAATAAAATTCTCTCTTGTATATAATAATACATGTTTAATTTATTCTCGTGATATATTACAAGTGTTGGAATTCCTTTCTATATAGAAGTATATGTATTGAGATGGTTTCTTACAAGATAACATATATTCTGAAATTGCTTCAATTCAGATCTCATTTTTACATTTATAATTCTTTGAAATGACATTTGATTTGATTTATTTTTATTTTTTTTTCTTTTTTTTTTTACATATTCACTTATATGTCAATTCATAATAGCTTCTATATTTTCATACATGATATTCTGACACCGCCTTCTCTCGTCACCTTATTTGCGAGGTACTGATGGAGCTGATTGGAGGATGAGCCAGGGAGCTTCAATCACCCCGTTTCTTCTAAACGGGGTGCTACGGCGGGAGTCATCGTTGACTAGCTCCGGTGACCAGGTAAGTTTTCTTAAGACTTAGAAAAGCATAGATCTTCTAAATTTACTTGTTGCGTTATTTATGACAGCATTAAATCCTTGCAATAATTCTTGCATTTAGTTAATATCTGCTTTCTTCTTTTTACAAATTCAAAATTCATCGACATAGCTTTGTTTACATTCTTAGGCATGTCCAGAGGGTTAGTGACATTGATTCAAACCTATTAAACCTAGTGACATCTTTAAGGACAATAATTAAGGACACTTCTAGAGAACTTAGAAAATTTCTAGAGATTAGAAGATATCTCCTATTAACCTAAGACTTGAATAACTTGAACCTAGTGACACCTTAAACCTTAAAAAATTATCTTTTATGTTAATCATTAAACCAATTAATTGATCTAATTAAGATTAAATCCTTAATTATGCAAATCAAATTTTAAACCCAATTGACTTCAAGTTCAAACCCCTTAAGTTTAGTGATCCTCCCTGCTCTAGGGAAAATTATCATTAAAATTCAAACTCTTTGAACCTTTTAATCAAACCCCTTAAGTTTAAACCTTAACTAAACTTGAAAACCTTCTAGAAATTTTAATAAATTAAGTTTAAGTCCAAAACTATATATAACCCCTCTAATTGATCAGATTTGAATCCTTAACACATTAAAATTAAAATCAACTAGATTTGACTTCAAGTTTAAGAATAATTTAATAATCATTAAAATCTGATATTTAATTAATATAATTAATTAATTTAAAATTTCAGAGAATTCCTAAACACTTGCGAATCTATCCTTGGGTCATTCATGACCTTTGGAATTGATTACAAGGAGTTTGGAACTCAATCGAATTCAAAGATCAAAACCTCTCTAATTAAGACAATTAAATAATTCTAATAAATGATCAAAACTTTGAAAATTCATAAATAATTCAAACAAACTCTAAATCAATCAAACTTAAAGGCATTCAACTCGTCTTAAGGGCTAATATTTTAATAAAACACTTTTTTTTAGAAAACATTCTTAATCTAAAATTCAAAATTTAACCCTTTGATTAAAAACATTAAATGATTCGAATAATTTTAGAACATTAAATATTTTATTCAAAATCCAGAAAATTTCAATCTAACTTTAAAACTAGCAATCAATCTTAAAATCAATTTTGAATCATTAAGATTTAAACTTTAACTAAAATCTCCCTTAAACCTTTCAACCAACCAGAACATTAAGCAACTTTAATCAATTACCCGATTTAGGATATATCCAAGCCACACAGCCTACTACACACACCTAGATTGACCCATTAGGACACGGACTCTAGCTTTAGGTTAGGCCGGTGTTCCTTTATATATTTCTAGATAGATTGATATGCATACAAAATGGGAGTGGCATCCTAGGTTAGATAACATAGATATAGGTTCACTGTCCACAGACTTGTGCACTTCCTGTTTGTCAGCCCAGGATTAGGTCCCCAGCCCCTTGGCCTACGAGGTCCCTTTGAATGAGGTAACCCATGGTTGCTAACAAGGATCCTCTGGTCGGCACTCGACTAAGTAGGCTAAGGATACCGATGAACCCGGGACGATGGAAAACCATGGGATCTTGACCGGGAACGTCATACCTACTTGGTAGGTTAGTCTTCACCCTCACTTTTTGGGCTTTTTTTCGATCATGTGATCGAGAATATAAGTCCCAATTTTCTAATAAAATTTCAACTTGAACATAAAGATTCCTCAATCTAAAATTTAAAGCCCAACACTTAGCTTAGGTTGGGGCACTTCTGAATTATTTCAGAATCTCTAAGTGCCTCCTACCTCTCATCCGTTGACTCCAAAAATAAGTGTTCAAAAGTCAATCCAATCCCGATTGAAATTCCAAATTCACCTCCTTGATATCATTCCTAGAAAATCTTAAAAATAAAATTTCTGCCGTTATTTTAATCGAGAGTTTTCGTAGGAGATCTCGTTTTCTTACGATGTAATTAACTACGAGGGCTTGCGCTCGTAGGAGATTTAGAACCACACACGCACTTGATTTTAAAAATTGTTTTTTCAAAACTCAATTGGATTTCTTTGGGAAAACTTAAAATACTAGTGATCATTGTTATCATATTCAAAGAATTATCATCGAATGATATTTTCTCCCTTCGGGGAGACACATCTTTCTTTGATAAGGCTTTGAATGTGAACCTAACGATCACACTTCTTGAATATTGTAGCTGGATATTCAGTTGAACCTCATTTCTGACCCTTCGGGGCCATATGAAGTTCTCTTTAGTATCCGGTCACGATATTCAAGATGAATTTTATAATTCTAAATCTGAATACCGTTATGAAATTTTATTTTCACCTCTCGAGATGATATACTTTTTCTAACGAGACAATTTGATTTTAGAATTCAATTTTAAGTCCCAAAGAAAACTAATATTTTTCAAAACCTGTTTTCAAAATTCCACCAACAAAAATGTCCAAGTGTTTCCAAGGGTTCCTCATCCAGAAGTGGTGGGGATGACAGCTTTCTGTCCAAGGCAAATGAGGATGCCTTCTTTAGGTATTCTTCTGCCAAAATCACTCCTCACCGTCTTCGAATTCAGGATGATTATTACTGAAAAAACCTTTGAAGAGGCCCAACTCATCATGGACTACAATAATCTTTATGAAATTATGCTTCCTAATCATAAGAGGAAAAAGAATGTGACTTTATGACACTTAATTGCTACATCCTACACAAGAAGTACAACCTGATCTATCATGATCCTCCTACTGAACTACCAATTTACTTTTCCGATGCTTCTTTTTTTATCAATTTTTGGGAGAGATCAGAGTTCTAGTGATGATTTTGATGAAGAAGTGGGAACTCCTGCACCTGCACCTGGACTCGACCAAAATTATTTTCAAGAAATAGTTTAGCGGTTTGATCGTTTGGAGACTCATTTTGATCATTTTGTTTAACACTTTGATCAAATTGAGACTCACCTAAATCAATAGGTTGCAAGATATCAGGGGACATGGATTGGATCAATGGTTAGTTCGACATGGTCAATACTAATGTAGCTATGATGAATAGCTATTTTTCTATATTCAATCAGCTTCCTCCTTCAGATCAAGGCCTCTACAAATTTTAGGTGTACTTTATTGTTGTTCTTTCTACTGAGCTTTTGTGATTGATGTTATGTTGTTCTTTCATCTATGAGTGTTGTGATTCTATATGTTGGTTAGTTTTTATATTATGATGAAAAGTGTTATTTTGTTTATTATCATATCAAGTGAATTTATATGGTCTTTTCTAACATCAATGAAACATGCTATGTTTTTGTGACATGTTATTTTTTCTTGTTACTTGAAATGTTACTATGCCTAATAAGAAAATCCTTTTGAAATTGATATTTGAAATCAAATATAAATTATTTTTCTTTACAAATTAATTTCTTTACGAAAATATAATCTTTCAAAAATTTAAATTAAATTCTAATAGGATTTAGATAAGGAGATCAATTTCATGTTCTTATTAGACAAATATATCTAAAATGTAAATATTGCAAGATTGATATCTTATTATTTTTTCTTTATTTTTCATTATGTCTATTTTTGTTATTAATAAAATTTTATTTTAGATAACAAATTTTAGAAAGACTCAAAAAGTAAAAAAAAAAGCATAATGTGCGCAAAAAAATCAAAAGAATGTGCAATGATTCACAAAGTGAAAAGGTGTACAAAATTAGCCCAAGTAGAAAAGATGCATAAAGTGTGTCACAAATATTTGAAAAGATGCGCAATATGTCAAATTGAAATTTTTATTGTGTTCTTTCCACTATTATTTAATCTCTAATCCAAATCAATCTAATTAACTATTATATTTTATATTGAATTTGAAGTTAACTAATCATCATTTTGTCATTTTTGTATTAATCATCTTTATTTAATTTGTTTAGCATGAATTATGACTTTGATTGACTTTTCTTATCTTAGTTGTTCTTTGATTTAAACTTGTTGAAATTTTCTTTTTTTAGTATTATGGATTTAATATTGTATTTCTAATTGATTTAAAACTATTTTCTAGGTCAATTATTTTGGTTTATCTATTGAAATATTTCATTTCAAGTTTTATTTCCCTTTTTTTGTTGTCAAAAGGGGGAGTAATATTATTGTTGATTGATTGATGTTTGTTACTTGATGGGTATGTTTTATATATTTGTTTTATAATTTTTTTGTTTGATGTGTATGTTTATGTGTCTATTTTGAATGCATGAATGCATGTGTGTGAATGTTTTAAATGTTTGAATGTTCGTTTTTGTTCGATTTATTTTTGATTTGGTGTCTTTTTTATTTATTTTTTTATATCTTCAAGGAAATCCCTAGATTTACATTGATCATTCATTTAGGATGAGCTAAGAAGAAATTTTTGCTTTAAATGTTAACTCAAAATAATAATTATTTTATCATCATAAAAAAGGAGGAGATTATTGTAACTTAGTTTTCATAACTATTTTTTTCATATCATTTGTGTTTTTGATGACTTCAAATATTATTATTTTGATTAATACTTCTCCTAACATATATTGGATATATTGCTTTTATTATTTGTGAGTACTAATATTTTAAGGAAATCATACTCCAGACTGGTGAAGACATCAAGACATATTAGATTAGACTTTATTATAAATAGAGTATGTATTTTACACTTTTATTAAGTCTGTGACAGTGTGATTATAATTAGATAATCGTGCACACACACACTGGAGAGTGTTAAAATTTGTAAAATTTTAAACTAATTTTACTATATGATTTCAAATTGTACGAGACAATTTGTCCAATTATTTCCTCCAGAAAGCAGTTAATCGAACTATGTAAAGAAAATTTCTAAGTCCTATTCGTAGTATACGAAGTCATATTCATACAGATGATGTTCAAGGTATGAAATATATATATATAAGTTTATCTCGATGATCATCAATATTTTTTCGAACTGACAGAACAATACAAAGTCCACTTCGTACAGACGATGTCCAGTATATGAAAAGATTGGGTCTCTTTTCATTCCAATGAACACTAAAATTTTTTATAAATGTTCGTACTGTACAATCTCATGTTCATACAAACGACAATTTTTTTTAATAGTTCGTACTGTTCGATCTCATGTTCGTACAAACGACATCCAGAGTATGAAATTATGGCATATCTTTTTGTCCCGACAAACCTTAAATTTTTTTTTGATGGTTTGTATCGTATGATACATATTTGTATTGTATAATTAGCATGCAAGAAAATTTTTTGTAATGGATCGTATGAGCAAATTTTTAAATGTTCATACGTACGATTATCGATCGTACTGTACGATCATTGATGCTCAAAATTGAAAATTTCAGTTTTCTGGAAGGTTTTTTGTTCCTTTCATATATAAGGTCCTTTAAACCGACTTTGGACTAATCCTTCTTTATTTTTCTTAAGAGAAAAAAGTGTGAGAGTGATTTAGGAGAGTGTTTGAGAGAGATTTCTCAAAAATTGAGAGTGTAAAGTGTTCACATGGTTACTAAAAAGTGAGATTCTCTTAGTGTTTGTAGCAAATCTCTTCCTTAATTCTTTGAAGATGCTCGAGGGAGGATCTTTGAAGAGGATCTGGTTCTCTTTTGACACTTAGAGAGTGTGAGATGACATCGGTTCTTTCTGTCGATACTTGGAGATTGTAAAAAGATGTTGATTCTCTACCGACACTTGGAGAGTGAAAGGATGTTAATTCTCCGACAACACTTGGAGAGTGTGAAAGGACGTCGATTCTTTGATAATAGTTGGAGAATGTGAAAGAACTTCAGTGCTCTACCGACACTTAGAGAGTGCGAAAGTATGTTGGTTCTCTGTTGACACTTTAAGAGAGTGAATGGTCACCGGTACTCTGCCAACACTTGGAGAGTGTGAAAGGATGCCAATACTCTGTCGATACTTGGAGGGTGTGAAATAATTATGGAACTCTACCACACCAAAGATTGGTGGAAGAAAGGGTAATTGTAAAGGATTTTCCTCCTTATTATGGGAGCAAAAGGAGAGTCACCTTGGTAATAGTGTAATACCTGAAGTGGGAGTCATCAGGGAGTGGATGTAGGACTAGTTGGACCGAACCACTATAAAATTATGTGTTTTTTAAATTTTATGCAATTTTATTTTTCTGTACGTTTTTTAATGAAGTGGTTGAAAGGTTTTGTTTTGATTAAAACTTAAAAAGTGCAATTTTTTTCTATAAGAAAAATTGTTTTTATTCAAGAGGACTTTTTAAAATTACCAATTCACCCTTCCTCTTAGTTAGCCTTGGGATAACTGCGTTAGGTCTAACAACCTATACTAAGTTTTCATAATTAAGTTTAGGGGCTTGCGCCTATATGAAACAAGAACTCAGATCATAAAGTCCTCGAAAAAATGAGGACAAAATCTCTGGGTAGTGTCCTATTTACAAACTCATCTGCCTTCCAAAAATTTATCCTAGAACTTAATCCGTTAAAACTCCTTTAAAAAGAAGTAGGGGAGGCCTGGGCCAAATTTTTGGAGCCCAAAAATTTCTGGCTACTCCGCTGGGGATTGGTTTATCTTTCCATCTTTGACTTTCACAGCTGGAGGCCCTAGCCACCAAGAGAATTATGACTGGGGAAGGATTTTTATGGTGAAAGCAAACACCACTTTCTTTCCAACCTAGTAATTTGCACACGGGAATAACATTACTAAAGCTTCCTCATTTGGAGGAAAGTTGATAAGAAGGCAGAGGAGAAAAATGAATGCTGAGCTTCAAGCTCAGTAGTGATAACTCCTTATCCACCCTTCGAACCTACTGACCCAAGAGCCTAAAGATACCTTTCTCACCCAGAATGGGTTCGTATGCCTAAGATGGGTCAAGAGAAACAACTCTTTTGGTGAGCCGAAGAAATTATTATGGAAGAAGCACCGCGAAGTCCCAGTCCCCTATAAGAAGAAGAGGGGGTCTGAAAAACTATCGACCCGAGTTTACAGGGTCTTGAAGACCGTAAAGGAGAAAGGGCTAAAGAAAAAGAAGTTATAACATCCTCTGTTGATTGAAGCTAGAAGAACTCCACCAAGAGATTACTTATCCATTGTAATGGGTACGAAAGAAAGAAAGCATGTTCCACCCAGTGAGCATCAATGTGTAACACCTGAATTATGTGTTTAGGGATCCACCGTTGAAAGGTCTTAGTTGAAAGGAAAGCAAATTTATAGGCCAAAGCCTTATAGAGAAGATAAAAAAGAAAGAAGAGAAATGGTGATAAACTTAAGCGTGACATATGGTACAGCTTCTTGGAGATCCATCCCTATTCACAAACAACATTAGAAATGGGTCCAAAAGAAGCTCCACGATGACATTCGTCACGACGGTCGATACCTTAGAGAATTGTATAAGGGATTTCATCGCTCACAGAGCCCTCCAAAGGAAGAATCCAATATCTATCGCAGCCGACAAATCGAAGAAATCTTCTTTCCAAATACAGAGCCAAAGATCCCATGACACCATCACCCGGAGATTCGAGTATTAGAGGAAATAGGAGAAGAAGAAGAAAAATATGGAAAAGAGGGAACTATGAAAATTATGGCGATTTACATGGTAGGCCGTATCAATTATGACGATGTTGGTGATGAAGATGATCAACTACTCAGACGGATACAACGATGCCGTTAGAGGGCTGTGTCTATTGCCAGCAAAAGTGGCCACCCTTCAGAGGAAAAAAAAGGATGAAGAAGTTAAAGAAAATCCCATTGCTACTGATAATATCACACTTGTAAATATGCGGTGGCAAATGAGACGCCAAATGAGAGGTAAGGATAGATAAATCTCTCAGTTGAAGGAGAAAATTAAAGATATGATGAACCAAATGATGGCAATGAAACAGATGATGTAGAGAACAGTTGTCTCAGGTCTAATTCCCGATCATTCAGTTGATCCTCAAAATATCAACCTAGTAATATCGCAGAGAAATTAGTGGGCAAGGTTGCCTATAGCCTGCTAAATATGACCAAGTATCATACCAAAAAGGGTACTCCATGTCAACATTCGACACATTCAATAATAATAATAACCCCCGACAATACTTGGCTCAATTTAAGGCCACTTACGGCAAAACACGGGGAAATAATGCCCTGCTCTTATGATAGTTCATCAGCAATTTGATAACAACATCTTTCAAATGGTATGTTGAACTACCAAACAACTATGTGAAGATGTTGACAGAGTTAGAAAATATGTTTGAAGAGGATCGCCAGCGCAACTGAGAAGATAATGATTGCTGACCTCACTATAGATAAGAGAAGAAGTGATGAATGTGTGACCAAATATATCACTCGGTTGCGCAACTTAAGCATGAAATGTGAGAGGCAACATGAAGAAGAGCATGCTTTGTAATTACTGATGGGAAACATTAATGATAAGATGCAACTATTCATGTACATGGCTACCATCACCATAATTGAAGACCTATTGGACAGAGTGGCAAAGTTTAAGAAATAGAACTCGTCTAGATAAAAAAAATCACTCTGATAAGCTCAAGAAGGCTAAGGTCTTAGATGCTAGAAGAAGTGAGGCTAACTATATATTTTACTCAAGAGTCGATAAAGAAAAATAAGTGGTTTACAAGGTAGACAACGACAAGCAACCAATGTAATACAAAGAAGAGCTAAAACAATTCTACAATCTTAACTCCCAATCAAACTAATATTTGGGGGGAACGATATACCATAAACCTTCCAAGGTGGACGGGAACGCCCAAGGTCGGCAATGGAAACTAGTGATTGAATATTCCCATCCTTCAAAGATAAAATGAATATTCATTTAAGAGCGAAAGTGTCTCTAAGTATTTTTGATAGGTAATGAAAGTGAGCTTAGAACCGCCAGAGTGTAAGAGGCCCGAGGAGTCAAAAGAAACGGGCAACCCAAATTACTTCCTATGTCACTAAGTACTCAACCATCCCATTGAATATTACTACATCTTCAAGGATTGGCTTGAAAGAATGTATAAGAGAGGGGAGATCACATTATCAGTCAATGTATTGACTCACCCTAGAAAAGAATTTACTTGGGTGGTAACGTATTCTTCTGTACCCCTAGTTGAAAAAAGAGCAAAGGAGAAAAAGCCAGCTTAAGAAGAGCAGTGGGAAACTGCAGTCTCCAAGAAGTTTGTAAAAATGTTGAAATAAATAAAAGGAGTTTTGGGTGTGAAATGGAAATCTCCTATCGAGCTGGTGCTAAATTTAAAGGTGTTGCCTATGGCATTGGCATCTACTTCTAAAAAGCACCCTAACCAGGTTGGCTCTTCAAGGTCTTGCAAGGTGAAATCCGTGAAAAAGAAGACCAAGAAAAAGAAGCCCAAGGAGAAAAAAGATTCTAACTAAAAGGGTCATCAATAGTTTGGATGAATATTACTAGACCACGAGGCATCCTATGAAGTTCACCAACATTATGTTATATCTCAAGATTGAAGAAGCAGAAGAGGCAGAACAAGATTCCCTTCCTATGTAAACTTTCCAAGTCATTTTGATGACACCAGTAACCTCAACCATGAAAAGATATATCAAAGAATTAGCTATTGAGACCTCTATGGTGATGTCATCAATGGACTAAAATTCAAAAGAGGACCCATATTTCCCAGGTGAAGTAGAGTCTGAACATGACATAGCATCGCATATAGGATGTGTGAGGCTAGAGGGTGATTCTGAACCAGACGTTGATTCTCTAGATGTTATGATGGCTGTCTCTAAGGAGAGTACTCCATTAAATGAGTTTGAACCAGATGAAATAACCCAAGTGTAGCAAAGAAGTGGCAAGATACTGCTGCCTATACCGAAGAAAGGGATCTCTAATAAAGATATGGGGAAAGAGATAGTTGTCAACGAAGATAGCATTCCCTAGGACACCAAGATGAAAAATACTTCAACCAAAGGAATATAATATAATATCTTATCCCATCTGAGAAATATTACATCATAACTCAGTATATACAATGCTCTAGAAATTTTTAAAGACCTTTGAGAGACTTTGATTAAGCTCTCAAAGATCTTGAAAGATATGAGTTATATTTTGCATAGCTTAATATGATGGAGGTCCTACAGGCCCGTAATGAGCCATTCATCATCTTCACCAAATAGGACATAATGCTCGAAATGGCAAATCATAACCGCCCTCTATATGTTATTGCCGAGAGTAAAATAGTGATAATCAGTTGAATCTTGATTGATCTAAGGTCCTCCATAAATATCATGAGCTTGAAAAAACTAAGATCGTTGTGCCTCGATGTGGAGCATCTCAGGCCAGATAAGATTTTGGTACATGGCTTTAATGAGAGTAGGGAGTGACACAGATGAAAGTGAAGTCACCCCTACCAAATCTCAGAGGGTATGCCAATCAATGACCAAATGGAGTAGGGAGGTTGAATAAATGAAAATTATGACTAAGGATTTATCTATAAGAATACGGTGAAGAAAATATTCTTCAGAAGAATAGGTAGCCTGTAAATCTCAAAAATTGTGCTCGTAGTATCATGCATTTTCCTACAACACTTTAAGTAAATTATTCCATGAGAGGTGCACAATATTGAAGAGCTCATAACCTGTTACATGCCTCCTCCTAGAAAAAGGGGAGGGCACAGTAGCATATTTTGGCCAATTAAAAAGCACAAAGAAAAAGAAAATCATGATTGGTTTCGTATACTCATCAATTATTAGGAATTAGTACCTTTAAGGTTCCCCAAATATAATAATAGAAATATTCAATAAAAATGTTATGAAAGTGAGGTAAAACTTGCTCCTCCAAATAATAAGTTCTTTTTTTTCTTAAGCCTTTGGTATTGAAGAAATCCTCCCTTATTAAAGAAGGATATTTTTGTGAAAAAAGGTCTATGATTCATCATGCAAAATTACCCTCGAATGAAGATTTTTCAAGCAATCACATGTGGCGGAGTCAAATTAGATGACAATGACAATAACGAAATAAAGTTGACGATTGTAATGATCAACCTGTAGGGACCAAACCCGTACTATACAAACTTGAAGATGATGGATAGGCAACCACTATGGATGAGCTAAAAGAACTTAACTTGAGATCTGAGGACCCTCACCCAACTTTTATTAGTTTGCTTTTACCCAAGAAGAAAATAGAAGAAAGAAAAAAACTTTTCTGTGAATTCAGTGACTACAGTTCATAGATTAGCCATCAAACCAGATGCAACACTAGTTAAACAAGCTCAAAGGAGAATAAGATTGGAGATTAAAAAATAAGTTATTACAAAAAAGAAGCTTATATAAGCGAGCTTCATATGAGAATATAAATTTGCTGGCTAGATTGCCAATATCATTGCTATCAAGAAGAATAATAATTAGATCTATAACTGAATCGATTTTAGGGATCTTAATTTGTATTGTCTAAAGGATGAATTTCTATCCCAGTATTAGAATTACTAGTGGATAACACTTCCAACAATAATATATTCTTATTTATGGATGGATCATCAGGTTACAACCAAATTAAAATGGTGCCTAAAGATGAAAAGCACACATCATTAAGAATGTCTACTAACATATTTTGCTACACAGTAATGCCCTTCAGCCTAAATAAGGCTTGTGCCACATACCAACGAGAAATAACACATATATTTGATCATTTAATACATTAGAAGGTTGAGTGTTATATAAATGACCTGGTCATTAAGAGCATGGACCAGAAGAACCATCTAGAAGATCTAAGAGTTATATTCGAGATAATAAAAAATTATGATCTGAAGATGAATCCTCTCAAATGTGTTTTCGGGTCTCCTCTGACAAATTCTTGTGATTTGTTATTTGACATCGAGGAATTAAGATTGAACCTAATAAAATAAAACTAATCATGGAGATACTGCCTCCTAAAAATCTTCGATATCTTCACTCATTGCAAGGACAACTAGCTTTCATTTGGTGGTTTATATCGAATCTATTGGGTAGGTGTCAGTCATTCTCCAAATTGATGAAGAAAGATGTTCATATCAAATTGGATGAAGAATGCCAGGAAGATTTTGATAACATAAAGAGGTACCTATTAAATTTTCCCATTCTTGCAGCACTAATTCTAGGGAAGCTTCTTATAGTGTACATGATAGATCTAGAAGAGTCCCTCAGCCAATATTGGCCAAACATAATAAAGCAGGAAAAGAAAATGAGCTCTACTATATTTATTGGAGGTTAATTGGAGATGAAAATTATTATTCCCCAATTAAGAAGCATTGCCTACCATTAATCTTTGTAGTCCAGAAGCTTTGCCACTATATGCTCTCTCATAAAATTACACTGATATAAAAAATTGATCCACTGAAGTTCTTGATGACTAGACCAACATTTACAGGTCATTTATCCTAGAGGGAAATGATACTATTGAAGTTTGATATCACGTATATGCCACAAAAGGTGGTAATGACAAAAGCTTCAATAGATTTTCTCATCGCACATCCTATCCCTATAGATTCTACACTCAATAATAATTTACCTGAGTAGCAAATCATGCAAGTCAAGGAGAACAAAAAACTATTTTTGGAGATGTATTTTGACAGGGCATCATGGATAAAACTTGCCCGACCTCCAAATCTTACAAGGGCACGAGCCGACATCGATATCATTTTCATAACGCTTAAAGAAGGCATAATGAGATTTTTTTTTAGTTTAACTCAGCCTCAAACAAATAATGAAGCCAAGTATGAAGCTCTAATAGTGAGACTAGAGATTGTAACCATGTAAGAATCCAAAATATCTAATTTTTGGTGACTCGCTGTTTGTGATAAATCAAGTCCTTGGCATTTACAAGATTTGTAAACTTGAATTGGCCAACTACCACTGGTGAGCTCTCAAGCTTCTTAAATAAGTGCCAAATGTTAGGATAACTTGAGTTCCTCGAGGTTAGAACAACGTAGCAGATATTTGGAAAAATTATCTAAGGATATGGTGAATATATACAAAGAAGAGCCTATAATAATTATGATTCACAATCATCGAGTCTTAGAGCCAGCAATCTCTTAATTCTTACAGGTAGAGGGAGTACTAAATTCTAGCCAATAGGATACAACCATTGATATTCCTCAACCTCCCCAATAGATCACTATTGAAAATCAACTAGAATAATGCCATGCAGTTAAGAGACATAAAATTAGGAGATGCTTGGAATCATGGTTACATTGCCTAAACATTAAGAGGGAGATGATTAGAGGAAATAACTCGTTGACTATTTAAAGAAAGTAAACTCTAGACAGATAAATCTCTAGCCTCACACATCTGGAAGAGAACATTATGATATATATTTATTAATGACACATTATATCGATGAGCTTTTAATAAAATGTGGCTAAGATGCCTAGGGACTAATACAGCTGATAGAGTGGTAATAGAAGTCCATGAAGGGATTTGTCGAGCATGTCAATCAAATCCCAAAATGGCCACTAAAATCAAGAGAATGTATTATTATTAGGTGACAATGGTGAGGGATTATATTGACTATGCTAAGTGGTGTCATGAGTTTAAGATCTATGGTGATGTTATACATTAACCGCCAAATCCACTAACCAAATAGTAGTATCCTAACCATATGAATGTTGGGGCAGAGACATAATTAGACCAATAGATAGATCATCATTGGCTAGGTATCTCTTTATATTGGCAGCAACTGGTTACTTTTTAAAGTTGGTAGAAGTGGCTCCATTCAAAGAAGTCACATTCGAGCATATAATCAATTTCCTTACCCACAACATCATATACAGATTTGTTGTGCCACGTCGCATAATCTCAGAAAATAGTACAACATTTAAAAGCAACAAAATTTACAAGTTTATTCATCGGCTTAAGATTGGTTGGAGATATTCATTAATATACAATCCAAGAAAAAATGACTTGGCGAAGGTCTTTAATAAGACTTTAGTAAAGCTATTGAAGAAGATCCTCAATAAGAACAAAAAAGAGTAGCAAACAAAAATGATGGAAGAACTATGGGCGTATTGTATAACTTACAATACATCGAACAAAGCCATTCCTTATGCACTGTTGTTCAAGGTTTAAGTAGTGCTATCACTGGAGATTGAATTACCATCACTTTGGATTTCCATCCAACAAGATCTCACTCAAGAACAGAATGCCCACCTGAGAATGGAAGAACTAGATCCACTTCATGAGACTAGACTACGAGCTTGATAAAACCTGGAAATCTACCGATGAAGAATGGAAAAATCTTTTAATAGAATGGTGCGTACTTAGGCATTTCAAGAAGAGGAATTGGTCATGGTGCTAAGAAGGAAAATAATCCCACATCAAAAAATTGGTGGCAAATTCATATCCAATTGGGAGGTCCCCTTCGTCATCGAGAAGGTGTACCAAGGAGGAGCATATTAGTTGATAGATCTGGATGGTGAAAGGTCTGTGTCGCCGATCAACAACTAACATTTAAAGAAGTATCATGCATAAAGTTTCCAAAGAAAATTCTATGTTTAGTGTGTTATGTACTTCCTACATATCTATAAGCATATACATCTTATATTTTGAAATTCTCTTATGTTATAAGAATGCATTTCAAAAATCCCCCATGAGACTAGAGATATTTTAAATATTTATGCTGATCAACATCGCACCACATGTTGAGAACCCTAAATATATATTCAAAATCTCAAAATACAAAGAAAATAAAAAAATCTCCTTGTGAGATAGGGGCATTGTAAATATTTATTTAGGTCAATTTTGTGATATGTGTAGAGATCCCTAAGTAACTATTTAAAATTTAAAAATTTAAATTTATTATATTCTAAAGTGTGCCTATGAGATAGGGGCATTTTAAATATTTATTTGGCTCGACATCGTGTTGCATGTCGAGATCACCAAATAAATATTTAAAATTATTGACCTGAATATTCCTTCAAGATAGAATGATATAATGAATTCTTTTTTAAAGTATATGTAGGCGATCTTCCAAAAGTTTAGGGCACTGCCATATCCAACGTACCAAGATTTCAAAAGTTAGAAAAAAGACTTTTATGACTACACACTCTAAAAACTCACGCCATAACAACTTGAAGTTTTTTAACAACCTAAAACTTAAGATTCGAATGGGTCTAAATGACTCGATCCAACTTGCCTAAATATGGCCGAATCACTAGGAGCTCCGTATACTCAACACACCAAAAAAAGTTGTTGTAGAGGAACCCCCACTTCATCAATATGTTAATAGGGATTGTTGGTAGTATGAAGTCTAATTTGACTCAACAAGTTCAAGTAGCTATAGATCACAAAATTCTCCTTATTAATTAGAGAATCAAAGTTCCAGTGGGAAGGAGGAATCATGAGCAACTGCCGAATGTATGTAGGCTCAAAATCTTCTACAACAAAAGAATGAATTAAAATGTACCAACTTCAATAAAATTCAATATTGGGAATCGCATTTCACATAGCTCTAGTCTGAAGCCTGAATGGGTGTAAGAGGCTGGATCCAACAAGCCCAAATATGAACAGATCGCCGGCATCGCCTCTACTCAAATGCCATAAGAAAGGTCGTACTAGAGGAACTCCTATTTCGGCAATAAGAGGATGAAGAACTATCAAATTCATGCTCACCCAACTTGATGAACTCAATTAACTCAAATTAAAACCTCCTCAACTATTTAAGGATTAAGATACTACCTATATTTTGTACTATAAATTAAATGCAAAACCTATAAATCCTTCAATAAATACGTAAAGCACAAAGTAAAGCAAACAATAAGGATCTAATAAATTTTTCTTCAATATGTCCACCAAATCACGAAAGTAAAGGATAGAATAAATTATCTTGAAGTTCATATAAAGGCTATAATTTAACTAAGAGGAATTTGTCATCAATAAGTCCATTACACATAAAGCTCTGGACCGATGACTTTTCTCCACCGACTTGATATAAACCTATAGGGCTTAGGTCACTGACATAAGCTCCTTCATCAAGCCCGTTAGAGAAAGAAGCAATAGGCTGAAGGGCAGAGGAAACTAAAGCCTCAAAACTCAAACCAAAGCTATGGAAATAGTGTAACTATGAACTCTAACAAGTGTCTGATGCTGTGAGCACAACAACCACATAAGCCATAAGAGAAAAAAGAAAAGGAAAGTTTTTTAATAGTTGAATTTATAAAAATATTCTATTTTATTTATTCAAAATTCATATAAAAGTTTACAATCTACATCTCTTTTATAACTTTACATCAACAAAAGAGAAAAGTACAATGTCCTTCATAGATGACTAAAAACTATCTCTTAATTCTCTTCCTAAAGAGAGAGTTATCAACTATGTTATGCTCCTTCCAAAGACCAAGTATCCTGCACTTTTAGGACCTGCATAAATAATTGAAACGTCGGTAGAAAAGATTAATATTATGCAAATGCATGTGGAGCTACAAAAAAAAAAAGGTTTACCTGAACCAGGATCTCCTGTAGTAGCTCACAAACTAGTGCCCTGCTCCTTCTGAAACCTGTGTGGGGCAACAAAGGTTTTAGTAAGCAGCTAAAGAAAAAAAATACACTACACAAACTAACAAAAATTGTACCAGAAGCATTCTATGGAAGTTAACTGGCAGGAGAATGTCCCTGTAGTAACATTTATAAAGTAATAAGACATCAATATATATGTATAAAATGAACAATGTAAAGTAAAGCAAAAGCTAACAAAGAGAGCGTACTTGAGCTGTAGGCAACTGTAGAAAACTTGAAGCATCAAAAGACCTGCTAGTTGAAAAATCTGCAAAGCCCGAACAGGTTTCGAATGATACCTACAATTATATGACAGAGATATTATATTCATATATGGTTACAATAATGACAAATAATAAACAGTTATGAATATGCATGAAATCAAAGTTATGATTCGAAAGAAAACCAAGGAGCGACAAGGCCATTTACAAGCGCGATTTGATAAAGTGATGCTCTAAGGACCTAAATATGAAGTATTGTATCACTCTCTTATAGATCTCTAGTTGACTAAAGCCAATATGTCGACCATATTATTACCTAAAATCTATAGAGGCAAGGAGATAGACTCTCAAAGATCTATAGAATGAAAATCTCAGTGTGACATCCAAACAAGCTTTTAGAGATCCGTAAAATGAATACCTCTATGTGACATTCAGAGAAAATTACTATAGATCCACAAGGTCAAATAGCATGTAACAAATGTGATTCACTTTGGATGCGTACCACATTTTTTGGGTGACATTTTTTGACACTTACGGTGAGATAGAAAAGAAAAAAAAATTGCCAAAATGATTACCTATGCTGAATCCTATCAAAATCCCATAAATGCAGTTACCCCATACCCTGCTAGCGATGTTGAACTATCTCTTCGTGTCTCTTTCCGTAGAACTACTCTAAGTGAGAATGAATGACACTTTCTTCACTTCTTCCTCCTACACAAACCAAATAAATTTCCCAATTCCTTCTTTGTCGCAAGCCCCATCTCCACTTTCTTCTTCGCATTCCTCGTGCTACTTCTTCCACCTCTACTTTACATGGAAACCCAACCTTCCCATGCATGTAGCCTCCCATCCGATGAGTTCACTCGACACCCCATTTCTCTACTTTAGCCACCTCAACCCATGACCCCTTTGCAAACCGATCTTCCACCTCAAGCCACTGTGTCAACCTCCATATCTCGTCATAGAGAGAGGGAAGAAGTAAAAAAAAAAAAAAGAAAGAAAAAAAAGGAAAAAAAGGAAAAATAAAAATAAGAAAAAAATATATAAAAGAATAAAAAAAAAGAGAGAGGGGTGATGGGGATCCAATTTTTCATTTCATTAGAACCCAGCACTCGACATTTGCATTGAGCCAAAAAATCACCTATACGCGCTCTTGGAGCATAGTAGGAGGGAATCTGGTGTGATATATACGATGAGGTGGGTAGGCCCTATACATGCTCTTGTAGCATGGTAGACACAATCTTAAGTACTCGTACACAGCTTTATACCTGCGGGGAAAGAAAATAATACTTTTTAACAGGTATTTTGAATCCCCCATACATACCCTTGTAGCATGGTGGGATTGAAGATTGTACAACAATGGAATCACTCATCCTCTACCTGAAGCACTCTTATGGCATGGAGTTGAAAGCTGCATCTTGGTTTTAGCCCTAAATAGGAGAGATGTCATGAGGCTATTAAAATTTACACTAACAAGGGACTGGTACTTGGAGTTTTGATCAGAATGCAAGTGATTAATAATAAAGATATTGGACCAAAGTAAAATGAAATTGGAATGAGAACTAAGTGAGTTTAAACTTGACTTGAACATTTGACTCAAGTAAAGACTTGAGTCGAACTACAGAGGACTTGTGAACTTGAACTGAATTTGAACTCAAGATGACCACAGGGAACTTGTACGTTGGATGATGGAAAATTAAACTTAAATGAACTAAATTTAAAGGTGACTTGGGCCCAAATTCAACTAAAACACATTGATAAGATATCATAATTATATTCAAAAGAATAATAAAATAATCTAATTTAAATTCAAATGAATGATCAAATTGGAGTTAATTTGAATTCAAAAGGACAACGAGGGACCAAATTGAATAATTCCAAAGGACTCAATTTGAACTAAGATGAATGGATATGATGGACTTAAATGATCCATATGGAACTAAACTTACGTAGTGGACATGAACTAAACATAGATCTAACTCAAATTTGAACAAAACAATAAGACTTAAGCAGAGTGCATAAGAATTTTAACCTTAACTTGATGAATGCATGATCAGAATAAAAATGACATAGTAATTTTGATTATGTAAATGAACATCAAATTTATAAATAAGGGACTCATGTATTCCAACTTGGCATGTTTATAATTGGCTCATGTATCTACCCCAATCATGTATACGGGTGATTTAAAGGAATGACATGATTGCAGCTGTCCACTCCTGAACAAAGGTAAGATAAATGCAATGTACATCAGGATATGTTTTTAAACATGATTTGGAAGAGGCACAATAAATATAACACCTAAAATCAATCTACTATAGCAAGCTCCACAAGCAATGAAGGACAATATACAAGTGAATCACTGGTCTTCTACGATGTAGGGATAGTGCACAATGAATGTGATAAGACCCTATAATTCAAATGCTAGAAAGAACCATGAATTCAATACATATATGAGTACCTATGAATAATTGTATGAGTATCAAGAAGAAATTGTAAAGATTTATCACATACATAGTAGTTTACATACAATATGTGAAGGGTGCGACATGTCCAAAAGTGAAGAGAAAGACTCATAAAGAAGATTGTTTATTTGCCACCAATGTCGGTCGACTCATAAATCAAAACACTAACTTGCAAGAAATGTTGAATGATGATAGTAGATAAGATACAAATACAACCGATATTAGCTAGCCTGCATATATATACTATGAGTCATATAAACATTAAAAGTTAATACAAAGTGAAAATGGCAAATTGCTTGTCAATATGTGTAGGGAAATTTGTAGTATAGTGGCATTCTTACGGTCAATATTGATCAACCTGAAAGTAGATATAACTATTTCAGCTGAATAATTGAAAGTCAATTGACGAGCAAATGCACTAGATCTCCTATCAACAATAACATCGGATAGGTTATAAATATGAGAATCTCCATATGACCAATGTCAATTGTCTCACAAATATATGCAGTAGTTCTTATGAACACTAAAAGATATGAAAGTAAATGTGGTAGCCCACACATCAACATACATATGGAAATTAGGAACAAATACAAGCACCTACAAGTTGTGTAGTAGAAGGAAATGAATTGTATAACACCTTCGCGGTCAACCACTATTCAATGGTCAACAAATACATAGATCTTTTGTAAGCCAAGGGTGGATGATATATAGCAAATGAAAATGTCCATGGGTTCTTGTAGGAAACCCACTATATGCTCAGAATAACATATACAAAAAAGGACAATTGATTATTGAAAATATTAGAGCCTACAAGCCCTTGTAGGAAGCACGACGTGCACTCAATATATATCTATGGGAAAATACATAAGGACTACGATAACCACAAGCTCCTACAAGCTATTATAGAAGACACATAGTATGATGTCACTGGATCTGCAATACTCATAAAATTAGACAGAATGTGTCTACAAGATGCAACGCCATGCACCGAGTCTGCAATATCCATGCAAGCGGATATAAGGTGTTTATGGGCTTCTCAATAGTGCATCAGCGGTCACCCGCACAACTAAGAAATGTTAAATAGTCCTAAAAATACCCCAGCACATGCACTCTAATATATGTGCACATAGGTACACAAAAGGTATGTAGAATCACACAATCAGTATATGCCTCGATGAGCATGTTTTTGATACATGCATGACGTCTAGAGATGATGCTAGGGTCAATAAATGAACCCAAGTTCGAGCCCGATCTTTCTACATGGATAGATAGAAGTCAAAACGGCTTGAACTATCAAATAGATATATGGTCAAGATATCGACTACAATATCTATTTTATGCGATCATATAAGGCCTTCAACGTTTATGAAAAATGAAATTCAATAAATAAAATCATACATCCATCAAACCTGATCTCCTATCAGCAAGTTGATAGGGTTGACAAGGTTTAGTTAATAAAAACGATTGTATACCCCGATGATGGCTGTGTTGAACATAGATCTCAATCAGAGGGGTAAATTTTCAATATTTCAAAAATCTCCCAAATGCCCACAAAAGCTCAAAAATCTAAAATCCCAAAAATCCAAAGATTTTTAAAATTGAAATTACCCATCAACGCTTAAAGCAAAATCCATCCACCCTCCGTAATAGTTTCCCGGGTGGTCAAATTAAAATTTATTTCAGCTCACATAAAGCTAATACTTAGTCAAAAATATCACTAGGATCCATTCTCAAATAATCTCATGCAAGGATGTGGTACGTGTTCTCTAACTAGCAATTTTTCCACCAAATGTCACCGCTGGATAAACAATTAAGATCAGGGCCATATAAATTAGGTGGTTTGCCGCCAAATGGCACCATCAAATTTTGGTTATGGCAAGAGCCCGTATGCTCCCCAATGGTATCAAATCCTTTAGATACGGATAAATAAGATATAATCGATAGGACATAAAGCCCAATATTAGCTAAGGTGGATTCAAACTTGTCCCATTAGACAAACATCCATCCTAGGTCTACAAGGTAATCTTAGACGAAGCAACCCATGGCTGGTGAAAAGGAATCTTCTATCAAGTTGAGTCGACTACCTCCTTTAACTAAGTAGACCACGGACCACGATGGCTCGGGATGACGAAACAATGGGATCTTGATCGGGTCCATCATCCATCCCCCCACCATCTGCTTTAAGTGCAAGATGGTGAATTTTCCATTTTAAATATTAAATTTCCACATTTCTAAACACATGCATCTACTATTGCTAGATAACATGTATTATCTATGTAACTAATTGAAGACTAGCCTTAATCAAAAGTTCTCTCTTATTAGGGGCTTGCGCCTATAGGAAACCATAACTCATATCATAAAGTCCTCGCAAAAAAGAGGGTGAAATCTATGTGTAGTGTCTTATCTACAAACTCATCTGCCTTCCCAAAATTTACCATAGAACTTAATCCGTTAAAACTCCCCCTAAAAGGAGCATGGGAAGTCGGGGCAGAATTTTTGGAGGCCACACAACATAAATTTAATTACATTTAAATATATCATGATGTATTTGCATGAATATCTTTGGGAAAAATTCTCTTATTTTATTTAGGCTATATATATTTGAAAGCCAAGTCCTTATTTTAATTTTAATTCATATTTAATTTATCACCTTAAGTGTTGTTTTATATTAGTAAAGCTTTTATAATTCTTCAAATACTGGACCAGACAACGAACCAGAAGAATGAGAGGTTAGCGGTTCGTTATTTTATCATAGTATAGGTTTTATTCAAGTTTTTTCTTCTTTTATTTCATATAAGCTTTACTTTACTTTTATTTTAAGCCATCGGATTTTCCCTAAACGCCTCAAAACATTTTGTATTTGAACCACCCGGTTTTTCGAAATCAGTATCGGTTTGGCAGTTGGGCGGTCAAACCGCAGGTTTGAACGGTCCGAATCTGGTTCTTTGAGAAACCGGTTTTGAAGTAAACCGCAACCGGTCGGCTAACGAGTTCACGATTCATTTGGCTGAATTGGCCAGTTCGGTCCAGCTTTTAAAGCCTTGGTTTTATTTGATTTTTATTTTATTTTTTATGATAGAATAAATATCTAATGTAGGCGCATGCTTTCCGAGAAAGAAAATTGGATAAACTTCTTATAATATTGATAATTGAATTAGTAATATTATTTCTTTTCCTCGTCATTTTTGAGGGGGTAGGTCGTCTTTACAAAAGGCTGTTCAATAAAGTTGAGCATGCTAATCATTTTACAGGTCATCGGAAGGGCTTCAATTGAAGGCACCTATGAAGGCTTTCAATGTAAAAATAGACACAACAACAACAACATCAAGCCTTTATCCCACTACGTGGGGTCGGCTACATGAATCCTTTTTCTCCATTGTGTCCTATTAAAAATAGACCAACTTCAAAATTTATATTTGATCAACAAGATTTTCGAGCTCCACTATAGCTTATCAGAAAGTCTTTTCTAAGCTACTTTGTGAATTTGGTTGAAAATTAATCATCTTTTAATGCAAAGTTCTACATCGACCTGTAATATTGAAATGTTAGAAAAAAATTCTTTAGCACTTCTTATTCAGGCATCTGTCAGATGCCTTCTTTTTACCAATAAAAGATTTTTTTTTGAAAAATCAGGTAGAACTTGCAGGATCATAATCGTGTGAGTACATGAGATTTATGATAATTTCTCTTACAAAAAGTTTTTCATTGGAGCATAGCATGCTTCCCATCTTTGATCTCATTTGAAAGACTCAAATGAAAGGCCTTAGCTAGGAAGACTTCAAAAAAAAAAAAAGGAACTTTCCACTTTATCAACAAGAATGTTCTCCCTTATAGCTCATAAAAAAAGTTTTCCTCCAATGTTTTAGGAATTTGGATGAAGTTTTGTTACAGATTAACGCCAGTTTTTCCATCTTTATGTAAGAATGGAATGCTGCAAAAAATTTCTTTAGCCCTTCTAATGCTATTCACGAGAGCTGTTATTATCGCTCTTCTTATTCACTAATCTCAAAGATGTCTTCTTTTGTTTGATTATTGATGAAAAAATTGTTGCAATTAAATAAGATTAATAGAATCATAATAGTCTGATTACTCAATTAGACTTGCCCCCATAAGCTTATGTAATTCATGTATGAATCACTCTTCATTGATGAAAATAAACATTGTGCTATCTTCAAATAATTTGAAGAGAATTATATTTTCAAATTACTTCTTCTATAAAAATTATCAAGATCGATAATGATTTCACTTCATCTCGATCTCACTAAAGCAACTTGGAGTGGTCACTTGAAAGAAAAGCTAAGGGGATTATTCTTTTTTTTTTTTTTAAAGTGCATCAAATTGCAATAGAAACAAACCAAGAACTAATTACAAGTATCAAACGGATCACATTCCTCCTTGAGTAACTTTAACAACAAGAAAGGAATGTTATCAAAGGAAAAACTATCAAAAAAGAAACTCCTCTCTAATGCCATAGTAGCACAACAATTAGCTACTTTATTACATCCTCTACAAGCATGGAGGAAAACAACTTTATTGAAATCATTAAGGAAACACAAATCCTTAGTCGGCCATCTATCAACCTGCCACTTGTTCTTCTTTAGAGAGTCTTGTATGAACTTGATAACATTAGCATTATCACTCTCAATGATCAGCCCTTTATACTCCAACATCCAGCTTCTCAAAAATTCCTTCACCAAGAAAACTGCTTCAAGCTCTAATTGAGCAATGTCCCAATGAATTCCATTCTTCCCAAATGCACTTATAAACCTGCCTTTGTGGTCTCTAAAGACACCACCAACTCCAGCCAAATTGGAACTAAGCAAAGAAGCATCTATATTAATCTTGATCCAATCTTTCGGTGGAGGGCACCAAGTACTTTTAGACTCCCGAAGGAGATTAGTACCCCAGTTAGTAAGATATGGACCAGAATTTGAGATGGCTGAAAACAAAGCATTTGAGGAAACCATAGAGCTTGGCAATGCAGTCTTACCGTGTTTGACAGCATTCCAATTCTTCCAAGAGTGATATACTATATTGCAATAAATCTGTACAATTCCAGAATTATTTTGTGCTATCTGTTTTAACCCCCATAAACAACAATTAAGAGAGCTAAAAACGGGAATAGAGATACCCCATTCACTCATCTTCACAATGACATTAGTCATATATTTACAATGTACCATTATATGTTCATATGATTCACTTACTTGGCATCCTCTAGGACAAAGATCATCAACTAAAATCCTGCGGTTCTTCAAAAACATATTGGTTGGAATCGCTGCCTTCCCCAACCTCCACCAGAAAATCTCCACCTTTCTTGAGTTTTAGTTTCTATAACCAGTTGAAGTACTCAACATCCTCCATGGTATACTTGTTAGATAACACTTGCTCATAAACCAAAGCTGGAATAGTTTTTCCCGAGCACCTCTTCATTAATTCCAATTGATCCTCATCCTCAAATTCAATATGAATTTGGCTAATCAAGAATACCAGATCAGGATGGAAGGCCCTTTGCAGCTTGATATAATCCCAGTCTCTATTGTTAAGAAAAATTTGATGTATGTACATTCCATCCAGAAAATTGCAGTCAACAAAAGTAGGCCACCGGTTGATATATCTATCCAGCAACCATGTATCATTTAAAATATTAATTCTGTCACCCTTACCCACTCTCCAACAAACAGCCATTTTCAAAAATTTGCCACTATCCACCAGAATTTGCCAAGCTATTGAATTAATCTTCCTTTGGGCTCCATTCATCACATCACAACCATATCTAGTTGCCATAGCGGTGGAACAAAGATTGCGGTTTCTGGATAAAATTCCAAGCCAGTTTGGATCTTAACGATCCAACTCTCAAAATGGGAGAATGTAAACCCAGCCCTCCCCAACATCTTGGTTTACATAAATCATCCCAAGCAACATAATGCATACCATTGGTCCCATCATTCTTATGCCAAATAAAACTTCTACAAAGTTTCTCCAACTCATGTAAAACCCTCTTGGGTACTATAGAATGAGTGATTAGAAAATTGGGCATAGAAAGCAAAGATCTATCATTGAGAATCAGCTAGCGCTTACCTCCCAATGATAGGGATTTCTTACTCCAAGCATTGAGTTTATCCATAACATTACTCAGAATTTATTGAAAATCAGCCATTTTAAGTCTATTAAGTGACATCTTCATTCCCAAATACTTCATCCCTTTTACAACTTTGAAACCAAGAATCTTAGCTATTCTTTTCTTCATGGAGTACCTAACCACCTTGCCAAATATCATCTGAGATTTGCTCACATGCACTCTTTGTCCAGTCCACTTACAAAAGTCCTCCACAATAGTCTTCAAATCTTTAGCTAAGTCCACGGATGCATGAGAAAAAATTAATACATCATTTGCATAGAGGAGATGAGTAATCAAAGGTCCTCTGGGAGAAATTTGTATGCCAAGCTTTTGTCCCCTTTGCACAAGCGAATTGGACAAGAGTTGAGAACATAATATGAAAAGATACGGTGAAAGTGGACATCCCTGACTGAATCCACTTTGAGCATCAATCCAATTAGAATTCCTCCCATTGATGATAATAGAGAATCTCACATCTACAACACATTCCATAAGAAGTTTAGAAAAATCAGTAGGAAAACCATACCAATCCAGGGTGTGCCGAAGAGATGCCCATCCCATACTATCATATGCTTGCTCCATATTGAGTTTAATAGCCATTAACCCCTTCTTATTATTAGGAATTTTGAATTTGTGAAAGATCTTCTGAGCCAAAAGGCAATGCTCCGCAATAGATCTTCCATGGATGAACGCCACTTGTTCCTCTGAAATCATCTTGGAGATAACCTTCTTCAATCTATTAACTAACATGGTAGCCACAATTTTATAATTAGTTTGGCAAAGGCTAATAGGCCTAAAATTATAAGGAGTCCTAGGATTCTTAATCTTAGAGATCAAGACAATCAATGTATTTTTTTACTTCCTATGCATATGGCAGGTTTTGAAAAAGCAATTAACTGCATTCCCAAGAGTCTCCCACATAATACTCCAATAGCTCTTGTAAAAAGAAGAGGTGACTCCATCCAAACCTGGGGACTTGTTGTTACCTTGCTGAAAAATTGAATTATGCAGCTCAATAACTGAAAACTCTGCATTGAGCACATCCATATCATCAACTGCAATTTTCTGGTTTTCAAAAACTGTAGGCCAATCCGTCACTTTACACTCCCTGTGCTTCCATTTCTTCTCAAAAAAATTGATGAATACCTTCTCTATTTTCTCATCCTCATCATACACATTGTTAAGATCATCTTTAATTTGAATGATCCTATTCCCATTTCTCCTAGCCGAGGCATAGTTATGAAATAATTTGGAATTTGTATCACCTTCCTCATGCCACCTAGCCTTTGCCCTTTGATTCCACCATGTAGAAAGCCTCTTCAAGGTAACATTAAGCTCATGGACTTTGTTTCTAAGCATAAAAAGATCATCAACCGACAATTGACACCCAAAGCTTCCTTGTTCTGAAGCTCAAGGATGTCTTTTTTCAACTTCTCCTTTAACACATTCAAATCTTTACACTTATTTTTATTCCAAAAAAATAAAGATTTTAAAGTGCGGCTAAGCTTCCTTTGCAGGATCATATACTCATCTCTGAAATCATTCTTCCTCCAAGAGTGATAAACAATACTCTTGGCCCCAGGGTAGGACCTCCATGTATCCTCAAATTTGATAGTCTTTGACTTGAACCGCACCTTTTCATCCAACTTAACAACTATAGGACAATGATCAGATGCCAATCTCGCAAGATGTCTGGTAACCGCAAAAGGAATTTTCTGAATAGCAACAGAATTAAGCATACATCTGTCCAGCCTTTCCCAGATTCGAGAAGCACCCTCCTTGTTGTTACAGCAAGAAAACCGTGGCCCCACACATCCAACATCATGAAAATCAGAATTCATCATGAATCCCTTCATCTCCCTAGGTCCTTTAGAGAACAAGAACCTCTTACCTCCTCTCTTCTCCTCCTTGTCAATGATACAATTGAAGTCTCCTTCTATAATAGAAGGAATATCATTCACCAAACTCTTCTCTAATTGCCTCCAAAGGCCTCCCCTCTCCTTGCAACATCTACTACCATAAAAAGTAGGAATTCTCCAAGTTCCCAAGATGAGAATTAAAAGATTGCCAATGACAACCTATGAAGTAGCTACCATAACATCAAAGGTCACCAGCTTCCTATTCCAAAGCACCAAAGTACCACCAGCTGTACCAATAGCAGGGTAGTGAAAGAACTCCCAATCACTCCCTATAAGATAATCAACCTCCCTTCTATCAATACTAGACAACTTGGTCTCCATAAGCCCAACAAAGAACACATCCTGATCTCTAACAATCTCCTTCAGATACAAGGAAGCCTCCCACTTCCTGGCTTCCCTGCAATTCCAAAATAAGATGGAAGACATTTAACCAGGTATCAAAGATCTCTACCCACTGTTGGAGTTCAATCTCCCATCCTTCTTCTTCTTTTTATAGTCAGGCTCAACCGGTCCCAAAGATCTGAATTCATTGGCTAGTTTAATCTTGGCAACACCACTATGAGAACCCAAACCAATATGGTTATCATCAAGTTCAGATATATCCAAACTTCTGTCCAGGGCTTTGTCAATTCACCATGCTTCTCAATACCTTCCTCAACATCTTTATCAACCAATACAGCAAAATGATTGGCTGAATGAATATCAACCGTCTCAACACTAGTTATCTCCAGATTAACAGAGCTTTTTCCTGGAGCCACATCTGTTTCTTTAACAAGTTTAGCATCCTCTATCCTCGTCTTGACTATCTCCACCTGAGCTACATCTGTTTCTTTAGCAGCTTTATCATCCTCCGTCCTCATCTTGACTAACTCCACCTGATTGTTGTTAATAACTCTGCTTTCAGTAGCAAGATCCCTTTTAGGATTATTTCCATCATTCTTCAGACCTCTTCCAGTAGCAAGATCCCTTTTAAATCTTCTGTTTTTGAAATGGACATGAATCCATGGACCATATTCAGCACTGATCACAGAAGGATTACTGTCCAAAGCAGCCTTCATCCCTTCTCCTGTAACTGTATCCATCTTCTTTCTTGTTTGATCCTGTATGCCAAGAGTTACATTATCTGGACATAT
Organism: Dendrobium officinale; assembly: GCA_019514585.1. NCBI lineage: Eukaryota > Viridiplantae > Streptophyta > Magnoliopsida > Asparagales > Orchidaceae > Dendrobium > Dendrobium officinale. Next base: position 30,091,073 of record CM033692.1, read on the forward strand.
CTTAGTATCATGACCCACTTTACCACAATGGTAGCAAAGAAGATCAATTTTCTCGTACTCCAAGCTTTGGAAAAACCTCCCAGTTGAACCTTCAACCCAAACACCATTCGGTAGCCTCTTCTCCAAGTCAATCCTCACAAAAACACGGGCAAATTCACGTTTACTCCAGCGAAAGGTATTGCCATCTAAGTACATTGGAGAACCAAAGCATGAAGCTATTCTTGCTATATTATCTTCATCCCAGCAGTACAGAGGCAAGCACGGTAGTCTTATCCAAACGGGAGCAGAGATTCCCTTAAAGGAATTTGGATCAAACATCAGAGTCCATTTATCCATACCAACAATGAACCCATTCACATACCATGGACCTCCATTCAGTATTTCATCTACCACCTCACTCGTCTTGAATGAACACAAAATCCAGTTCATTCTAATCGACGTCAAGTGAAAACCTCCATATTTTCTCCACTGCCTTCTCAATTCTAAACTACAGACCGAGAACGCCACGTTATTACCCAAGACTTTAATCACAATCAAATTCTTCAAGATTCTTGAATTCTCTGCCTCCCTCTCTGCATTCAATCTGATCGCAACACCATCTTCAGAAAAATTCAACCTGGTCTCTGTTGAACGAAATTTTGATAGGCTTCAATATCGACCACGCATCAACAACTTCACCAACACCCTTCTGTTCATAACTATCATTCTTCTTGTTCACCAGGCTTTCAAAACTAGCCGAATCCTTCACATGGATCATAGAATGATCCATCAAATCAATATTCTTCTGACCTTCCATTGAATTCAGATCATTACCAATAATACGCCCTCCGTGCGTATCAAGAACACCAGAAAAATTCTTCACCCTCAAACTTACATTATCCGAAGCCGAGTAATCCAGATTAACCAGACTTGGATTATAAGGGGATTATTCATGAAGAACTAAAAAGAGGAATTAAGCAAATGTTTTTAGCTTAGTTTTTTGTCAATGTAATTCAACATAAAGTGCTTGATTATCTTCACTAAATGTTTCAAGGATGATGAACATTTAATCAAGATAATCACGTTTTAACTATATTTATTCAAAATATATTTTGGACAGGCAAATATTATTTCAAATTTTTTAAGAAGTTATTTGTAGCTGTTTTCTAATTATTTGATTAATACAGTCAGTTATGATAAATTAAAATACTTGTAAAACTTATATTACTTAAGATCATGTGCTTGATCAACTCTTCCTTAGGATTTTGACTACATATGTGTTTTTAAGTTTAATTGATTTTAATTTTTTTTAATGTATACATTAAAATCTTTTATTGTACTTAAATATAATAATTATATACTTATTTAATAAATTTAAGAATATGCGCTTAATTATAATAAAATGAATATTTTTAATTAAATATTTTATATGTTGGGAGATTTATTAAATTTACATTATTTATAGGATTCATTAATTATTTTATTAGATATTCATTATAATTACGTTTTTTTTTGCCGATAAGCTTTTTTTTTTATTAATAAGATCAAGATCGGTTACAACAACAAATGAACAAAACAAAAAAGAAAGAAGGCAAAATACAAGCAAAAGAGGGCTCAGTAAAACGGCCGAGGCTCCCAGCATCCCAGAAGCCTCGCACGGACCATCCAAAAGGAGACAGCAACGCCCAAAAGCCACCAACTCAAAGAACTACACCAATGGTTGCCACCAGCAAGACCAAAGGGATACGAGCCCTAACCACATCATTGCCCAATAAACCAGCGCAGCGCAGCACCAATCACAAAAACCAATCCACACAAACATATGGAAAAAAAAAAAACAACATACAGAAAAGTTATCTTCTCCTCTGTCCCCTCCCACGAAATCTCCCACGAGAGGCAACCGAGATAACAGGCCTATCACGAATCAAATTAAAATCGTTTCGAAGGTCAGATCCACCGCAAATGTCCGGAGAAGCCAAACCACAATCCGAAAATTACATGTTTACTTTTATTATACTTAAATGAATTTTAGCTTTACTTTAGTTTCATTGAATTCATTATATATTTTACCTACAAAATATATTATATAATACAATTTGTATGCTTATTCATTAAATTAAATTTAAAATAAATTTTATCAGTATTACCAAGATGCTTCTCCACTGAGCCTATGGTATGCCAAATTTCACCTACCAGAGTTATTTTTAAGTGCCTAATTTGGTGTCTCAGTATATCTCAATTAATTCAGTAACGACTAGTTTGACTAGTCTTCCAGGGTTTGTGAATAATATTGTTTCTAGAGCTCCCTATATTAATTCTTTAAAATATTTAATTAATCTCTTTTTTGGATTATTTTCGAGAGATTTTATGAACTCTTTTCATAAATTGATTTAGTTTATGTTCATTTAACATCTATACCTTTTTATTTAAATTCTTGAAAAATATTCTGTGAAGATCTTACATATATTTATTATCTCAGTCAATCTGAAAAATCAAAATTTTGAAAGAGTGTTGTTGGAAAAGAAGAAAAAAAGCATGAATAAAATCTTCAAATGATCTAAACTCATATAATACTAAAAAGTTTAATTGTAATGCTTCTAGTACTCCCTATAACAATCAATATATTTATAATTTAGTAAAGGGTTATTAACATCATAACATGGTGTTATTAAAGAAGAAAAAAGGGCATGAACAAAAACCTCAAATGATCTAAACTCGTATAATAATAATAAGTTAAAGGTAATGCTTCTAGTGCTCCTTATAGCAATCAATATATTTATATTTAGTAATGGGTAACTAAAATCATAACATGGTGTTACTAAAGTAAGTATTATTTTGCGGTCGACTAAAATCGGTAAAGATAATTAAAACCACCATATATGAAATTCAATTACAGTTGACAAGTGTCTCTCTTCTGACTAAAGTTACTCAAGGCTTCTCTGCAATAATTCTTTAGCTCTAACGCCTCCATGAATTATCAAGATTGTCTTTATTATGTAATTACAAGTGCTGGAAAAGGGTCATTATTGTTTTCTTCCTTGGGAACCGTATGATATGGTCATCTAAGAATAGAAATAATTAACTCATTCAATTTCTCATCTATAATAGGCTCCTTAATTAGGCCACAATAGTGACAACAATCTTGAATACCATGATCATGTCCTTAATGAAAGAAGTAGCTTAATTATGATAGGTGACATTTAAACAAAGTTGTGGATATTGATAGTGGTCAATGAAAATACTCATTATTATGTATGGAATCAGGTATGTTTTCTCGAAAGACTCGGAATGGAGTATATACATCATGCACCTTGATTATCAAGTTAATTTTACCTTTTTAAAGGTTTTGTTTGTTATAATGCCCCTTCTATGCTCTTTAAGGTATAATCCTTTATATTGTTACTATTGATAATGATACATGATGAAGCTTCTATGCCATTTAGAATCTTATTTGATGACATGAAGGGTGTCACTGAGAGTCTTTTGCTAATCCAAAAAGATGTAGCTTGGAGGTTAAAGCTAAAGTCACAAGGTTATATTCCTTAATGTTAATGTGATTATTAGCTAACCAAATTAACTTGACAAACTTTTTGAACATTATAATCTATGAGCATAACAAAATGAACTTTTTTAGATGCCTTAGGTGAGTGTAGTTTGGGGGAAAACATGTTCCCAATTTTTGACATTCAACATCTCTTTCTATAAGCGAGTAATGAAATGACAAAAAGACTCATCAAAATTCTTCCTTATACTTAAAAAAAATAATAGTTCTTTGATGGCTTTTAAGTTTTAAAAAATTGTGTGATGACTGGTAGTTGAAGTCACCAAAGGATGTGATACTTCCTAAAAGAAGGTGAGAGAAGCACCACTATGTTGCCTCTTTTAAGTTGGTAAAGAGAAGTAGATACTTAATTGCATCACTGACAGTAAGGAAGAAGATAGTCTAAATGAATGATGTTGTCGATCATGTTTACTTTCTTTCTTAAAATCTATTATCAACATTTAAACATTAGCCAACCTTTTTATTTGTACAAAGAAAGTGTTCATAGGTTGAGCCTAATGCTTTGTTGGCAGATGCAGCAGAGGAATCTTTTCTACAATATTTTTAAGGAGATGTGGCTCATTATATGGACTAGATGGAGTAATAGTACTTTATTTTGCTTATATAAAGCATTCATATATCCCAAATATTATCCTCTTAAGATGGTTCATTTTCTTAAGTGCACATATAATTAAGTTAGTCACTAAGCAAGGACATTTCTATATCTTTCTAACATTCTATTATATGATTCTTTAATTGAGACATTCTCTACATTCTCTAAACTCATCATACCTAAGGGATGTTGAATCCAATGTTATCAATGGAAATGTATCATGTCCATATTTTATATATGGATTGAACCTAAAGTGAAGTAGATGTGTGAGAAATAGATAGACACACATAACTGTACATACACTATGTGTCCATGTGTATTTGTGTGTGTATTAAAGAGTAATTCTCAATTTTTATTTTAGGTGAATTAGTATATTAAAATATTTGGTTGAATCCCTTTACTTGAGAAGCTTGAGTCATATAAAAATACAAAAGTTCTTTAGAGAGAGAGAGAGATTCATGAGGAGAAGCTTAGAGAGATTCTAAGAATCTTCAATGTGATAGTTTTAGCTAAAGGCATAAGATTGCATGAAATATGTACTCAACCAATGATCCCTTACTTATAGGTGACGATCAAGATAGACTTTACATAAATAACTATATAGTGTGATTACATATCATTATAGTACTTTGACTCAACGTAGGTAACTATATAGTGGGATAGTCTTGTTTGTAGTTGTCTGCAAGTCAAGAACTTCAAATGAAGTCAAAATATAGGGCGAGTAACTCTTTTAGTGAGAACCATAAGTTGGTATGTGATTAGAATAGTTCCATTTGGGTAATTGGTGATGACTTTGTAAATCTTCAGGCAAGTTTTGTAGCTTAATAACAGGGTTAAATTGGACCAAGCTCTTAAGTGTTTTAACTAGGTGACTTGAAGTCTTGGGCAACATCAAGGTTGATTCAGTTCAATATAGTATGTTAAAGTTGGTTCATAATCCATTATTTATTGAAATTTAATTCATGTTCTCATAATGATTTGTTGAACTTGAGATGACTAAATCGAAGTGTACAAGTATCCATTCAAATGGTTGTCTTTAACCATAGTTCTTTGATACATTCACAATGTATAAGTTGTCTCTGCTAAATTATTCATGAGAGCCTCAATATTTGTAACCTATTAATCCAAAATAAGCCATATATATATAAGGATTCCACTATCTTTGTTGCTTCTTCCTACCATGAAAAATGTTTTGCTAGGATTTCCATATACCACGTTGTATCCTTCATTATTCTAATTCCCTTGACATGGGAAACCCTTCATCTTCGTGGAGGAAAGTTTATTTTATCTTTTCTATTGTTATTCTTTGTTTTATCTTGAATTTCTCATTAGGTTTTTTTGGCTCTTTTTTGGGGTTTGATTTTTCTTGGGATTAATAATCCATTCAGATCCCCCCATCTCTAGGATAGAAAATTTGCCTTTAAAAAGAACTAGTCCTAGTTATTTGGCTTCTAAGAACTAGTCAAAGTCATTCAAAGAGGTATTAGTTTTGAGGCATTGATTTATTTCCCTTTTTTAAATTATACAATGCATTGTGGATTTTCTGCTTTATGGATTTCTGATGAAGAAATTTAACCCCTAGCTACTCCAATCAAAATTGCTCTATTTGGGAAATTCCCTTTTTATTTCCCTCTTTAGGATAATATTCAAAAAAAATTATTCTCTTTGAAATTGTCTGGTGATTTTTCCGTTATGCTTATGAACTCAAGACATGTTTTAATTAAACTCTCAAATGATTCATATTACAATAGAATTTTTCTCGTAGATCTTACCATGTCAATAACTATTTCATGAGCCTGGTTAAGTGGACATTGATGTTTGATATTTATGTAGAACCACCGATTGTTCCTATTGGTGTTTCTCTTCCTAATCTTCGACCACATCTTTTTTCCCATCATATTGTTCATGGTTTGGGATCTCATTTTGGTAGACCACTTCAAACTGACAATGTTATTATAATAGGTTCTTGATGGGAAAATGGGATGAAACTTAAGGATTGTATGAAAATGTTAGAGCTCTATCAATCCCTAAAAGATACATAGTTTTTTATATAAATTAAAAATCCCCACTTAATACATGTAAGTATACGTGCCAAACTAGATAATATAATGATAAAGTAGAGCATTGATCCCACAATGAAGTATGCTTACTTGTAATTTAAAAGTACTATTTACTTAAATTAAAATAATTATCCTACCAATTAAAAAGTATGGTTTTAAAGATTCAATTATTGAAGAAAAATTATAAAAAATACTTGATATAATATTTGATGAAAGTGTTTTGGATTAATAGTAATAAAATAAATGTCTTTCCTACTTAAATTCTTTCTATTTGATGTGATTCAGAGCATATGCATCTCTAGATCTATGACGAGCTTTTAGGGATGAAAAAGATATCTACTAACTTCCTATAGTTAAATCATCTCCTTAAGAACCTAGAACCTATTACCTACTATTGACTACCATGTAATAGTCTATTTAAATACTCCTAAATATTCTTGTACTCTTCCATTGAGGACTCTACATCACACTAAATTTTAACTACACATATGACTACTATGAGAATTAAATTAAAGTCAAGATAAATATTATAACATCTTAAACATTTATTTTACAAGAGTCTATATTAGTACTAAACATACATTTTACAGTGCCAATCCAAAATAAGAGGATTAGTCGGACATGATATAATAATTAAGCAAATTCATTTCCATTAATACCATGGAATAATCAAAGTTACAAGTGAAAGATATCACCAGAATAGATCAAAGTCTCTATTTTATAATCTTCTCCCTCAACTTACATAGTTTCTTAAAAAAAAAAACAAACTAAAACTCTCAAATGGATTATATCAAGTACTTCCCTAAACTCTATTAGTATCACTCTAAGGGAAATTCAGAGAAGTTCTTTAAAAGCACTAAAATTATACAAGTGATTGAACTCTCTTACAAGCATAACACAATGACTATTTAAGGGAAACAAAAATTAATCAACTAGCACTGTGTCGCTTGAAAGATTTGCAATAAAGCACCTATAAAATGAACTAACACAACTATATTGATGTTTTTTGCTTTGTCCTAGCTCCTACTGATATGGTTTAAATTCATAGTAAACAGTTACGTCACTTCCTTGGAATCCTCGCCCTAGCGCCGCTCGGGAGATTCTAGGGTTTCCTTGCTCCTCCCATTTTCCCATCACTTTCGTGCTTTCTCTGTGAATATTTTGTGTGATCGTTTGTCTACTCTACTCTGCTGGTGTATGTTTTAACTCTCGGCCCTGTTAGGGCTTCGCTGTAATGGTGGGGGGTTCCTCCTTGACTCCATGGGGGAATGTTGCCTCCCAGATTCCAGATCCAAATAAAGGCTTTTTTATCTTGGACTAGGAGGTTCCTTCTCCTTCACAATCATGATATTTCAAGGATGTTTTGTCTAGATCGTCATCAGGTGATATCTTACCTTCTCTTACTCAATCTAATTTTAATAGTGTGCCGGTTGTGATGATCTATGACGATGAAGTTTTGAAACTTGCTTTGCCCTTACATTTTACTTTGGTTGGAAAATTTGGTCTCTAACGACCCAATCTTGATGCGATAAGAGCTTTTTTCGGAAATCTTAAGTTGTCGGGTTTGTATTCCGTGGGTTTGTTAGATTCTAAATATGTTTCTATTCAACTTTCTAATGATTTGGACTAGTCACATTTTTTCCCGTATATTTTATTTCATACTTAATTGTCAAATGCGCATTTTGAAATGGATGCCCTTCTTTGATGTCAAAGAAGAATCCCCGATTATGCCGATATGGATTTCGTTTCGAATCTTAGACTTCACTTTTTTAATACCAAAGTCTTGCATGCCCTGGTTCAATTTTTGGCCATCCCTTGCAAACAGATTAAGCGATTGCCTCTAGAACATGGCCGTCTGTGGCTAGAGTTTTAGTGGAAGTCAACATTACTAAGAAGCATGCTAAGGAAGTCTAGGTTGGATCTAAAGCTTTTGGTTATTTACAAAAGGTTGAATTTGAAAAGGTTCCTGATTTCTGTAATCATTACAAATCTCACGGTGTCATGGGTTGTCTGAATGTTTTAAATTACATCCAGATTAAGAGAGTTTCCAACAACTCCACTGGAATGGGGGGTAATACGGTTACTACTAACAAAAAAGTTGAGATCATGTCTCATGTGTCTTAGGATGAAAACCATTCAAATGTTGAGAAGGTTGGAAATGTTCCTATCAATGCTTCGAATAATATGGTAGTTTTAGATAGTACTCCTAGCAATATTCCTGTGAAAGAATTGGTTAATGAGAAACCTATTGAGGAAAGTGAAAAGAGCCCTTCCATTTTCATTTTTTTTGATTCTATGCTTCACATTGAAGAAAATCCTAATATATTGCTTAAGATGAATACTCTTTATAAGGGGAAGGATTTTGTGGAGGAATGTGAAGAAGGGGAATATATTCCCAGTAAAAATTTGATTGTTGCTGTGGATCAGATGGATAATAAGGGGAATAGGGATTGCCACATTATTGCTTCCTTATCTGCTTATCTTGATAATGATGCTAAAACTAATGAGGAGGAAGACTCTTCTAAGGTTCAAAAGAAAAAAAAAGAAAAATGGCAAAACTACTATATCGAACACACCTTGTTCTACTAAGGCTCAAGCTAATCCCAAAAAGTCCAATGATTAAATCCCTTCTTTGGAATGTGAGAGGGATTGGGGGGGCTGACTCTAAAACCCGTGTTAGGAACTTGTGTCATGTGCACAACATTCATTTCTTGGTACTTCTTGAACCTTTTATTTTTTCTGATAAAATTGATTCTACTGCTTATTGGTTGGGTTTTAACAGAAGTTTTGCAAACTGTTTTAATAAAATTTGGATTATGTGAAAATCCATTTCAATGTTACTGTTATTTCGAATTTTCAACAAGTGGTCCACGATCAGATTTCTTATGCTAATTTTATTTTTAAAGCATCTTTTATGTATGCGGTTTGTACTAGATTGGGCTGAATCCCTCTTTGGGAGTGCTTATCGGATTTTTCTAACAACTCTAATGGTCCTTAGTGTGTGGGAGGTGACTTTAATATTATTTCTAATGCTAATGAAAGGATAGGGGTAACCCTCCTAATGTTATATGACTTCAATCAAATTATTTCTAATTGCAATTTAACTGATATTGGTTTCTCTGGCAGTGGTTTTACTTGGAATAGATCTTCGATGTGGAAAGGCTTGATAGTATCCTCTTTAATAATGAGTGGATAAGCAATTTTTATATGACTCAAGTTCAGCACTTGAGTAGAATGTTATCTGACCATGCGCCTCTTCTTATGAATATTTCTAACAACAACACAAAGGCTTCTTTGCTTTTAGATTTCAAAACATGTGGATTAGTCATTCTAATTTCCTTAATGTGGTGTCTAATAATTGGAATGCTATTATTTTTCATGATAACAATATTGAAGGCATGGCTAGGCTCTGGGCTAAGTTAAGTAGACTTAAACAACTTCTTATATGGTGGAATAAGCATGTTTTCAAATTATTTTTTTTATAATATTAAGGAAGCTGAAGACAAGATGTTGGAATTGGATAAGTTGTTTCTAGAAAATCCTTCTGGTGATAATCTTTCCAATCTTGATAATACTAAATATCATCTTTTTCATTTGCAAAATCAGGAAGAAACATTTTGGAAACAAAAGGCCTCTATTACTATAACTTTGGAAGGGGATAAAAACACTGCTTTTTTCATGCTTTAGCTAACAAGAATAGAATTAAAAGTCATATTCACAGAATGGTTGATAACCAGGGTAGTGTTTATGATACGGAGGATTTAATTGTTAGTTTTGGTGTTAAGTATTTTAAAGAGGTTTTTAATACTTCCAAGTTAATCATTCCTATTGCTAATTCTAATGTGATCCCTAATCTTGTGGGTGAGGAAGACAATTAGTTGCTTACTCAACCTCCTACGTAAGATGAAGTTTTGACCATCATTAAAGATATGAATGGGGATTCTATAGCTGGACCTCATTGTTTTACTACCAAATTTTTTATTAAAACCTGGGATATTATCAAAAATGATGTGGTTGGAGCTATGCATGATTTTTTTAAAGGTACTCCCTACCCAAAATTTTGCTCTTCCACTAATATTTGTGCTTATCCCTAAAAAAGACAATTCTACTTAATGGAACAATTTTAGACATATTAGTCTTTGTACTTTCTTTAACAAGCTGGTGGCTAAATTCATTGCAATTAGACTTTCTTTCATTTTACTGAGAATTATTTCAATAAACCAAACTGGTTTTGTTAAATGCAGAAGCATTTTTTATAACATTTTGTTAGATCAAGAAATGGTTCATGATCTTAATGCTAATGGTACTGGAGGTAACATTATGTTTAAACTCGATGTTACGAAGGCTTATGAAAATTTGAAGTGGGATTTTCTTTACAAAGTTTTACATCTGTTTGGTTTTAATCAATCTTTTCTTATGCTTATTAAGAATAGTATTGAAAACTATTTTTTCTCTGTTATCATCAATGGTAATAATCATGGTTTTTTTCCTTCCAAGCATGGTTTAAGGCAAGGAAACCCTTTATCTCCTTCCCTTTTTATTATGGCCATGGAATATCTTTCCAGAGGTCTTGAAAATCTTTATAGAAGGTACCCTATGCTTACCTTTCGTACTTTTGGTGGAATTCCTATTACTCACCTTAGATTTGCTGATGATTTTATTATTTTCTCGAATGCTTCTATTAAAAATGTTAAAATTCTTGCTCAATTTTTATCCTCTTTCCAAATTATTAATGGTTTATCTATTAATTAGGAGAAGAGTAACTTTATTACTGGAAGTTCTGTGAATAGTAGCAGAGTGAGCATGATCAAAAGAGTTTGTGGCTTCAACCAGTCTTTACATCCCATTAAATATCTAGGAACACCTCTTTTCAAAGGTAGGAAAAAAATTTTCTATTTGAAAATATTTTTACTATTTAAAAAAAATTATTAATTGGTCTTCGAATTTCCTTTCATTTGGTGGAGACTGACTTTGATAAAAAGTGTATTAAGCTTTATTCCTATATTTATATTTCACACTCTGCAACCTCCGTCTAGTGTTTGTATGAGAATGGAAAAAAAGATAAATAAGTTTTTTTTTTTTTGGGGCTACCAACAACAAGGCCTGTATCAATTGGTCGACTTGGAGAAAAGTTTGTGGGGTTTACAATGAAGGGTCTCTAGGTTGCAAGTCCATTGTTGATACTGTGCATGCTTTTTCTTATAAACTTTGGTTTGCTTTTAGATCAAATAACAGCTTATGGGCCCAATTTATGAATGTTAAATATTGTAAGGAGCTTAATCCTCTGGTTTGTCATTACAAAGCTTCTGATTCTATTGTTTGGAAAAGGCTTTGCAATACCATATGAGAAACGGAATAGTATATCCAATGGGGCATTGGTAATGGGGCAGTTTCTTTTTAGCAAGACAATTGGTTGGGTACCTTATCTATTGATAATTATCTTAATACCCATGCCAATGTTAACACTAGAGTTAATGATTTCATTCTTAATGGGAATTGGAACATCTCTAAACTTCAGGAGGTGGTCCCCAATGATATTATTGAGAAAATTGTTCTAATTCCTTTACAAGTGCAGTTTATAGATAAAATTCTTTTTAAGTTGTCTTTCTCTTGTAAATTCAGTTTCAATAAGGTTTGGGAGGAGATTAGATTCAAAGGTGAGATCTCTCAAAACTTTAAGTCGCTTTGGCATAATACTATTCCCTTATCTTATTCCTTATTAACTTGGAGGTGTCTTAAAGGCTTTTTGTCTGTGGATAACTTGCTGTGGAAGAAAGGTTTTAGCTTTGCTTCTAAATGTCAATGCTGTTTCAATATTGAGAGCATTCAACATGTGTTTGTGAATGGTGTTATTGCCTACAGAGTATGGTATCATTTTTTTAATCTGGCTGGTATTGGTGTTTTTTAATGCTAACTATGATTTGACTGTTATTCTTAATTTATGGTTTTCTAAAAGCAAAGGTCATATCCATAACTTACTTCCTATTGTGTTTATTTGGTACCTTTGGAAAGGTAGGAATGATTCTAGGCATAAGGAAATCAAGATGTATGCAAAACAGATCATATCTAATGTGAGGAATAAAACTATGCAGTTGATTTTTGTTAAACTTATTTCTATAAAAAAGTTTATGAATTGTCATCTGTTAGCCAATCATTTTGGGATTCTTACTGAATCTAGTAATCTGGGAAAGCTGGACCATATTGTGAGGTGGATCAAACTCAGTTTTCCTTATGTTAAGCTTAACATGGATGGGTCTATCGGTGCTAGTAATGCTGGTATGGGGGGCATTCTTCGGAACCATATTGGTAATATTATGGCCATTTTCTCTGGTCCCTTGAACTTTTGCTCTGTTTTGACTGCTGAGCTTTTGGGTTTATATCATGGTTTAGATATGTGCTTGAGATTAGGCATTTATAATGTCAACACTGAGGTTGACTCTAAATTGGTTATTCATGTGATTTTTGATAAGGAAGCTAGCTGTCCTCATGACTTTTACACTATCAAAAAAATTAAAATGGTTCTTTCTATGCTTAATTTTACTATTTCCCATATCTATTATGATGGTAATGCGTCTGCAGATTGGCTGGCTAATTTTGGTTTTCAAACTGAGGCTTTTTAGGAGCATCCTGTGCATAATTTGCCTCTTCCTCTTAGAGGCATGATTACACTGGACAAGAACGATCTCCCTTACATCCGTCATGCTTCACTGCACTGGTTTTGTGTCTGTGTTTCTTATTGGTTGTTTGTGTGAGCCTTTTTGTTTCTATTTTTGGGTGCTGGGGTTTGTCTCATGTAGTCTATTTTTACTGGATTGGGGGTTTACTGGGGGTATGTTGTTTGATTACAGGTTTTTGTGCGCGCTGATTTGGTGGATTTTTTCTAAGCAGCTGATCATTATTTATCTTATTCATCTATTGATCTACTCGGATTTGACTCTCTATTCTAATAGTAAGGTCCATAATTCTGATGTTATCGGGAAGGCATCTAGTAAGTTGATCTATGTTTTGAGTATCATATATGGGGTTATCTTTGAGGATTATTTTTTATGTTATGTCTGTTATGATGGAGGATCTCATCCAGGTTATCATTTCTATTGTTATGAATAATTCATACATTAGATTAGATCCTTCTTTCGTTATCTGAGGGGGTTATTTTGGTTCCTCGTGGCATTCTGCTCAACAGTACTCATATTGTTTGTCTTAATTGCTACATTAATCACTATCTTATTAACATTGCTTTTGGAGTTGTTCTTGCAAGCATAACTTTTCTTCTGAGTTTTGGAATTTCAATGATTGCAAGGTTCTCACGTCTTATAATCTTCAAAGCTTTTTTAGGTTTGCTTACTATTTTTGCAGGAAGAATGTGTTGAACGAGTTCAATCTGCGCTTCCTTTTTTGGGTGCTATCTATTTGGAGCCCTAGCTTTTGCTTATATATTTTTTTGTAATTGTAGAAAAGGGACCACCGACTCTTAGGTTTTATTTTGAATTTTCTTGTAGCGCTTTTGAGATGTAGTGAGCTGGAGGTCCCTTCTAAGGACTTTGTAACCTTTATTTTAGAATTAAGGCGAAGGCCCCTCAGTGGGTTTTAGCCCAAAAAAAAAACTTCCCTGGAAGATCTTGTCCTTCGGAAGTTATAACTACAATGTCATGGTGCTATTGTCTTTCAAACACTATGGCACCCATGTGGCAATTTTGGTTCCAAGGCGTGATAGATTATGACATTGCAACACTTTAAGATAGTGAACACAGAGTTGCAAAGCTGACCATTTTGATGTTGAAGTGAGGTCAAAGTGAGAATTCAGCACCGCCATGTTAATATTATGGTGCTTCAATGGTGTCCTTGATTGCACTATAATGTTGATTTATCCCACACCACGACACATGATGATACATAGCATTTTATGCCCTTTTTATATTTTTCCTGCACAACACAACTAAAATAACATATTTTCACTAAAAATTTAACACATGAAATAATACATTATATACACTTATCACTTCTTAACCCTTAGTAGAAAGAATTTTGGTTGAGCTGGATATTACAAAAAAGATATTATGAGTCTATGTGGGTTGGTTTTAAAAAATATGGGTATATCTAACAAGTTAACATGAATGATTTTCTTGAAATCAGTGAGCATTATAGATCCTTAGGGTATCAAAAAAAGGAATGTTATCAACTTCACCGTCATTTGAGAAAATCATGTGTGATTAAGCAAAAAATCAATACCAGAGAGGAAGCTATCAATGATAATAACGATGGTGTGAATAATGTTAATAATTAAGTTAATTTGTTGAATGAGGTTGATGGTGTTTATCACTCTCCAATTATTTCCATTGAAAATGTGGAATAAGGAGCTCATCCTCATACTCATATTATTCATAACAGGATTCATTCTATAGGAAAATATATTTCAAAAGAAAATTCTAAGGGATTAGACCCACTGAATCAGTTTGTAATAATAATTTGGAAATCTCTAAGAATAATATGGTTTTTGAGCATATTGGGAATAAAGTTAATACTTCTATCATCAACAAACCATTACTTTCATATAACCAAACCTCACATATGATAGATATTGATAAATCCGATGTTAATGTAAGGGAGCCTATTAAGGTTCTTTCTGATGATATTATTTAGTCTACTGGGTATAATGACCTCTCTAATAGATTGATTTCTAACTGAGAAGAGAATGATCTTCATTCTGATTATTGAATTAAATAATATGTTGATGAAAAATGCAAAATATTATGCCAGGCATGGTTCTATGGACTACTTCAAAATACCTTCTAGTAAAAATAAAAAGAAGAGAAAGTGTAAAAATAAATTGAATGTGGTTCTAACTTTTGATGCTAGGGTTATTAGAACTCATGCTACTAACCGTATTGGTTTTTAATGATTAGTTTTAATATTTGGCAAGTTTGGGGTGTTGGTAATCTTATAACTTGTGTTTTTATTCGTAATTTATGTAGGATTCATAATATCAACTTTTTGGCCATTCTTGAACCTTTTATTTATGTTTCAAAACTTTAATTTTTCCAAAATCAAAAGGGGTTTAAGCATTTTTATGCCAATACCAATAGTAAAATTTGGATTTTTTTTTTAGAATGATAAGATTAATTGTTGTGATATTACTGATTTTGATCAAGTCATTCACTGCAATATGATTTTGAAAAATATTTCTATTATGGGTTCCATTTGCTATGCCAAATGTTCTAAAATGTGTAGGATTCATTTATGGAATCAATTACAAGATTTTTCTACTTCTTTTGATGGTCCATGGATTGTGGGTGGGGACTTTCATATTATTGCAAAAGCTTCAAAAAGATTTGTGTGTGTGTGTGTGTGGTGGTGGTGGTGGGCGGGGGGTGCTCCTCTAGATTTCTCTTATATCAAAGATTTTAATCACATGATTTTGGAATGTGGGCTTACAGATATCATCTTCTTTGGGCCAAACTTTACTTGGTCAAATAATACAATGTGTTAGATATTGGATAGAGTTCTTTTAATTTTGATTGGGTTTCTACTTTTCATAACACTTATGTTGAGCATCTTTTTAAACTAATTTTGATTATGCTCCTCTCTTTTGTTCTATTTAGAATAGGAATGATATGGGGTTTGCTTCTTTTAGGTTCCAAAACGTGTGGCTACAAGCTCAGGATTTTAATTCTATTGTGGAATAAAATTGGTTGGTCCCCATTTCGTATTATGATGAGTCCAACAATATTATTACTTTTCCTATAAAAATTAAGTGTATCGAACAAGTTATTATATTGTGGAACCAACATGTTTTTGGGAATATCATCAACAAAATAAAAAAAAAAAAAGGTGGAGGAGGATTTCATTAAATTGGAAAATACCCCTATTACTAGTAATTCTAAAAAGAACAAGTTTCTTTTAATCAAAGCTAAGAACTATCTTTCCAACATGCATTCTCGAGAGGAGTAATGGCATCAAAAAGCTAATTTTCAATTTATTTCTAATGGTGATTAAAACACTAAATATTTTCATGCTTGGGCTAATAATAAAAAAAACTAAATCTATTATCCATATAGTCAAATTAGATTTTTGTTCTTTGGAGGAGAATCAAAAGGATATTGCTAACTCTACAATTTCTAATTTTAAGGACTTACTTGGTATTGTTAAGAATGTGGATGAGCTATTTAATCCTTCTTCTATTCCTCACATTACTCAGGATGATGAGAATAATAAAATTTCTAAATGTCTTAATGTGAAAGAAATTCATAAAATCCATATGGAGATGAATAAGGATTTCATAGCTGGGATCGATGTCTTTACCATTGCCTTTTACTAGAAAAGTTGAAATATCATTAAAAATAATTTATGTAAGGTTCTTAGGGGTTTTTTCAATCCCTAGGGGTTCTCTAGTACTTCTTTGGTCATTATTTCTAAAGAAGATAATCTTGAAGGTTGGAAAGACTACATGCCTGTTAGTTTATATACTACTTTCAATAAAATTATCTTTAAAATTCTTACTTCCAGAATGGCTGATATTCTTCCTAATATTATATGTAGTAATCGAATTATCTTTGTTAAAGGGAGATGTATTTCTAATATTGTGTTGCTTGCTCAAGAGTTGATTCATGATATAAACTATAAAGTAGTTGGACAGAATATGGTTTTAAAATAGGATATTTCTAAAGCCATGAAGAAATTTGATCTTTATTTACAAGATTTTAAATCTTTTTGGTTTTAATGAGAACGCTATTTCCTTGATTTGTAACATTATGGAGAATGTTTGGTACCCTGCTATTATAAATGGAAAACCTCAAGATTTTTTTAAAGTTGCTCAAGGGGGTTGGCAAGGTGACCTTTGTCCTCTACTCTTTATATTATTGCAGCTGATTATCTTTCTAGAGGCATCAATATTCTATTTGCGAAATAAAAAGGTTTGGATTTTATCAATACTGATGGTATGAAAATTTCTCATTTATGCTTTACTGATGACATTATTATCTTTTGCAATGGTTCTCTCAAGCATGTGAAGAAGATATCTAGTTTTCATATATATATATATATATATATATATATATATATATATCGATTTTGGTAAAGAAAGCGGACTTTATTTTGATATCAATAAGTGCTCTTTTATTCCTGGTAAAGATATGTCTCAAATCAAAATTAATATCATCACCCATTTAACTGGTTTCTTTAATTAATCATTACTTGTCTATTATCGAGGCACTCCTTTGTTCAATGGAAAAAAAACTTTCATGTTTGACATTTTTTTTCAAAATATTCAAGGTAAACTTGCTTCTTAGGAATTTCATATTTTGTCTTTGGGTGCTAGGCTAATTTTGATTAAAAGTGTCTTATACTCCATGCCTATTTACCTTTTTCAAACATTTTTTACCCTACTTTATCCATTTGTAATAGACTAGAAAAGATTTTTAATAGGTTTTCATGGGGTTCTAATCTAGATAGGAAAGAAAATTTTGGAGGGTTTGGGATCATTGTATTGGTTCTTTTGAGGAAGGAAGTATTGGTTGTAAGTCTTCTGTTGATTTGGTGGATTGCATTTCTTTAATACTTTCGTGGAAGTTTTGTATTAATAATTTTCTTTGGACTAACTTTATGATTGCTAAATATTGTTAAAAATTGTCATGCTTCCCTTTTCTACTCTAAGAAGGGACAATCCCCTGGTTGGTCTAGGCTTTATAAGGATAAGTGGTTGGGGGAGCATTTTATTCAATGGGGCATTGTGTATGGATTTTCTTTCTTTCGATGTGTAATGGATTTATACTATTGTTGTCGAGGCTTCGACCCTGCTCAAGGGTCTAAACTTCTATAAGGAGCATAACATCTCTTGAATTTGGATTGAGACTGACTCATCTCTTTTGGTTAATCTGATCAATTCCAATTTTTGCTTCAATGCTGATCCCTACTTCTTTTTCAGGAATATCATGATATATCTTTCTTAAATGGATTTTTCGGTTTCCCACTTTTATAGAGAGGGTTCTGTGTAGATTGGTTAGCTTAAAAGAGTAGTAATTTAATTGCCATTGAATTCTTTGGGAATTTTAATGGTATTCATGATTTGAAGGGTATGGTGCATATGGATAAGATGGGTCTTCCTTATTTGCGAAAAATGTAATCTCGCGTATATTTTTTTGGCTTTGGCTTTTATGGCTGTTTTCTTTATTCTGCTTTTTATATTCATGTGTTGTTCATTGCTGTTGTTTGTCATTTGTTCTTGTGGTAGTTTTGGTTTGGTTGCTTTGGCTATTTTGGTGGTTGTGTCTCTCTTGTTCGGTTTGTGAGTGCTGGTTTTTTGTTCTTTATGTGGGTTGTGTGTAGTCTATTGGTTTTCTGGTAAGTTTTTTTTTCCATTTTGAATTTTGTTTTGTTTCCTACTTGCTTCTTTGTTAGTCGTTGCCTTTCCTTCAGCTTGAAGAGTTGATTTAATTTCTCATTGATTGGGTGTTCTGCTCCCTTAGTTCTATGGCCGTTTTTCTTGTTCAAGGCTACTGCTTTGGTGATGTCTACGCAGTGGGTATGCATGATTTGTTGTTGTTTCTTTATTTGTTTTGGGTCTATCTGGGCCTTTGGTTTTCCCGGGTTTGTCCATGTGTTATTTCCTTGTCTGCTTTCTTTTGTCTCTCTGCGGAGTAATTATTTTTTTATTATTAAAAGAAAATCCCTTCTTCTAGGGAATATTATTCTGTGCAGATGTCGAACTCCATTCAGAGCCCAATGAAAATGTGCCATGTCACCCCCTACTCAGTACCGCGGCTCTGTACTGCTCGGTATCAAGCTCGGTACTGCTCTGCACTGGATGACATGGCTGCACCTGATTCGTCTCTGGATGATAAGCTGTATCTTTTCTGCACAGAATAATCTCTCCTCTTCTAGATGTCACAGCTCATCTTTGTTGTTTGCTTATAATTAAGATTTACCTTCATTTATGTCGCTCATCATTAGAAGTGTTTAATGATGATTACTCGCCTTGAGCATCAAGACTTCCATTAAATTTTTTTTTTTTTGGGGAAAATTTGGGCAAAGCCCTTTTTATTAATAGAAACGGTTACAAGTCATCAAAGCAAAGCCTATGGCCAAAAAAGCTGGCTTTAAGAAACCCAAAAAGGAGAAAATAGAAAAAAATTACAAGTAAATGACTAATTGACAATTATAAAGTATAAAAAAGCCATCAGAATTGTAAATCAAAAAGAATAGTTTCCAGCATCTAAGTCCAAAAAGCTGAAGCCAGGAGAAGAAGCCGAAGATATCAGCTTCAGAAACTTGAGATAGAGCTGAAGATAAAGAGCTACGTTCGATTTCATCCAGCAACAATCTGCACAAAAAGAATTTCCAATGATCAAGTCCAGGTAGTCAGCAAAGAACAAAGCTCCCGATGCTAACTGCCTGGAGTCAGAGATTATCAGAAAAATTAGAAAACATATCCCTGGTTGCAGATTGACCTTCCAAGGGATTGTGCAAGGGAGCATCATCATCGTCCAGGCAGTCCCAAAACGCAAATTCCAGAGGGACCCGAAAGGCACAAGAACCGCATAACCGTTTTGCCGCACAAAAATGGCATCCCCATTAACATAGATCACATCCAAAATGCTTAGCCAACATCCAAGCATATTCAGCTCATATACAAACCAACAGTTATAACATAGCCAACTTCTCCAAAAAAAAAAACAAAAACCTCTCATGAAACCTGCTACCAGCCAACTCAAATAAGATCCAGCAAAAGTGTCGAATTTTTTCATTTTGCAACCTTGCCCAAAATAACTTTTTTGATGGAAAAGATCAAAGAAGAAGAACTTTGAATATCATTACCAATTCTCCTACTATTACGTTCCCTCCAGAGATAATAAATAATCCCACATACCATAAGCATAAAGAACTCTTTGTGAAGCAGGGCACCAAAAAATTCAGATTCCAGCCATTCCATAAGATGCAGCACAGTTGGTCTAAGCAAAAAATTTTTAGTGATAGGGAGAAGGGAGTTAAGAATGTAGAATGTAAAATTACATTCAAAGAAGATATGGTTAACAGTTTCCGGGGCAATAGAACAGAAAGAACACATTATAGGAACATTAATATTCCTAATTCTCAAGGCATCCTGTGTTTTAAGACCTCCTACCAGAGCAAGCCAAACAAAAACAGAGTGCTTTAAAACATTTTTCCGGTGCCAGACAAAATTGTGCCAAGAGCAAGAAGGCAAAGAGCAGTAAAACTCCTCAATGAAATCCTTAAATTTAACATTAACACAATCCTTCCAAATTAAGCAAGGACCATCAGTGTTAGAAATCGGTAAATTGCAAATTTTGTCTCTTATCTGGTGAGGGACAGCGGCAGCTAAGTTCCAAGCAGAGTTAGCAATATAATGTTTCAGTAATGGCATAAAGAATAATTCCATCGGGATGTTGCCCACAAAGTCATGAAGAGTGTTATTATTACACCAATGATCCCAAAACAGAGAAATGGGAGCATTAGGTGTAATAACAAACTTAAAACAAGGTTTAATAGAGGATGCCGTATGACAGACAGAAATCCAGAATTTGCTCGCATTTTGGTTTGGAGGCCTCCAAGGTGAAGTATATTGAGAAGTTAGCCAAACAGACAATGGAGAAATGCAATTATACATTCTATGAATAACAGAACAGTTAAATGCAAATTGAATGGCATGCAAGCTAGGAATACCCAAACCACCTTTCTCTTTAGGCTTACAAACATTCTCCCAAGAAACCATATGAAGCTTGTTAATAGAAGTGATATCACCAAAGAATAAGAATCTAGAGCAAGTTTTCTTAATAAACTTAAAAACAGTTTTAGGTAATATAGAGCCCCTGATCCAATATGCAATAGTATTCTGAATAGTGAATTTAAGATACTGCAATCTACCAGCGAGAGAAAGAAGATTAGCTTTCCATCCCGTGAATTTTTTGTGCAAGCTATCCATCAAAGGCAAGAAATCAGCAACTTTCAGCCTATTTAAAGAGATGGGAATACCAAGATAGGAGATCTTGGAGCATATATTATGAATAGACAATGCATCACACAAAATATCCTGATTCCTTTGGTTTTTGGAAAACATTACAGAGCACTTGTCATAATTGACATGCAGAACCGAGGCATTTCCAAAGTCTTTAAGGATAGAAGAAAGAAGTCTGCAATTTTCTAATGAAGCTTCACCAAAAATTAACACGTCATCAGCATATAAAAGATGAGAAAGGTTAAAATTTTCAGTAGAAAAACCCTTGAAACCATGAGCATCTAAAAGATTAGAGAAAGAGTCCATCACTAAGCAAAAAAGGTAAGGACTTAGCGGACAGCCTTGCCTAAGGCCCGCAGAAGATGGGAAGAAACCTTCCAAAGCTCCATCAATGACCACCGAGAAGTTCACATTGGAAATACAAGCTTTAATCCAGGAAATGAAAGTTTTAGGGAAACCTTTTTGAAGAAATATTGCAAGCAAAAATTCCCTAGAAACAGAGTCAAAATCCTTCCTTATGTCAATTTTAGCACAAAACATATTCCCCGTACCTCTTTTATTGACAAAAGAGAGAATATCGTTAGCAAGAAGAATGCTATCAGTGGAAATCCTGGATTTCACAAAACCAGCTTGAGTGTCTTTGACAATAAGAGGCAAAATAGGTTTAAGCCTGCCTGCAATCACTTTAGCTATGATTTTATATATAGTATGGCATAATGAAATAGGTCTATAATCAGAGATAGATGAAGCATTACGGTGCTTAGGAATGATAGCCAAAGAAGTGGCCTTCATCCCACTTGGTATGAATCCTTTAGAAAAGAAGGATTTAATAGCCTTGCAGACTAAAGGCCCTATTATATGCCAACCAGTTTTGTAAAAATAGAAATTGAAACCATCCGGTCCTGGTGAAGAATTAGAGGAACCTTTAAAGACAGCAGCTTTAATTTCATCATTCATAATAGGAGCAGTGAGTATCCCAGCATAAAAATCCGGAACAGCCGAGCCAATGGGAAAAATATCTATATTATTGCAAGAAGGAGGTGGTGGGTTAAACAGTTTTTGAAAATACTCAATAATCGAGTGAATTACCTCCTCTCTAGTTGTGTCTGGGTTGCAAGAAAACAAATTAACAACAGATTTTGTGCTCCCCTGTCTACTTCTAATCTTTGTATATAAGAATTTGAGGTTATCCTCACCATGATGCAACCATTTAGCTTTTGCTCTTTGAATGATCCACCTAGAAAGCATAGACGTGGAATTCGCAATCTCAAGGTTGGATTCTCTGAGAGAAGAGATAAGAGGAACATCCAACGGATTATCCTGAATAAGCTCCAGGATGTTCAGTTGTTTCGCTTGAAGAACATCCAAATGAGTATTAAGAAAATGAGAGTTTGCCCAATGTAGATTTTTAATGGTCCCTTTAAACTGCTTTAGGACATTAGAAAGATGAGATAGCGGATTACCATTCACAGGCAAAGAAAAGGCATTTAAAAGATAACACCAGTAGCTATCTTGCTTGGTCCAGAAGTTCATAAACAAGAATCTGTGATGAGATTTAGAAGGCAAACCCGAATGAAGAATAGCTGGAGAATGGTCAGAACAAGAAGAACTTTGGAAGGAGCAGAAAGTAGAAGGGAACTGCCTCTTCCACTGGTCATTAACAAGGACCCGGTCTAATTTGATAAAAATAGGATTCACAGATTGCTGGTTATACCAAGTATAAAAACTACCAACCGAGTGCAGATCCAACAAACCATTATCAAAAATCATAGAATTTATATCTACCAAATTAGAATGATGAAGGGGAGAACCTCCAGATTTTTCCATGCCAAATCTACAGCAGTTAAAATCCCCTAACAGAGACCAGGGGATATTGGACGGAGGGGCAGCCGACCCAATCGAAAGCCAAAGAGCCTTTCTATCAAAAGCGTTATTTGCTGCATAAACAATAGTCAACTGAAACAAGAAACTGTTGCCTACCAAAACATTCCCATTAATCATTTGCTCCGTGATTACATTAGGAGTAAAACAGAGTTTACTAGAGTCCCATTTAATCCAGATTCTACCAGAAGAAGTCAGGTGAAAATTATGACAGCTCTCCTCATTAGGGAAGAGAGAATGAGAAATTTCGAAAAAAGGATCATCAAGAGAAGGGGAATGAATCCGAGTCTCCAAAAGACAAAGCATGTCAAGCTTAAAAGATTTAATTAGACATTTGCAGCTGAGAACTTTCTCAGCATGATTAAAACCCCGAACATTCCACGAACCAATGGTTGGGAAAAACATCAAGAAATATGAAGGGATTGGGATTTTTTACTCTGCTTTCCCTTAGCAGATTTCTTAGAGATATCTGACGTAGCTTGTTTTTTCCCCTTTCCTGGCTGCTTGAGAGCATTCCCAACAATATCAGAAGAGGAGGCCATATGTTCATTTATATCAATATCAGTTTGAGAACTAAGAATTTCGAATTTATTGGGAGAATTAATATCATTCGATGATTTCTGAGGCGAAACCAAAAGCGAGGTAGAGGAAGCAGAGAGTTCTGTAGTGGGAATGTTTAAATTTGGGATATTAACCACATTGTTTGTTGTCTACCGAAACATCAACCACAACCGGATTCACAATAGGGGTGGTCGGGGGATCTTCCTTGCTGGGAGCAGTCCGAGAGGAAGGCGATTTAGAGGTGGGGGGAGGAGAATGAGGTTGATAATTTAAAGGCTTCCCAATGGAATTGGTATGCAAAGGTAATATAGGTACAGAAGCAGCAGCAGCAAGGGTTGAAGTAGAGACTTCAGTAGGTTTAGGCTCAGACCGAGGAGGTCTGGAAGGAGGGCGAGAATGAAACCTGTTAACCGGTTTTTTGCTGAAGCTTCTTCCACGAGGATTAGACAGAGATTTCCCTTGATCATTATTTGTAGGAGAAGGATTCAACGGACAAGAAGAGGAGTAGTGTACCAAAGACTTACAGTGGTCACAAGGAGAAGGCCTCCATTCGTATTGAACCTTAAGCCTTACCTCATCACCATCCAGCGAAACCTTGATTTCCTCTGGATATGTGGCATTACAATCAACCAGAACACAGATACGAGCATATGTCAGTCTTGTCTTTTGTTCGGTTAGGTGATCTGCAGCCAGGGGAACTCCAATCTTACTAGCTATCCTCGATATGCCCTCAGAGTTCCAGCAAGCCAGGGGAAGGTCGTGGATTTTGACCCAAATTGGAACCGAAGAGAAATTTTCCCTCTTCGGTTTGAACTTAGGATGCCATTTCTGGAGCACAAAGGGTTTTCCAAGCAGGAACCAAACGCCTTTAGACCAGGCCATGTCGTAGTCTTCAACACAAGAAAATCGCAGAAGAAAAAAACCATCGCTGAGCGAAAAAAGTTTGAGAGAACCTTTCAAAGTCCACGTTTTGTTTAATGCATTCAAAAGCGCTTCATAGAAGGGTCTGCGTCCTATAGAGTATCCAACCAAACACAAACTCCAGTCATCACTTCCTTGAGCAAGCTTCTCACCGGAAAAAGGAATAACATCCGGTTCATTAGGTTGATGCGAAAAACTAAAAACTTTAGGGGCAGATGAAGACGTGTTGGGAGCAAAGATCTGACTCCAGTTCCGCATGGAGGCGGGAGGAGCAACAGTCGCTGAGCAGAGAGGCGGAAAATCCGCTGCATGCAGAGTCGAATCCATGGAGAGAAGCCTCCGGCCAAGCCGGAGGGGCGGCGGAAAAGAAGAGGCTCTGCAGGGGAAGGAAACCCTAGCAGAGCGAAAAAATCTCTCACGCCGTCAAATGTTGGTACACAAGTTTTAGTAATCGCCTAATATGAGTGATTTCTAAAAAAATCTTAAATCTTTTTTTTTTTTTTTTTCTAATTCTCCGTTTTCATAGGATTCGTCCCTTTGGCAAGATTCTGTTAATTTATTGTTGGGATTTGCATTGAAACTATCCATGCTTTTTTTTTTTCCACTGTCATCAGCCGTTTTTGTCGTTACACCGGATGCACTTAATTTTTTTATTTTTATAAATTAACTTAAGGTTTAATTATCTTAAGGAAGAAACATATTTAATTTTAAATTTTATAATATTTACCTATTTGCATTGACCAGCAATAATTTAAGCTTTTTTTTAATGTCTCATTTTTCAAAAAAAAAAATTTCATTAGCAAGATCTCTACATAATATGCCTCTTCAATTAAATTATAAAAATTATATCAGTCATTACAAGAAAAATTGACATTTCACTGTAGATTTTTCTGTCAAAAATTGGAACTTTTATTTTTTCCGGTGAACGTACGCTCCTCTATGTTCGGTTGTAGGCAAAAAAAGCGCAATACCGAGTACCGAGTACCGAGTTGTACCGAGTTTTTTCAAAAAACTCGGTATTGCGCTGTTTTGGTCTAAAACCGAACGTAGAGGAGAGTACGTTCACTGGATGTAATAAAAGTTCCATAAATTGAGTTATTTCTAACATAAATAAAGATTTTGGGTGGAAAATATACTAATCTCAATATAAATTGAATGAGTTTAAAGCCCATTAAAACATATTTCATATCAAAATATTATGATATATTTTTTCGTTTGGGATGACTTTCTTAAAACAACTTTGTAGTATAAAAAAAAATTTTGTACTAAAAATTTATTTTAAAAATTAATAAAAAAAGCTCTCTCAAATGAAGCCTAAATTAAAATAAAAATTTCTGCTTCAAAGTCATCAACCATACTAATAACAAAATGATACAATTAAAAATTATCTTCAAACCACATCAGCTTATAAAATGTTTATTTTTTGTGGGTCATTTGGTTTGAATATGAGGTTCATCGAAGGCAGTGGTATATATAATTTTAAGCTGACCAGGAGTGTCATGCATAGGGGTGTCAATTTCGAGTCGCGGGTCAGGTTCGGGTCGAATCCGAAATTGACCAGATATTATTCGGGTCAACTCAAACCCGAACCATTTTTGTAAGCTGGTCGGTTTTCCAGACTCGAACTCGACCCCCTTCGGATCTGGGTAAAACCGACACGACCCGCATGACTCGGTGCTAAAAAGAATGCTTTGAGGAATGACACCAGTTGGCTTGAGAGAAGATGAGGCACGCAGGAGAGATCTTCTTCTGCGCCGGGAATCGCTTACTTGGCGGTGACGGTTGCATGAGAGCGTTTTTCGCACTTTAACTTGAGTTGTAGGCTTGAGGATGTATAAAATGGTGATGCTGATTCGTACTATTTAGTTGAAACTAGCTGATTTAAGCTCGTCCATTAATGACGAGTTTCAATGGCGAGAGATCCAAAGCTGAGCAACGAGGGTTATGATAGTTCCTCCTCGAGATGTAAGAGCTGTTTGCTACCGTGCTTCCGTCTCTGCCATGACAGGCAATTCTTATCAAATTTAATTAATGTACAATTTTGCTTATGCCGCTATCTAATGGTATGATCTGCATATGAGTATTAATGAACAAAGGTTCATCAGAAAGGCATTCTAACTGCTCGATGATACAATCAACTTTAATTTAGCAGGTTAAGAAAATACATACATGGATATATCAACCTTTACGGCTAAAGGAAACTGGTTAAAACGAACGCAGACAGAAACGACAGAAACTATTTGCGTTGAATTCAAATTTGTATATCAGTATATGGTTGAAATGCGAACTCTATTAATAAATGACGATCAAATCAACATATATATATATATATATATATATATATATATATATATATATATATATATATATATATATATATATATATATATATATAGAGAGAGAGAGAGAGAGAGAGAGAGAGAGAGAGAGAGAGAGAGAGAGAGAGAGAGAGAGAGAGAGAGACTGGGCTTGAAGGTAGTGGTGTTAATATTTGACATAGGCAAAATACTTGCAAATTTGTGTCTAGTTTGGGTCAACAAGAAATCTAAAATCAACCCGCCAACTCGCACGTGTCCTCCATCACACACTCGCACTCGCCCTCTTCTTGACGTCACTGCTCGTTGGGCTCACACACCTCACCGCTCGTTGTGCTAGCCGTCATCGTACGTGCTCGCCTACTTGCATTCTCCCGCAAGCTGCTTGAGCTGACCTACTCACTTGAACCACCGAGTTAACAAGCTCACGTGCTTGTCCCACTTGAACGCTCGTGACCCAGCACTCGGTCATCCTTGCTCGTGTCCGTTGGTTGTGTTGGGTTGACCCAAACGTAAACACGGCAAAGTTTGGGTTTGGTTCTACGACCCGTTTTCCCAATCGCGTCTGATTTGTTTTGAGACACACTACCAAAAATGTAAGATTTTCCCAGTACTTATTAGTGGTGGTTTTAATATCGTTGCTACAAATTGGTATAAGCAGTGCTTTTATACCGCTGCTAAAAGATTATAAAAAACTTAAATTTTTCACAGCTCTTTTTATAGACGCGGTTTGCGAAACCGCCACAAACTTTTAATAATTTAAAAATCTATCTCCCCTCTCCCTCTCATCCCGTGCCCTAGCTCCCTGTTGACATCCCTCGTCCGCCTGGCCCAAAGCAAGAAAGCAATAGTAATTTGGAAAGCAGGGACGACAATGTTGCAAGTTATAGTGAAGCTAAATGTGGCTCGATGGTTAAGCTCCCGAACTATTTGTCCAGCAGCAGGAAGGGAGAACGAGGATATAGATTTTTGGTTCCACTTGAAGGGAAAATTAATTTAGCTGGATAGAATTTGTGGCGGTTATAACCGCTACAAATGTTGAGGTTTGTGGCGGTTATAACCTCTGCTAAATTCAACACTTCATCAAATCTATCATGTCGGTCGTTAAACTGCTGTGGAATGTCGTTGCAGCGTATTACAATTACAGCGGGGGTGCAACAGTTTTAAAACCACTGCGAAGAAAGTTCTGGCGGTTATAATCACCGGGATATGCCAATCGTGCTGCGATAGGGCTATTTTTTGGTAGTTACAGTTGATGGCGGCTCATTTTTTGGTTGGACTTGAACCTGACCCTAAAATTCATTTTGACACTCTTACTTGATGGTGAAGATTTACAATTCTATAATGTTGTTGTCAGAAAGAATAAGCTGATATGGAGAGATATGACTTAAACTTCATTTGAGAGATAGCTTTCTTACTATTTTCTAAAGTAGATTTGTAGTATAAAAATTTTTAGTTCAAGACATTTTTCTACTAAAAACTGCTTTCCAAAGCAGACAGAAAGCTCTCCCAAACGAAACCTCAGGCTTGTATGGGACAACTTTTTTATTGATTTTCTCTTTAGTCTGCAACAACAATTTTTGTATGACTAGCTTTTTTACTAATTTTCTTTTCGGATTACAATTCACAAATTTTGTTTGATCATAGCTCTTTAATTGCTTTCAATAATTTTTTATGTTAGGAAGCTGTTTTCTACATATGACAACTTTAAAAAAAGTATTTTCTCCACAATTATTTTACAATCACCTTTATAAAAAATTGCAGCAGTCCCAAACACCCTTAATGCTCTAGAGGCATCTGTTGACCGTCAATTTATATGTCTAGATTAAGATATGCTGCTATAATAAAGTCCATAAAGAACTAAATTATGTTACAGGGCTTAAAAAGTGCTGCTATTAAATAAATAAATTTAATTGGTTTCTAACTTATCAAAGTGCATAGAGAACTCATATGAGTCCAAGTAAAAAATAAGATTTTTAAGAATAAAGCATTTAAAGACTTCTCTGATGACTTCACGTTGAACTGCCGTGTAGCTTTGGATGTTTATATGAGTTTATTTGTCCCAAGCCCATCTCCCTCTTTCATTTATCATTTTTTTCTCCCCTCAACCCTTCCCGCAAGCTCCTCTGTCGTCCATCTCTATTCAAGGTGATTTTTAGGTCAAATTTTCATCATTTTTTTTTTATTTGAGAAGTAAAACTTCTTTTATATGATTTTGTTCTATTTTTTTAAGATTTAAAACGTTAGATTTTGTTAAAAATGTAATTTTGATTTAGATAATTACTTTGGATGAATATGGTGTTGGTTATAATTAATACATGTCTAATTCATATATTACTATGCATAGGCTTCAATTCATTTACAAGTACAAGAAGAATTTGTAGTCATAACATATTCATCTTCCTCAATTGTGTGAAATAGGAAATAATAAATAGAATTTAAAATGTCAAAAATAGTATTACGATCATCCAATTATGTTAAAAATAATATATCATAAAATATATCACTACAGGAAAGTTAGCAATTTGCAGGGGATTTGCGGCAGACTTTACGACAGATTTTTTTTGTAAAAAATGGTGACAGATTTGCGACAAAAATTTTGAAGTTTTTTTTTTTTTTGCGGTGAAATTTTTGCCGCAAATCCGCTGCAAGCTAAGTTATAATATAAATAAAAAAAGCATTTTATGTTGTTTTGCCTTGCGGCCAATTAAGTGGAGAAGGGCAATGGTACTTGATGAGTGGAGCAGTGCTCCAATCAGGGTAGGCCTATCAGGTGTATTCTTATAATTGATGATTAAAGTGAAATAAAAACACAAAAAGTGAAGATCAAAATGATAACGCTAATCTAACAATGATCAATGAAAATTCATTAAAATCTAATCCTCCAATCATAATATCTAATAAGGAATGTGAATCCAAATTTTTATCAGATAATGATACCCTTGAAATCAACTTTCATGAGAGTCTTATTGTAATATATTTCTTGGATTCTAACTCCTCATCAGAAAATAAACCGAATACACCTAAGGGTAACATGGATCCTATGATAGATTTTCATCCTTAAAGATTTAAAATTGTTTAAATAATAAATAGTTAATTATTTTAAGATTTTACACTTCATTGAATCCGCTCATGGCGATGTCATTGTAGGCTAGAGGAACTAAGCCTTCATAAGACACTTAGCCTGCAGCTCAAAGAAGTCCATCCTAAAAAGTTCATCTTTTGAGTATATGTTATATATTAAGAGGGTTGGTTGATTGATTATAATAATAAATTTAATGTTTTATGGACTTTTAATTAATTATTGAAATTTTGAAATTTCTAAGAATTATTTACCATTAAATTAAGGGGTTAAAATTTGACTTTTTAAATTAGAATTAATTCTGGAATTTTGATATTGTTTCTAAAAACTAAACCCTAAGTTGATTAATTAGACACTAAGCTTCCTAGTTTTGGATTTCTTATGGTGAAGTTATGTATTTTTTAAATTTGGGTTCAATTTTTAACTACAATTGACTAAAATATTGACTTTTTTACTTTGACTTATTTCTAGAGGTTTGGCATTTTAATAAATACTAGACCCTTAATGTAGCCTAATGCCTTTGAGTTTGTTCAGTTTAGAATTTTTTGGAATTAAATATAAATTTTTTAAGTTTGATTAATTAATAGAATTATTAAAAAAATTTAATTAAGATGATTTTAATGGTTTTAATCCAAACTCATTCAAAACTTTAAAAAATCACTCCAAAAGATAACAAATGACCTATGGGAATGCTCTCTAGTGTTTAAAATCTATGTGAAATTTTTATTTATTTTTAAATATTTAATTTAATTAAATACAAATTTTCCTTAAAAATTAAATTAATCTTAAATTCAGGGTCTAGTCACAGGGCTTTTAATTTTCCTAAGTTAAGGGCTGAATTCTAAATACTTTGATATATTATTTCTATTTTTAGGATTTAATTTTAAATTTTTATTTTTTTTTTAAGTTTCAGGGTCCTTAAAAAGGCTATTTTTGTCTTAGCTAATCTTTTGACCTAATGGGCTCCAAAATTAGTAAAATTTGAACCTAAGGTGTGAAATATCACTAAACTTAATGTTGTATAGTTTCACCCCTACTGGGTGTGTATAAAATGTCATAGGAATTTTCTAAGTTGTTTAGACATAATTCTTAATTACTTTTTCTAGGTGTTACTAGTGTTCCATTAGGCTTGAATCTTTGTCCAACTAACTCTGACACAAATGCAAGCAAACCACAACAAACACATAGCCTAATTCTTCCAATTTGGAGAGTTATGAATTTTTAAAGTTTTGGGTCTAAAATGGACCCATTACTTTGTAAATTCACACCATTGAAATCTATTGAGCATCTGCCCTAAGAAAAATGTTGGGGATGCCTAAGATGCTAAAAAAGTTTTCATCAAAAGTTATGTCCAATTTGACCTTTGGATTGTGAGAAAATTGATAAAATTGAATTTCAAATAAACTTAAATAACTCATAATTCAGTGAGCAAAATACTTTAATTTTAATTTTAAAAAATACCAAACATTAATATCTTTCAAATGACACCAAAATCACTTAATTTGGTGAAAAAATAAATTTTCTCTAAATTTTTGAAGTTATGGCTATTTAAATTATATATGTAAATCAATAATATCCAATTAATCTTCATTAGAAATGATTGCGCACGATGTGGCATGCTGCCACCATAGTTTTAATCATAAATAGCCAAAATCTGGTATGTCGAAATTGATAACGCAGGACGGATGAACTCAATTATGCCATGAGGCCCTTGATCATTAAAATGGTGCACGTTTAAATCCCGTGTCCCACAAATAATTTTACTAAGAGTGACATGGTGCTTTGTGGGTCATCTGATTGCATAGAAGAAAAGATTTGACGGTCAAGATTTATCCAGAATAAATTAGTTCAAAATGAACTAAATTTTTTGAATAGCCATAACTTTAAAAAAAAAAAACTCGATTAAATTTGAAACAAAGACTCATGGTGTCCTAATCTTTCAATGTTTGGAGTTTGGAGGCTCCATGCATTGTAGATTGTGAGTAGTTTAAAATTAAAGTTCTACCTAAACGTCAAATATCTTACCAACTAGTGGATGGATTTTTGAGTTCTTGGGCTCATTTTGCTCCTAGTGATGTCTTCTCAAACTTTATAGAATACTCCACGAGCAAGTAATAAAAGGATTGAATGATGTTGATAATAACCCACTTTATCTTAATAAAATATTCTCTCTTCACA
The DNA here is from genome assembly GCA_019514585.1 of Dendrobium officinale. Taxonomy (NCBI): domain Eukaryota; kingdom Viridiplantae; phylum Streptophyta; class Magnoliopsida; order Asparagales; family Orchidaceae; genus Dendrobium; species Dendrobium officinale. The sequence goes on from CM033692.1 coordinate 30,123,172, forward strand.
AAAATGGTTATTTAAGGCTTGCGTTTTTTTGGAAAAAAGCTTGGGAAAACTTTGGAAGGGGCTGGAGAAGGTTGGGAAAGAACTTGGAGAGTTAGAGGCTGCTAGAGGAAGAGTTTTTGTGAAATGAGCAAGAATGAGTGTTTTAGGTCAAATTCCCCTCACCTAACCCATTGATTTTAAATTGAATGGATTGGATCCATTTGGGGAAGGCTTGGATGTATGCCCTGTGTCCCACAAGGCTATTATTAAAAGCCAGGGGAATGCAAGTGTTTAGAAGGATCTCTCTTGGTCCATGGCAAGATGGACCACTAGCTTTTCCCCATTTTGGTTGAACCAACATCTAGAATTGATTAGGGGCTGAGCTAAGGCCTCATTGGGAGTGGAAATGGCTACTTCATAGCAGCTTAAAGTTGGTTTTGAGTGGGGAATTGGATTGCTAAGGTAGAATGGCAACCTAAGCCCATGTCTAAGCAAATTTTACCACCTGACTGGTCAAAACAATCAATGGGGATGATGTAGCAATAAAAGAGGTACATTAGGTTGTTTGAGTGATTTGCCAAGTATTCGATGCCATGGGATTGAGGTTTAGAAAAAAAAATGGATGGAAATGGAGAGGGTTTTAACCCCTCCAATTGAGTTGTCCAAGTCAAGTCAAGGGGATTTGACTTGGGAAAAATTTATACATGTAAGAAATGTCCAATTGAGTTATTTTGAGTGGTTAAATTTATTTTAATAGGCTTGAGAGATTAATTTTGTTATTGGTGTGGGTTAAGGGTTGATTTGATCAACTATGGTTGACTTGGTCAATCAGGTCAAACTAAAGGTTGGGTTTTGGTCAAAAAAGTTCAAATGAGTGATTTAAGTCCAATCGAGGTGGTCTTATGCAATGGAATGGTATTTTGAGTTTTTAAATGATCTTTAGAACTATAAAGGGTAATTTTGTTAAGATGAGTTGACTTGGTCAACCATGCATAACCAATGCTTGAATATGAGTCCAATGCACTTTTAATGGTTTTTAGGATGCACTAGATGAGATTCCAAGGTTTGATTTGACTGAGCCATATTAAGGTTTGGAGAAAATTCTAATTTTCCTCTTAAAGGGCTTTTTGGTTGTTTGGTCCCCTGATGAACTGCTGGTCAACTTGTGTCCACCAAAGTGCAATTTTATCATCAACATGCCATAAAAAGGGTTATAGACATGGTGAAAGGTTTTGGGAGAGTGCCCAAGGTCAAATTTCATAAAATGGAAGATCTAGGGGCACGGGTTGTAATATTTGAAGGTTTTCTAGCATTTGGATTTTAATTGGGTTTTTGGGGATAGAGGTGTCAAAATGAACTAGAATTTGAAGGATTAAACCTAAGGAATTTCTTAATAAATATGAAATTAATAGATCATGAATCAGGGGTCATTTAACTCAATTTTAAAGTTTTTGTAAAATCACTCAAAAGGGGTTTTAGGACATAGGCCTTTAACCCTGGATTTTTAACTAGAAATCTAGATTTGAATGCAATTTTGGATTTATTTGATTGAGTTTGACTTATCTATCTCAATCAAAATCAAATGAATGATAGTTAATGATTTGATATGATTAACAATTGATTAAAATTAATTTTAGATTGATTAAAGGCTAAATGATTAATAGCTGGATGATTGAAGTCTAAACTGAAGTTTGGATTTAAATTTGAATTAAAATATGGATTGAAATCTAGATTGATGTTTGGATTGAAATCTAGATTGGTGTTTGGATTGAAATTTGATTGAGGGCTAGATTGAAATTTGATTGGGCTCTAAATAATTGAAACGGGATGATTGCCAACCTTTAGATCATAAAGTAGTAGTCTGTAAAGATTATGATTACCCCATACAAAATTGAGGATAACAACTGTTGATTATAATCACCCATTGCACATTTCTATAAATGCAGGGGATTTAAAGTTATGCATAGTCCTTATTGATCCTGATGCATTAGTCAACATTATGAATGTAAAGACTCTCACCTATCTTAAAGTTTAATGAAAAATTGAAAAGGCTTTAGGTTCAATCATGTTTTTATTAGAAATTTGAGAGTTGAAAACTAAAGAAAAATTTCATATAATCTTTAGAAATGTCCTTCAATGCACTCACGGATAGACCCTAGATTTATGAGTATCAAGTGGTCAATCCACCCTGCACCAGTGTATCAAGTATTAGAATGATGACACTAAATATGTGATTCAAGGTGATTTATAATCGTTCTCTATTCATGAAGTAGGGATCTATAAAGATGCTGCATATTATGCACCCAAAGGGTCTATTGTTTATTTTAAGAGTGATGTTATAAAAAAGGAAGAATAAAATATGGGGAGAGAAAAGAAAGAAAAAAGAAAAATATACTTATAATAAAAATGACATTGAGCATGTGACCTTTATGCATCTAAAACACATACCTCACATAGGTGGGAAGATGGCCCAAAGGGCACATGGTTTAAGCTGCGCTTTATCTAAAAGAATAAACCTTTTTATGCATCGAATTATAATCTGGTTTGGATGTTGATTAAAGTATATAGTGTGTAGGAATCCCTATTAATTATAGCAACATAAATCCTCAACCAAAATTTGATAACACTTTTGAACAAGAAAATGTTCTAAAAGGAGATACTTCATAATGTGATGAATCTGAATTGACTACATATGAAAAGCTAAATAGAAGAGTCAAAACCTTTGCTCTTACCCCACTATCTAATGACAGGGTTGTAGGGTTAGTAGTAAAAGACTCTTCTAGTCTTACTTGAGAAGTTGGAATGGTTCAGAAGATTTTCCCTAGTCCGTATACCTCAAGAGTTGAAGATGATGTAAGAATTGAGGAAGATTATTTTTATGATTTAATGGAAATATATCTTAGCAACTTCTCTTCATGTGTAAAGAATTATGTTGTTATAGGACTCATGCTAGGTCAATGACCAAGGGACAAGATAGATACCATGAAAGCTTATTTTATACAAAGAATAAAAGAAAATCAAGGGATAATATTAGCTTTGGTACCATTGGTTCATTTGATGATGATGAGTACTATGCTAACTAATCATCATGAATATGATAAAATCTTCATTGAAATGAGTGATTCTTTCAATGGGCTTTTTTAGAGACATTAGAGGATTCTGATGAACTTTAAGTTAGGGATGAACCCCTTGATCTTGAAGAAGTAATTGAAACCATAATTGATGAACCTAAAGAAATCAACCTTGAAAAAGAGGATGATCCCCATCCTACTTTCATTAGTTCATTATTAGGAGAAGATGAATCAAATAATATAATCAATTTTCTTTTTGAGTTTAAAGGTTAGATTTCTTGGTCATATGAAGAAATGCCAAGCTTATCCCCTGAAGTGGTAATTCATAAACTTTAAAATCAACCTAAAGTTATTCCCATTTAGCAAGCTCCTCAACATATGCACCAAAAAATTGAACAACAAGTCACTGATGAAAGAAAGAAATTAGTCATGGAAGGATTCAATTCAGAGGAATAGTATCCCTCTTTGGTAGCTAGTATCATGCCTATTTGAAAGACAAATGGCCAAATTTGAGTCTGTGTTGACTATAAGGAGTTGAACAAAACATGTCCCAATGGTGAGTTTCCTCTACCTATCATCAAAACTCAAAATGGATATAACATATTCACATACTATCTTCTTGTTTATGGATGGTTCATTTGGCTATAATCAAATTAAGATGAATGCAGAAGATGAGAATAACACTATATTTAGAGCACTTATAGGAATTGTTTGCTATAAAGTGATGCCATTTGGACTTAAAAATACTGGTGCAACCTACCAGTGGACTATGACAAAAATCTTGGATGATCTTATTCATAGATTAGAAGAATGCTACATTTATAATTTGGTCATCAAAGTAAAGTTAAAGAGGCTCATTTAAATTATTTTAGATTTATCTTTAAACTGTTGTGAGTTATAATCTCAAAATGAATTCCTTGAGGTGTTCGTTGATGTCTACTCAAGGACTTTTTTGGATTTCATAGTAAGGCATGGAATTAAAATTGACACTAGTAAGATTAAGGCCGTGGTAAACATGCCACCTCTCAAAATTCTCGCTCAATTAAGGCCCCTTTAAGGAAGGATGGCATATCTATGATGCTTCATTTCAAATTTAACTAGAAGGTGTTATCCATTTACTAGTTTAGCTAAGAAATACTCCAAATTCATCTGGAATGAAAATTATTAGAAAGCCTTAAAAAATATCAAGCAATACTTAGCCAATCCTCCAGTCTTAGTAGACCTCATTCCTGGGAAACCTTTGATCTTGTATACCACCGTTTTGGATGATTCTCTTTGTGCTTTGTTAGCATAAGTTGTTGAAGATAAAAAAGAAAAGGCATTGTACTATCTTACTAGATGTCTTATTCTAACAAAGATCAAATATCAATTGATTGAGAAGTGTTGTCTTAGTTTTTATAGCCTAAAATCTAATACACTACATGCATTATCATCAGGTAAGTTCAATTTCATGAATAAATATATTATGATCTATCTTACATTGTTAGGACACTTTACATAGTGGTCTATAATATTACTTCCATTTGATATTACATTTATTCCCCCATGTGTTATAAAAGGTAGGCCATTGCATACTTCCTTGAAACATACCCACTTCCAGTAGAATCTCCCCTAAATGAAGTTGTAACACATGACCCCAAGTTTGAGATTTTGATGATGACACATAATGTCGCCTGAACTACTATTCATTACATATCTTTGATTTCTATTATTTTCTATGAGTACTAACATTTCAGAAAGATCACAAGTTACTCAGGACAACAAGAAGACTCAAGACTGGGTACAGTAGGAGTGTGAGTCTGTAATATTATAATTTTTCATTTGTTTTATTTTCTCTTTTCTTGAGTTTGGCCACAAATGCATGTAAATCTGAGCAACCATGCACACACATAGGGGAAGAGGGTTTTTAAAAGAAAAATGTAGATTTTTACTTTTTTGATCGTACTGTATGAATTTATGTTATACTGTATGATCTGATCTGGTTAAAACGTCTTTCTGTAAACAGGTTATACAATACGATTCATATCATACTATACGATGTGTTACTAATCCAAAACCCTAGCCACCAAATTAGTTTAAGTAAGTTTTATCAGCCATTCATACTATACAAAAGAGATTCGTACTGTATGATTTATTTTGAATATTTACTTAAATTAACCCAAGATTAGTGAAATAAATCAAGGATTTAACTCTGATTACTAATCATTATGTACGAACCAGTACGTACTATATGATGAATCAAGGCTGTGTTTGGTCATCTCGAAGTTCATCCTAGACGATCCCTTGATTTTGCATAATCGTACTGTATGAAGTAGGTCGTACCCTACGATGTACAAGGATGAGTTTAGATCATCCCGACTATCATCCTGTACGAACAGAAGAGTTGAAGATTATACGGTACGAGTTTATATCGTACTGTATGATTATTTTTAAACTGTTTGTAAACCATCATACCAGGATGAAGCTCATTGATATGAATCATACTGTACGATGTGGAATTGTACTGTACGATAGTAATGGCTACTTTGAAAAATTCAGGGATTTTAGAGCCCGTTTTAAGTATAAAAAATTAATGTTTTTCGAGGGTGAAAAAGAGAGAGGAATGTGATTAGAGAGGGTTTCTTGAGAGAGAGCTCTTGAGGAGATTTTAGGGTTTGTGAGAGGAAGGAGAAGGTGGGCTTGCTGAGGGAGAAGGAGTGTGAGGGAGATCACATGGTTGCTCTGAGCATGTTGCACTTTGCTCATCCTATAGCCCGAGAAGATCTTATGGGAGGCTTTCTAAGGGGAGACTCTTCTACATATGTGTCCTCTGAGGTACTCTGCCTTCTCCAGGAGGGAGAAAAATGAGAAGGTACGTTGCCGTCGCCAGGAGGGTGAGAAAAGCGTTTGGCACTCTGCCACGTCGGGTTGGTGAAAGTGAATCTTGTGAGGGCTTCTCCACCTTGCCAAGGGGGAAAAAGGAGAACTATAGTTTTGTAGTGAAATTCTCGGAGTTGAGGACTCCGGGGAGTGGACGTAGGTCTAGTGACTGAACTTATATAAAAACTTAGGTGCGCTTTTTCCTTCACCGCTTTTATTTTTACTTGCACTTTATTTTTGCTATATTTGCTTGGTGATAATTGTAGTGAAAATCATTGTTGCAAAATGTGTTCAACTACTTACTTCCACATTAATTTTTTTTGTGGTTAAAATTTAAAAACAAAAAAAATTAGAACTCCTATTTAGGATTTTCTTATTGCAACAATTTTCGCAATTCACCCCCCTCTTGGTGCTTCTAGTAATTTAAATTGGTATCAGAGCGTGGTTTCAAAAATAGCATTTTAGAAAACCTTGAAAATCAATCATGTCTCATTTTGGTAATTATAATACTGTGGAGGGCTATTCAATAACCCTTCCACCTCTTTTTGATAATATCCCATTTGATTTTTGAAAAATTTGGATGTCTACTTTTTTACAGTCTATTGATTATTGCATGTGGATGTTAATCAATGATGGTTATGTTGCTACTTTTAATCCTTTGAATGGAGTGAAAACTCAAATACCTTTTAATAAATGGAGCAATGAGGATAGGGAATTAGCTCAATTAAATACGAAGTGCTTAAATTGTTTCTTTTATGCATTAAAATCTGAGGACTATATGAGAATATGTACCTGTGCTAATGATAAGGAGATTTAGGATAGACTGTGCATCACGTACGAAGGAACTAGTGAAGTTAAACAGTCTAGGCTTAACATTCTTTTTCATGATTATGAACTATTCCGTATGAAACCTAGCGAAATAATATCTGATATGTACACTAGGTTCACCCAAATTGTGACATCCCTGCATGCATTAGGTAGAGAAATTTCAAATTCTAAAAAAGTTAACAATATTCTTAGATGCTTACCTAGTTCCTATTATGCTAAAATTATTGTCATCATTGAATCGAAAGACCTTAACCTTTATTCTATTGATAATCTTCTTGGGTCACTCATTGGATATGAGCAAGGAGTGAGTCAAAGGAAAAGTGATGCAGGTGAAAAGAAGAAGGAGAGAACGGTGGAATTAAAAGCAAACAATTCAGAAAGTGAAAGCTCTATAGAGGAGGAAGAAGATGACATAGCCTTGATGACATGACAGTTCAAGAACTTTTTGAAAAGAAAATAAAGGCATCATTAGAATAGCTGGAATAAAGGTAAAAGCTCGAGGTTTTCTAAAGTTTCATATGATACAATTTGTTTTGAGTGCAGGAAGGCAGGTCACCTTCGAGCTGATTGCCCCATCCTAAAGATCCAACCAGCTAAGGAAAAAGGCGAGGATAAAGCCAAGTACAAGAAAGGAAAAATGAAGATGCAAAAAGCTTTTTGGGCTAATTCTGCTTCAGAATCGTTAGAAGAAGAAGCAGAGGAGGAGATAAAAAATTTGTGTCTAATGGCTAACGATAATCTTGATCAATCGGATCAAGATGAGGTATGCCAGCTTTCATACGAGTATTTATTGCTTATTTCTGAAAAAAATCATTACTCATATAGGAAATTGAAAAAGATGCATGCTTGTCTTAATATTGATTTTAGTACATTACAAACTAAGCTTGCTAACTTAGTTAAAGAAAAATTTGATTTAGATAGAGATCACATGTCCCTGTTTGATGAGTACGATGCATTAAATAAGAAGCATATTGAACTAACAGAAGAGCATGAATCATTGAAAACCACTCATGTTGAACTAGAAGAGGGTTTTCACAGACTAGACAAACTTGCATTAGAAGTAGATCATAATGAGCATTTGTTAAAATGGAAAGTTCACGGATTGACATATCAAAATAACACATTTAAAGAAAAAATCAAAGAATTAGAAAAAGAAAATGCATCACTCACATTAGCCCAATATAGCAAACCTCCAACACAGCATGCATCACGCAACTTTAGGAAGAGGCATCACAATCCATATAGGTTAGTAAACCCATTTCCCAGTGTTAGGTGCTTCTCTTGTGGCATGCTATGTCACATAGCCCGCACATGCACGATTCACTGTAGGACACACTTAGTATGGAGACCTAAATTACATCCATCATAGTATAACATGCATACATCTCATTCATGCAAGCATAAGGAGGAACCCAAACTCACTTGGGTTCCCAAATCTAACCCTTGAATGAAATTGTAGGGATACCTCACAAAAGACATAGTAAGAGCATATGGTTCATGGACAGTGGCTGCTCGCAACATATGACTAGAGATATGAAAAAGTTCATTTTACTGGAGACCAAGACCGGAGGCAAAGTGACATTGGGAGACAACACTACCAGGAAAGTGGTAGGCTCAGGTATTGTTGGTAATGCTAATAATTTTTAAATTAAAAATATTTTATTAGTTGATGGTTTGAAGCATAACTTATTTAGCATTAGTCAATTATGTGATAAGGGTTTTGACATAAAATTTCTCTCTGACAAATGCCATATTAGTTTAAAAAATATACTTGTTTTAAAAAGAAAATGAATTAACAATGTTTACATATTAGACCTTGATTGCATCAATAGTTCAAATTCTTTTTGTTTAAAAATAATAGTAGATGACTCATGGCTATGACATAGGAGACTATGCCATGCTAGTATGAAAATACTTAGAAACATCACGTAGAAAAACCTATTTAGAGGTGTACCTAAGTTAGACTTCACTAAGAATCATTTATGTGATGCTTACCAACTAGGAAAATAAATCTAATTATCCTTTCATTCAATTAAAGGTGTGATCACCTCTAGGCCATTAGAAATTCTACACATGGACTTATTTGGACCCATTAGCACAGCCAGCCTAGGTGGGAAAAATTATGGATTTGTGATTGTAGATGACTTCACTAGATTCACTTGGGTAAGATTTCTAGCACATAAGAAACGGTCGTTTGAGAAATTTAAGGTATTCTCCACTTGGATTCAACAAAAATCATGAAGTTAAATCTCAATTATCCATAGTGATCATGGTGGGGAGTTTTAAAATGAAACATTTGAATCATTTTATTAAGAGATGGGAATAGGGCATAATTTCTCAGCCCCTAGAACACCTCAAAAAATGGTATAGTAGAAAGGAAGAATAGAACCTTGGTAGAAGCTGGTAAGGCAATGTTAGCAGAGTACACCATTCCTAGATACTTTTGGGCTGAAGAAGTTAACACGGCGTGTTATGTCTTAAATAGGGTGAACATTAGATCAAAGCTAAATAAAACTCCTTATGAACTCCTTAAGGGTCGAACACCGAATCTTTCACATCTACATGTCTTTGGTTGCAAGTGCATCATCTTGAATAATGGCAAACTTTCCTTAGGAAAATTCGATCCCAAGTCTGATGAGGATGTCTTCTTAGGTTATTCATATATAGGTAAGGCCTATAGAATCTTTAATAAGACAATCTTAGTAGTAGAAGAGTACACCCATATAGTATTTGATGAATCAGATAAGCCCTTTGAATCTAAAATTGAAGAAGATGAAATAGAGGCAATTCAAGGAGTAGTGACTATGACCTTAGGAGAAAGGGTAGAACCTCAGGAAGATCTGCCTAGAGAATGAAGATATTCTTCTAGTCATCCTAAAGAGTTAATTTTAGGAGACCCTTCAGAACGTGTAAGAACTAGGCATAGACTTAGGAATGAGGTTATTCATTCAACATTCATCTCTATGATAGAACCCACTAGTATAGATCAAACCTTAGAAGATGAATTCTGGATCCTAGCAATGCAAGAAGAACTGAACCAATTCATCAGGAATGATGTTTGAGAATTAGTCAAGAGACCTAAAGAATAGAGTGTAGTTGGAACAAAATGGGTCTTTAAAAATAAGGTGAATGATTCAGGAACAATAATAAGAAATAAAACCAGACTAATAGCTAAGAGGTAAAACTAAATTCATGGAATAGACTTTAAAGAAACCTTTGCTCCTGTTGCTAGACTAGAAGCCATAAGAGTGTTCTTAGCTTTTGCTTGCTTCAAGAATTTTAGACTTTATCAAATGGATGTAAAGAGTGCTTTTTTGAACGGGGTAATCAAGGAGGATGTCTATGTTGAGAAACCCCCCGGATTTGAAAGTTCACAATTTCCAAACCATGTATTCAAATAAAAAAGGCACTTTATGGACTAAAGCGCGCAAGCACCTAGAGCCTGGTACGAAAGACTTAACTCATTCTTGTTATATAGAGGATTTATAAAGGGTAGTGTGGACACTACACTCTTCTTACAAAAGGTTAAAGATGAAATTCTCATTAATCAGATCTATGTGGATGACATCTTATTTGGATCTTTGGATAAAAATTTGTGTGATGAATTCTCAAAAATAATAAGTAATGAGTTTGAAATGAGCATGATGGGAGAACTAAATTACTTTCTTGGCTTTAGTATAAAACAAATGGATAACAGAACTTTTCTTAGCCAAATAAAGTATATTATGGATATTCTAAAAAAATATGAAATTGATAGTGCTAAACCCATGAATACTCCAATGAGCTCAACAATTCAATTAGACAAAGATCTGAATGGAAAATCTGTAGACCAGAAAAAATATAGAGGAATGACCAGATCTCTTCTTTACCTAACTGCTAGTAGACCAGACAAAATGTTTAGTGTGTGCATTTGTGTCCATTTTTTAGCTGATCCTAAAGAGTCTCACTTAACTGCGGTTAAGAGAATTCTTAGATATCTACTTGGCACCCCGAACTTAGGAATTTGGTATCTCAGGCACAGCACTTCCTTTGAAATCATAGGATACTTAGATTCTAGTTTTGCAAGTTGTAAGGTCAATAGAAAAAGCACTTCTGGTACCTGCCAATTCATAGGACAATCTTTAGTTTCTTGGTCTAGTAGGAAGCAAAATTTTGTATCCCTCTCCACAGCCAAGGCAGAGTATATTACAGTAAGAAGCTGTGTCGCAGAAGTACTATGGTTGAAATAATAAATTCTTGATCTTAGATTACCTGTAGGAACCATCTCAATCATGTGGGACAACACAAGTGCAATATACATCTCTAAAAATCTAATTCAATACTCTCGAACAAAACATATAAATATTAGACACCATTTTATAAGAGATCATGTGGCTAAAGGAGATATAAAACTTCATCACATCTCTACAGAAGATTAATTGGCAGATATATTCATGAAACCACTATCTTTTGACACCTTTAATACTTTGAGGATGAGACTAGGCATCATAGACATTAATGAATAAAAACAAGAAAAAAAAAATAAAAAAAAAAACACACCCACCTCCACCTCCAAGTGATCAGGACCCTCCTTTTTTAAGTGTATCTATTTTGTATTTTTTTTCTTAGTGTTGTTTGTGTCTCCTCTTTTTATTGATGTCAAAAAGGGGAGAAGTCTTGTTGTAGTCAATTCAGTCTTTTGTAGTTTGTTTTCTTGCTGTTGTAGTTTTCTTATGCTTATGCTCACAAATGTTGCTTATGTTTTATTGTGTTTCAATGAAATGCACCTTTTTTTTCTTCTTTCTTCTTATCTATTTCATGTTGTTTTTTAATTAATAATTAAAAAAAAAACACAAAAATGCCATATAAACTTGCCTATAACAAACATTCCATATAAACTTTCCTATAACAAACATTATTTGACATCATTAAAAAGGGCGAGATTGTTGCAATCCATGACCCCGAGTTTGAGAGTTTGATGATGAAAAATAATGTCGCCTGAACTACTATTCATTGCATATCTTTGATTTCTATTATTTTCTATGAGCACTAACATTTAATGAAGATCACAAGTTACTTAGGACAACAGGAAGACTCAAGACTAGATAGAGTAGGAGTGTGAGTGTGTAACATTATAATTTTCCATTTATTTCATTTTCTCTTTTCTTGAGTCTGGCTATAAACTGCATGTAAATCTGAGCAACCATGCACACACATAGGGGGAGAGGGTTTTTAAAAGAAAAATGTAGATTTTTTCTATGTTGATCGCACTGTACGAATTTATGTTGTACTTTATGATCTGATCTGGTTAAATTGTCTTTCTATGAATAGGTCGCACTGTACGATTCATATCATACTGTACGATGTGTTACTAATCCAAAATCCTAGCCACCATATTATTTTAAATAAGTTTTATCAGTCGTTCGTACTGTACAAAGAGATTCGTACTGTACGAAGAGATTCGTACTGTACGATTTATTTTGAATACTTACTTAAAATAACCCGTGATTAGTGGAATAAATCAAGGATTAATCTCTGATTACTAATTGTGCTGTACGAACTAGTTTGTACTATATGATGAACCGAGTCTGTGTTTGATCATCCCAGAGTTCATCCTGGACGATCCCTTGATTTTGCCTAATCGTACTGTACGAAGTAGGTTGTACCCTATAATGTACAAATACTAGTTTAGATCATCCTGGCTATCGTCCTGTACGAACAGAAGAGCTCAGGATCGTACGATATGAGTTTATATCGTACTGTATGATTATTTTTGAACTGTTCATAAAACTTCATACCAGGATGAAGCTCGTTGATATGAATCTTACTGTACGATGTGGAATCGTACTGTACGATAGTAACGACTACTTTAAAAAATTAGGGATTTGGGAGCCCATTTTAAGTATCAAAAAGTAATATTTTTTAAGGGTGAAAAGAGAGAGGAATGTTATTAGAGAGGGTTTCTTGGGAGAGAGATCTTGAGGAGATTTTAGAGTTTGTGAGAGGAAGGAGAAGGTTGGATTGGTGAGGGAGGAGTGTGAGGGAGATCACACGGTTGCTCCGAGCTTACTGCACTTTACTCCTCCTGTGGCCTGAGAAGATCTTGTGGGAGGCTTTCTAAGGGGGAGACTCTTCTACATTCGTGTCCTCTAAGGTACTCTGCCTTCTCAAGGAGGCAGAAAAATGAGAAGGTACACTGCCATCTCCAGGAGGGTGAGAAAAGCGTTTGGCACTCCGCCACACCAGGTTGGTTAAAATAAGTCTTGTCGACGGGGCAAAAGGAGAACTATAGTTTTGTAGTGAAATCTTCAGAGTGGAGGACTCCCGGGAGTGGACGTAGGTCAAGTGACCGAACAACTATAAAAACTCTGGTGTGCTTTTTTCCTTTTCATCTTTTAATTTTTCTTGCACTTTATTTTTGTTATAATTGCTTGGTGGTAAATGTAGTGAAAATAATTTTTGCAAATCATGTTCAACTACTTGCTTCCGCATTAATTTTTTTTGTGGTTAAAATTTAAAAACAAAAAAAATTAGAACTCCTGTTTAGGATTTTCTTATTGTAATAATTTTTGCAATTCACACCCCCCCCCCCCCCCCCCCCCTTTGGCGCATCTAGTAATTTCAAATGATTATTTTCCTGTTTACAAAATAATGAGTTTATAGGAATTTGATGATAATATTTGAAAATTGTATTTTGATGGCACTATAAATTTTAAAAATGATATAGCATAGAAGTATAGTTTTCCTGGAAAAGCTGGCATTAACCTGGTCTTCATAACACCAAAAAAGGGAATGATGCATTTTTTATATTATTTTTAGTGACTTAAATAAATAAAGAAGTTGAATATGAAGCTATGATAGCTTGTTTGGAATTTGCAATCATAATGGAAATAAAAGAAATTGAAGTATTTGGAGATTCTAAATTTCCTATCAACCTAATTATGAGAACCTATAAAGTTATGAATCCAAAACTCCTCAAATATCATCAATACACAAAGCATCATCTCAAGTAGATTCATGTTGTTACTTAGAATATGATTCCCTATGAAAGTAATTATATGGAGGATGACTTAGAAAATATGACAAAAGAAATTGCCAATCTAGAAAAGGATTCTATTTCTATAGAGGTTCAAAACTGACAAGTTTTGGCTCCTATAGATTTGAAATATATCATAAAGAAATCTTCTAAAATCCTATCTACCTCTGCAATAAATGGTGTGGGAAGTGATTGCAGGCAGCCTTCTCTTGAATATCTTTGAAAAGGTAAACTCCCACATGACAAATCCCATAGCAATTAAATAAAAAAGAATACTGTATATTATGCACTCATTAATTAATCTTTATATCATCATTTATATGATTAGATGTGGTTGTGTTTCTTAGGCAAATGTGAAGCCCTGGAGATTATGAATGAGGTATATACAAGATTGTAAGGTGCTCACAATTTTTCCCCCAAATTGAAATAAAATATAAAAATCATCGATATTACTGTCTCTTGATGATTAAAAATTACATGAATATTATAAGACATTACATGAATGATAAGTACATGGTGTGGTTTTATATCAGTTTTGAAAGTTTGAGTAGTTTATAAGACCTAAAAGAACTATCCCATGGCTAATCAAAAGGGGGGGGGGGGGGGGGGGGGGGGGGGGGGGGGGGGGGGGGGAGGGGGGGAGAATTGGTAATTTATAAAATCTCTTAGATTCTAAAAAACCATTTAAAGAAATTTTACTAAATTATTATGAAGTATGCAGTTATTTGTAGAAATAGGTTCTCACATTTTTTTTAACCATTGTAATGTAATGTGCAAAACAAATGCAGTAAAAAGTAAAAGAATAAAAGAACAACAAATTTTATAGTGGTTCAGTCCAACTAGACCTACATCCACTCTCTGAAGACTACTTTTTCAAGTATTATACTAAATCAAAGTGACTCTCGTTTAGCCCCCACAACAAGGTAGAGAAACCTTTATAAAACTCTCTTCTACCAACCCGATGTGGTAGAGTACTGACATCCTTTCTCACACTCATAGTAATGGTAGAAAACCTTTGCCTTTCTCACCCTCCTGGTAATAACAAAGTAATAACATCCATTTTAACTCTCATGGTGATGACAGTGTACTAACATATTTTCTTACCCTCCAGGTGATGTCAAAGTACTGTGGCCCAATATTGAAGATCTTCTCTCAAAAGCCTCCAAAAGAGATGGGCAAAAATTTGAAGAAGGAAAAAGAGATATTCATTTTGGGCAATCTTGTGAATCCCTCATAACTTCCCCTCACTTGATGTCTCAAACTTCACTCTCACAATCTCTCCAGAATACTCACACCCAATGGCCAATCTCAAGAGAAAAAGATATGAGTGTTAGTTTTAAGGTCTTTTATATATTAAATACAAGAAAAATCATCCAGAGAACTAAAAATTACAAGGCAACAGACTTAAGATTATACAGTATAATTGAGGATCGTCTATACGAATAGTTCCAAAATCCATATACAAACCTATACAGTTTTGATATCATACTCTATCAATCATCTATACGAACTGACATCATACTATAAAAATAACTAAAAATGAAACTAATTCATCTGGTATGATCCTGTATAAATCTCATTTCATACTCTATCAATCGTCTGTATAAATTAACTTTGTACAATATGAACAGTTAAAAATAAACCAGGCTTCCCTTTGTATGAATATAGATGACCCCATTATTTAGTCATCTATACGAACTTACATCATATATTATAAACATTTAAAAAAAATGATGAGTTCATTCGGGATAAATTGGTATGAACCAATTTTATAATATGTGAATCATTTGTACAAACCATCTTCATATAGTATGAACAGTTCAAACAAATGAGTTTATTTGGGACAAACTGGTATGTACCAATTTTATACTCTATGAATCATCTGTATGAAAAACTATCATACAGTACAAATAATTTAAAAAAATTTTAAGACATGATTTGATTAACTTTATTTTAGGGAAAATAAGACTTGACAAATCGTCTTGTATGATTGGAAATCTTATAGTACGATTAGTTTTAAAATTCTTTATTTTTGACTCACCTCCCAGTGTGTGTGTATGGTGATCCAATTACAATCACACTCTCTCAGACTCAAGAAAAAATAGAAAATTTTTAGACTTCATTATATGAAACCCTAATCTGTTCTATCTTGAAGCCTTCAGCAATCTGGAGTATGATTTTCCTAAAAGGATAGTACACAAAAATAAAAAATAGAAAATGTACCCCAATGTATGTTAGGAGAAATAGTAATCAAAATAATAATATTTTTTTATCATAAGAAAATTACATTATATAAAACTCAATCTTGAAGTCTAAGTTGCAACAAGTTGCCTAACATGTTGCTATGATTTTATGATGTAGGGATTTCTTTTAATTATACGCTTTAGAAATGACCTACTTTTTCTAGGTTTATTACTTGCATGCAATATTTTTCTTTAGTCTGAAATAGTACTAAGCTTTTAACGACAAAAAATCTTCTTATTGTAATTACATAAAGTTTTTAGGCTCATATGGAAAGATAAACATTTACTAAGAAGTAAGCTTGGGAAAGCCTAGGGTTTTCATATATTCATACCCTTCCTCTCCTTGCTAGGAACCTCCCCTCCTGCGAGTCATGGTAGACCACCTAACCTATTAGGTGCAACTCTATCTGGTGAATTTTAAGCATCTCTTGAGAAAAAAAATTATTTTTTTTTTTTCGTAATTTTTAAGGTTCATCATATAATTTTTCATACAAGATCAATTTAAATGCATTACATTAGAAACTAACTACAAAATTAAAATTTAATTACATTAAGCATAATCTCATTATACATAAGAAAATGGGACACTTAGGACCTTCTTTAGATGTCAGCCCCAATTCTCAAAAACTTAAATAATAAACCTTACCTATCTCTCAAAAGACCACAGTCATGGTTTTTAAGAACCTATGTGGTTTAACTGGCTCTCCAATCCTAGCTAACGTTAACTCAAAATTATATTTTATTAATTAGGTTTGGGTTACTATTGTAGAGTACCCAACTCAGATCCAAGTTCTAAGGTAGACCTCAAATCATAAGTCATCACCCTCTAGGAGTATAATCCCAATTATCTAATAAAATTCTAATTTGAACTAAAAATCCCAACTCACTAAAATGCTAATTTGATCTAAAAATGCCACCTCTCTAAAATGCTAAAGCCCAACATAGGATAGATTGGAGTGCTTTTGAGAGGTCTCAAAATCTTAAGTGCTTCCTACTTTTCAACCTATGTGCTTCCATAAAGAATTGATTCAATCTCTTTTTAAAATCTTTCACCTCTAATCCTTGCCTTAATCATTAAAATCTAAAGAAAATATTCATCACTATTTTAATCATGAGCATTCTTATGATATTTAATTTTTTAGGATATAATTAACAATAAATGCTTTCCTTTAAAAATCTTTAGGAATATAAATTATTTCAAATACTCTTTTTTACATTCAAAGCACTTCATAGAATATCATTTTCACCGATCAAGGTGATATGTTATGATTATTATTGTATATGACAATACAAATGGAAAATATAAAAAAAAAACCCCATTTTCATCTTAAATTACTATTATGGAATAATACTATCATCTTTCAAGACAATGCGTTATTCGTCTATTTATATTTGATTATAAAAACGTATGATTTCTAAAACCTTATTTTTTGTATTCGAATCAATTATTGAATATCATTTCTATCTTTCAAGTTGGTGTGCTATTTTCAGTGTAATATTTGATAAAAAGAATAGGAATGCCCCGAATATACGTGTGCATTCAAATTTATTTTCTCACACCCATATTGTCCCAACTTCATAAACTCCAAAGAAAGAGAACGTGTCGAATGTGTGTTGACAGTCTGACTATAAATACAATCACTATTATATATATATATATATATATATTAGATGACATTATATATTTGATATAAAGGGAAAAATGTTTCTCCAAAATTGATTTTACAACTGGTTTTCTCCAAATTAGAATTCATTTAGGAGATAAATGAAAAATTATTTTAAAATCCTCTGATGGGCTTTATGAATGGTTGGTCATGCCTTTTTGACATTTAAATGCCCCAAACACATTTACGAGGTTGATGAATATTGTCCTTAAGCCCGTTATAAGAAAGATTTTAGTTGTCTATTTTGATGATATTTTAATTTTTAGAATAAATGAGAATGATCTTCTACAATACCTAAAATATGTTTTTGAGGCTCTTAGGAAATAGAAGTTATGCATTAAATTGATTTTTTTTTTATTTACAAACTAAAGTTGTAAATCAAATATTTTAAGTTATACTAAGATGTCTTATAGGAAAAAGCCTTGGAAATCAGGCCTTATATTTGCATAAATTTGAATTTGCATATAATAGACTATCTCTAAAACAATAAAAGCTTTATCTTTTGAAATAATATATGGTCAAAATCCTAAGCAATTTATTAACCTAATAAATCTCCTATCTAATGCATTTTTTAATTCTGCATTTTCATTTTCTATGAAATTTCAAAGCCTATAATATACTAAAAAACATAACAAATACTTCAATTAAAGATAAATTTGATTCTAGGATAAATCATAACTGATCAAATAAAGAATTTAAGAACTTGATTATATTTTGATTCACATCCATCTTGATCAATAGCAAATATCTAAGTTTAAGAAATTACATACAATGGTTTGTTGCCCGTTCAAAGCTCTTAAGAAAATTGGATCTTATATTTATCACCTTGATTTTCTTGCTGATATACCTATCTATATTATAATCAATATTAAATATATTTTGTCATGTATTGGAGTTATCAAACTTCCACTTGTTTATTCTAACTCTTTAATAGGAGATATAATTCCCCTTTCATAGAATCTCTAATTTTTGGAGATTGATTATATTATCATTGAGGAAACACCTTCTGATCTAATTGTTGAACATTATCTTTTAGTTTTTTAGAAGGACAAAGCACTTAATGATGATGAGTGGATGACTTATACTAACTTAAAGACATTCACCCCACAATTGGTAGAAGACTACTTAGAGTTTACTCTATAGGACAGAGTCCAAACAAGTATGGGGGAGTTTATGTAGTACATTATGTGGATGAAAATATTAAAACAAAAGGCCAATTATAATAGCTAAGACCAAAGCCTAAGGAAAGGATAAAAAAGGTCTAATTACAAATGCCCAATAACAACCCAAAGTTTTTAATATTTTAAATTTAATTTATATTTTTTTCAATCTAAAAACTTGTATGATCAGCCATGAAATGTTTAGCTAGAAGGGGTGAAATATTAAAAAAATAAGTAGTTGAAACTCCTCTTTAATGTTCACCAATCCGTCCATTTTTTTCCTATATGTTTTCTCCAAAATTTAGTATATTAATACCTAAAAATATGGCCATATATGCATTATAATTTTTAATTTTGGTATGAAAAAATTTTGTGGATTATTATTTTTCATTTGCTTGGTGCATGGTGGCTTCAAGAGTTTTTTTGGAACTAATGAGCCTACGTGTTCATATCAAAAAAGAAATATATGGCCCTTAAAGGGACCTCTAGCTCACTACTGCTCATAAGAGCTACAAGAAAAATCAAAAAAGAATTTAAGAGCTGGATATCCCTACTAAGCCCAATTACAAAGCATCCTAATAACATTCTAGAAACAAAAAAAAAAAGAAAGGAATAAGTTGATCACATTCAAAACCTCCTTTCCGATCATAGTCTAGTCATGCACAAAATGAGAATGAGTCTCCAAAAACCTGAAAAAAGGCCCGCATTGATAATTAAAAGTGATAATGATATTAAAATAGCACTTACACTTCCCATTGATATAAGCAAATAGCAGCAAGTAAAAAAACACAACAGAAGCAAGCCTAGCAATCATAAAAAGTAATATTATGATGCCATCAACCATTAAACCAAAATAGTAAATCACAAAGATTGTGAAATAAAGAGCCAACCCAGTTGTAAATATAGTTACCTGAATATCTATAATTATCAAATAGAACTTACTTAAAATCATAACAGGAGATCGGGCTATGATAACTGCAAGAATGAACCAAATGGTTAGCAGACCAAAACCAAAGAACACCCAGAATTAGGCCACAACTGATACAATTCCAATCAATAAAAAAAACTAAAGTTCTTAGCATCAGCAAAAGGAAACAGGTTAACCATAGAACTGAACTCATTAGTTGGAGCATAGCTCAGGTGTGTAGTACATGGTGGCTTCAAGTGTATATCTTTTCTTTGGTGAGAATAGGTTATTATCTTTATTTCATTTATGTTATTCACAACATCTTTTAAATACCTTATCTATATTATTTACAACTCTTCCTCTACTTTATAAGCATCTTCTACGACCAATAAACTGGCAACATAAATATATATTTTTTTATAAGAAATTATGTATAGCCATCGTCCTATATAGTAAACATTTGGACCTATTCTTATTCTCAATACTTCACCATCCTTCTAAACTCTATTAAACTATACCATCAACTATGTATTATAAGTTCATATCTTTTACCAATATTTACAGTCATTTATAGCACATAAAGGTCTCTCTTTAAAGTGATTTTTTAAATAAGCCAAAATTAGATTAGTCTTGACATTTCTACTAATATACCTCTCTAAACTCCTCATCATTACACCATAAACTCAGAAACACGTCTTTAAATTTTAAAATAAAACTCCATAAACTTTTTTAGCTATTAATCTCACAAAAATGTTCCCCAACACTATAAAAGTATTTTCATTAATGACTTTGTCCCTCAATATGTCTTAAAATGTTATATATATAGATATACTGGCTAATTATGAATATTATATGAACATACACCCAAATTAGATTATATCACTAAAAAATATATGCCATATAATTACATTTCTTCACAACATTTAAAAACTAATTATAAAGTGAAATAATATATCAAATTTAATAAATATTATTTCTTGTAAACTATTGTAAAATCAACAATATTTAAAATTGTTCTTAAGTTTTATAGTGGTTTATTTTTGTGATTTTAGGTCAAAATCACTATATGTTATTAACAAAAACTAGTGGTTATTTGTTTAGATGAATGTACCAATTTTAATAGTTATAATACCATATATTGGCTAAATAATTTATTTTGAGGCTATTAAATCAACCAATTAAATTTTAAACTTTTATTTTTTAATACAAAATTTTGATATTTGAATTAAAAAAATCAATTGTAGAGTTTATGTTATGTGCAAGTGTACTTCTAGTCAATTTTTTTTATATATATTTTCCTTAAAATATTAGTAACTCCTTTATGTGATTGAGCAAAGATTTATTGAACCTAACTATAAGTCCACTTGTGTGAAATTTGTATTTCTCTATTATCATTTTGATGAAAATATAGTCATGAGATCAAACAATGCAAAGTACCACCAAAGAATGAGCAAATCAATGTAATTCTATACTTTAAAAATCAAAGATAATTAAAAGAAGAGTTGGGTAAAAATTCATGCGTGGCCTTGGAACATAAATGAAGTTCTAAAGAGATTTATCACCCTAAAAAATAAGCACATCAAGATCATCCAGTATGATACTAATCGCATTGTACGATTTGACTACTTTATCTAACAAGTCATCTTGATGAATTTACTGCTCTAATCATATTGTATCAATGTCTATTGTACTATATGATTTGTCAATAAATATATAAATTGGATGGTTTGTATGGATCAACTCACTCAACTTCCTTCAAATCTCATCCTCTTAATCTTTTTGTCCAATGGCTGGTGGAAGCAAACATGACAGACTGATCTAAGGGAGCTCCTCCTCCTCTCGTCATTGTGATGATCTGTTTCTCTCTATCACAGATGAAGAAGCCTACCATACGTTAAAAGAGGCAAAGATCTCCCCAACTTGCATGTTAAATTAACTAGTCTTGAATTTTGAGTTTATGAACCTTTTTTCCTCCACCACTCTCTAGTTTCTTCTTACATTTGCATTCCTCTTTAACTCTGAACTCCTATATGAATTGTTAGCAAACCTTACAATATATTTAGAATGTGCCACCTTAATTTTATTTGTTTGCAAATGAAATGTAGAAATCACTAAAGCAGATCTTGCATAACACATTGGACTCTCTACCCAAGGAACTTTTCCCAAATGTCTAATCTCAAATGAGTTTGATTGGACTTCCGTTAATCTGCTACTTAGGAATATTCCCTTAAATCAACACTGACCCCTTATCCAATTTTTAACTCAGAATACTCGTATCATCTAGCATGTGCTTCGAACATCCATGATATATAAAGCTGGGGATCAAATAAACATAACCCCACTTCTATTTGTAGTCACAAAGTTAATCATGTCAGGTACCAAATTTTATGAAGATCAAATGATTCTAGACTTCATCCATAACATAACCACTATTCAACATCCAAGTACTGACGTAAAAAAAATATTTCCTTAGGATATATCATAGGGTATATCCTTAACACCAAGTACCCACTCAGTTTTTCTATTCCATCTGATAATCTTCCTATCTTTTATATAGATGCCTCCTTCCATATTCTTTTCCATTAGGGGCATAAGCACGCTGAGCCAAACTTTTATGAAGATGATGCTCCTATAGGAAGACCACCACCACTAATACAACCAGCTGAACCTGCCTGCCCTGCCTACCCTAAGGATGATATTGTTCAACAGCCTAAGAAACTTGAAACTGGAATGGACTACCATATTGAGCAATAACAATGGCAGAACAAGGAAGATATGTGATGGTTTTGCAAAAGACTTACATAGATATATCATCAACTTGCCTCCATTCATTTACTCTTTCAACCACCACCACCACCACTAGATCAGGATCCACATTTCGAGTAGTTTTTATTTATAGTGTTTTTTTTCTTGTACTGCTTTATTTCTTGAGTTTTGTGATACTCCTCTTTTTGGTGTTGTCAGAAGACGGGAGAAGATGTATGTTTTCATGTATAGTATGTTATGTCTTTTTTAATATAACTTTTTTCTTATATATTTTTTTTATATTCTTCTTTTATCATCTTAAAAAAAAGAAGAAAAAATAAATTAAAGACTTTGTTTGTAACCTCCTAATTTTTAAAATGCATCATCTAGTGATGGGGAGCTTAGGAAGAAATAAAACTTATCTTACATCAGGCTTGTTATGTGATAGAAATGTACCCCTCAAACTTAAGGGAAAATTCTATAAGATGGTAGTGAGGCCTGCAATGCTTTATGGAGCTGAATGTTAGCCATTAAAAGAGAAGCATAATACTAAGTTTAAGTGTGGCAGAGATGAGGATGCTCAGGTGGATGAGTGGCTTTACCCTTAGAGATAGGATACGAAATGAGCATATATGTGAAAAGGTTGGAGTAGCTTCAGTAGAAGATAAGATTAGAGAGAGTCTCCTTAGATGGTTTGGTCACATAAAAAGGTGGCCTTCCGATGATCCAGTTAAGAGAGTAGAGGTATTAGATTTGACTTGTGTTAAGAAAGGTAGGGGTAGACCTAAAAAGGCTTGGTTAGAAAGTATTAGGAATGACCTATTCTTTATTAGATTTAAATGAGAATTTGACTTTTAATAGGACACAATGGAGAAAAAGGATTTATGTAGCTGACCCCACGTAGTGGGATAAAGGCTCTATGTTGTTGTTGTATCATTAAAAAGGGGGATATTATTATAATCCAGGATCACTAGTATGATCCTCGGTTCCAAATCTCTTCTTCGGAGTTCGTAGCGCACTGAAAAACCGCCTATATATGCACGCTTTTCTTAGCGTGGTGGGATGGGAACCCGGTGCGATGCGTACGACGAAGGAGGGATACTCATAAGTACCCGCTTGCGCGGAAATAATTGCTTTTCTTGTAAAATATTTTTCAAAAAAATAAAAATACCTTTTTACAAACAAAATACTCATGCACGCTTTTCTTAGTGTGGTGGGGGATCGAAAAAATACACGGCCGCGGTGTCCTCGAAAGAGGGCATCTACCATGCACGCTTTTCTTAGCGTGGTGGGAAAGGCCCAGTTTTCCGTAATTTTCCCCTAAACGGGGGAGACGCCGGAAGGCTGCCGAAATTTCGGGTGAAGACGGACCGTACTTGGACTTGATTTGCACATCCAATGGACAAAAATGAGACTCGTACTTAACCTGTTTGAACACAAAAAGAACAAAAATTTGGACCAAATGAGAAAGAGCAGTGAACTCTTGGAATATGAACATTAACAGTGAACTGTCGATTTGTGGACCTGACTCAGAACAAAGATCAAAATGATTTCTAAAATTCAAATCCAAATAAAATCAAGCTAGAACTGAAGATCAAATTCAAATGAAATGAAATCAAATTGGGACCAAAATTGAATAATTTGAACATTCAATTGAACTCAGAGGACTTGAACAAGACAACAACATCAAACAAAGACTTTGATTTGAACTAGATCCGGATCCGTACAGAAGACTTGAACTTGTACTCTGAACTTGGACATTAATGGCTTGAGCAACTTGAACTCAAGCAAGTACTTAAGTTGGACTACAAGAGATATAGAAGTGATATTGCACGTTGAGCTCTTGCACTTGATTTGAACTGGATTTAGAAGGGTTCAGATTTCAGTCCGATTTGAACATCGTCGGTCCCTCACATTCGACACCAATCAAACTACGACACCTCTTTCGGATATATTCAGTGTGGCATACTATGAAAGCAAATGCCTGTTAGCGCCAATAACCATCCGATCGAGAACAGACGCACATGTTCTTTGCAACTAGAAGGTAGTTGATTAGCAGACTAAGTGCAAATGTTTACGAATGTGACATGAACACAATAAGGTGTAAATCCCCAACATAAATATCGATGCCTGTTGATTGAGAAGGCAATACGGGAGACCAACAATCAAAGATCCGTTCTTCCAAACAAGTGCAATCCCAACAAATACCACCTGAGATTGGTGAAAGGTGGTCTCAATGCAAAAAGTAAGGGTTCTCCTACGAATACTCCTAGGAGCTCGTAGCTGATACGACGGTCCTCCGCCAGCAAACACAAGCCACTTGTGGATAACAACTGTGGGTACTTCGTAAGCACATCGAACCACGGTGGACACAAGTATAAGTGTCACCTACGACAACGGTGATCAAGATCTTCTTGATCCTATATTCAGGAAGGGGAACAACTCTGGCATCCACAAATATCAGAAATATCAAGTCTACTACGTTAAAGATCTTAAAAGAGTCCATTTCAAAATAATGTTCATAGACTTCAAGAAGAGCCTTCCCAGGTGAACGAGAAAGGGGAGTCAATATCAAGACAACAATGCCACGCCACCGGATCTGCAACATTCATACAAGCAGACAGAAGGCGTCTACAAATATTTTAAAGTACCCCTGCACGTGCACTGTAATCTGTATACACATAGGTACACTAAAGGGGAAAATATAATCTCAACCCGCATGGTCCCCGGCGAGCGTGTTATTGGTACACACATGACGTCTAGGGATTCTGCGCGGATTGACAAGTGAATTCAGGTTCGAAACCGATCCTTCTATATGGGTCAATAGAAGTCGACAGGGTTCGAACCATTAAGCAAATATAAAGTCGTGGCGACCGGTATATTTGCTTTAAAATATTCCTATTGGGTCTTCAATGCCGATAACAATGAGAATTCACTATCAAGGGCATAAAGCCTACGAAAGCCGATCCTCTGTCTACAGTCCGACAGAGTTGACAAGGTTCAATCCATAAAGTAAAAATGACCCCAAACACCCCAATGATGGCCGTGTTGAATGCAGATCTCAACCGGAGGGGTTCCCAATCAAATATCTCCCAAATATCCTAAGTTTTTTTTGCAAATATTTCTCAAAATTCCACCCAAATGTCCATACCAAGTACTCAAAGCTCCACCCAAAAATCCAAGAACCCACAAAAATTCCAAAATCCCAAACATTAAAAATTGAAATAAATCCATCAAAAACTTAAAGCAAAATCTATCCACCCTCCGCAACAGTCTGCCGGGGTGGACAAATTCAAATAAACTATAGCTCACAAAGAGCCAAATGCCTAGTCGAAAATATCACTAGGATCCATTTTCAAACAATCTCTTGCCAGTAAGGACGTGGTGCGTGTCCTCTAACTGGCAGTTTTGCCGCTAAATGGCACTGCAGGTAAACTGTTATGACCCGGGGCCCTCTACACAGAGTGGTTTTGCCGCCAAATGGCACCAAAGATAGCGGTTATGGCTAGAGCCAATACGCTCCTTAATGGTGTTAAATCCTTAAGATATGAATCAATAGAATATGATCTATAGGGCACAAAGCCCTCTGTTAGCTAAGGTGGATTTAAATTTGTCCCCTTAGGCAAATACCCACCCCAGTCTACAAGGTTTCCTTGGACGAAGCAATCTATGGCTGCCGATAAGGAT
The DNA here is from genome assembly GCA_019514585.1 of Dendrobium officinale. NCBI lineage: Eukaryota > Viridiplantae > Streptophyta > Magnoliopsida > Asparagales > Orchidaceae > Dendrobium > Dendrobium officinale. The sequence goes on from CM033692.1 coordinate 30,149,330, forward strand.
CCTTCTGTCAGGTTGGGTCGACTACCTCCTCTGACTAAGTAGACCAGGGACCACGATGGCCCGGGATGAAGGAACCATGGGATCTTGATCGGGTCCATCATCCATTCCCCCACCATCCACTTTAAGTGCTAGATGGTGAAAATTTCTACTTTAAATACCAAATCTTCCAAATATCTAGACTTCCCAAATTCACAAACCCAAATCCAATTTCTACCAGTATCCTAAACCATATGCTGCTACTATATGCCAGATAACACGTATACTCTACGTATCTGATTGACTACTAGCCTTAATCGAAAGTTCTCTCTCGTTATCGAGAGAGGTAATTAATTATATGGGCTTAACTCAGATCATAAAGTCCTCACAAAATGAGGGCGAAATCTCTGGGTAGTGTCTTATCTACAAACCCATCTGCCTTCCAAAATTTACCTCAGAACTTAGTTTGTTAAAACTCCTTTGCCGAATAAGAAGAGCGAGAGGAGGCCGGGGCCGAATTTTTGGAGTCCATAGATTTCTGGCGACTCCACTGGGGAATGGTTTCTCTTTCAATCTCTAGCTAGTCATTTATAGGCTATAAAAGCAGCAAAAAAATGATAGTTTGAACTTTATACGGTGAACATCAGGATGTGACATTTGGTTCTTATGTCCAAAGATCTATCATTAAAGGTCCCAATAGAGCTAAAAGCTACTATCTTTTATGATGGTAGGGTAAAAAATAATAAAGATGTGTATAGTGAGCATCAGGGTGTGATACTTGGAAGCATATCCAAGAATCAACTGCTGAGAGGTCCCGATATAAGTGAAAATAAATCTAGAGACTCAAATCTCTAATATATATATATATATATATATATATATATATATATATATATATATGTACGAAAAAATGGTGTGACATCTAGTGTGTATTCCTAAAGATTCACCATTAAAGAAATTTATCAAAATTGGGTTGCAACGAGAACCCCTAATGAAAATATTCTTGATGGTCGACGCACTTGATGAACTCAGGTTATAAACTCAACAAAACCTGGAAATCTAACAAGGAGGAATGGAAAAATCCTTCAATCATATGGCGCGTCCTCGAACATTTCAAGAAGGAGAATTGGTCCTGGTGCTGAGAAGACCAATCATTCCACATCGAAAAAATCGGTGGCAAATTCGTATCCAATTAGGAAGACCCCTTCGTCATCGAGGTGTACCAAGAAGAAGCATATCATTTGATCGTTCTAGACGAATGTAAGCCTATGCCACCGATCAATGGCAGACATTCAAAGAAGTATCATGCATGAAAGTTTCATGTCTAATATACTTTATAATGATCAAAGCTTTATATGCATAATTATCAATGCATGCTTACATTTTGAAATTCTATTGTATAGGAAAACACATTTTAAAATCCCCCATCATACTGGGGGCATTTTAAATATTTATTCGGGTCGACATCGTGCTGCGTGCCGAGATCCCCGAATAAATATTTAAAAACTCAAAGACAAAAAGCCTATCCAAAATGTCCCTGCGAGACAGGGGGCATTTAAATATTCATTTGGGTCGACATCATGCTACACGCCGAGATCCCCAAATGAATATTTAAAAGTATAAAATTCCAAGTTTATTCTATTCTAAAATGTCCCTGCGAGACAGGGGGCATTTTAAATATTTATTCGGGTTGACATCGCGCTGTATGCCGAGATCCCCAAATAAATATTTAAAATTATCAATTCAAATATTCTTTTGTGCTAAAGAATACAAATATGTGTTTTTCAAAGCATATGCAGGTGATCTTTCAAAAGGTAGAGACACCACCTTCTCCAACATACAAAGACTCAAAAGTCAGGAAAGAGACTTTTGTGGCTACACACTCCTACAAAATTGAGCCGAAGAAGCTTGAAGTGTTTCGATAGCCTGAAGCTTAAGGTTTGAATGGGTGCAAAAGGTCGAATCCAACACGCCCAAATATTGTCGGATCGCTGGCAGCTCCGTTTACTCAACAAGCCATAAGAAAGGCCGTAGTAGCGGAACCTCCGCTTCGTCAACCCGTTAGAAGGGACTGTAGGAAGTACGAAGGTAAATTTGACTCGATAAGTTCAAGTGATCGTAGTCTACAAAATTATCCTAAATGATTGGAGAATCAAAGTTCCAATGGAAGGATGAGTCTCAAACAATCACTAAATGTTCGTAGGCTCCAAAATCTGCAACCACAAAGGATGACTCCAAATCTATCAACTTCAGCAAAATCAGCATTGGGGAGTGCAATTCTCATAGCTTAAGTCTGAAGTCTGAATGGGTGTAAGAGGTCGGATCCAACAAGCCCAAATATGGCCGGATTGCTAGCATCTCCGTCTACTCAACAAGCCATAAGAAAGGTCGTAGTAGAGGACCCCCCATCTCAACAACCAGAGGACAAAGAGCTATCAAATTCAAGCTCTCCCGATCTGACGAACTCAAGTGATTCGGATTAAAGTCTTCTCAAGTGGTTAAGGATCAAGGTACTACCTACGTTCGGTACTATCAACTGAATCCAAAATCTGTAAATTATTCAACAAGTCTGCTAAAGCAAAAAACAAAGGACCGAAGAAAATTATCACACAGTTCACATAAAGCCCAAGGCTGAACTAAGTGGATTCTGTCATCAACAAGTCTGTTATGCTCAAAGCTTAAGACCGATGACTCTTCGCCACCGACCTAGTACAAACCTAAGGGTTTAGGTCACCGACATCTACCCCTTCATCAAGCCCGCCAAAGCTAGAAGCAAATGGCAGAAGGCGTACAAATTTTTTGACTAGTCACCAAAAATAAATCAGACAACCCTTCACCAAGTCCACAGCACAAAGCATAGGACAGAAGGATGAAAATCTCAAGACTCAGGCCAAAGCCGCAGAAGGAGCACCCTGAATGACATCTACAAATGTCCCGAAAGGCTGGGGGCATTTTAAATATTTATTTGAGTCGACATCGCTCTGCATGCCGAGATTCCCAAATAAATATTTAAAATTTCATCAAAATACAACCAGATGATAGAAGAATCTTGAGCAGATAATATCCATTAGCATCAATCTACAAAGACAAGATATCAACCTTCAATGGACATCTCTAAAAGAGCAGTGGAGAAAGAAAAATAGTGTGACATCCAAATAATTTTTGGAGATCCACTAAATGAACATCCTAGTGTGACATCCAAACAAAATTTTAGAGATCCACTAAAGAAAAATCTTAGTGTGACATCCAAACAAATTTTTGAAGATCCACTAAATGAAATCATTGTGTGACATCCAAGCAAACTTTGGCGATCCACTAAATAAAAAAATCAATGTGACATCCAATCAAAATCTTGGAGATCCGCTAATGAGAACCCTTGGTGTAACATCGAGAATAAATATATGGAGATCAACAGGGTCAATCATCATACAACAAACGTGATTTGCTCTAGACGCGTACCACATTTGTTGGGGGGCATTTGTTGACCCCTACATATAAACCATGTGAAAAGAGGCAAAATTAATGATTAAAAAATGCGTGCATTGACAAAATGCATCACTTAAGGGGTCAAATGACCTTTGAATATCAAACGGATGGCATCATTACGATCAGGATACTGAATTCTACTAGGTCGAGGCCCCTCGCAGTTGAATCGGACGAGATCAGTCAAAAGAGACGATCGACACCCGAAATTCAAGCGCGAGACTGATCAAATGATCCCGGATTGACGAACAGACTTCATCGTTGCATCCGAAATGTTGTCAACCTATGAAAATTGCATTTTGTTTATTCCATTTGGAGTATCTAGATTGGTGGAACAAATCCCAATGTAATGCAAAGATTCAGATATCGAGGAAAGGAGGCCTCGAAGACACTCGGACGACATCCAATCTATAAACGGATAGCACCATTGCGTCTGAAACGTCGTCGACATTCAGAATATATATTTTATTTAATAAATTTGGTTTGTCTGAGATGGTGGCAAATTTCTAAGCAATTCAAATATGATATAAAGGCCTGCGTTACGACAAAAATAAGGCCTCGAAGATACTCGGATGACGTCCGATCTACAAGAGGACAGCACCATTGCTTCCGGAACGTCGTTGAAATTCAGAAAATATATTTTATTTGATAAATTTGAATTATCTGAGATGGTGATGAATTTTTAGGTGATGCAAATATGATATAAAGGCTTGCGTTATGATGGAAACGAGACCTCGAAGAAGCTTGAACGACGTCTGATCGACAAACGGACAGCGCCATTACGTCCGGAACGTCGTCGACATTCAAGATATACATTTTATTTAATAAATTTGGATCATCTGAGATGGTGGTGGATTTTTAGGCGATGCAAATATGATATAAAGGCCTACGTTATGACGGAAACGAGGCCTCGAAGATGCCCGGATGACGTCTGATCGACAAACGGACAACGCCATTGCGTCCGGAACATCGTCTCCATTAAGAAGCTACATTTTATTTGATCAAATTTGATCATTTGATGTGATGACGCATTTTTTAAAGGCAATCCAAATATGATGCAGAGGCAGCGTATTACGGAAATTCACTTTTACGGAGACGACATGATGTCCGATTGCAAAACCGATGGCGACGTTGTGTTTGGAACATCATCAACATTAAGAAAATATATTTTTTATCAATTTGGATTGTTCGAGGTGGTGACACAAATTTCGAGATGATTCAAATATGATAATACGCATTTCGAGAAAGATCAGGCTTCGACGTCACTTGGACGACCTCCATTTGCCAAACGGACTGCATCATTGCATCCGGAACATCAACAATACCCTAAATGAACTATTAATTTGTCCAATTTTGACTATTCAGTGAATTTGACACGTTAAACAAGGCGAAATGCACGCGAATCAAGAAAACGCGCAAATCAAGGTGCTTTCAAATTGATTGGAACATGGCTGTTAACCTAATTAATGTTATTTCTAATTATCGTAGGGCATTATTAATATTGCCAATTGATCTTACCAAAAAATACAAATTCAAATGAGACCTCAAATCCTAATTAATGTTCCTACCTCGGATGAGTCGAATCTCTGTGTGCAAATCTCTGAGAGGATCCCTTGATTCCCGTTGAAATAATTCACACCTTGGATGTTGCTCGTCTCGCAAAATTGCAAGACCCCTCCTCGTTAAAACAAAAAGAGGGCTCATTCGCTCAAGTCCGGCTAAAAAATTCTAGAGCTCTCACACCACAAATCCTAAAATCCTCCCATGCACCTGATGATTTCCTCCCCCACGGCAGCAACTCTTTCCTACGATCCAACTGAATACCTCCTCCATCCGTCCCTGGGAGCAGCTCGTGAGTCTTGCTCTTCACGTTAAGGCCAACCCAAAAATCTTTCGTCTTCTGTAACCAAGTTACTCCTCCCAGCAATTTCAAAAGACCTCCAATCAAAGCTCTTGAGTAAGATCTGTTGTGTCCATCCAGCATACCTCAAGGCTCCAACAACTTCCATTTCCTTTCTCCTTAGTTTGTTTCTATCCAAGCTCTTCTCTACACTCCTTTGTCCCTAGCATAGCAATTTTGCTGGAGACCAAACTTCATATGCTGGAGAGAAAGAGAAAGAGAATAGTCCTGAAGTTCAGGGAAATCTTCTTTTGCTTCAACCAAGCAGTGATTTTTGGATGGAGATCATCATGCACTGATTTGCTGGTTCGACTTTCCTCGCTAGCGGAAATGTGACAAATAGCGGAGAAGAAGAGCGGAGCAGGGAAGTTAGAGTGGAGAAGGAAGCAGCTCTGCATGTGGAGATTCGGCCAGTCCTGATCTCAAATGGAGGTTCAACCAGACGCTTAGAAACGTGCAAGGGTTGCTCAAAGGTCGCAGCTTCAAGGTAAATTTCTGGTAACAAGCAAATCAGAAATCATGAATGAGAGCATATCACCAAGACCTCCACAGCACAAAAGAAATTACGCCAAGAATTACTTTGAGAAAGGTGGATATGAGCCCCATTCTTTTGAGAAGGAATATCTGGGTTTTGGAAGCTCTGGAAGTGGTAGTAATCCTTCCATTGCAAGAGTATCATCAATGAATGATTAAGCTGCATCCTTGACTTCTATACCTAATATAATCTTCTTCCAAATGAACAAGTTTAGAAGTCATTGGAGCATATTCTTTATACATAGGCAATTTTTCATCCAGCAAGTGGATATGTCCCATAAGAATGAACAAGAGATTAAGATCAGTACAGGAATCATGCTATCGATATGCCGTAGAAGTCCTGATTATGCTCCATTAAAGATATTTTTTAATTGCAGATGGCACGATTTTGAAATCTTTCAATCAATTCTTGTGTGTGTGAGTTTTTTTTTATTTGTTTAGATATACATGAATATGTATTTTCTTATAAAAAAAAGGAGACAAAAAAAAAAAGAGAGCAGAAAGCAAAAGAAAAAGAAAAAAAAAAAGAAGAAAGAAAAGAAATTTTTTTTGTCTCGATTTTTGAACCCTTGTTTGCTCTCTTACCTCGGCATGCGTGTCGAGTCGGTGGTCTACCTATGCACGCTTTTCTTAGCGTGGTAGGAGGGGCAACCGGCGCGACACGCACGACAAGGTAGGCGAGCGATCCTCGGTTCCAAATCTCTTCTTCGGAGTTCGTAGCGCACCGGAAAACCGCCTATGCACGCCTTTCTTAGTGTGGTAGGATGGGAACCCGGTGCGACTCGTACGACGAAGGAGGGATACTCATAAGTACCCGCTTGCGGGGAAATAATTGCTTTTCTTGTAAAATATTTTTCAAAAAAAAGAAAAATACCTTTTTACAAACAAAATACCCATGCACCCTTTTCTTAGCGTGGTGGGGGATCGAAAAAATACACGGCCGCGGTGTCCTTGAAAGAGGGCATCTAGCATGCACGCTTTTCTTAGCGTGGTGGGAAAGGCCCAGTTTTCCGTAATTTTCCCCTAAACGGGGGAGACGCCGGAAGGCTGCAGAAATTTCGGGTGAAGACGGACCGTACTTGGACTTGATTTGCACATCCAATGGACAAAAATGAGACTCATACTTGGACCTGTTTGAACTCAAAAAGAACAAAAATTTGGTCCAAATGAGAAAGAGCAATGAACTCTTAGAATATGAACATGAACAGTGAACTGTTGATTTGTGGACCTGACTCAGAACAAAGATCACAATGATTTCTAAAATTCAAATCCAAATAAAATCAAGCTAGAACTGAAGATCAAATTCAAATGAAATGAAATCAAATTGGGACCAAAATTGAATAATTTGAACATTCAATTGAACTCAGAGGACTACAGGGGACTTGAACAAGACAATAACATCAAACAAAGACTTTGATTTGAACTAAATCCGGATCCGTACAGAAGACTTGAACTTGTACTCTGAATTTGGACATTAATGGCTTGAGCAACTTTAACTCAAGCAAGTACTTAAGTTGGATTACAAGAGATATAGAAGTGATATTGCACGTTGAGCTCTTGCACTTGATTTGAACTGGATTTAGAAGGGTTCAGATTTCAGTCCGATTTGAACATCGTCGGTCCCTCACATTCGACACCAATCAAACTACGACACCTCTTTCGGATATATTCAGTGTGGCATACTAGGAAAGCAAATGCCCGTTAGCGCCAATAACCATCCGATCGAGAACAGACACACATGATCTTTACAACTAGAAGGTAGTTGATTAGCAGACTAAGTGCAAATGTTTACGAATGTGACATGAACACAATAAGGTGTAAATCCCCAACATAAATATCGATGCCTGTTGATTGAGAAGGCAATACGGGAGACCAACAATCAAAGATCCGTTCTTTCAAACAAGTGCAATCCCAACAAATACCACCTGAGATTGGTGAAAGGTGGTCTCAATGCAAAAAGTAAGGGTTCTCCTACGAATACTCCTAGGAGCTCATAGCTGATACGACGGTCATCCGCCAGCAAACACAAGCCACTTGTGGATAACAACTATGGGTACTTTGTAAGCACATCGAACCACGGTGGACACAAGTATAAGTGTCACCTACGACAACGGTGATCAAGATCTTCTCGATCCTGTATTCAGGAAGGGGAACAACTCTGGCATCCACAAATATCAGAAATATCAAGTCTACTACGTTAAAGATCTTAAAAAGAGTCCATTTCAAAATAATGTTCATAGACTTCAAGAAGAGCCTTCCCCGGCGAACGAGAAAGGGGAGTCAATATCAAGACAACAATGCCACACCACCGGATCTGCAACATTCATACAAGCAGACAGAAGGCGTCTACAAATATTTTAAAGTACCCCTACACGTGCACTGTAATCTGTATAAACATAGGTACACTAAAGGGGAAAATACAATCTCAACCCGCATGGGCCCCGGCGAGCGTGTTATTGGTACACACGTGACGTCTAGGGATGCTGCGCGGATTGACAAGTGAATTCAGGTTCGAAACCGATCCTTTTATATGGGTTAATAGAAGTCGACAGGGTTCGAACCGTTAAGCAAATATAAAGTCGTGGCGACCGGTATATTTGCTTTAAAATATTCATTTGGGTCTTCAATGCCTATAACAATGAGAATTCACTATCAAGGGCATAAAGCCTACGAAACCTGATCCTCTGTCGACAGCCCGACAGAGTTGACAAGGTTCAATCCATAAAGTGAAAATGACCCCAAACACCCCGATGATGGCCGTGTTGAATGCAGATCTCAACCAGAGGGGTTCCCAATCAAATATCTCTCAAATATCCTAAGTTTTTTTCACAAATATTTCTCAAAATTCCACCCAAATGTCCATACCAAGTACTCAAAGCTCCACCCAAAAATGTAAGAACTCCACAAAAATCCAAAAATCTCAAACATTAAAAATTGAAATAAATCCATCAAAAACTTAAAGCAAAATCCATCCACCCTCCGCAACAGTCTGCCGGGGTGGACAAATTCAAATAAACTCTAGCTCACAGAAAGCCAAATGCCTAGTCGAAAATATCACTAGGATCCATTCTCAAACAATCTCTTGCCAGTAAGGACGTGGTACGTGTCCTATAACCGGCAGTTTCGCCGCCAAATGGCACTGCAGGTAAACGGTTATGACCCGGGGCCCTCTGAACCGAGTGGTTTTGCCGCCAAATGGCACCACAGATAGCGGTTATGGCCAGAGCCAATACGCTCCTTAATGGTGTTAAATCCTTAAGATATGAATCAATAGGATATGATCGATAGGGCACAAAGCCCTCTGTTAGCTAAGGTGGATTCAAATTTGTCCCCTTAGGCAAATATCCATTCCCACACCATCCGCTTTAAGTGCTAGATGGTGAAAATTTCTACTTTAAATACCAAATCTTCCAAATATCTAGACTTCCCAAATTCACAAACCCAAATCCAATTTCTACCAGTATCCTAAACCATATGCTGCTACTATATGCCAGATAACACGTATACTCTACGTATCTGATTGACGACTAGCCTTAATCAAAAGTTCTCTCTCGTTATCGAGAGAGGTAATTAACTATAGGGGCTTGCGCCTATAGGAAACCAGAACTCAGATCATAAAGTCCTCACAAAATGTGGGCGAAATCTCTGGGTAGTGTCTTATCTACAAACCCATCTGCCTTCCAAAATTTACCTCGGAACTTAGTTCGTTAAAACTCCTTTGCCGAATAAGAAGAGCGAGCGGAGGCCGGGGCCAAATTTTCGGAGCCCACATCCATGTATAGTGAAGTTGAAAACTTTATCTTAATTTTTTACACCCATGTCACTGAGCATTATATTTTAGTATTGTTTACATTGCTTTTTTGGTTCTCCTGGGTTTAAAACGTTAGGTAGGATAATGGAGCCATGTAAAAAAGTATAATTGAGGTCGTTTAAAATAAAATATATAAAATATAAATTAATATACTAAGTTAAATATTTTGTAATAAATTTATTATATACTAGTTGGTTGAAATAAAATATTTTATATAAAAAAAATCGATTTGTTTTTGAAAACGGGCACCGATTGGCCAGTCTTGCTTTACTAGTACTGAATTTTCATTAAAATAATCTCAGCCATTTACATGTTGATAATATTCGTGCCATCAAAATTACTAGAAGTATAATTTATCATGTGGTAGTGACATGAGAGTGTAGAGGAGACTGTCTTTTATCTAGTAGAAAATGCTCTTCAATATTGAGCGCTTTTTGTGGTTATTTTTGTGAATACTCATGCAATTGCAAATGGGACTATTACAATGGTAATTCAACTCCGCCATTTGCAATTTCTTGAGTTTTCAGAAAGAAGTTGTATTCCTGTAATAAGAAACAATAATATTGCTAAAGAAAATGAGACTTTTACCTTCGAATATTCGTGAGGTTGATTACCTTAGAAATAAATCCAAATATTTCTAACAGTTTTAAAATTGTCCTTATTACATGAAATCATGTTACAAAACTCTTAACCAAATTTTGTGCTCGACTCTTTACTTTTAAAACTTCAAAAATAGAAAAATACATCACCCAACCAACATAGATGCATATAAAATTATTTGGAGCCAATCCAAAGCTCGAAATAAATCTTTAAAATTAATAGATAGATAACACATGTGATATTCATATACTAACTAACCTTGACACTTTTAAAAGTATATATAAATATATATATTTATAAATCAAGCGTAACCACAGGTGCCGTACTCGCACCGCTGCTTATGCCTGCAAACTTTACCACATTCGCCGCAATTGTTAACATCATAAGCCACAGTCGCACAAACGCCGTTGCAGCAAAGTTGCCCGAAGCTGCATTTGTGACCGCAACATCCGCAGTTGTTTCGGTCGGAGAGGACATCACGACATTGGTTCTTACAGCAGCTCAGCTGCTCGTTCCGTTTCCTTCCGGTTGTTTCAGCGTGGCACACATTACTTTCCTCCGATGAGCAATAATGCTTCCCATTTTTTTGGATTTTCAGCGAGAAGTCGGCTACCGGCCCTCGGGCTCAGCTTGATAAAGTCCTCTTTAACGAGGCCGGCATAGTTGGCTTGGACCGGGGAGGCAATATTGTTAAGAATAGATAGGGCGGTGATGGGCTATGGAGAGGAGAGCTCGAGACATTTTTTTGTCTTTGTTGTGACCTATGAGCTCTTTCAGGTTGGCTTGGGAGGCAGGTGAGGGTTTTTTAAAGAAGGGGGAGGGTTCATTAAATATTTTTTCTGGGGAGTTTGAGTTTAGTTGAAGTGCTTCGTTGGATTTTTCTGTTTGAGGCTGCACATGCCATTAATATTTTTATCAACAACAACAAGGGTCAAAATTGTTAATCGGTAAGAAATTAAATGAAAAATTGTTAATCAACAACAACAAAGATCATTTGGATATATATATGCCAAGCCTTGTCCTTCTCATATACCTAAGGGTTCTGCTTTCTCCTAGATGGATCAGTTCATTTTTCCATTGTCATCAGCCGATTTTGCCCTTACACCGGATGCACTTTTTTTTTTTCAAATTAACCTATGTTTTAATTATCTAAAAAAAGAAAAAATTATTAAATATTAATTTTTATAATTTATTGCTATTTACATTGACTAACAATAATTTAGGCTTTTTAAAAAATTAACTGAATTTAAAGTCCGTTATAATATATTTTATATCAAAATATACGGATATGATTTTTTTCCTAATTAAATTGAAATAATAATTGCTACTTCAAAGTCATCAGCCAACCCAAAAATAAAATGATACAGTTCAAATTTTCTTCAAACATCACAGAGATTTAATTTTATTTTGGTCAGTTATTTAGTTTTGTTCTGACGTTCGTGTAAGGCAGTGGAATATATAAATTTAAGCTGGTCAGGAGTGTCATGTAGTTATTAGTGACAGTATATTTTGCTTGCGGCCTTTAACATATAGTTTCTTATTATAAAAAATTATTAAAGTAAAAAATTTTATACTGAAAAACTATTTAAGAAAATAATGAGGAAGCTGTCCAGCTTCATTCAGGATAGCATTTGGCCGCTTTATTTAAGCTATTTTAAAAATATTTTTTCTACGAAGTTTTTATAAAAAGCTTAAGAAAATTATGCTAGATTTTATTTGGACAACTTTCTTATTGAAGCAGTTTTCTAGAATCAGTTTTAGAAATCAATAAGAATGGTGTCTCAAAGAAAACTTGGGTGAGAAGTGAAAATCTGCATTCCATATATCACATATCATATATTAATGGGATATATATATATTCTCTTTTGTATCAATAACTTAGAAACCATTTCCTAATAATAATATAAGGTTTATTTTTTTTTTTTGGGAAATTATAAGGTTTATTTTAAGGGGAATATATTTAGCTATTAAACGCTTTGAGGAATGGAACCAGTTGGCTTAAGAGCAGATGAGGCACGCAGGAGAGATCTTCTTCTGCGCCGGGCATCGCTTACTTGGCGGTGACGGTAGCATGAGAGCGTTTTTAACATGTTGACTTGTAACATTGACTTGATTTGTATGTGGGCTTGAGGATATTTAAAATGGAGATACTGATTCTTATTATTTTGTTTAAACAAACAGATTTAAGCTCGTCCATTAATGACGAGTTTCAATGGCGAGAGATCCAAAGCTTGGCAACAAGGGTTATGATAGTTCCTCCTCGGGATCTAAGAGCTGTTTGCTACCGTGCTTCCATCTCCGCCCTGACAGGCAGTTCTTATCAAGTGTGATTAATGTACAATTTTACTTATGCCGCAATCTAATGGTATGAGATTTAGATCTGCATATGCGTATTAATGAACAAAGGTTCATCACAAAGGCATTCTAGCTGAACTATGATCCAATCAACTTTAATTTAACAGGTTAAGAAAATACATGCATGGTAATCAACCTTTAAGGCTAAAGGAAACTGATCAAAACGAATGCAGATAGAAATGACAGAAACTGTTTTCGTTGAATTCAAATTTGACTGTGGTTGAAATGCGAACTCTATTAATAAAAGCCGATCAAGATGAGAGAGAGAGAGAGAGAGAGAGAAAGAGAGAGAGCATAATAATATTGGAAAGTTGAAGAATGGGGTTAACATAATAATATGATTTCATTAATCCAGTCTTGATGGTACTGGATATATATAGTAATTATTTGATTCCCATGACTCTTTTTTTGAAATCAATGAAAAAATGAAAGTTAATCATCTCTAGCAATTCAACCTAGGTGTTCTTGATCTTGATGCTATTATTCATTCTTCTCTTGATTTGACTGACAGTCAATATTTTGGCTACTTCAAGTTTATAAATAGGCATCAACTTTTTTGGAAGATCGTGCTTGAGTTCCTCTCATACCTTTAAAGATACATAAGAAATTAATAAGTATACTAGTAAAAAATTTCTCGATTGCTAATATTAGAAAGTAATATGGAACTACAGAAGCATAAATATGTTATTGAGTCATCTTCTTTTTTGCCTTTGAAGAATTAATATCTATACTAAACCTCATGAAATTGGGGAAGGTTAATGTTTAGAGCTATACCAAACATAAGGATATTGTAGAGGCCATAGTAAGTGATCTTCTTGGTAAACTCTTCCCAAAAATAGATATTAGTTTGACTCATTTTTGTCTTAGTAATACCACAATTGTGTAAAATGTTAAGAAAAAATGAGTTATCAACTTCTTGATCAGGTTGTCAATTAGAGATGGGGATCAATATTTTGTAGCCATTATCAAAAGGATTCAAATAAGAAATACTGAGGTCAAAGTGATATGGGGAAATCTATTGAGGTGTTGAGTTTAATTTTATAAATGTTGGCTCAATTACTTCAATTCTAGGAAGTTTGAGAGTCTCATTATGACGCCGGAGCTGAGCCATTAGTTGTGCTAACTTCAGGATAATTCAATCCATTTGGTAGCTTATCTGGCTACATAGATTTAGTGCTTTCATTTGTCTTGTGTAGCCTAGTATGTTCCTTCTTTTGGGCTATAAATAGGTAGCCAATGTCATGTAATAGAGATAGATTTGGAGATGAATAATATTTGAATAGTTTTTACACTGCTTTTGGGTTTCTGTATCCTGAAGGATTTCAGGTGGTGATCCCTCCCCCAAGAAGGAGTTCTTGGTCCCGTCACCGGATCCTCGACGTGGATTCGTCGAGACCCCTACCTGGCCGGTGTCATTTGGTATCTGAGCCGGCAAGTTGCTGTCGTTCTTGTCCGTCGTTGCGTCACATCCGTCGTCGGAGTCATTTACTAGCAGCCCATCCCCCTCACACTCCAAACAACGATCTCCACTCGCACTCGCACTCAGGCAGTCAGCAGTCATAGTTACTCTTCCTTGAAGATCACGTCTGGATCGTTCGTTCCGAGAGGTTCGTCATGCCAAGTGGTTGAACCTCAGTCCAGAAGGTGGTCCGGTAGCCAAGAAGGGTGTTGTCTTCTTTATCGACTTCACTTTTGGAGCCTTCTTTCACAGACCTTGTTGTGCAAGAAACTTCTTCAAGCCCACGTGAAAGCTGTTGTTCTCTTCTTTCTTTGCTGTCTTGAACTCCAGCCATCTTGCAAAAATCCACTCCGGATTCCTCAGCAAAACAGCAAGCATGCGGAAGTTGTCCGTACTGGGTTCACAAGAAAGTTGAAGTTATATTTGTCTATTCCAAGCCTCACGGCCAACCTCCCAACCGGAGCATCTTCAAGCACCGACTTCTCCAAAAGTTTGAACGACAACACCTGTATGTGAAGGCAAGAATGCGGAAGTTGTCCGCGAGCTGAAGCACGCCGAGCTTGCCGCAGCATTCGAGGCCGATCGGGTCGGGTGAGTCGGCGGAGCAACTGGGCGAAGACAAAGAAGAACAGGGCTTTGATTGAAGGCTCGGAGCAGGCCTTATTGCTGTTTTGAATTGGTTCTTGAAAAACAGAACAAGATGCATTCCCAATGGACATGGAAGGGATCACATCAAGATGAAGAAATCGAAGATCTTCTACAAGAATTGGCACGACTCAAACTACGACTATCAAAGATTGACCGAAGGGAAAACTTGAGGTCCCTTGGCCGGGACTGTAATGGTGCCGGGGCACGTATGCTGCCACAATGGCTTCAAGATCCTTCATTCCAACAAAATCCTTACTAACCGACGACGACGACGAGGGCATTGCAGATGATCAAATATCTTCCATCCCACCCTCGATCGAGTTCAACTTCGAAGAAGTTGAAGATCCGTTGCCAAAATCGTCGTCTTTGCTAATCTTGAATGAACCCGTGTATGATGTGTACGATGACGACATGTTCAATGAAGTTCTTGATCTAGAGCAACACGCATATGATGATGATGATGAGAGCAAGAAGGATTCCCAGCCGAAGCTAGTCGTGCCTATCATTCCTGATAGGACAATGAGCATGCTTTCCATCATTGATATTAGACTCGGTATGATTCAAGCAGATCATGGAAAACACCTTGATACCTTTGTACATTCTGATACAAAGTGCATGGAGGCGGTCTCTTTGGATACTGATATTGGCATGGTTGATCAGTTTGGTGTCGGGTTTGATTCAAACCTTGAAAATTACCAACTGAAGGAGCTAACTAAGAAGGAGATTTCTAATGATAAGGATGAGAAAGAAAGGAAAAAGAACAAACCCCTTAAGTTCATCAAAAACTTTCATCAACTCCAGCTTATGTTGAAGTCTCTTTTAGACGGGGTGAATGACACTGAGTGGAAGTATCCAGGCTAGTTTAGCCAACCACACCCGCCTCCTTCTTGTGGACAACAAACATCTTTCTATGATCCTGAAGTTCCTTCTACCCCGGTAGTATGACGTCGGAGATGAGCCATTAGTTGTGTTAAATTCAGGATAATTCAATCCATTTGGTAGCTTATCTGGCTACATAGATTTAGTGCTTTCATTTGTTTTGTGTAGCCTAGTATATTCCTTCTTTTGGGCTATAAATAGGTAGCCAATGTCATGTAATAGAGATAGATTTGGAGATGAATAATATTTGAGTAGTTTTTACACTGCTTTTGGGTTTCTGTATCCTGAAGGATTTCAGGTGGTGATCCCTACCCCAAGAAGGAGTTCTTGGTCCCGTCACCGGATCCTCGACGTGGATTCGTCGAGACCCCTACCTGGCCGGTGTCACATTATAGGAAAATGTGGCATTGCTGGCAGAATTTTATGTAGAAAAATTCCGTCAGTAATTAGTATAGTTGATGGTATTTCTTGCATCTTTTTTTTTTTTTCAAAAATTTTTACTTAATTTTCAATAGAAGAAACCTCCAAAAAATTTATTGGAGCAAAACCTTATTTCATCCCAAGAGTGTCCCCATCATCTTCCACTTCTCATTTTTTATCCTCTGATGGTTCTCACAAGCTCCTCTCGGCCATTCTGTCGCCCATCTTTTTTATAGGTAATTTCCAGAACATTTTTCATCATTTTTTTTTATATTTAGAAGGAAAAACATCATCTTTTCTTTAATTATGAACTATTTTTTAAAGATTTCAACTAAAATATTTTTTTTAGAAATGTATTTATGATTTGGATAATTACTATGGATGAATATTATGATGGTTACAATACATGTCTAATTCATATATTACTATGCATAATCTTCAACTCATTTACCAGTATGAGAAAAAATTGTCTTCATAAGAGATTCATTTTTCTAAAATACGAGAACTAGGAAATTCTGAATTGAATTTAAGATATTACAAATAGTAAATATGATCTTCCAATTATGTTAAGCCTAATTTATCAAAGAATATGAAGTGTTTAATAGTTTTTTTTTTTTTGGTCTATAGGGTTGTTAGGTCAAGCTATATATGAAAATTTAAAGTCGATGATATATATATATATATATATATATATATATATATATATATATATATATATATATATATATATTTCAAATTATTATGGGGACAAAAATAACTTATAGATAATTTTTTTAAAAGAGTTGAATATTTATTCACATGGTATGTTAACAACCTTTACTTTTATTAGGTGGAATGCTTAGGTGTCATTGCTCAATACAGACTAATCAAGTTTACCTTAAAATTGATAAGGTTAAACTTAATTTATATCAAAGAGGATTTGTGCAAGAAAATTAGTTTTGGACTTCAAATGGAGTGTACGAGTCACATTCAGACTGTCAATGTTCAAGAAAAGTAGATGATGATCACAATATATGAATGTACAAAGAAATGATTTTTTAATGTAGCATATCTAGATTTTAGAGAATATATATAAATGAGTCACCTATCATAGAAGCACATAAATTATATGAATTACTACATGGCTGCGCAACAATATATTTGGGACGGGTGCACTACTCATTTAGAGTTATCAATTGTAATTAAAGTGCTCACTATTAAAAATGAATACAATATTACTGAACAACTTTTTTCAGCTCTTCTCTCGCCCTAAGCATCACCTCTGGCGATTTTATGTTTCCCTCCTCCTTTTTACGATCTCCCCGCTTTTGCGTCCTTCCCATAGGCAATCTCTTGCTTTTTTCTTTCTCTCTTTTTGTCGCTGGTTCTCATCTTTTTTCCGGTTGGCCCTGTTAGGGCCCTGAAATTATGGCGGGGGATTCGTCCTCTACGCCTTGGGGGAATGTTGCCTCCCAGGCTCAAGATTCAAACAAAGGCTTCTTTAGATTGGATTCGGGAGTTCCTTCTCCTCCTTAGTCACGATCCTTTAAGGAGGTTCTCTCTAGATCTTCGGTAGGTGATATCCTTCCCTCTTTAACTCATTCTACATTTAATGGAATGCCGGCTGTTTTGCTTTTGGATGAAGAAGTTTTAAAACTCGCATCCCCTTTTCAATTTACCCTGGTTGGAAAATTTGGGCTATGAAGGCCAAATCTGGATTCCATACGTGTTTTTTTCAGTAGCCTTAAACTAACTAGTTTTTACTCTGTTGGCCTTATGGATTCGAAACATGTTACGATTCAGCACTCGAATGTTCTAGATTACAATCGTGTGTTTGCTCGTAGATCATATTTTATCCTTAATTGTTAAATGCATATTTTGAGTGGACACCTTTTTTATGTTAGAGAAGAATCCCCCATTGTGGCTATTTGAATCTCTTTTCCTAACCTTAGACTTCACTTTTTTAATGCCAAAGTCTTACATGCACTTGGTTCTATTTTTGGTCGCCCCTTGTAAATTGATCAGGCGACTGCTTCTAGAACCCGATCATCTGTGGCTAGGATTTTAGTTGAAATTAATATCACTAAGAAATATGCTAAGGAAGTGTGGGCCGGATCTAAAGCTTTTGGTTACCTATAAAAAGTAGAGTTTGAAAAAGTTCCTAATTTTTGTAATCATTGTAAAACTCATGGCCATGTGGTTTCTGATTGCTTCAAGTTACATCTGAATCTAAAACAATTTTCCAATAACTAGGTGGGGAAGGAGGTCACTAAAAATCTACAAATACTACAAATGAGATCATTGAGGACCTGATTCCTTTGAATCAGGTTGGGACCCAATCCCCACCTGAGATGGTTGGTAATGAAAATCATAATGATTCGGATAATTTGAGGGTTTTGAATGATAGTCCTAATCTTACACCTGAAAGAGTTTCTCCTAATGAGAAAAGTATTGAGGAAGGTGATAAGCTTCCTAATTTTTTTGTCTCTATTGATTCTATGCTTCAAAATAAATAGAACACCTCTCTATTGATTAATGTGGAAAATAATGAAAAATAGATTGTGGAGGAGTGTGAAGAAGGGGAATTTATCCCTAGAAATAATTCTGGCCCTAAATATATGGTTCATGTTAATAATAATGATAAAGGGGATGATCCTATCACTTCATCTTCTTCTAATTTCTTTGATAGTAGCTCTAAACCTATTGATGAGGAAGGAGCCTTTAAGGTGAATAAGAAGAAAAAGAGAAATGGCAAAGCTCCTTTACCTAATACATCTCATTCTGCTAGGGCTCAAACTTTTTCTAAAAGTTCTAATGATTAATGCCCTTATTTGGAATGTGAGGGGTACTGGGGGGTATGATTTTAGGACCCAGGTTAGGAATTTATGCCATTTGCACAACATTCAGTTGCTGGTTTTACTTGAACATTTTATTTCTTCTGATAAAATGGCTAGTACTGCTTCAAGTTTGGGTTTTAACATGATGTTTGCTAATTATTCTAATAAAATTTCAACATCAATATTATTTTTGATTTTGCCCAAGTTGTTAATGTGCAAATTTCTTATTCCAATGTTATCTATAATTCCTCTTTTGTGTATGCTGCTTGTACTTGATTGGGTCGGTTTCCTCTTTGGGATATTTTATCGAATTTTGCTCTTAGCTCTAATGGCCCTTGGTGTGTGGGTGGGGATTTCAGTATTGTTTCTAATGTTAGTGAAAGAATAAAGGGTAACCCTCCAAATATCAATGCTATGAAAGATTTCAAAAACATGATTTCTAATTGCAATTTAAATGATGTTGGTTTTATTGGTGACATTTTTACTTGGAGTAGAACTTCTATGTGACAAAGCCTTGCTAGGATTCTCTTTAATAATGACTGGTTAAGATATTTTCCTATGACTCATGTTCAACATTTGAGTAGAACTTTATTTGATCATACTCCTTTACTTTTAACCATATCTGCTAATAAAATTAATGCTCCTGCTTTTAGATTTCAAAATATATGGCTTACTCATTCTGATTTTTTAAATGTTATGTCTAATAATTGGCATGCCACTATTTCTCCTAATAACAATATTAAAGGCATGTCTCATTTATGGGTTAAATTGAGTAGATTGAAACAAGTTTTTAGATTGTGGAATAAAAATGTTTTCAAAAATATTTTTTCTAACATTAAAGAAATGGAGGATAGAGTTTTGGCGTTGTATAATTTGATTTTGGAGAATCCTATAAGTGATAATCTTTCTATGCTTGATCAAGCTAAAGTTGACCTTTTTCCAATTGCAAAATCAAGAAGAAATTTTCTGGAAACAGAAAGCTTTGGCTAAGAGGGTTTTGGATGGGGATAGGAACACTTCCTTTTTTTCATGCTTTGACCAATACGAATAAGACTAAGAGTCATATCCATAGAATTATTAATATGCAAAGGTGTGTTTATGATACTGATGAGTTAATTGTTTAACTCTGGAGTTGATCATTTTAAAATGGTTTTTAATAGTATTAATGTTACCTCCCCTATTACCAACCCTAATGTGATTTCGTGCTCGGTTGGAGAGGAAGACAATATTTTACTCACCATAGCCCCAACGGATGAGGAAATTTGGAATACTATTAAAGATATGAATGGTAAATCTATTGCTAGTCCGGTTGGTTTCACTACTAAATTTTTATTAAAACTTGGGATATTATCAAATTAGGTGGAGGCTATGAATGATTTTTTTAATGGCAATCCTTATCCTAAATTTTTTTCTTCCACTAACATTGTGCTTATTCCTAAAAAGGATTCTGCTACCTACTGGAATTTTTTTATACCTATTAGACTTTGTACTTTCTTTAATAAGCTTGTGGCTAAAACCATTGCTTCTAGGTTAATGATCATCCTGCCGAGAATCATCTCTTTCAACCAAACGGGCTTTGTGAAAGGTTGGAGCATTTTTTATAATAATGTTTTGGCCCCAAGAAATGGTTCATGATATTAATGTTAAAATCACTGGAGGTAATCTCATCTTCAAGCTTTACATTACTAAGGCTTATTATAATTTGAACTGGCATTTTCTTTACAAAGTTCATTCTCTTTTTGGCTTTAAGCAATCATTCATCATGCTTATTAAGAATAGTATTTAAAAACTGCTATTTTTCTATGATTATCAATGGTCGTAATCATGATTTTTTTAAATCTGAGCATGGTCTTAGACAAGAGAGATTCTCTTTCTCCTGCTCTTTTTATTATTGCTATGGAATACCTCTCTAGAGGTCTTGAGGATCTTTATAATAGGTATCCTACTCTCTATTTCCATATTGTAGGTGGCATTCCTATTACACATCTTAGTTTTGCTGATGATTTTATTATTTTCTTGAATGTTTCTATTAAGAATGTTAAAATGTTAGTTCAATTTCTTTCTCAATTCCAAATTATGAGTGGTTTGTCTATAAACAATGATAAGAGTAATTTCATTGCTAGTAAATCAGTGAATCAGAGTAGAATTAATGTGATTAAAATAGTTTGTGGTTTTAATTCTACCTTACTCCCTATTAAATATTTAGGCACTTCTCTTTTTAAAGGTAGAAAAAAAAATTATTTGTTTGACAACATTTTACTATGTTTCAAAAGAAGCTTCTTAATTGGTCCTCTAATTTCCTCTCTTTTGGAGGTAGGTTGGTTTTGATTAAAAGTTTATTAAATTCTATTCATATATTTATCTTTCACACTTTGCAACTTTCCTCCACGATTTGTACTAGAATGGAGAGAATGCTCAATAAGTTTTTTTTAGGGATCTAAAAATAATAAGTCTTGTATTAAGTGGGATACTTGGAATAAGGTTTGTGGTGTTTTCAATGAGGGCTCTTTGGGTTGCAAGAATTTTCTTGATAATGTGCATGCTTTTTCACATAAATTATGGTTTGCTTTTAGATTGAACAATAGCTTGTGGGCTAAATTTATGAATGCCAAATATTGCAAAGATCTTAATCCTTTAGTTTGCCACTATAAACCATCTGACTCTTTTATTTGGAAAAAGGCAGTGTAAAATTAAATGGGAGGCTGAACAATATATTCAATGGGGTCTTGGGAAAGGTGATATTTCTTTTTGGCAAGACAATTGGTTGGGTACATGTTCTATTGATAGCTTTCTTAATAATCATACTATTTGTAATACTAAAGTTAATTTTTCTTATTCAAAATGGTGATTAGAAAGTTAGCAAACTTTTGGAGGTTGTCCCTTCTGACATGGTTGATATTATTCTTCGAATCCCATTACAACTATAGTGCAAGGATAAAATTCTTTTTAATTTATCTTCTACTGGGAAATTCAATTTGAAAAATGTTTGGGATGCTATTAGATATAGAGGTGATGTTTCTCAAATTTTTGCTTCTATTTTGCATTATAACATTCCTTTATCTTATTCTATCTAGGTTTGATGATGTCTTAAAGGCTACCTGTACGTGGATAATCTCCTATAGAGAAAAGGGTTTATTTTTTTTCTAAGTGTCAATGTTGCTTTAGTTGTGAAAATTTTAGGCATGTTTTTATACATGGTGTGATTGCTCAAAACGTTTGGTGCTATATTTTTAATCTTGCTGATAAAGGTACTATAAATATTGATTGCGATGTTGCTGGTATGCTTAATCATTAGTTAACTAACAACAAAGGCCACAAATATAATTTACTCCCTATTATGATTATGTGGTTCCTTTGGAAGGCTGGGAATGATTCTAAACATAATGAGATCAAGATGGATGCTAACCAAGTCATTACCAATGTTAGAAATAAAATTTAGCATTTTTAGTCTGTCAATGTTTTTTCGGTTAAGAACTTTAAAAATTAAATGGGAGGCTGAACAGTATATTTTATGGGGCCTTGGGAAAGGTGATATTTCTTTTTGGCAAGATAATTTGTTGGGTACATGTTCTATTGATAGCTTTCTTAATAATCATACTATTTTCAATACTAAAGTTAATTTTTCTTATTCAAAATGGTGATTAGAATATTAGCAAACTTTTGGAGGTTGTCCCTTCTGACATGGTTGATATTATTCTTTAAATCCCATTACAATTATAGTGCAAGGATAAAATTCTTTTCAATTTATCTTCTACTGGGAAATTCAATTTGAAAAATGTTTGGGATTCTATTAGATATAAAGGTGATGTTTCTCAAATTTTTGCTTCTATTTGTCATTATAACATTCCTTTATCTTATTTTATCTTGGTTTGGAGATGTCTTAAAGGCTACCTGCCTGTGGATAATCTCCTATGGAGAAAAGGGTTTATTTTTTCTTTTAAGTGTCAATGTTGCTTTAGTTGTGAAAATTTTAGGCATGTTTTTATACATGGTGTGATTGCTCAAAAAGTTTGGTAATATACTTTTAATCTTGCTGATAAAGGTACTATAAATACTGATTGCGATGTTACTGGTATGCTTAATCATTAGTTAGCTAACAACAAAGGCCACAAATATAATTTACTCCCTATTATGATTATGTGGTTCCTTTGGAAGGCTGGGAATGATTCTAAACATATTGAGATCAAAATGGATGTTAACCAAGTCATTAGCAATGTTAGAAATAAAATTTTGCATTTTTAGTCTGTCAATGTTCTTTCGGTTAAGAACTTTAAAAATTAAATGGGAGGCTGAACAATATATTCTTTTTTTTTTTGAGGAAATGCATATAGCAAGATTTTATTAAAAAGAAATACAAAAGAAACTAAGTGATTGTACTACAATCACAGTCCTCCTTGAGTAACAAGGAAAATCTAGGATGAACATTATTACAATTGAGAGAATCCCAAAAAAAATCTAAAGAGCAAGCATAATTAGCACAAAAATCAGCTAATTTATTGTTATTTCTATGAACAAAGTTGAAATATACCTGATGGAATTCAGATATAAAGGAGAAGTCCAAGTAGTCGGGAACTTCTTCAAATCCTGCTTGTTTATTATAGATTTTATTGACAAAATCTATAATATTTTTATTGTCCCCTTCTATTATTATTCCTTTGAAATTATATATCTCATGAAGCATAAAATCCTTTATAGATAATATAGCTTTCATTTCCATTTGTGTTGAATCCCAATGCTTGTGTTTAACACCCAAAGCACATAGAAATCTACCTTTATGATCTCTTAGAACTCCGCCTATCCCAGCTTTGTAGTTACACTTAACTACAGCATCTATATTTAATTTAATCCATTCGGTTGGAGGAGAAACAATATATTCAATGGGGTGATTTCTCAAAAAGTTTGGTGCTATATTTTTAATCTTGCTGATAAAGGTACTATAAATACTGATTGCGATGTTGCTAGTATGCTTAATCATTAGTTAACTAACAACAAAGGCCACAAATATAATTTACTCCCTATTATGATTATGTGGTTTCTTTGGAAGGCTGGGAATGATTCTAAACATAATGAGACCAAGATGGATGCTAACCAAGTCAGTAACAATGTTAGAAATAAAATTTTGCATTTTTAGTCTGTTAATGTTCTTTCAGTTAAGAACTTTAAAAATTGTCATCATATTGTTGATCTTTTTGTTTTTCCTTTTGATGGTGGTTCGATTTATAAAATTGAGTGTATTGTGCGTGGTTCAAACCTTCCACCCCTTATGCTAAGTCAACACTGATGGGTCGATCATTTGGTACTTTAGTTGTTGGTATTGGTTGGTATAATCCGTGACCACCATGGTGGGGTTATAACTACTTTCTCTGGTCCTCTTACTTTTTGTTATATCATTTCTACTGAACTTATAGGTTTATCTCATGGTTTGAAGTTGTGTCAGAGATTGGGCATTGAGCATGTGGCTATTGAGGTTGATGCTAAATGTTTAATTCACATCATTCAGAATGTTGATATTGGTAATCCTCATGACTTTTACACCATTACAAAATTAGTTTTTTTCACTCTAATCTTAATTACTCTATTTCTTACATTTATCGTGAGGGAAATGCATGTGCGAATTGGTTGGCCAAATACGGGTGTCACATTGATACTTTATAGGAATCTAACATGCCTGATATTCCTCCTTTTTTAAGAGGTTTGGTTAACCTGGATAAATGAAGCTTACCTTATATTCACAATGTCTGATTACCTTGTTCTGTTCTGTCCATTGTTTTTGGTAGGCTTTTGTCCCTGGACCTACCCAGTTTTTTGTTCTTTCTATTTTGGTGGGTTTTTATGGTTGGATTTCTGGAGGTGCCTATTGCTGGAAGGCTTAGAGGTTTATTCTCTTCATGCTGATCAACTTGAGTACTATTTTTTGACTTTGATGATGAAGGATTTTTTATTTACGATTATTGGCTGGATGGATAATGTGTTTAGGTATACTCTGATTATGGCTTTCTAACCAATGTGGGAAACTGGGCTATGGAGATTTCTCTACTCCATGTTATTGGGGAGTTTTGTGGGTTTGTGATCAATCTGGGTGATACTTTATTGATTGCTAATTCCCTAAATTTAGTGTGTGGGGTGGATTTTTTTCTGCCCTTAGTTGGTGCCTGCATGACTATGAGGTGTAATGAGAAGATCCACTGCCTTGTTTCTGTTAAGAATGATGCTCTTACCTAGGTAATGATTGGTTATGTCATGGGTGATACTTTACTGATTAATATGTTTGCCCTCTATTAGTTTTGTCTTCTGCACATTGTGGCTATTGTGTTTGATCTCATGGATGGGCTTGACACTACTCTTCTTTTTTTAATTATCAAATGCTTAAATTTTAACTCATTCTAGTATACTTGTAATATGATTCTTTGGTGTTTGAGTTTTTTCTTTCTGTAGATTTGGTGTCCGGATACTTGGCTTGTTATCTTATGCAGGGTGTTTCAGACCTCTGATTATTGGAAGGTTAATTTCTCTTTTTGAAGGAAGTTAGCGCTGAATGATATTTCTTTATGCTTCCTTTTTGGGTGCTGTCTTCTTGCAGCCCTTGATTGCACTTTGTTTTTTTTTTTTTTTTGTAATTCTTAGATTAAGGAACCACCTGCTCTTAGTTTTTTTTTTTTTTTGGCTTTCTCCAGTAGCTCTTTCGAGCATTAACGAGCTGGAGGTTCCTTATAAGGACCTTGTAACCCCTTTTTTGGAATTAATGCATAGCCCCTCTAAGAGTTTTAATACTAATAAAAAAATACAATATTCCTGAAGAGTGCTTTAATAAGTTCATAGGCTTGCTTAAGGAAATTAATCTTGAGAATTATTTAATTCCCATATATTTCTATAGGACTCAGAAATAAGCATCAAATATGGGGTTGACTGTCACAAAAATTGATTGTTGTATCAATAATTATATGTTGTATTATAAGGACGGCTAGTTAGGAATTACATGTTGTACTTGCAGTGCACTACATAAAAATCTAAATTTGGGAAACAACTAAAATAGAAGGATGTCCCATTTTCTCGGTTAACTTATTTACGCATCATTTCCAAACTTTAGGTAATGGTTTTATGGGATAGAATAAAGAGAAGTTATATGAAGCAAATGCTCTTATACTCATCTATCAAATACAGAAGCATGGAAGCACTTCGATCACGCATATCCCTCATTTGCTGTAGACGTACCTAAACTGACTTCTTTATAGGAATATAAGAATTTCAAAAGCATTGTCTCCATTATTTTCAAGTGCGTCAAGATGATAGGTTTAGAGAATTAAGATAAAGATAAGAAAGTTAAAAGTTCTTTGTTAACCAGTTATGGGGTGATTGATTAAAACTATGCCTAGTGCATTCTGAGACGTAGGTTATCTTCATTGAATTTGTTTAAAGTAGCTGTCGGTTTGCTCATTAATATATAAGAATAATAACTTAATTGTATGCATTATAAATCTAAGAGTTCTATTATAATGACCATTTTTCTTGGCCATTCTCCTATGAAGAAGTCACTGTGTAAGTTTTAGGTTTAAACTTGAAAATATTTTCCTTTAGATTTTCTTCTGAGTTTATTTACTTTGTTATTAATTTTTATATGTATATTTTTTAATATATCTGATGATTTCTCTTTGTGGTCAAGCCAAACCAAGAGATTGGGATTGACTTGAACAAATTCTAAATGAGATTTTTTAGGAGAAGATCGACTTCCCATTTCGATGAAAAGATCAGTCATCTTAAGTGATAATGAAAATGTGACTAGGAAAAGTAAATGGGAATGAGTTTTGGAGAATTAATTCCAGTTACAACTTTAAAAGTTACTAACCCTTCAACTTTATAGGTTGTTTTCAAGGAGAAGTTAATTTCTGTGCTGAGTTGAGTAGACAGAAAACTCTATGTCATAAACTCATTCTATGCAAGACATCAAGTTGAGTTATAAGGGGAGAGTCATCCTTTTAATGGGGAAAAAATATGATTTAGTTGTTGTTAAGCTATTATTGGATTCATTAATGCTAATGAGTAAGCTTAATTCAATGAAATTTGATCTTGGTGTTGCAAATCTAATTTTTCATGACTTATGTTTTGATGATTGGAAAATACTATTTCTCTTGGACTACTTGTTGCTTCTAACTTTTCAGGAATCGAAGATCGGACGATCAAGAAGAAGACAGTTCAGGATTGCGTAGGTTTAGGGTTGAGTTAGTCTATACTTTTGTTTTTCACCTTTTGAGTCTACTTGTAATGGTCAAAGAGACTGATACTAAGTAACCCTACACACACACACACACTTAAGAGATTTAGAATCTCTGTTTTTGCTCACATCAGCCAGGCCGATCCCTTGGATCGTCCTGGACGATCGAGTTCAAAATAGAGACTCTAATCAGAATTCTTAATTAAGGCAGTCGACATTAACATATCGGCCTGGAAGATACGTGTATCGGCCAGGACGATAAGCTCAAAACAGAAAGAAGTAGCCGCCATAGACAATTAAGGTATACTGTATTTTTAAATTATCGGCCAGGACGATCCAAGGATCGGCCTGGACGAAATTACCAAATTATGCCTTAATTGATCAAGAAATCAAGGGAGTAATTAAGGATGATTGATACGATCATATTTTCCTGGACGATTCTGCGATCGGCCAGGATGATATGGCCGTTTCTTTAAATTCTGGCTGATTCCAGCCAAGTTTTCTCACTCTCCACCTTTCTTCCTTGTGTGTTTTCTTGCTAACTCCCTTCTATGACTAGTGGGAAGCGTGTTCGTCAGGCGTCTGGGAGTTCTTCGAGGGCGACTCTGGACCCTTGATTCAGGGAGGCAGAAGATCAGGCTGCCTACCGTCGCTACAAGGAGTGTGGCATCACCCTCTCCCGCATAATTAATCCTGCACATCTCTCATATCCGATAATGGATCTTTTTGCCCACACCTCTCTTTGTTTTATACTCACTCTCGCCGTCCCTTTCTCTTCTGAACTCCTCCATGAATTTTATGCTAGCCTGCACATTAACCCCACCTTCACAGCCCTGACCTCCTATGTGAATCGACGCCCTATCGAAATCACATATCAGGATTGTGTTGATCTTTTACAGCTATCCACCACCGGGGATAAGTTGTACCTAATAGCCTCTGATCCTGATTTTGACTGGTCCACGGCGAATCACTTCCTTCGCCAGACCAATACACCTTTCCATGTTGGAGAGACTAGCTCTTTAGTCAAAGATGCTAGGACAATCCAACATGTCCATCGCACCTCAATAATTCCAAAAGCCGGGGACCGAATCCACATCACCCCTCTTCTTTCCCTCACTACTTTCTATATTATGGCCCAAAGAGAATTCAATGCCACTGATTTACTCTTTCGCTACATCGATCACCTAACCACAATTCGCGATCCAGGCCATAAGAGAAAGCCCAATCTAGCCTTAGGACACATCATAGCCTATGTCCTGCTTAGCTACGATAAACCGTCGGTAATACCGACGGTGTCTAAACCGCCGGTGTCTAACCGCCCGTAAAACCGCCGGATATAGACGTGAACCGTCGGTTTTCCGGCGGTTTTAGTCGACGGTGATAAGTGATTTTTTTACCGGCGGTTTAAACCGCCGGAAAACCGCCGGTAAAAGCCCTAATACGAGCCCCCTCGCTCCGCTCATTTCATTTTCCCTGTTTCCTTCTCTCTCTCGGCCGCTCGCTCATATCGCTCCTCCGCTCGTCCGATCAGCCCCCGACGAAGGAACTCCGGCCTCCGACCCCATTCCGACCGCCGCCGACCCCTGTCCGACCGCCGCCGTCCCCAGTCCGACCGCCGCCGACCCCTTTACTCCGACGCCCGACCGCCGACCGTTCCCGACCCCAAACAAACCGATTTCTCTTTTAAGGTTAATTTTAATGGTTTTTCTTTGATTATTTGTTGATATTATCTTGTTAGTTAATGTTTTATACTTTAAAAATGTGGGAGAGAGTTATGGTGCATATATAGGTTTAGGTTTGCTTGGATTACTTGGATCTTATGAATTTTTTAGATAAAAAATGTTATATCTCATATGAGTTATTATAATTTATTGATATATGTGTTTGCAGTATTATTGCTCTGTATTAAAATGATCAAACTCGGAAGGTGGTTTGATCAAATGTTTTTCCTATTTCAGTTGAATTATATCAAGGATCAGACTTAAGCTCATATCTTTTTTTCTTTAGTTATGGATGTTTTTAATATTTTACTTGACATTTGCAAGATGCCTTGTTATGTTTTTTTTATTGATGATATTCTTTTTGCTGATAAGATAAGATTAGAGAGAGGGTTGAAGTTAAACTTAAATTATGATGGTAAATGTTAGAGTCTAAAGATTTTCATTTGAATAGATTTTAAAATTAAATATATGGAGTCCAATTTTAATAGATCCATTGAGAGGATTTTGATTGGGTGATCGAATCATTAATAAGAGCATGTGTTTTTAATACTGGAATCTATTGTTTTGAGTGATGGTGAAATAGATGGGGATGTTATTAGTAGAATTCAAGTTGGATGGTTGAAGTGGTGGAATGCATCGGGTTAGTTGTGTGATAGAAAAGTTATCATCAAACTTAAAGAAAATTTTATAAGATGGTGATTAGACCTATAAAGCTTTATGGTGGAGAATGTTGGCCATTAAAAGAAATCATAATACTAAGTGTTGTAGAGATGAGGATGCTTAAGTGGATGAATGATTTTTTTCTTAAAAATAGGATACAAAATGAGCATATATGTGAAAAGTTTAGTTAATGTTACTAAAGATGATTTCTGAAAAAGTTATAAGAAAAACTAAAAAAAAAAGTAATTACTTGGATCTTCTGCTATTTCTAGAATCACAAGATACAACACTTCTTTCAAAAAATGATCTTAATGATTAGTTATATGGTTGCGAATATTACATGTGTTGGTTATCGTGAAACTTGTATGCGTATCCACAATTTATACTGAAATCTTAATATTTCTTTTTTAGTCCTTTTAGAGCCCATGGTTGATTCTTCCTAAAATCATCACTTTTTAAAGACACCTAGAGTTTGATTTTTTCCTTCGCTAATTGTTCCAGTAAAATTTGGGTTTTTTGTAAAAGTGATATTAATTTAACTAGTATTGATGATTTTGATCAAATTATTCATTGCAACTTCTCTATTTTTAATATTTATAATATTGGTATATAGTTTATTTAGTTGCACAAGACTTGGTAGATTGCCTCTTTGGCAATGGCTTGTTGACCTTGAGAATTCTTATAAGGAACATTGGTTTATTAGAGGTGACTTTTAAAGCATAAAAATCTATTTCGATGTATAACAGATTGTTTATGCCTCCAACATGTAGGGTACGTTTACTTCAACGTGCAAATGACTATCCAAGAAGAAAGATATTGGATGTATAATAGATTGTTACCGGGTCGAAAAGGATTGACAGTTGAATTTATACAGGGAGTTGAAACTTTCATTCAAGTTGCATCTCAACTGCCTTCCTTTCAGCTTGATAAAATGTTTAGATGTCCGTGTTCGAAGCATAAAAATCTAGCATTCCTAAAGCCCGATGATGTGAAGCTTGATTTATATCGTAGGGGATTTCTTCCAAACTATTGGATTTGGACATCACATGGCGAGTACGAGCCACATAGAGATGCTCATGCTGGTTCATCTACAGCTTATGAAACATTTCATGAAAATCAAATGAGTAGACCCTATGAAGACCTTATTTTTGATGTAGCAGGTCATAATTTAAGGTCTAATGTGGAAGAGCCACCAAATGCAGAGACACAAAAATTCTTTGAGTTATTACATTCAGCCCAAAAGCCAATTTGGGAAGGTTGCAGTACGCATTCAGAATTATCCATTGCAGTGAGGATGTTAAGTATTAAAACTGAGTATAATATTCCCCGTGAATGTTTTAATGACGTTATTGGTCTTATGAAGGAAACTAATCCGGCTGACAATATAATTCCCTCAGACTTGTACCGAACAAAGAAATTAGTATCCAAGCTGGGTCTCACTGCTACAAAGATTGATTGTTGTATCAATGGATGTATGTTATACTATAAGGATGATGCAGCAGAAGTTACTTGTCACATCTGCAATGCTCCTCGTTTTAAGCAGAACTCGGGAAAACAACGTCGTCCAAAGAAAGATGTGCCATATTCCCGTTTGTTTTATTTACCAATCATTCCAAGACTTCAGCGGCTCTATGCATCAATGAGTTCAGCAGGCCATATGAGATGGCATAAGGAGAAAATAGCAAAAAGTGATGTTCTTTCTCATCCATCAGATGCTGAAGCGTGGAAACATTTTGATCGAGTGCATCCTTCATTTGCTGCTGAACCCCGCAACATAAGATTGGGATTATGTACTGATGGTTTTACTCCTTATAGTCAAACAGCTACACCGTATTCTTGTTGGCCAGTTATATTAACACCATACAACCTGCCACCAGAGATGTGTATGACTACTCCGTTCATGTTCTTAACTCTGATTATACCTGGACCACATAATCCGAAGGCAAAGATTGATATCTATTTGCAGCCATTAATTGATGACCTCAAATTATTATGGGAAGAAGGAGTGCTCACATATGACATATCAAAAAACAAAATTTTCTCCTTCGAGCTGCTTTGCTGTGGACTATCGGTGATTTTCCAGCTTATGGTATGTTGTCTGGTTGGAGCACAGCAGGGAAATTAGCATGTCCTTACTGCATGGAGAACAGTAAAGCTTTCACATTAAAACATGGAGGGAAAAATACTTGGTTTGATTGTCATCGTATGTTTCTACATGCTAATCATCAGTTTCGAAGAAATAAAGAAGCATTTGTTAAAAACAGAATTGAGCGATCACCTCCTCCACCCAGATTAAGTGGTGATGAGATACTCCAGAGACTTTCCAACATTCCAACAATTATTGAGTATCCAATGCTATCAGAATCTAAATTTCCGGGTTATGGTGTTCAACATAATTGGATTAAAAAAAGTATTTTCTGGACATTACCTTATTGGAGAACTAATTTGATAAGACATAACTTGGATGTTATGCACATTGAGAAGAACTTTCTGGATAATATTTTTAATACAATTATGGATGTTAAAGGCAAGAGTAAAGATAATGTCAAAGCAAGGATGGACATTAAAGAGTTTTGTCGGCGAAAAAATTTGGAGTTAGTAACAACAACTGACGGTAAAGTAATGAAGCCCAAAGCTCCTTACTCGTTCACGTTAGAGCAAAAAAGAATGATATGTCAGTGGTTTAAAGGTTTAAAAATGCCGGATGGTTATGGATCAAATATAAGCCGATGTGTTGACTTGAAATCTGCAAGGTTATTTGGACTCAAACTCAAAAGTCATGATTGTCACATAATTATGGAGGTTCTTCTTCCGATCATAGTCAGTATGTTACCCGATTACATATCAAATCCGTTGATTGAGCTTAGCATTTTCTTCAAAGATTTATGTTCATCTAAACTAAGTGAAAATGCTTTACGGAGGTACGAGGATAACATACCAATCATCCTATGCAAGTTAGAGAAGATATTTTCCCCCGGGTTTTTTTGATTCTATGGAACATCTTCCAGTCCATCTACCTTACGAAGCTAGAGTTGGTGGACCTGTACAATATCGTTGGATGTATCCTTTCGAAAGGTAAATGTGTTAAGATTTTTATTAATTACTCAATTTTTTTGAATCAGTTAAGATAACATATTTTTATTTGATTAATAGATATCTGAACAAGTTGAAGAAATATGTTAAGAATAAAGCACGACCAGAAGGATCGATATGTGAAGCATATTTATCTCAAGAAACAACACACTTTTGCTCCTACTATTTCGAGCCACATGTAAGGAGTACAAGAACAAAAATGGGTCGTAACATGGACTTCGATGTAGAAGAACAATCACATGCTACACTAACAGTATTTAGAAGGCAAGGAAAGCCTAGTGGCAAATGTGTTGAAAGATATCTCAACGATTTAGAAATAAATACAGCGAATTTGTATGTACTACTGAACTGTGAAGAAGTTGAGCCAATCTTAGAGTAAGTTCTTACATAATGTTAATAATAAATTAGTAATGTTTATTTAAAATACTTATGTATTATTTGTCAACAGGTATTTCGTAAGCAATTTGCCCTTGACAGATTCAAGGGAAATTGAGCAAGCTGTTGCAAATGAATTTCCAACTTGGTTCAGATCATATGTGAGTACATTTTTTTTTATAAATTTAAATCTTATTTATTATCAAAATTACTAAAATTTGAAAATATTTTTAGGTACAAAATCCTGATAACAAATGTTTCGATAAAGGTTTGCAAGCATTAGCATGGGGTCCAATGCGAAAAGTAAAAACTTGGCCAATATATATAGTGAATGGTTTCAGATTTCATACCAAATCGTGGAGTGAAGGAAGAAAAACTGAAAATTGTGGAGTATGTGTTAGAGGAAACACTCATGAAGAAGATGAGTGTGATTATTATGGTATTTTGAATGAGGTCCTTGACTTGGAGTACCCAGGGGAAGATGAGAACTTTGTATGCTTATTTAACTGTCAGTGGTATGATCCAGTACAAAATAGAGGCACAAGGGTTCATCCTGTGTATGGTTTAGTAGATGTTAAACATAGTAGAAGATACGGAAAGTTTGATCCATTTGTGTTAGCAAGCCAAGCTATTCAAGTTTATTTCAGCAAATATCCCAGTGGTCGCAGAGACAAACAAGATTGGCTAGCTGTCATAAAAACAAAAGCACGGGGAATAATTGATCAACAATACATTGTAGCAACTGCACATCAAGAGGATGAGATGTCAAGTTATATGCCTGTTGAAATTGAGGATATGCCAACTACAACCTCTACTATTGAAATGGAGTTAGAAGATGTCAATAGTTCAACTAGTTCAGAAGAAGAAGAGAACCAGGATGAAAGTGAAGATACTCTTGAGAGTGATGAAAATAGTTCTGATGATTCTGATTAGTTTCTGTAATTTAGAATTGTAGAATTTAAATGTTATGTAATTTTTATTACTGCTTAGAAATGATATTGTATTTTGCCACCTTGTCTTTTATTAACTGCTTCATTAACTGCTTTATTAACTGCTTCTCGTAATTCATTACCTGCTTCATTAACTGCTTCATTAACTGCTTTATTAACTGCTTTATTAACTGCTTTATTAACTGTTTTATTAACTGTTTCTTAATTATTTTTGTTTTAATATTGCAGATGGCTTCAGGCGACGATCCTCCTCGTAAATCATTTGCCTCAAAGTTCCGCCGGAAGAAGATTACGACTAGCAGAGTACCCACACAGACTGAGGTAGGTGAGGGGCCTTCAGTTGCACCAGATCTACCTACACCACCACCGCCACCACCTGCCAGGAGCCAGCAGCCTTCACCAGAGCAGGGTCAGGGACAGTTAGATCCACCTCTTGTTGCACCTCCATACTTCCCTGGCCACTTCCCTCCCAGCTCGACGAGTCCTCGCTTCCCCTCTCCAGATCAGACACATGCTTCTCCATTCTATCCATATTACCCCCCACCATCATCACAGGCTGCTGGTCCATCCACTGGTCCTCACCCTCCTTACCCTTACCCATATTACTACCCCTATCCGGTGCAGCATGAACAGGGTGGACCATCACGACCACCAGAGGTTGGCGCTACCGATCCTGCAACAGCAACAGATAAGCGTCAATACATCGAGCCTGACGGCGATAAGTAAGTTCAATTTAAGTTATTCAGTTGTTTTTATTTTGATATATTACATGTTATTGATAAACAAAGTCACTTGCAGCTTCAATCCTTCAAGGCCACCTATACATATGATCCGGGATATAATAAAGAATAAGTATGATGCTCCTTACTTATCCTGGAAGAAGATCCCAAAGCCTGTTAGAGATATGTGGTTTGGAGAATTTCAGGTATATTTTTTTTTGTATGATTTCAAATATATGATTTAATTTGTACTAATCTTTTTGATATTGCCTAAATTTGTACAGAAAGAATTTAGGTGGTTGCCTGAGTACAACACGAGGATCAGATCTAATTTTGAGAGGAGAGGAGCGACCCGTCTCAGAGACATGTTCACGGACATTAGAAAGTCCAGGCAGAGGCCTAATTGGATTGGAGAGGGCGTTTGGGCAGATTTGAGTAGTGCTTGGGCTACCCCGGAGTTTATAAAAATGAGAGAGCAGAATAAACAGAACAGAGCCTCTGACTGCGGCGGTTTAGGAAGCTCTCTTCATACTGGTGGATCTGTACCTCATACAGAACATAGGCGGCGACTGGTAAGTGTTTTGAATTGGTTTATTACATATATTTATGTTAGTATAACTAAGCATCAAATTTTCAGAAAGCGCACCTGGGTCGGGAGCCAACACCATTGGAGCTGCATACAAGAACTCATCAACATCAAGCTGACCAGAAGTGGGTTGATGAGAAATCTAAGAAGGCTCATGTGAGTAAAATTTTTTGGATTTTTAGAATAAATATTTATTTTAATAAAACTATTTGTAACTTGCAGGATGATTTCTTACGAGTTAGAGAAAGTAGGCAGTCCACTGGCGAGGGATCATCTTCTGGATCGGCCCATACTTCTGAGTATCAGACATGGTCAGAAGTTGTTGGTGGAAGATAGAGGGGGAGGGTATATGGCATGGGTTCACAAGCTTTTGTTATTGAGTCCAGTTCATACACCTCTGCATTCCATGATCCAAGTGGAGCTGAAGAATCTGTAAGTGAGAGGGTTGCAGCACTTACTAGAGAGATTGAAGAGATGAAAAGGGTTCAGAATGAAATGCAAGCAGAGTTGCAATCCTACAGAGCTGGAAAACAAAGGAAGAAGGACCAACAGGAGCAGCCATCTGCAGACAGTGAGGATACCGATGATGATTAGATGTTTATTATGTTTGATGAATGTATTAATTAGAACTTGTAAACTTCTGAACTGGTGATTGTAGCATTATTAAGAACCATTCTTGTATGAACTTGTGATTGTAATGTTGTGATGAATTTTGTATTTTCTGGTTGTGATGAATATAGCGGCGTGTTGCCCAACATATATATGCTTTTTCTGCAGGTTTAGACTTTAGGGTGAACCTCCCTCAAATAGAGGGGATGCTGTCAATTTTTTTTTTCAGGTGCTACAGGTTTCCGGCGGCTAACCGGCGGTTTGGCCGCCGGAAACTACGATACCGGACGGGTAAGATATAGCCGCCGGTGTTATTATTAAACCGCCGGTGAATACCGGCGGCTTACCGACGGTCACCGCGCGGTTCTACGATGGACGCACGACGGTTTAAAACCGTCGGTAATACCGACGGC
Organism: Dendrobium officinale; assembly: GCA_019514585.1. Taxonomy (NCBI): domain Eukaryota; kingdom Viridiplantae; phylum Streptophyta; class Magnoliopsida; order Asparagales; family Orchidaceae; genus Dendrobium; species Dendrobium officinale. Next base: position 30,185,546 of record CM033692.1, read on the forward strand.
TATAACCGCCGTCAAACCGCCGGTAAGTTACCGGCGGTCTAACGGCGCCGTCCGGCGGTCTAATGAACCAGACGACGCCAGGTTTAACCGCCGGAACACCGCCGGTACTCTGACCGGCGGTTTTCCGGCGGTTACATTACCGGCGGCCAAACCGCCGACAGACCGACGGTTGAAATTCCGGTGATCACCGGCGGTATGGGCCGCCGGAAAACCGCCGCAAAAATAAACCGCCGGTAAAAGGCCGTCGGAATTTGTTTCCTACGCCGTTTTTACCGGCGGTCACTAAACCGCCGTTAGACCGCCGGTAATTTGTAAAACCGCCGGTAATCTTACACTAACAGCCGGAAAAAACTGCCGGTTTTCATTGTTTTTCCTGTAGTGAGGGTCCTTCGTTTTTCTAGTCTGTGTTTTTTTTGCTATTTGTTTCCTATTTTCTGTAGTTTGCCTTTTTAGTCTGTTTTAGTTTCTATTTTCTCTTTTTCTTTTGTATCTGGACCCTCTTTTTGTGATGACAAAATGGGGAGTAGGGTGTGGTAGGAAAAAGCTGTTGGGTTTGGGGTTTGTAACTTTGAATTTCTAATAAACCTTTTTTTAAATTTTCCTACTTGTGTTTGTCATCATCAAAAAGGGGGAGATTGTTGCAAATCTAATTTTTTATAACTTATGTTTTAATGATTGACAAACACTATTCCTCTTGGACTACTTGTTGCTTCTAACTTTTCAGGAATCGAAGATCGGACGATCAAGAAGAAGCCAGTTCAGGATTGCGTAGGTTTAGGGTTGAGTCAGTCTGTACTTTTATTTTTCACCTTTTGAGTCTACTTGTAATGGTCAAAGAGACTGATACTAAGTAACCCTACACACACACACTTGAGAGATTTAGAATCTCTATTTTTGCTCACATCGGCCAGGCCGATCCCTTGGATCGTCCTGGACGCTCGAGTTCAAAACAGAGACTCTAATCAGGATTCTTAATTAAGGCAGCCGACATTAACATATCGGCCTGGATGATACGTGTATCGGCCAGGATGATAAGCTCAAAATAGAAAGAAGTAGCCACAATAGACAATTAAGGTATACTGTATTTTTAAATTATCGGCCAAGGACGATCCAAGGATCGGCCTGGACGAAATTACCAAATTATGCCTTAATTGATCAAGAAATCAAGGGAGTAATTAAGGATGATTGATACGATCATATCGTCCTGGACGATCGCAGGATCGGCAAGGACGATCTAGTCAAAAACCTTAAGTTACTTCAGGACGATAAATATCGGCCAGCAAAAAATAGGGCGATGCACAGGACGATTTGCCTCTGATTTGAACTGATCGGCCAGGATGATCATGAGATCGGCCGGGACGATCAAGCCAAATTTTAATCGTCCAGGAGTGTATCCAGGGCGATGCTCTGGCCGATCCTCTAAGTTTTGTACTGATCGGCCAGGCCGATGTCCGTATCGGCCTGGACGATAAAGTCGGCTATTTGTAATTAATGAGCTCCTTTGAAGCTCTTCTATTTAAGAGCTCTTGTTCAACGTTTTTCAATACCTTTGGCTGCTGCCTTGACCTGAGAAGACCTTGAGGAGAGAAAAAGAGAGAGGGAGAGAGAGAGGATCTTGTGAGGGGGAGCTTGTGAGGGGATTCACAAAGGTTGCTTCAAGAATCACTCTTCTTGTCTTTCGTCTGGAGTTTCTCGTCCGTGGAAGGGTCGGTAGAGGTAAGGAGTTTTCTTTTGGTTGAGGTGCTCTGCCAGCTTCAGGAGGAAGCAAAAGGAGGTAGGTTCTCTGCCTTGCCGGGGTGGCAAAAAGGAGGTTCTTATGAGGGCTTCTCCGCCTAGCCGTGGGGGCTAAAGGAGAGTCACGTTTTGTAGTGCAATACTTGGAGGGTGCCTCCAAGGAGTGGACGTAGGTCGAGTCGACCGAACCACTATAAATTTCTGTGTTCTTTTTCTTGCTTTCGCACTTTTTAATTCCGCATTTATTTATGTGGTGTGATTTGGTTTATGTAATTTTTATTCTTTGTGAAAAGAGTTTTTAAAATACAAATTCAAACCCCCCCCCCCCCCCCCCGCCTCTTGGTTAGCTTGGGACTAAATTCATAGGGCTTAACATCCCGAACGAACTTTCACCATAAGCATTACTAAGAACGACACTAAGCAAATTGCACATGATTATGATGAAAATGTTGGTGATGTCTTGGCAAACTTTGTTCTTCCTGGAGAATGTTCTTAATAGATCCATCACAAACAATAACTCTTTGATGGGTGAGATAGATATCACTTATAAGTAGATAGAAAAATTATTTATGTTCTTTTAAGGAGAAGGATGCTCTTCTTTAAAATGATCTAAGCCATAAATAATTACATAAGAAATTTTGTTGGAGAATTTGCCAATAATATAGATATTGGCTTAAAAGGTTGTAAGCAAAGATTTGAAGAGATTGTGATGAATTTAAAGACTCAAAGCCACAAACTTGGTGTTGAATTATAGTCTTATTTACAACTTGGAGCTTTCTTTGGCATTATTTGAGGTTTCTTGAAATGAGTTAGCTAGCTTAATTCTTTAATCTCAAGTAAAGATTGCAAAATTTAGGTTGCTTTAGGTTGCTTTAAAGCAATGCATTAAAGATAGAGATGAGTTTTCTTCTTAATGATTCAATGTAATAATTATTATTGAGTTCCTTGAATATACGATACAAACATAAAAAATACTAAATATCAAGAAGACTTTTTTTTTGCTTACATGTTCTAAGGAAACATGACATGATCAATAATACATGTAAATACTAGACATTTTTCTACTTTAATGTCCTGAACTGGCTATGTGAGAAGGCTATTGATGCTCTATTTTTGCAGTGTACATATGTGAGAAGTACCTAGTGAAGTAATACATTATTGTACATATTCTAACATAGTTTGGTAAGGGTAACCCGCTAAAATTCTTGCATTTATACTTTTTGCATGTTCCTATGAATGTTCTATATGCAAGTAAGTATCTAAATCTTTTCTTAAGTGGTTTCTAGGAGGACTATGTGCATGAATGAAAAATCTAAAAAAAATTATCTTGTAGTGCCACAGTGCTAAGGTTGGCGATATTGTGACATTAAGACCTATCTTTTTGCCAGAATAATTTAAAAATGTTGTGTTATGATATCAAATGGAGAGCATTACGATGCTGTAAAGTTTAGCGCCACTGTACCAAGTCCAAATCTTCTAAAAATATTAATTTTTGAAAGTTCAGTGATTGGCAAAGACACCAAATAAACTTGAGAATTGCACAATAAGATGTAGGTGAATTTGCATCTTAAAACTTCTCAAAATCATTTGAATTATAAAATAAATTAGATTTTAATGCGGAAGCAAAATTATAACTTAAAATAAATATATTTTTTTGTGTTTTTAGATTTTATAAGAAAATCAAATAATAAATTTTTTTGTACATTTCAAGCCAATATTTGAATCACAATCAACTCTCCCATGTATAATCGCAACCAAACTAAAGTAAATTAAATTGCACATAAATAAAATTATAGAAAGCAAAATGTGCAAAGTAGGGTTTGCAAACAAATCTTATGAATTTTAATTTTGAGAAGTGTAAGTGTGTATATGAAAAGCTTAGCTTTTTGGAGGTAAAGTAGTCCTAGTATATGATTGAGAGAAAGAGAGAGTCTAATTTTCTAGATAGTGAAAATGAGATTTTTCAAATTCCTGCTTCCCTCATTTTTCACTTTCCATTTGGGTGGCAGATGATCGTCGTCCCTCCACTGGCTTCAGCTGGATCAGATGGAAGACAACCTCCTAGCAACGTCTGGTTCCTAGGCGAATATTTGAAATGGATTGGAGGTCCCTGGACGATCTTCTGGTGAAATTTTTAATGGCAGTTTGAGAGGACAATTTGTTCTAGGTGTTCATAATAAGATATTCAAAGATATACCATTAATGATTAATGAAGGAGGACTATTAAATATAAGAAGATCTCAATAGTGGTTGGTAAAGGTAAAGATTTAATGGTTGATGATGGGTTCAAAAGTCCAAAAACTGCTAGCTACAAAGTCATAATTCAAGGAGCCATTGCAAAATTTGATTCAGAAGCTTCTTCTTCAGATGGTTTAAAGATTTATTCAAAAATGTTTTATAATTCCATCTTGCTTCTTGGATATCCAATTAATTTTGTTTTGAACAATGTTCAGAGTGTATCTTCCGTGGTTGGTAAATTCAGTGAGAATGCTGAGAAGGTTTTTGACATTATTCTTGAGAAGGTTTCTTCTTTACCTTTGGATGATCGTTAGAAGGTTCGTCAATGTGCTTCTAGTGAAATTAATTTCATGAGTCAAGAGAATATTAAATTAAATTCTCTTGTTAAGGAAATTTCGGTTGGAAATGTAATGCCTATTACTTCGAGCAAAAACCAAATATTACAATTGACAATATGGAGTTTGGTTCTTATCTTACGGAGGATGGGAAGGAAGTAATGTTTAACTTTGAAAAAGAGGAGGAGAATACAAGGAAGTTGGAGAATGCGATTATTGTCAAGGTGTTTGGTGATAATATACATTTTCATATGATATGCTTTGAGTTGAGAAGACAGTAGACTCGGTTTGGTAAATTTCACATAACAGGGTTGGGCTTAAAATGGGTGTTGTATTCGTTTGAAGAATCTATAATCATGGAGTGTATTCTGAAGGAAGGACCTTGGTATGTTAAGGGACATATAATCAGTATTGATAAATGGTCACCTAATTTCTCTATATCTTTGTTTAAAGGGATGTCAGCAATGGTGTGGATTAGGATGTTGCGACTCGAGCTCACGAGTTTTATATTTTTGATGATAAGAAACATTTTTATATATCATAATATTTTTCATTATATATTTGTTTGTATGTATACTAACATTTCAAAAATACCATGCAACTCAAACAAAGAATTAGAGCTCAAGATTGGGTTGAATAATGTTATATTTTAAAGGGTTTGTAATATTCATTGATATAATTTTGATTTCTTGAGTCAAGTCCTATAAGAGTGTATGCTTGCTTGGTGACCATGCACACACACACTCAGGGGAGTGAGATCTAGTCAAAACCAAACGTTAAGGCTTTGAATTAATCATACTGAATGATCAGCTCAGAGAACTAATCATACTGGATGATTTTGGAAAAGAGCAGCCAATGATAATTTAGGCAAGGATTTAAGTTTAAAATTTTTTTCTAATCATCCCGGACGATCTAAATCATCCCGAACGATCAATACAAATCATGCCTAAATTCATCATGTGATTATGAGATTAATTATGGTTAATTTTTTCAATCCGATCGTTCTGGATGATCTGTATATCATATAGGATGATGTTTGCCGACATACTAGATTTTCATATATCGTTCAAGGAGAAATACCATATTTTTTCTTCTAATCATTTTGAACGATCCACAATATCATCCTGGACAATTTATACAAATTTGTACTGATCATACTGGACTATCCTAACATCGTCCGGGACTATTAGGTCAAATTCTGCATATCGTACTGGACGATCCTGAGATCGTCAAGGATGATTTTTGGTGTTCTAATTGAGTTTTAGGGTTTTATGAAACCCTCCTTTTAAGCGCATCGTACGAGACAATCCTGCGATCATCCTGGATGATATTTGACATTGAAATTGAGTTTTTAGGGTTTTCAGAGGCGCTCTTTTTAGGCACATCGTACATGATTGTCATGCGATCATCCTGGATGATTTTTATTGCCAAGATTAATTTTTAAGGTTTTTTGAAGCCCTCTATTTAAGCTTTATAAAGGCACTTGGTAAGTTGCTTTGGCAGCCATTGAAGCTTTGTTCTTCTAGAGGAAACATGAAGAGAGAACTTTAAAGGGAGAGAGGAAAGGGTAGAGTTTGAGAGAGGGAGAAGATCCTTGGAAGGGATTTTAAGGGAGTGTGAAGGGGGTTTCACATGGTTGTTGCGGAAAGCTTGCACCTTAGTACCATCAGATTCAAGGTTCGTCTTGAGGGAAGTTTTGGGAAGAAGAAGATCTCTTTGGTATCAAAGGGCCCGGCTAGTTCGCCGCACCAGGGAAGGTGGAAGTGATTCTGTAAGGGCTTCTCTGCCTAGCTGTGGGGGCTAAAGGAGAGTCACTAAAGGTTTAGTAAAATACTCAGAGGGTGCCTCTGAGGAGTGGACGTAGGTCAAGTTAGACCGAACCACTATAAATCTGGTGTGTTATTTCCTTTATTATTTCTGCACTTTATTTTTATTACGATTAAATACTTGTGTGAAATCTCTAATTAATCTTTTTATTATTGATTTATTTTGTTTTTGCTGTAACATATAAAAAGATTTTTCTTTTTGTTAAAAAAGTTTTTTAAAAATCCAATTCACCCCCCTCTTGGTTAGCCTCAAGACTAGTTCATAAGGGCTTAATATCCCTGACGAACTTTCATAGGATGCCTAATCTATCTTTGTAGTGTTTGGATGAGATTAATGTGTATAGAATAGCTTCTCAAGTTGGAAAACCTTGTTTGTTAGATGGGAATATGTTTTAATGGGGAAGGAGATAGTTTGTTAGAGTATGTGTTTGGATCTTATTGGATAGCCAGCTTCCCTTAGGTGTTTGGGTGGAAGGGAGTGCGAGCATTTTAAAAAAAAAAAATGAGGGAGTTTCTAAGCTCTATTTTGAGTGTGGTAAAATTGGGTACTTTAAAATAAATTGTTCTAAAGTGAGTTTGGAGATGGCTAAGAAGGATGTGGAACTAGTGTTATCCAAGGATGCTAGGGTCCATGATTCTAAAGGAGATGGTGTTAATAGAGATAATGAGAATACTGGTGCTGGATATGGGCATTGGTTAAATGTTAATTATGGAAAGGGAAGATTCAAAAATGTTGATATGATGTTGAAGAAGTTAGTGGTATTTCTACTACTAGTAGGAATGTTCCTGTTTATTTAGCAAGGAAGACTCCTATAGTTGATTCTAAAGTAGATACTATTCTGGTATAGAGAGTTAAAATTTGCCTTGGATCTTCATCTATTCAGACTGCGGTGTTGGATGTTGTTCTGGTGCAGAAGGATGAATGTGTTATTGGTAAAGATCTTGTTGTTTTTCCATCTGGTGTTGCTGTAGATTCTGGAGGTGATTAGTGTGGAAAGCCTTTATCTACTTCTGGTAATGACCGTTAATAAATCTGAGCTGCATTCTGGTATGGGAAGGGGGGGGGGGGGGGGGGGTGTCTCAGGTTGTTGAGTTGGTGGGCAATTTAGGTGGTATTATGGAGGAGGTGGTGAGTTCTTTTATTGTGGGGATTCATTGGTTATCTGGGCTCAATGTGGTTGGGGTTGGAGTTGGTGTAGGGGGTGTGGTTTTGGAGGAGAATTTTGGGAAGGAGAAGAGTAATTCTTTTCATAATGATTTTGTTGATGATTTTAGTTCGTCTGGATAAAGTTAAACTTCAAAAAGAGCTTAAATCTCTTGGATTGGGTAATATAATTACTCGAAACATGAAGAATGAAATTGAAAAGGATGAAAGGAATGAGGGTCTTGAATGGTCTAGTGGAGGTCTGATTTAGCTTTATTCTCTGTTATTGATGCTTCTTCTCAATCTATTATTGGAAAGATGATTGTGACTAATAAAAAAAGTTGGTTAATTTCATTGGTGTATGGTAGTAGAGACATTTAAAAAAGGAGATCTTTATGTGATTTCTTGGAGTTGAATTCATAGAAGGATCTCCCTTTCATAATTGGAGGAGATTTTAATTGTATTTAGTTTTAAGAGGAGAAAAGGTGGTGGGGGGGGGGGGGGGGGGGGGGGGGGGAGTTTGTTTGTTTTCTCTCAAGGTTTGAAGGACATGAAGATTTTTATGAAAAAGAATGGCTATCATAAGATTGGACTTGTGGGTCCTAAATTTACCTGGTGCAAACAATAAGACAATAAGAGCTCGCATTTTAGAAAGGGTTGATAGGTGTTTTTTTTTAAATTTTTATGGCAGTAAATTCAATATATCTTGCTTCGGTAAGACATCTTTCTAGAATGGCTTTACATCACTATCCAATTGTATTAGAGTTTTACAAACCTGTTATTTTGCATAGTAGAGTTATTTCATATGAAGATGTATGGTCTTCTTATCATACAGCATCGGCTATTGTTGCTAAATCATGGAATAATGCAGTGGGAGATGATCCAATACTTGCATTGAATTTAAAGTTCATAAGGCCTTTAAGAGCTTTGATTTTATGGAGTAAAGCCAAATTAAAGAACCTTAATGTGTTGAAGGATTCTTTGAAAAAAGAAATAATTGAATTGCAATTGGAGGAGGATGAAGGAAATTTTCTTGAAGATAAATTGGTCTTGTTGAGATCCAAGATTAATGAACTTAATGATACTCTTGCTCGGCTAAACACTTGGTGGAAGCAAAGGGAAAAAGAAAAATGGATGGAGGAGGGAGATTCTAATACTAATTTTTTTCATTCTTTTGCTAATGCAAGGAGGAATGCAAATTGGATTAAACAAATCAAGGATGAAAATGGAGCTTTGATTGAAGATCAAGTGGAGATTGATGATATTTATCATGGGGTTCTTCAAAGATAAATGGAGGGAGAGGCATTGTGTGCTTCATGGCTAGCCAAAACCAATTCAATCAATTTGTGAGGATGACAAAGTTAAACTGGATCATATTTTTTCTAAAGAAGAGCTTCATGTAGTGGTGGATGATTTGGGTAGTGATATTTCTCCATGTATGGATGGAATTACTTTTTCATTTATCAAGAATTTACTGGAAGATCATTCATGAAGATGTGTGGAAAACTATCAACCATTATATTTGTGACAGGTAATATGTCCCCTACTTGGAAAGAAACTTTAATTGTGCTTATCCTCAAGGTGAATAACCTTATAATTCCTTTTAAGTTTTGCCCCAGTAGTCTTTGTTTGTTTATTTACAAATTGGTGGCCAAGATGTTGTTAAATAGATTGGAGGGGGTCTTTCATAATATTATTTCTAATGAACAAGCAGCGTTTTTAAAAGGATGCTCATTATCAAATCATGTTTTACTGGCTCATGAAGTTCTTAATAAGTTTAGATATTCCAAAGCTAAAAATGGTCAAGTCGCTATAAAAATTGATATGTAACAAGCATACTTTAATTTTCCTTTGAGGCAAGTGTTCAAGTATTTTAATTTTCCTTTGAAGTTTTCGGAACTTGTATTATAGTATGTTATGGAACCAAAATTCTCTATTTTGATCTATTGGAAAAATTTTGATTGGATTGAGGTTAAACGTGGGTTTAGACAAGGATGTCCCCTATCCCATTATCTATTTATAATATGTTCTAAGATTTTATCTAATGCTTTTAGTAAAAGTGCTTGTAAGATTGGAATCCAAATTGGTCCAAGTGCTCCCAAAATCACTCATTCACTTTATGTAGATGACATTCTCATCGAATTAGAATATAGCATCAAGAGTATGAATAAGGTGAAAGTATTTTATACAAATACTATAGATGGTCGGGCCAGAAGGTGAATGTGAGTAAATTGGCTATTTTTTTGGGGAAATCTGTCAAGTTAAAAAGAAGAAAAACAATTTCTTAAATGCTGAATTTTAAAATTGTTAATGAAATGTGCTATCTTGTAGTGAAAATAGCTTTAAAAAGACTGGTAGCCTCAGATTTCCATAAGCTGATGGAAGTAGCTTTGAATAAATTGAATACATGGGGGAAGAAATTTATTTCTTTGGAAGGAAGGATGATCCTGGTGAAAATTGCTTTTCTTTCTCTTCTATTTTTTTTGTCAACGTATTCTTTAGTTCCTTTGGAAGAAATGAAATAGTTTTATAAGATGTGCAGATGTTTAATATTGAAGAAACAAAATGGCAATCAAGGTATGCATTATGCTTCTTGGAATATGTTATGTAAACCAAAAGATAAGGGTGCTCGTGATCTATTTCCTGTGGTTACTAAATTGGGACCACATTATGCTAAATTTTCATGGATATTCATTGTGAATCCAAACTCTTTGCTGAATCAAAATTTAAAATTGAAATATGTAACAAATATTTGGAATGCAGTGGTGAAGAAGGGGAGATCTATTACTTTTTTTTAAATGCTAATATTGCATAGAAGAAAAAACAAGGCAAAAACCTAGGTACAAACTACTGATAGTCTATAGCACTAACACAGTCTTCTTTTAACATAACACAAAAGAAAGAAGGTAGTTCACTATCACAAAATAATTCCCAAAGAAAATAAAAAAAAAAGAGCATGATTAGCACATAAATCAGCTAATCTATTACAACTACGATTAACCCAATGAAAGATCACATTATTTACCTTGTTAAGAAATGATGAATCTTCAAGATCCAATCTCCTATCCACATTCTTCGGTATACTGTGCATTTTGTGAAGACTTTCTATAACATTTTATTGTCCCCTTCTACTATAATGCCTCCAACATCATCAAATTTGTTACGTATAATATCCGTAAGAGCTGAAACAACGGATAACTCCAGCTGGGCAATGACCCAATGCGTTTTCTTTCTCCCAAAAGCAAGAAGAAACCTTCCTTTACAATCCCTTACAATACAGCCAATACATGCCTCATAATTCCCTTTAAGTGAAGCATCAAGGTTAATCTTAATCCAATTGGGTGGAGGAGGTTGCCATTTACTTAAAGACAGTCCAAGGGACTGATTGACAACCCAGTTCTTTGATTGAACAAGATGTTGTTTATCCTTGCTGAAAAAGCTAATAATTGAAGTAGCAATAAACACTTCACTAACTTCCGGATTCCCATGATTAAACTTATTTCTATGATTCCAAACAAACCAAATAGCAGTAAAATACAATTTTACCATCATCATATTCCCATCTTTGAGCTTCTGAAGACTATTCCAGCAGTCTTCCCATCCATTGAAAACTGGAACCTGGAATCCCCATCCTCTCATCACATACAACACCTTCTTGAGTTTATAGCAGCTGGATGAAATATGATTGATATCCTCCACAATTCCACATCCCATTGGGCAACAAGAATCATCAGCAAGTTTCCTCCTGAATAAGAAATCACCTGATGGAAGAGCATCAGTAAACATTCTCCAAATAAAGACCTCCACTCTTGCATTTAAGCCCATTTTATAAACCCATCTTAATGGCATCATTTCTTCCAGGTTTTTGAAGTTATCTTGCATAATTAATGCAGATAATGACTTACCAGACATCTTATGTTTCAATTCCATACAATCCTCCTCCAAACAAGGATCAATCTTAACTTCACAAATGAGATCAACAAGATCTATCCCAAAGAACAGAAATAGTTTTTCATGGTCCCAGTAGCCATCTGAACTGAAACTGTCCAGAGAAACATCCTCATCTTCAAAACAACCCACAAACGTTGGCCATTTGAGTAAGGACTTATCTAAAATCCAGGTATCCTTCAGCATTTTAATTTTAGAACCATCACCAATTCTACATCTAACATGATCCTTGAGTGCATTCCATCTTGATGACATTATCTTCCACATAGAGGAACTGCTCCTACTCAGCCCATAGCTCCACCAATTAACACCATATTTAGCAATAAGATGTCTGCTCAACAGTGACTCAGGTTTATCAATTAATTTCGAAGCAAACTTTGCTCTCATGGCATTCCTCCTAGCCACAACAGAATGTACATCCCAGCCACCAAACTGTTTAGGCTTACAAATTTGTTCCCATGCTACATAATGAATACCCCTTTTGCCATCAAATTTGTTCCAAATGAAATCTCTACATATTTTCTCAAATTCCATCAGCGTCTTCATTGGAATCATAGAATGAGACATGACAAACAACGGAAGTGAAAGAGAAACCGATTTAATTAAAACCAAACTACCGGCTAAGGAAACAAATTTATTCCCCCAAGCATTAATTCTTTTACTGTACTTGTCCAATAAAACTTGAAAGTCCTCCTTCCTTAACCGTCTTAATGCCAATTTGATGCCCAAATACTCAAATTCATTAACCAGCTTGATACCCATAAATTTGGAAATATGTATTCTTCTCCTTCTATCCACCGAGCTGCCACAAACCAAGGAAGATTTGTGGTAATTTATATTTTGACCAGTCCACTTACAATAATTCTTCATAATCTCTCTAACCTTTTTCATGACATTATATTTGGCTTCAAAAAAAACAGTAAAATATCATCTACAAATAAGAGGAGGTGAGAAATATTCTGGGCATTAGAAGAGATCCTAATACCCACATCAGAACCCCTGCTATGAAAGGCATTAGAAAGCAATTGGGAGCAAAGAATAAAAGGAAATGGTGATAAAGGGCATCCCTGACGAAAGCCACTCTTTCCCTCAATCCAACTAGAATTCATTCAATTGATCATAATAGAAAAACCTTGGAGTTGTAATACACTCCAACACTAAATGAACAAACCTTGAAGGGAATCCTAATTCAAGCATTATTTTCTCCAAAGTAGACCAGCACATGCTTTCATATGCTTGCTCCATGTCCACTTTAACAGCCAAGAAACCATTGCAAGCCTTGGAAAATCTCATTTGTTAAAAACCTCCTAAGCCAGAAGAAGATGATCAGAGATTGCCCTTCCTCTTATGAAAGCCGCTTGCTCCTCAAAAATGATCCTGGGCATGACTCCCAACATTCTGTTCAATAAAACTTTAGCAACAATTTTATAAATTGAATTGCATAAGCTTATAGGACGGTAAGCCGAAGGAGTACTTGGATTAGGAGATTTAAGAATGAGCACAACTAAGGTGTTTTTCCAATCTTTATTCATTAAACCGGTGGAAAAAAATTGCTTTACAGCTCTCACCACATCCATTCGAATAGTATTCCAAAAAGCTTTAAAGAAGGAATGAGTAATTCCATCAAAGCCCTATTACTTGGAGAATATTTTTAAATGGTGCGGCATGTCATTGGAAAATTGTAAGGTGGAAAGTTTATACTGGATATTCTATTAATATTCTTCATAATGCATGGATTCTTGATAGAATCTCTAAGTGGCCTACGTTTGTACTTGATTTAGAAGATGTGGGTTATGGCCTTAATAACTTTATATCAAATGGAGTTTGGAACATGCCTCAACCTCAAAATTATTTTGGAAAGTATATTGAAATTATTTTGCAAATTCAAAATTTTAATAATGATTGTATGGATCTAGTGGAGCTAAAGATAAAAGTTGCGGGAAAGGCCGTTGCTGCTTTGCATAGGAGGCTTCAATGGATTATGCATGAGGTAATGATTTCTAGAGTTGGATGAAGAAGATTTGTTTGAGACATCATGTCAAATTGCTTTGGTGACATCTTTTTAATGATGCTCTTCCTTCCAGTACTTTTTTTATGTATAGAAGATTGCTTGATTATTATGGTTTTCCGAGAGGCTGCAATATTATGGAGGATACAAGCCATATAGCTGCGGGATGTGAAAAATTAAGGGAAATTATAGAAGTTCTAAATAAATGGGGATATTAAGTTCTGGTGCTCTCTAATTTTTTAATTGTACAAATGGATTGAGAAGGTTATCAGTTACTAATTCTTTCATTGCAAACATTTATTGTACAACTATTTTTCTATCTTGGAAAAGTATAAGTAAATTGGTTCATAGGGAAAAGGTGGAAATTTGTAGTAGTTATTACTGCTAATATTGTGTCTACGGCTTTTTGACATCAGCAGGTTTTTTTTTTGTTAGAACCCATAGAGGGGTCTACATGTTAAATAAAAAAAAAAATTATCAAGTCCTTAAAGGGGACCCTCAGCTCCCTACTACTCAAATGAGCTACAAAATAAAGTAAAAGAAAACCTACGAGCCGATAGTCCCCACTAAGCATAAATATAAGGAACCCTATAAACATGCTAAAGATTCTAAAGAGAAGCATCCAAAAAAGAAAGATACATATAGGAACATGATGCACAATCTTTCTGTAAAAAAATTCTGATCACATCCATAAATTAAGCTTCTAAGAATCAAAAGGGCTGCAACACAAAAAAACTCAAATACAAAGAAGCAGAGTAATAATATAAAAGTAAATTAAATAACTGAAGAGTAGAATAATAACAAAGGATATTACCCATACAGAGCTCCCGAGTAAAAGACCTCCAAAGTTAAGCAAAAGGTTAACACCTATGAAAAATTAACACTATAATAATGAACCAGGGAATAATAGCAAAGCAAAGTATAGAAAAATATTAATAGGAAGGAAAAGGTCAAGCCATGTAGGCAAATAACAAAAACCTACCCAAACCACCTTTGAAACAAAATAAGGGTACAGGAAAAATGTGCTCAAGATAGAATAAAACCAGCGTACATCACTTGGGTAAACCCAATGTCGCTCCATCCTACCACCCAGCCTAACCGAAAACCCCCTAACAAACAGCTCCAAAATGCCTCAAGATAAGCCCATAGAGATGGCAGTCACCCACACCCAAAAAGAGCCAATCCTGGAATAAAAATAATACAACACAAAATAGAAAACAAGGGCCTCAACATGCAAACACATAAGGCCCCCGACCAATAGCAACAGCTTAATCATAACCACCCATAAAGCCAATAGCTAAAAGCTCAGCTAAACTGAGACAAGGAGACGCCCAGACCAACCTAGCAGACCACCATAAACCACCTAGCAACCCCCATACCATAAAAAGCCAAAACAACAATATTATAGCACGAGCTCCAGCCAACACTCCCATAAATATCCACCGCCCCAAAAACCAGCCAAAGATAAGTCCTATAACAATATCAGGAGGTAGGAGAGCAACAAATAGGAATACCATTAGTAATAAAAACTAGTGCAATCATAAATCAAGCCTAAAATCCTAAAAAAAAATCAACTAGAATGTGAAACACACTTCAAAATGCCACCAGCAAATTACATTCACCCTGGAAATAAAGGCAAAGACATGAAGAAAACCATAAGCCTAATACATAAATGAGAAAGACTCCAAAGACAAGCTCCAATAGAATAACCACACTAGGGCCCCATAAAAATTCAGAACCATAAGAAGTAAGCCAACTAAGCCTAACCACCAGCAGGAAACCATAGAAAAATACTGTAGCAAATAGGAAAACCCCATAGGAACTAATAAAACACCAACTTACCTCCTGGCATAAGGCCTACTTATTTTATCCAATCTTAAAAGCCCTTTTAAAGGGATAAGTAAATTAGCCTCCATAAAAAAAACCAATAAACAATCAAGCCCGTTGTTAAAATCGACAAGCCAATTAGTACAAGCATTACTCTCCCTAAACACTTGAGAAAGGGAAACATTAACAAAGATCATCTAATGTTTAATTTCCTTAACCAGATAAAAAGCTGCAAGATTGCAAACAGAATCCTCGACATTGTTAATGCACTAAATACTATGAATAGAATCAACCTCAATCTGAATGTTAGTAATATCAAGAGACATACAAATTTTTTTAGCCCATAAAGGATAGCATTAAGTATAGTAAGATGTAAATTACCATCGTGTAAAGTTCCCACAAATGCCAAAGTAACATTCCCTTGATTGTCTTTGATGATGCCACCACACGCCAGGATGGTATAATTATTAGAACCACCAACATTCAGTTTGTACCAGTCCAAAGAAGATTTAACCCAGCACACAAACCGAGGTTCAAAGTTAGGCAAAACCTCAACCAACCTGATGCCTAAATCAGTAGCATCGAAGTAGTAGTTTTTGAAGCTCTTGATAGAAAGCAAATTAATAGAAAAGAGACTTAGGACTTTATCTTTAATATTTTTTTTATAATCCTATGATAGTTCATTTTAATACCATTAAAAAGGGAATTGTTTTCTCTCCATCCTTAAGTACCACAAAATAAGAGAAGGAATAATATTTCTAATATGACCTTCAAAATTAACAAACCAAGAATTAAGCAAAACATAAATACAAAAATTAACATTAAAATAGTTTAATTTTAAAAGATTATCAAAATTACTCTAGGTTTTAATAGCTAGAGGACCCGAGAGAAAATCATGATGCATATTCTCCACATAATAACAATATTGGCACTCTTTGATAGTAAAATAAAACCCCTTTTGACAAAAAATACATCAGTAGGAATGAATCTATTTAAAATTCACCAAATAAAAATAGCAACAATAGATGGAATACTTTTATGCCAAATATTAGAAAAAATATTATTAATCGCATTCTTGGTTCTTAATACATGCCAAATATATTTTAATTTAAAAACCCCATCTTTAGACAACTTACATAATAAAAGATTCTCTAAATCCAAGTTCAAAGGAAGGTTCAGGATTGGTTGAATAATATAATCAAGAATCGCATTAGTAAGTTTATCATTATACCAACAATTATCATTAATGAAAAGATTTACCTTAACCGCAGTAATATAAGAGGTATTAATGATGGAATCATCAGAATGATTACCCAACCATTGATCTTTGTAAAAGAAGATGTTTCCACCACCAAGCCTTCAAGAAAGAAGAGGCTCAACAACCCATTTAACCTTGTAAAGCCTTTGCCAACTTTTAGAATCACCTATATTAAAAGAACAAACAGTAGGATGCTTCTCTATACAATATTTGGAATACATGAACTTAGCCCGCAGGCTCACTTTATCACAAAAGCTATAACATAACTTAAAGGAGAAAGCATAGAACAAATCAAACATACACTTACACCCCAAGCCACCATCCTTCAGCACACACCACAACACTTGTCCCAAGAGCACCAAGTAATTTTAGTGTTGTTATTAGTCCCTTTCCAAAAAAAATTTATTAAGAATTTTATCAATTCTATTACACACCATCTCTGTGGGAAATAGAGTTTGAAAGGAGTAAACAGGGAGAGAACAAAGAACACATCAAATAAGAGTAAGCCTATCACCAAACTCAAAAAATTTGAATCCTAAGACAAAATCTTATTCTATTCTAAAGTAATTAAATCATCAAATAGAAAAGACTTCTTTCTACCTTTAAAAAGAGGGATACCAAGATACTTAATAGGTAAGTGGCCTTGCACAAAACCAATGAGGTCTTTGATAGCCATAATACAAGCATTAGGAACCTTATTAGAAGCAATGAAACAACACTTCTGATTTTTCAAGGAAAGCCTACTAACCTTTTCAAAGTTATGGAAGAAATCCAGAAGTCCAATAATCCTATTAAGAGAAGCATTCATAAAAATGATAAAATCATCATCAAAACATAAATGAGAGATAGGGAAACCCTCCAAAGTCCTAAAATAAAGGCTAGGGCAATTCTGAAAGATGTCGATAATGTTGAGATAGTTGCTACTTAGTTCTTGCTTGTTTGATATTCTTGCAACTTGTATATTTTTTATGATTAAAAATATTTTTTCCTTGATTATTATTTCTTCTATCATATTTTGGAAGAATTGTTTTGCTCTTTTGTATACTAACATTTTAGGGAAATCATACTCTGGAGGTTCCATTTCTTCCCAACATTTCGTTCAGACAAAATTTCAAATTTTTTATAACTGATCGTATCGGATGATGACATCATTATATGTACACCATCTAGAGTACAACATATTGGTGTTCCTTTTCGTATAGATAAAATTTTAAAATTTTTTAACTGTTCATCCTAGGAGAACTTAGTTTGTACTAGACGATAATCAGGTACAAAATGATTTCGTACTAATTCACAATAGGTTCGTATGCAACATTTTTTGAACTATTCATATGTATGAAATAAGATCGTATTGTACGATCATGTATGTTCAAAAATTAAAAAATTTAGTTTTTCGGATGGGTTTTTGTGTCTTTTGTATAAAAAGTCCACTAAAACTTACATAAAAAAGTCTTATCTTCATAATTTTTCAAGGGCAATTAAAGGAGAGAGTGTGTGAGAGAGTATTTGAGAGAGATTTCTTGCAAGTGGAGTGTGAAGGGTTCACAAGGTTACTCAAAGGTATGGATCTTTTTATAATTATGGTTATTACTCTTCCTCTTATCTTTCAAGATTTCTCGTGAGAAGATCTTTAGAGAAGATCCGGTTCTCTACCGACACTTGGAGAGGTGAGTGAACAGAAGATGATTTTTTGCCGACACTTAGAGAGTATGAACAACTGATGGTTCTCTACCGATACTTAGAGGGTATGAAAGGACAACAATTCTCTATCGACACTTGGAGAGTGTAAATAGCCAACGGTTCTCTTTCGACACTTGGAGGGTGTAAAAGGATGATAGTTCTCTGCCGACACTTGGAGAGTGTGAACATCCAATGATTCTCTACTGATACTTGGAGGGTCTGAAAGGATGATAGTTCTCTACCGACACTTGAAGGGTGTGAAAGGATGACGGTTCTTTGTCGACACACTCTAAGGGTGTGAAAGGACAATGGTTCTCTGTCACACCAAGGATTGGTGGAAATGAGTTTTGTAAAGGGTTCTCCGCCTTACTATGGGGGAAAAAGGAGAGTCACTTTTGGTAATAGTGAAAATACCTTAAGAGGGAGTCTTCAGGGAGTGGATGTAGGTTGTTTTTGACTGAACAACTATAAATATTTGTGTCATTTAAATTTTTGCATTTTTTTTACTTCAAGTTTTTATTCTATGGTTGAAAAGTTATTTTTAAACTTTAATTAACTTGCTACAAATCTTAAAAGGTTTTCAATTTAAAAATCCAAGAATTGTTTTTAAAATTACCAATTCACCCCCCTCTTGGTTAGCCTTGGAACATTAGCTTAGGTTTAATAACCTAATCAAGATTTAATAAGTGGTATCAAAGCCTTATTTCAAATCCATAAGCTTAGACTACTTTTTAAAAAATGAGAATGTCTACTTTTGGAAACTGGAACACACCAGAAGGTTACTCGATCACTAGACCTCCTTTGTTTGATAATATTCATTTCGATCTTTAGAAAATATGTATATCAACATTTTTATAGTCACTATATTATTATATGTGAATCTTAGTTTAAGAAGGGTATACAAAACCAACTAGACTGGTTAATGGCGTTAGAGTAGAAATATTCTTTACTGAATGGATTGTAAAACAACATGACTTAGCACGGTTAAATGCTAAATACTTAAACAATTTCTTTTATGCACTTGAATTAGAATATTACATGCAAGTTTTCACTTCTAAAAGTGGAAAGGACATATGGGATAGACTTTGTATTACTTATAAAGGGATAAATGAAGTAAAGCAATTTGGATTAAACATCTTGTTACATGATTATAAATTATTTTGCATAAAACTAAATGAACCCATTTCTAAAATGTATACAAGATTTATGCAAATTATCACTTCTTTATATGCATTAGGTAGGGAACTAACAAAAGCTGAAATAGTTAATAAAATTCTTCATTGTTTGCCTACTATTTATGATGCTAAAATAACTACTATTACAGAATGTTTATCTAAAGATTTGAATGTTTACTCTATTGATAATCTTCTTGGTTTACTAATTGCCTATGAGCAAGGAGTGAGTCAAAGGAAGATTGATGCAGGTGAACAGTGAAAGGAGAAGAACATTGCACTAAAAATTGAGGAATCAGAGAGTGATTAGTCACAACCTGAGGATGAGGATGATATTTCCTTGATGAATAGGCAATTCAGGAGCTTTCTTAAAAGGAAGCAGAGGAGACGTCAGTAGTGGAACAAAGGTAAATTTAATAAGAATGTTAAGGTTTCTAATGATGTAATTTGCTATGAATGCAGGAAACCTGGACATATAAAATTGGATTTCCCCAATCTCAAAGCCACTCCTAATAATGAGAAGGTATAGGAGGGAGGAAATGGGAAGAAGGGCAAGAAGAGATTTTAGAAAGCTTATTGGGTGGACTTAGCTTCATATTTATTATAAATAAAAAACGAGGAAGAAGTCACAAACTTGTGCTTAATGGCTGACAGTCTTAATCAGTCAGATCAAGAAGAGGTATGTGACTTAACCTATAATGAATTGTTAGAAGTTTCTGAAAGAATTTATGACACATATAGAAAGCTTAAGAAAATACAATCTAGTTTAAATCTTGAAATGTTAGAATTGCAAGGAGAGCATGAAATCCTTAGAAAAGATCACTCATTGATAGATAACAACCACATGAGTTTACTTAATGAATTTGATGACTTGAATAAAAAGAATGATCTTTTAAAATCATCTTATGCTAAATTGGAAAAAGAATTTAAGGATTTTAAGGATGAATCAGAGAGCAGAGAGAATTAGTTGAATTATAGTAAGAATGTGTTTGAAGATTTAAACACATATCTTAAATTGAAAGTAAAATATCTTGAGGAAAATAAGATACCCCAAACATTTGTAGATTTTACAAATCCTATTTTGAGGTCAAAAATTTTAAAACCGAGTAAGAGAAAAATTTACTATAAAATTTTAAGAAACCCTTTTCTTGGAGTAAAATATTATTCTTGTGGCATGTTTGGACATATAGCACACTTGTACCGTGGATAGGAAAACTCATTTAGTGTGAAAACCTAAGATGCATAAACCTAGACATATCATACAAGCATCTAATTTTATTTTGTTAAAAGGAGAACCCAAATTTGTTTTTATTCCCAAGTCTAACATTTGATAGTTTTGCAGGAACGCTCTCATACAAGATGTCATGAGAGCATTTGGTACCTAGATAGTTGTTGCTCAAAGCATATGATTGGAGACACTACACAATTTACAATGCTGGAAGTCATGAATGGAGGCAGGGTTACACTGGAAAATAACACCACTAAAAAGGTGGTTTTCATAGGTATGATCAAAAACTTGCAAAAAATTTTTCATTGAAAATGTGTTACTTGTAGAAGGCTTAAAGCATAATCCGTTGAGTATTAGCTAGCTATATGATAAAGGATATAGTATAAAATTTTTTCCTACTAGCTGCATACTAAGCCTAAATGGAAATGATTTTTTGTATGGATTAAGGGTAAATATTATTTTTATATGCTAGATTTAAATTGTATTAAAACTTCTAATGCTTTCTGTTTGAAAACTATTTCTGATGAATCATGGTTATGGCATAGGAGACTTTGTTACTCTAGTATTAAAACCTTAGAAAATTTACCCAAAAGAATTTGGTGAGACGTATACCAAAACTATTCTTTACTAAGGATCACCTTTGTGATGCATATCAATTAGGAAAATAGGTGAAGTCCTCTTTTCATTCTAATAGGGATCTTAGAACTAGTAAACCTTTGGAGATTTTACATATGAATCTTTTTGGATTGGTTGGAACTGTAAGTTTATGAGGGAAGGTATACAAATTTTTGATTGTAGATTATTTTTCTATATTCACTTGGATTAAATTCTTATATCATAAAAGTGATTGCTGGAGTTCAGATATTTTTTGACTTGGATTCAGAGGAAATTAGGATGTGAGATTTTAACAATACAAAGTGATCACGACGGTGAATTTGAAAATGAAAAATTTGAAGATTTATGTAAAGAAAAAAAAATTGATCATAACTTTTCCACACCTAAAATCCCCAGCATAATGGGGTAGTCAAAAGAAAGAACAGAATATTAATTGAAGCCGCTAGAGCCATGTTGGCTAAATATTAACTTCTTAAATATTTTTGGGCTGAAGCGGTTAGCACTGTATGTTATGTTCTGAATAGGGTGAACATTATATCAAAATTAAACAAAATATCCTATGAGATTCTTAAGAGGAGAACACCTAATTTTCCATATTTGCATATTTTTGGACGTAAGGTGTTCATTCATAATAATGAAAAATCTACTTAGGAAAATTTGATCCAAAATTAAATGAAGGAATTATTCTTGGATACTTTAGTGTTGAAAAATCTTATAGAGTATTTAAAAAAAGAACTTTCATAGTTGAGGAGACGACACATGTTATATTTGATGAATCATGAATTTGGAAGAGCCAAATTTTGAGGAGGATGAAATAAAAAATAACTCCCAAAAGATTTAGAATATTATTTTGGAATAAAATTTGGAGATAAAAAACTCGTTGTCTAGAGATTTAAAATTTTCTAAAAACCACCATAAGGATTTGATTTTAGGAGAACCAAGTGAGGGTGTTAGGATTAGGTGTGGATTAAGCAAAGAAGTCAATCATTCATTCTTTCTTTCAATAATAGAACCCACAAACGTAAATCAAGCACTTTTGGATAAATTTTGAATTTTGGCAATGCAAGAAGAATTAAATCAATTTGTGAGAAATAATGTTGGGGAATTAATTGTAAGGCTAAAAGATTAAAGTGTAGTTGGAACTAAGTGGGTATTCAAAAATAAAATGAACGACTCAGAAGTTGTCTTTAGAAATAAGGCAAGATTGGTGGCTAAGGGGTATAATATGATTTAAGAAATAGGTTTTGAGGATACTTTTGCCCATGTAGCGAGACTTGAAGCAATTAAGGTTTTATTATCCTTTGCCTGGTTTAAAGGATTCAAATTATTTCAAATGGATATTAAAAGTGTTTTTTTAAATGGGGTGATTCAAGAGGATGCTTATATTAAACAACCTCTAGGTTTTGAAAATTCAAAATACCCAAATCATATTTTTAAATTGAAAAAGACATTATATGGATTGAAAATGGCACCTAAGGCTTGGTATGAGAGGTTGAGCACTTTCCTACTTGAGAGATCTTTTGAAAAAAGAAGTGTGGACACCACTCTCTTTTTGAAGAAATTGAGAGATAATATACTTATTATACAAATTTATGTTGATCATATCATCTTTAGATCTATAAATAAAAATTTTTGTGATGATTTTTCTGAAATAATAAGTAGAGAATTTGAGATGAGTCTAATGAGAGATCTGAGTTACTTTCTAGATTTTAGCATTAAGCAAATTGAGGAGGGAATATTTCTTAATTAGTCGATGTATGTAAAGGATATTCTCAAGAAGTATGAAATAGATAATGCTAAACCTGTTAGTACATCTATGAGTTCCTCAGTTCAGTTGGATAAGGACCCAAAGAGAAAATTTATTGATAAAAAAAATTAAGTGGACTAATTGGATCTTTGCTTTATTTGATTGCTAGTAGACCCGATATTATGTTCAGTGTTTATTTGTGTGCAAGATTTCAATCAAATCTAAAGAATCACATTTGACAATATTAAAAAGGATTTTGAGATATCTCTTGGGAACTCAGAACTTAGGAATTTGGTATCCTAAGTTTAACTCTTCATTTAAAATAATTGGATATTCAGATTTAGACTTTGCAGGATTGTAGGGTTAATAGAAAGAGTACATATGGAACTTATCAATTTATAAGAAATTCTTTACTGTCTTGGTCCAGTAGAAAATAGAATTTCATAGTCTTATCTACTGCTGAAGCTAAATATATTGCCTTAGGAAGTTGTGTGGCACAAGTTCTTTGGTTGAAACAACAGTTGATTGATTTATGATTTTCATTAGGCACAATTCCAATTTTTTTGGATGACACTCATGCTATTTTTATTTCAAAAAATTATATTCAACATTCAAGAACCAAACATAAAGACATAAGGCATCATTTCATTAGGGATCATGTATTCAAAGGAGAAATTAAATTGAACCATGTTTCTACTAAAAATCAACTTGCGTATATTTTTAGAAAATCTCTAGTCTTTGATACTTTTAGCACATTAAGAATAAGGCTAGGTGTGATCGACCTTAATACTTAATTAACTTTTTTTTTTTTTTTTGAAAACTTGATATGTATTTTGGGTTTTTTTTTCTATTTTGTTTTCAATGTGATTATTTTTTTTTTTGTTTTTATGTGTTTTTTTTTTCTATTTTTGCTTTTTATATTTTTGAGTGTTTTGGACATGTTATTGACACTTCAAAATTCTTATTTTTTAACAATCGTGATGATTCTCTAAGAATTCTATTCGTAATGTATGAAATTATTTTTGTCATGTAAGAATTCTGTAGCATGTCGATCATTATTTTCAATTGATTGCGTAAAGTTTTAATTTTCCAATCTATATTGTACTGTACGATATTTATATAATCCTGGATGATTTGTATTGCTTCGTCTATAAGCATGTAGATGGTTATACGGGCAGTTCGTATATATGAACCACATGTCATTCGGCGTGGGGGATGTATCTATCTGTCTTTAAAATGATCTTAAATAATTGATCATCCCAGACGAGCGCCTATTCATCTGTACCATCATTTGGTCAAAAAGCATGAAAGGATGCTTCATAATTTGCATGATTATGAAAGGTTGTTTCATTTTGAACATATTCGTTCTTACATACAAAATTCATTTCGTCATGTAGGAACCATCAATCGTACAGTACGAACCCATTTTCGTACGTACGAAAGATTTTTTTTCTTTAAATAGGAGGGATTTAGAATTCATTTTCATCCACTTCAATAGCCTCTTCCAAATCCTTCTCAACTTAGCAATGGCCAATTCTAAAAAACAGGGTAGACTCACTAAGGGATCATCTTCTAGGAGTGGAGAAGATAATTTTTTATCTAGGGCAAATGAGGATTCTTTTCTTAGGTTTGTCTCTGTCAAAATTACTCCTAGAATCCTACTTCAAGAGGATATCCACTTTCTAGTGATGCCTCTTTTCGCCACCACTCAATTTGCCTTTATCCTGAACTTGATTCATGCCTATAACAAAGAAACATTTTACGACATTCTAGCAAACATGTCCTTTAGTTATAATGAAAGTAGGATAAGATCTCTTCTACTGAAGAAGAAGATAGAAATCACTAAGGAATATTTGGGAACCTTTTTGCATCTAAGAACTAAAGGAGCCCACACAATGACTTTAAAATCTAATTTTGACTGGACTGAAATAAATAAAGTTCTTAGAGGGATTGAATAAGTAGGTCATTTTCCTAGGGTCTATACCTTAAACCAAAATGCAAGGGTCATTCAGCATGTCCTTAAAACTTCTATTATTCCTAAAGCTGGTGATCGTATTAACATTACTCCTCTTATGTCCACTATTACTTATCTTATTATGACTGGACAACCTATAAATGATGCCCAACTTATTCTTGACTATATTTATAGCCTTTTTGAAACTAGGCATGCCTCTCAAAAGAGAAAGAAGAATATTTCTTTAGGACACCTAGCGACCTATATCTTAGAGAAGAAGTATAATCTTGTTCATCATGATCCTTTACTTGAATTACATATCTACTTCATTGATGCTTCGTTTCGAGCACTTTTTGGGAAAAGGTAATAATGCAAGTGAGGATTCCGAGGAAGAAGGGGGAGCTCCAGCACTTGCGCCTGCTCATGGACCTAATTTTTAGGAGATGGTGAAGCGCTTTGTCTGACTAAAGAGTCATTTTGATCAGCGCTTTGATAAAATTCAGGTCATCTACACTGGCAGGATGCTCAGTACTAGCAAGACATAGGGTGGATTCAAGGACAACTTGAATCAGTGAACACTAACGTAGCTATGATGAATAACTATTTTTTTATCTTCAACCAGCCTCCTCCTCCAGACCAAGTCCCCTCAAATTTTTAGATGTACTTCTTGTGTGATGTCTTTGTTAGTCTTTTGAGATGTAATGTGATGATTTCTGTAGTTTATGTACTTGTGTTTGTTTAGTGTTTTTTATGCTTGTCCTTTATTCTAGTGTTTGTTTTTAATGTTATATTATTTTTACTTTTATGTATTGATATCAAATGTGCTTTAATGTATCTCTTCTTTAAATTGATATCAATAAAATATGTCTTATTTTAATTAGTTATTTTTGTTCATTGTGTGAAATATAAGTTTGCTTATATGTTAATCCTGACTTAATTGATATAAAAAGTGTTATAACATGAACTTGATAAAAAAATTAATTTCATTAAGAAATCTATTTTTTTCAAAAATTTAAGTTAATTTATAACTCGATCGAGTTAAGATTATCAATCTCATGTTCTTTTTATGCATACATAATTTTAATACTATTATTACAATTTTAATGTCTTATTATTTTTTATCTCTCTTTTTAATATAATTATCTTTGTACTTAGAGAAGTTTGAGTTCTTAGCCTATTGATTTTGAAAAGATCAATTAAAAAAATAGAGAAATGTACAAGTGTACAAAAATCAAAAGAATGTGCAATGGTTCGAAAATTAAAAAGTGGCACAAAATTAGCCCAAATACAAAAAGATGCATAAAGTGCCACAAATATTTAAAAAGATTCACAATGTTGCCAAATAAATGTATTTATAATATTCTTTCCTCTATCTTTTAATCTTCAAATTCAAATCAATCTAATATTCAATTATATTTTGTATTGGAAATTGACTTTAATTAATCTTCATTTCATCACTTTTACAATAATTCTCCTTATCTAATTGTCTATAATGTTTCATAACCTTGATATATATTTCTTATTTATGTTATATTTTAATTTAAATGTTTTGAATCTTTAATTTTATTTAATAGACATTATTCTTGTTATTGCAATTATAATTCAATCTCTTTCAAGATCAATTATTGAAGGTTTCTCATATGATTTCTTTCATTTCAACTTTCCCTTCATCCTTCTTTTGTTGTTGTCAAAAAGGGGAAGAAATATTATTTGTTTTTGTTGTTTGCTTTTGATATTTGCATTTAATTTTTGCGTTTGATTATTTTGTTGGTAGTGATGTTATTTTTTTGTACGTGTGTGTTTTTTTATAAGTTTTTGAAAATAAAAAAAATAATTTGTTCTCAATAGAAATTTCCTTATATTCACATGTTTATTCATTTAGGGTGAGTTAAAGAGAAATTTAGGATTTTCAATTTTATTCTAATAATAATTATTTTGCCATCATAAAAAATCAAAAGATTAAAGAGATAATTGCTACTTAGTTCTTGCATGTTTGATATTCTTGCAACTTATATGTTTCTGATGATTCTAAATATTATTGCTTTGATTATTATTTCTCCTAACATATTTTGGAAGAATTATTTTACTCTTGTATGTACTAACATTTCAGGGAAATCATACTCCGGATTGTTAACGACTTCAAATTAAGATCAGTTTAGAGTTTATTGTAATTGAAGTCTATATTTTTCATTTTATTGAGTCTGAGAGAGTATGATTGTAATTAAGTAACTAAGCACACACACATAGGGGGAGAGATTAAAACTTGAATTTTTAAACCTGATCATACTATACAAATTTAGTTCGTACGGGACAATTTGTTCAATTATTTTCCCCGACAAGCAGTCAACCGAATAGAAATGAAAATTTTTTAAAGTATAAATTGAACAATGATGATCAGAAGGATCGTAGACAGCTAGCGATCGTGGTTATAAGGATCGTAGTCGACAAGCGATGGTAGTTGAAAGAATTGTAGTCGGTGGGCGATAGTGATCAAAAGGAATGTAGTAAACATGTGATAGTGGTTGAAAGGACCATAATAGACTTGCAATAATATTTTGGAGGAGATCCATGATCAATAGCATCTTAGAAGAGTTCTGAAAATAGTCAAAGAATGGGTAGAAGTCTAGCCGTAATTGATGGTTAGGAAGAACTCCGACGATGTCAGCATTGAATGGAGAATGGAAGAGATCTATCAATCCTTTTCTCCTCTTATCTTTCCTCCTTATGTGAAGAATGAGGGGCTATTTAAAGTTTTTTGGGAGTAAAATGTCTAATAAATAAGGCGAGGATTAAGGATGTTGTGAGTGTTGCATCAGACAGTTGATATTAGCTCCCTTGATCATAGAGGGATTATCATGAATTTAAGTGCCTTAATATTGTCAAAAAATTGATTGATCTTGGATTTATTGGATTAATCTTGTTGAGCTGTTTGTTTTGACTATAAGTATGCCATATTAGGATATCATTTAGTCATACAATTAATGCTTTGAATCTTTTAAGTTTGCTTTAGTTCTTTGATTTAAGCACTTTTGGGCTCATATTAGATAGAATTTGGTTTCATTGGGTTCATCTCCTCGACATGTTCAATTTGATTATAAGCTTGTTGAAATCGGAGTTTGGAAGATCCTGAATTTTAATTTAGAAGTCTCCAATATAAATTTTCATCGAGATTTATGTTTGATCAAGTTGACACAAATTACACGATGCGAGCATTTTTTGGATGTTAATGTGGACCTCCCTTCGATGCCATGAACTAAGTTAAACATCTTGGATCATGAATTTAACATTACTTGGTGTCCGGGCATCAATTTGAAAAAGAATTGTTGAAAAATTTTATTCCAAAGATTTAAAATTGAATGATATTAACTGCAAGGGCTCCATTAAACTCTGAAAGCATCAAATTTGAGACCGAGATGTTAAAAAATTGTTCCATGGACCCCTAAAACATCAATCTAATGATGAAGATGGAGTTGTATTCTATTGGAAATAGTATATATATATATATATATATATATATATATATATATATATATATATATATATATATATATATATATATATATATATATATATATATATATATATATATATATATATGCTGACAGGGGACAATGAATAACTTGATGGAATGAATCAAACATTATATCGAACTCAACAGTCTTGCAGCATATTCATGGTACCAATTAAATGGAGGCATGTTATTTGTAAGAAACTTTACGATTTATTGATTATTGCTCCATAAAGATTCAACAGAGACATGCATACTCCTTCATTGCAGGAGAGAAAAGTGCCTTTCATAACATAGATCATGTCATCGAAGGCTATAAAAGTGTTCAAGGAGTCTTTAACTTATCTTCAGGAAATCCTTTTGCTCAAAAGTCTTGATGAGGTTTTTGCTTGTGGCTTCTTGAAAGGAGATTGACCGGTGCAACATATGGACTGAGGTTGTAGATGACATGCTAACTCCTAACCATACATCTGAAGATTATCCTCTAAATTTAAACAATGATAATGAAATGGAGCTGAAAAAAGTATTTTCAAATGATATTGAAGTTATTGTAATATTTTTAACTACCTATTTATCTCTCTTTATTTATCTTTGAGAGAATTCAAACAATGATATTAATGAAAGGGAGCTGAAAAAAGTATTTTCAAATGATATTGAAGTTGTTGTAATATTTTTAACTACCTATTTATCTCTCTTTATGTATATGTTCCTTCTCAGACTTTTAACCTTCTAAGATATTTGATATAACTGCATCTTTTGAGTCTCTTAGCCTTTTAAGGTTTTTGATATACATATTCCTTTTGGGCTTTGAACCTTCTTAGGTCTTTGTTATAGATATGCCTTTTGAGTCTCTTAGCCTTTTAATGTCTTTGATATACTTATGCTTTTTTAGGCTTTTAGCCTTCTAAGGTCTTTTAATGAGTGGAGACCTTCTCAACAACTTGCTCTCATGGAGTCATTCAAGTGAGGACTACATCCACTACTAGCTTTCCTTTGAGGCTACCTAATGGGAAGGGCTTCTCGGGGTTATTTGTTAGAGCATTATTCAATATTATTAGCTTGCATTGAAATGGATGGAAAAATCTATAAAGAATGTTTAACTTCTTCAAGGTTTTTTGTCAGAGCATTGCTCGATGACGTGAACCTATGTGGAAGAGCCCGAGAGAATCCACCAAAGATGTTTGACTTTTTTGAGGTTGTTTGTTAGAGCATTGCTTGATGATGTTAACCTATGTAGAAAATGTTGAATCGAATCCACCTAAGATTGATGATATCTTGATTGAGAGATGATGAATGTCACGTGTATCTCAAATTAAATGTAAATATTGGTCTATTTTCTAAATCATTTTTGCCTCTTTGAGATTAAGACTAAGACATTATCCTAAAAATAGAAGTTCATTTGGGGACTGTATAGAGCTTTAAGTTTTACTTGAAGCATCTTTATATTTATTGAAAAATTATTTTCATTGGCATTACCTTGGATATTAAAAAGGATGGAGAAAATTATCTTGGCAAAAAATAGTTGAGGTTGTAGACAAGGTTTCCTCTCAGCTAATAATCAAATTATCACAGATGATGCCAAACTTTTGTGTCATGGAATATTCACAGTGCTAGATAGATATATAGTTTAACATCCAAGATTTGAAGAAGATCTAGCACATAAAAAAATAAAAGAGTACGATGTAATATTCATAAAAGACACCAAGATTTTTATATATAACATATTGAAAAATAATTTTTTTTTGTGCCTAGCCTATTTTGAATGAATCCACTAATATTGATGGTTGATTATAAATAATACACATCTTTACAGAAGGGTGTTGGCTCAGTGTAAAAAATATGCATTATATAAAGTGCATTACATGGCAGCAGTTTTTGTGAGTGTTAGAATATTTATATGGTAAGAAGTACCATAGTCGGTGGGTGGTCAAAAGGACGGTAGTGGAAGGGCAACAATGGTTGAAAGAATTGTAGCTGACGGGCGATGGTGGTCATAATCACTGTAGCCGGTGCACGATAATGATCGGAAGAGCCGTAGTTGGCAAGTGACAAAGTTCAGAAGGACCATAGTCGGCGGGAAACAATATTTAGGAATATATCTAACATCGATAGTGTAATAATCTATATTTTGACCTAGGTAAAAAAAAATTCAGAGTTATGACATATAGCTTAGGGGAAAAGTTTTGATGATAGTTGGAGAACACATGACATAATTTGAAGGGGAAAACTACTTCATAAATTTTGCTAAATGAAAAATCCATATTCATAAAATATATAATGTAAATTCAAAAAAGTATTCACACTAATTGAAGCATTTTTTAGTTGATAGTTTCCTTGAATCTAACATGAAAAATAAGGCACTCAAGGGGAAAAAAATCCATCACTTAAAAAAAAGCCTAAATTGTAATTGTAATTGTAAAGAGGAATACTAAATATCCATCTATAAAAGATAAAAACATGTTGGTTTAGGCAAGCGATGTTTGCTTTGGTAGGGTTTTTTAACCTTCTTGGCTCTCTCTGCTGTGGGGGTGATCTCCGTCGCCTGCTTCTCCTCAGGGAAGTACTCTTTCTTCTATAGTTCATTATTCTCGGTGTTCTATTTGTTTTGTTTTCATTTTTTTGACTTTGTTGTCATCTTCTCGGCTTTGTGACACCAGGTTTTTTAATGGATTCTCTTCGGCTCTATCATTTAAATATGCCTTGTCTGGGGCATCTAGTTGCTCTGTCCCTTTTCGTGATTTGAGAATTTCTTCTCGTCATTGTTTGCCGGCGTTGTTGATTTCGGAGGAGGAATTGCTCACTGCTCCTTTTGAATTCGCTTTGGCCGAAAAGTTTCTCGGTCGAAGGCCTTCTATTGAAGCCATTCATAAATTATTTTCAACTTAAAGCTCAATGGTGATTTCTCAGTCACTATTCTGAGCCCTATGAATGTTCTGATCAAGCTTGTCAATGATTTTGATTATTGTAGGATATTCTCTCATCGTTCATATTTTGTGAGTTATTGCTATATGAAGGTCGTAAAATGGACTTCAAATTTGGATGTTGAGGTCGATTCTCCTATCTTGCCTATCTAGCTTTCATTTCGTTACCTTAGGCCTCATCTTTTCTCTCCTCGGATACTCTTTGGGCTAGGTTCTTTGTTAGGGAGGAGACTTGGGTTTACTGGTGCTTTGTTTGGCTAGGAGTCTTGGGTTTCCTTTCATGCTGTGGTAGCTTTATTTTTTTGGCTTATTTTCTTTTGCTTTCTAGTATTAGGTTGAATGTCAGCTCGTAGGTTTTTTTTTATATTTTGTTCTTTTAAAAAGCTGCCGGATCTTTAAGGCTTATATTTGCTTTTAGTAATTGAATGCCCCTTTGTGGGTTTTAAAAAAAAAAATCCATCTATAGAGAAATAAGATACTTGACCACCATGTTCCTACTGTAAAAGGCCTGGGCATAAGCTCGAGAATTATTGAAATTTTATATCTAGAGAAACAAATAAAGATAAGAGACTAGAAAAATCTCACTATAACTTTAGAAGAAATAATTGGAGTATGTGTAACAAAGATTGAACCAACATTCACTTTGTTGTTACATGCACAAGCCGATAAGGAAGCTAAAGAAGGAACATTTTCACTTCAAGTTTCAGATGAAATCTATCCTCTCTGGTGCTAATTTATATCGATATAGTAAAAAACAAAAAGGCAACCTTATCTTTGAAACATTGGTTGAGAAACTTAGGCTAGCCACTACCAAGCATGCAAATTACTATTCTTTGACTTGATTTCAAATTATTAATTTTTATTATTTCACTAAACATTTTACTTACAATTTTTTTTAACTAAATATTTTATTAATTAAATAGTTTATGAAGCTGTAGCACTTGATATATCTTCTACAATATTTGGTAATTCATATCTATAGAAAAGAGAGATTATCAGCTTTAGAAAATGAAAGAATTTTGTGTTTTAAAAGAGAAAAAACGTATATAACCATTTGATTTATTGTTCCACCTTTTGAGTAGATGGAGGAGTTCACCATATAAGAAGACTCACCAAAATAGGGCAAGAGCTTTTGAGTAGATGGAGGAGTTCACTTGATGAGCATGAATTGGAAGCTATTATATTTATTGAAGATGATTTTTTTTTTTTTTATGAAATTGAAAATAGCATTAAAAAGAAGATAACGGTATAAAAACTAAATATAATAATCACACTCCTTCAATAGTTCAAAGAGAGAAGAAGGAATGTCATTATTAGAGAAGCTATTAAAAGAAAAACTATAATTCAAAGCTAAATTAGCACAACAATCAGCTACTTTATTATAATATCTTGTAATCAAATGAAAAATTACCTTATTGAAGTCTTTGAGAAAAATAATTTCTTCATTCCAATGTTGAAAAAGCTGCCATTTATTCACCTTCAAAGAATCTTGAAGCCATTTGATTACATTGCTATTATCTCCTTCAATTATGACTCCTTTATATTGAAGCATCCATCTTTGCAAATGTTCTCCAATTAGAAAAACTGCTTGAAGCTAAAGAGATGAAATATCCCAATGCTTCAACATTTTACCAAATGCAGTAAGGAATCATCCTTTAGAATCTCTTATAACCACACAAATGCCTCCATTGTAAGAATCTTTTAAAGTAGCATCCACATTGATTATAATCCAATCTTGGGGTAGGGGACACCATCGATTAACAAACTCCTTATGGAGATTACTACCCTAGTTACCGAGAATTGGATTATTTTATATTTGCATAGAAGAGCTTAATGTGTTTGCTGCCAAAAATTGAACTGAAGACTTATACAATCCAAGTTTTATTTGGTTTCTTCTTTTCCATGAAAAATAAACTACTGTATAATATATTTTAACTATATTCAGATTTTCCATGGACAATCTCCTTAATTCCTTTAAGCAATTAGAGTAGGAGTCAAAAGTAGGAATCTGAAGTCCCCATTTACGTAACTTCTGTACAATTTGAATGAGTTGTTTACAAAAATAGCAACATGTTGTTGATCTTCCACTTCATTACAACCACAAGGACATACATTCGAATGTAATAATTTCCTATAATTTAAATAGTGTTGCGGATCTATGGCTTATGATTTTGATGATAGCAAACATTCTTTTTCTCTATGACTGCTTTCTACTAACATTTCAGGTCCACATGATCAGACTGCAATTTGGAACCAGCTCAAGATTGGGTAGACTAGGTCTGTGTCAGTTTGTAATCTTTTTTCTTTCTTGAGTCTGTTGTATTTGGTGTGGCATTTGATGATTTGTAACTTGGAAGATTTTCTGTTGTGCCCTAAAAGATTTATATTTTTGGTAACATCGTCCGGGACGATATTTATATCGTCCTAGACGATCTGACAAAAGTAGAAACCCTAATTAGGGCATCCTCATTAAAGCAGCCGTCCTTATGCAAAACACATCGTCCTGGACGATTTTGTATCGGCCAGGACGATCATCTCAATTCAGCAAGAATCTGCCGCCATATCTACTTAGGAAAATCTTATTTTTGGACATCGTCTTAGTATATCGGCCTCGACTATAAAATATCGTCCAGGCCGATCCAGGTCAATTTTTTCAAAATTTCTAAGGCAGTTTTGGAAAGCAATTAAAGGGGATTTCGTCCAGGCCGATCGCAAGATCGTCCGGGACAATTAGACATCGTCCAGCTTCATTTCAGGGCGATATTCAAGACAATTTTCCTCATATTTGAACTAATCAGCTAGGACGATATGCAAATCGTCCTGACAATAATGGCGGCAACTTGCATTAATGAGCTCATTTTGAGAGCTTCTATTTAAGCTATGGCAAGGCACTTTATAAGTGTCTTTGGCAGCCATTGTAGCTTCGTTCTTGTGGGGAAAACTTGAAGAGAGAGCTTGAAAGGGAGAGAGGAAAGGGTGGAGTTTGAGAGGGAGAAGATCCTGTGAGGGGGAGGAACTCAAGGGAGTGTGGTGGAGGATCCACACGGTTGCTGCGGCGAACTCGCACCTTAGTACCATCGGATTCAAGGCTTGTCTCGAGGTAAGTTCACCAAAGAAGAAGATCTCCTTGGTGTCAAAGGACCCGGCGACTCCGCCGCACCGGGGAAGGTGGAAGTGATTTTGTAAGGGCTTCTCCGCCTAGCTGTGGGGGCTAAAGAAGAGACACTTGTTTTAGTGCATAGGTCAAGGTTTGACCGAACCACTATAAATTCGGTCTGTTTTTTCTTATTATCGCTTCCGCATTTATTTTTCTTCCGCACCTTTTTTGTGGTGATTTTGGTTTGGGTTTTTTTGTCTTTGTTTAAAAGTTTCTTCTTTTCCAAATCACCTCTCTCTTTATTAGCCTTGGGCCAGTTCATATAGGGCCTAACATCCCTAACAAACTTTTAAGTGGTATCAGAGCGGGATTCATAAAAATTAGTTTTTAAAAGCTTTTGAATTTTGATCCATGGCTAATTTTTCAAATCGTATTATTGCGGAAGGTTATTCTATCACCAGACCTCCTTTATTTTAAAATATATCATTTAATTTTTGGAAAACTCGCATGTCTATTTTCTTGCAATCTTTTGATTTTTGCATGTGGCATATGATTTTAACTGGTTATTCGTCACCGTCATGAATTGTTAATGGAGTTAAAATTGATATTCCTTTTAGTCAATGGAATAGGGAAGAACAACTCAATGCTCAATTGAATGCAAAATCTTTAAATTATTTTTTCTGTGCTTTAAATTCTGACGATTTCATGTTAGTATCCACGTGCACTACCGGTAAGGAAGTTTGGGATAAATTGAACATCATATACGAAGGCACTAGTGAAATCAAGCAATCCAAATTGAATTTGTTAATGCATGATTTTGAATTATTTTCCATGAAACCTTATGAGACGATCTTAGACATGTACACTAGGTTCATTCAAATTGTAACATCATTGCATGCCTTAGAAAAAGAGTTTTCAAATTTTGAAAATTCAATAAAATTATTCGTTGTTTACTTGAAAAATTTGATGCCAAAGTTGTTTCTATTTGTGAATCAAAATATTTGAATGATTATTCTATTGATAATTTGATTGGCTCACGCATTTCCTACAAGCAAAGTTTGGGTCAAAGACTTTTGGATGCAGGTGAAACTATTGTTCTAAAAGCTGGAGATACAGAAAGAGATAGCCTAGTTGGTGACGAAGGCAATGACGTGTCAAGCAAATCACAAAGCTCACCTAAGCATAAGAAAAAGTGGAAAAAAGGTAAAAGTGGTAAGGATGTCCATATTTCTTCTGACGTTATTTGCTTTCGATGCAGGAAGCCTGGACATATGAAAAATCAGTGCCCTAATTTAAGAATTCTTCCTACGAAAGAAAAGGGCAAGGCGAAGCAAAATTTAAACTGGGAAAATAATGAAAGGCAAAAAATCTCATGGTTAAATTCGGTCTCTAAAGCATCGGACCAGGAGAGAGGTAATGGTTAAGAGCCTTTCGTGTTTTTTTTTTTTTTTTGTGTTTTTGTTTTTATGTTTTTCGTTTTTATTTTGTGCTTTTTCATTTTTGTTTATCCCTTTTTGTTTCTATGAAATTTTTTCTCTCATCAACACACACAATCACTTTTCTAAAAATGAAAAAAAAACTTCCAGATTTTTCTTGAAATCTTTGGTAAGTTGTGTTTGACTTCTCTAAAACAGTCAAAGGAAGGAACTCTTTATTTTTAACTCTCAATCTCTATTTTCTAAAAGAGGTTATCCTACTTTTGATTTAAAATTTTTTTCATCTTTTAAATTGGTTTTTGAAACAAAATTATTTATCTCCCAACGTTTTATTTATCGCATAGAAATCTTTTGCAAGTTTTTGAATCTAAATCATAATTTTCTTAATCAAGCAATTTGCTTTGTCACTAAGATGGGTTTTCCTTTATTTTTTTTAAGATTTAAGAAAGGAAGCATATTCAAAAAAATTGACCAATGATTTCAAAAATAAAAGATGCGCAAAGTCGCCAAATTGAAAATATATAATACACAAAGTGTATTAAAAGATGTGCAGTGCGCCAACAAATTGTCAAGAGGCATAAAATGAGCCCACAAAGTTAATGTTTACCATTCTTGTACTTCTTAAAAAGCTTAAGAAAACCCTTAAAACTTTTGATACTTGAGTTTGAAAATCTTGATTCTTGATTCAAAAAATTTGTGCATTGATCTTCTATTAGATATATTTTATGGAAGGAGTTTTTGAAAAATTAATGTTTCTTTCTCTAATTTATTCCTTGATTTAGATCTTGAATTAAAAAGTTTTTTGGCCTTTTTAAAGAACTTGTTTGGATTATCAATTTCTGAGTTTTTGACCTTTTCTGGGCTATGCGTTGTCAAATCCTATTCTACTATGATTTTGATTAAAACCAAGAGGTAACTTTCTCATTTTAAGAATATTTGGTTTTTCACTAGATCAGAGAATGTTTTCTTTTTTTTCTTTTATTCGTTTTCTTTTTGTTTGTGCCTCCTCTCTTTTTGATAATGTCAAAGGGGGAGAACGTATTGTTGAGTTTTTGTACTGTTATCATATTTGTATCTTGTTTTCAAAAAATTAAAAATAACAAAAATATTTTCATCTCCCCTATTTTTTAAAAAGTGTTATTCTAGTGAGGGGGAGATTAGGAGAAATTGTTCTTTTTGAAATTCAAATTGAATTGTTTGCCATCATCAAAAAGGGGGAGATTGTTGCGGATCTATGGCTTATGATTTTGATGATAGCAAATATTCTTTTTCTCTATGACTGCTTTCTACTAACATTTCAGGTCCACACGATCAGACTGCAATTTGGAACCAGCTCAAGATTGGATAGACTAGGTCTGTGTCAGTTTGTAATCTTTTTCCTTTCTTGAGTCTGTTGTATTTGGTGTGGCATCTTATGATTTGTAACTTGAAAGATTTTCTGTTGTGCCCTAAAAGATTTCTAGTTTTGGTAACATCGTCCGGGACGATATTTATTTCGTCCTGGATGATCTGACAAAAGTAAAAACCCTAATTAGGGCATTCTCATTAAACCAGCCGTCTTTATGCAAAACACATCATCCTGAACGATTTTGTATCGGCCATGATGATCGGCTCAATTCAGCAAGAATCTACCACCATATCTACTTAGGAAAATCTTATTTTTGGATATCGCCCTGATATATCCGCCTGGACTATAAAATATCGTCCTGGCCGATCCAGGTCAATTTTTCCAAAATTTCTCATACAGTTTTAGAAAGCAATTAATGGGGATTTCGTCCAGGCCGATTGAAAGATCATTCGGGACGATTAGACATCGTCCAGCTTTATTTCAGGGCGATATTCAATACGATTTTCCTCATATTTGAACTAATCGGCCAGGACGATAACGGCGGCAACTTGCATTAATGAGCTCGTTTTAAGAGCTTCTGTTTAAGCTATGGCAAGGCACTTTGTAAGTGTCTTTGGCAGCCATTGTAGCTTCGTTTTTGGGGGAAACTTGAAGAGAGAGCTTGAAAGGGAGAGAGGAAAGGGTGGAGTTTGAGAGGGAGAAGATCCTGTGAGGGGGAGGAACTCAAGGGAGTGTGGTGGGGGATCCACACGGTTGCTCCGGCAAACTCGCACCTTAGTACCATTAGATTCAAGGCTTGTCTCGAGGTAAGTTCACCAAAGAAGAAGATCTTCTTGGTGTCAAAGGACCCGGCGACTCCGCCGCACCGGGGAAGGTGGAAGTGATTTTGTAAGGGCTTCTCCGCCTAGCTGTGGGGGCTAAAGGAGAGACACTTATTTTAGTGCAATACTTGGAGGGTGCCTCCAAGGAGTGGACGTAGGTCAAGGTTTGATCGAACCACTATAAATCCGGTGTGTTTTTTCTTATTATCGCTTCCGCATTTATTTTTCTTTCGCACCTTTTTTGTGGTGATTTTGGTTTGGGTTTTTGTCTTTGTTTTAAAGATTCTTCTTTTCCAAATCACCTCTCTCTTTATTAGCCTTGGGCCAGTTCATATAGGGTCTAACATCCCTAACGAACTTTCAAATAGGAATTAGTGGGAAGAGCATTCTTACAAAGTCTCCACCAGAACATTTCGACTTTAGGAATCAATTTGAATTTTTTGATGCTGTTGATCGCATCAACCATTTCCTTATCAGTAATATTACTCTGTCTGTGCTCCTCAATCCAAGCTTTAAAGGAAATCACTGTATCTTTATAAGCTCTACGCCATCTTCCTTCAATTGTGGTATAATCTTTATGGATTTGATAATAGCAATTAGATCTTTATTGAAAAATTATGTAATTGTGTCTCCCTCTAGCAACCTTCTTCGAAAATAAGTTTGCTAACACTTCCATTTTGAAGATCGTTATAGTTGACAAACGTTGGCCATTTGTTAAGAGGTTTATCAAAGATCCATGTATCCTCCAAGATACTCACTTTGATACCATTAACCAATGTCCATCTAATAGCATTCCTTAGAAATTTAGCTCCCACCACCAAAACTTTCCAAGTTGTAGAATGGCCACTCCTAGCCTTCCCATGCCAAACATCATTCCCATATTTAGAAATGATAATACAGCTACATAAGGAATTAGGATTTTAAATGAATCTCTAAGTTAGTCTAGATCTCAAAGGACCAACTTTATTAATCGATGAATGAAGGCCAAGTCCTCCAAGTGATTTTGGTTTACAAAGTTCTTCCCATGATACATAATGTAAGCCTTTATTGTTGCTATCTTTATGCCATAAAAAATCCCTACACATTCTATCCAAATCATATAAAATTCTTTTAGGTACCAAAGAATGTGTTGCCAAGAAGATAGGAAGTGAAAGAAATGAACTTTTGATGAGTAAAGCTCTACCAGATAAAGATAAGTGCCTTTTACCCCAAGCATTAAGCCTTTCTAATGCTTGGTCTAATAAAATTATGAAATCAACTTTTACCAATCTTCTGAAAGCCATTTTGATTCCAAGATAATGCATCTCCTTAACAATCATGAATCCCAGTTTTTTAGAAATTTTCTTCTATAATTTCCTTTTCACTGATTTCCCAAATAGAATTTGAGATCTCATATGATTTACACCTTGGCCAGTCCATCCACAGAATTTGTTTAGAATGCTCTTTAAACAAGAAGCTGCTTTCAAGGTTGCATTAGAAAAAAATCAAGATGTCATCCGCATAAAGAAGATGTGTAATTTTTTTAGATTTTGGAGAAATTTGGATGCCCAAATTATTGCCCCTTTGATGAATGGCATTAGAAAGAAGTTGTGTACAAATAATATATAAGTATGGGGACAATGGGCATCCTTGCCTGAACCCACTTCGAGCTTCTATCCAATTAGTTGTCATACCTTTAATCAAAATAGAATATCTAACTTTTTGGACACATTCCATGATAAGCATAATAATTTTAGGAGGGAAGCCGAACCTTTTCAAAGATTTTTCAAGAGTTGGCCAGCACATGCTATCGTAGGCTTGCTCCATGTCCACCTTGATCACCATAAGTACTTTTTTACAAGTAGAAAATCTGAATTTGTTGAAGACCTCTTGAGCCAATAAGCAATGGTTCGACATCGATCTATCGGGAACAAAAGCAACTTGATCTTCTGCGATTAGTTTAGGCAAGCAAAATTTAATGCGATTCATAAGCTTTTTTGCAATTACCTTGTATATTGTTTGACATAAGCTTATTGGTCTATATTGCGACGAAGTCATTGGAATCTTCACCTTTGGGATTAACACAATTAATGTGTCTTTCCATTGTGAATGCATTTTTCCATGTGTAATGAATTCATCAACAGCTCTCCATAGTTCATCCTTGATTATGTTCCAATAGAACTTGATAAAGGATACGGTTATGCCATCCATAACAGGAGACTTATTATTTCCCAAGCTCCTTACCGCTTCATGCATCTCCACATGGGTAAAGTCTGCATTCAGTAGATTCCATTCAGCCTCATTTACAACTTGCTGATCTCCATTTTCTGGCCAATCTGACATAGAGCTAATTCTCTTTCTCCACTTGTTTTAGAAATAATTAGTAAAAATTGCTTCAACTTGTTCTTGTTCATTCACCATGACTCCTTGTTCATCCTTGATTTGATTAATAAGATTACCATTTCTCTTGGCAGTTGCATAATCATGAAAAAACTTGGAATTAGTGTCACCTTCTTCTAGCCATCTTGTTTTAGCTCTTTGATTCCACCAAATAGATAACCTGGATAAAGTTACATTTAGCTCCCTTACTTTGCTTCTTAGTAACATCAACTCATTAGAAATGCTATCTTCACTTTCTCTCATATGCATTTCCATAATATTCTTCTTCAAGATGTTCTTCAATGTGGAAAGCTCCATTACCTTGTTCTTATTCCAATAGTACAATGCTTTAAGTGATCTTTTCAGTTTACTATTTAGAATTTCAGCAAAATTTCTGTAATCCTTCCTCCTCCAAGCTTTGAGGACAACATTCTAAGTCGCTAGGTACGTTCTCCATATGTCCTCAAATTTGATGTATTTTTGAGTTGTCCTCTTAGTATGGTGTATATTAAAGACAATTGGAGAATGATCCGAAGCCACTCTAGCTAAGTGACTTACATAAGCATTAGGAACTTGTTGTAGCACTGCTGAATTCAGTAAACAGCGATCCAATCTTTCCCATATCCTTGAGCTGCAATCTTTATTATTACACCAAGTGAATCTTGGTCCAATATAACCTACATCATGCAAATCATTGTTAGATAAAAAGGATTTCATCTCTTGTGGGCCTTGGGAAAAGGTGAACCTCTTCCCCCCTCTTTTGTCTTGAGTTGACAAAGTACAATTGAAGCCCCCACCTACTAAAGTAGGAACATTACTATCCAAGTGACTTTCAAGGCTATTCCACAAACTTCTTATAGCCCCAACTTCTTTACTCCCATATACCGTAGCAACATTCCAGTATCCATCAATAGAAGATTGGAATTTCCCAAAGACCACTTGGGAAGAATCAAATAACAGTTCAAAACTACCCATGAGACTCCTCCATAGAATAAGAATACCACCCGAAGTGCAACTAGCCGGGTGATGAAAAAAATCCCATTCCTCCCCAATAATTTTATCAACATCCTCCCTATTTAAACATGACAGCATGGATTCTACAATCCCAATGCAAAAAACTCCATGATCTCTAATCAACTCCCTAAGGTAAAGAGAAGCCTTTTTTTCTGAGCTCCTCTACAGTTCCAGAACAAAAAAGAAGACATTAAGAAACAAATGGGTATAGCCCCCCAATAGCAACATTACCACCACCCTCTAAATTCCTTCTTCTCGGGATCCCACCAACCGGCCCAAGAAACTTGATGATATAGAAATTCAAAGACAAACCATTGAAGGAGATAATCCTATCATTCCTTTTATTGAGTAGTTGAAATTTTATGTGCTGGACAATTTATACTTTATTTTTGTTGTTGTACTAAATATTTAAATATTTAATGCGTACGTTTATTTTGATATTATAAGATATAATGCTACAAATGATGTTGATTTCAATTTTTTTGTCATTTTAAATATTACTCTTTGATTACTTTCATAATTTTTATGTATGATTTATATATTATAATGTCGTATACGCACTGTATCAGTATCCTATATTTTTAAGAATTGATATGTCCTGTATCTGTATCGTGTCAAATCCGTATCGATGTAGCATATGTGAGAGTGTGGAGAAGGACCGACTGCTTGGAGACGTGAAGCAGAGAGGTTAGAAGTCGGGATGATAGTGGCTCAGGTTGGTCAGGCCAGTCAAAGTTGGAGTCTTTCTTGGAATTGCGACAAATGGTGTGAAGTCAAGCTACTACAATAGGCACATCATGTTGGAGGCCGAGGCTCGCCGCTGCTGAGGGAAAGAGTGTCTTCGGCAACCTGTCAGTTTCAAACAAAGAAGTGGAAGAGAAGAGTTCCGTCTGGCTCGAGATGCACAGACCAAAGAGGACAGGGAGCTCCGGCCTCTTGTGCAGACTGAACAGAGAGAGGGATGGATGGGTGCTACTCTGACCCTAGGGTTCATTCGAACTAGAGCGGTGAGAGAGAGATCGACGAAAAAATATGCTCTCCGACCTTTCCTGTGTGCGTCAACTTGGTGGTTGAGAGTCTCTGTCGTGTGCCCATCAAGAGGCCAACCAAAGAGGGAAAAAAAGTCACCCACGTCCTCCCCTGCCGAGAGAGGGGGAGCTTTCTTTCCTCTCCATCCTTGTGTCTTCCCTCTTAGCTGAAGAGATAACATACCCTCAACTAGAAAAATAGAATGGAAGGGAAGTACTGGATCCGAGAATGCCTAGGTCCCACTGCTCATTTCACGAATTTGGAAAGATTTCTTCTTGTAGCGCCTGCTGCTATGAGATTTTTTTTTTTGGGAAAATTAGGGGCCAAAGCCCATAGCATTAATACCAAAAAGATTACAAAAATGAAGTTGATTGTTACCACAACAAAACGGTAACCATCAACCAAAAACCTATCAGCTTAATTGCTGCATAACAACAGAAAGGAAAACAAAACTATCAGCCTTCGCTGCTGAGAAATGAAAAGCTACATCAATTAAGAACCAGCCACAAAACAGAAAGTGAAGCAGGAAGAGCAAACTCCACCAAAAGTGCTCCCAAGCCTGACGAATCCTGGACTCAGAGAATAAAATAGCGAGGCAAAAAGAATGAATGGATCCCTGGTTGCCCGTAGACCATCCAAGGGGTCCGGGAGCTTCATCATTGTCCAGGAAAGGCTTGCAAAACGGGACCGAAGCAGATTGGCTACCAACCAAGCCAGCAACATCATCTCCAAAGATGCAGGAAGTCCAGAAATTCCAGATTTCGTAGGGACCAGAGAAAACACGACCATTGCTATGAGATTTTAGGGGAAGCGTAGTAGGATTCAAAAGTCAATCGGATCCGGACCGTTTGTTTGGACCTCTTGATCTAGAATTAATTCAAATTAGACTTCATTTGCTTATCCGGTATCTTTTGTGAAAAATAGTTTTAGAAATAATGGCAGAGAATGGAGTTTTCTAATGATGGATCATAAATAAAAAGCTTTTTCAAAATATCAAAAAAATGAAGAATTTATTGATAACGTGATTTGAGGAACTAAACAGTAAAGATGAAATAAATTTACAATTTTGAAATGGAATGAACACAACAAGCAAGAGAACTTAAATTTGTGGAGATGAAATATAATAACGCTGCATAAAAATTCATGTTCCAACTCTTCACTTCTCAACATAATTACTTCTGCTGTCTGTCATGACAGATGCTTATGGAGCCAGCTTCTTCTGATATTTCTTACACCGATTATCAGACCCACCAAAGGCCAAATTTGAAAATACATTATAGTTATCTTTTACTATATAAATACTTATACGACAACAAATTACCTTATGCGAAAAATTATAATTTTCTGTCCATATTATTTCCTCTCCACTTCTTATTTCTCCAGGTACAATCGAATGGTAAACACTTTAATTCTCCTCAGGAGCTCTCTTTGATTCTTCCTTTCAGAAGTCCAGCGATTTATCTCTTTCAACAAAATATGTGTACAGGATATTATGTTACATTATAATGAACCTTGCTGTGGATCCTTTAGAGTTTGTAACTCTGGTGCCTTCCAATTATCCTTGAATTCACATCGGCCTTGAGTTGCTGGTTACACTCCTTTTCTGGACCGTGATTATTAACTCGAACTATTATTGCACCTACAAACAAGAGCGACTTTCTGGTTTCTAACAAAATTCAATCACATATTTGAATCAACAAAATTATCTTAATCGTGTTCTACCATTTGATCTTATCTAAGTCAAGATTTTGTGGCACTTGGTTACAACACGGACGAGATCTACATTACCAAAACTTCTAATCAAATGAATCCTTAGATTGAGAAATGCTTTTGGAGTTCAGACTAGGTCAATTGAGTTCATATTTGTTGTAGTTGAGTCCAAATTGAACTTAATTTGGCTTGGCTCGCATTCCATTTGGCTTGATCGAGTCAAATCAACCAAATTGGGTCAAATTTGAGAGCTCTGTTTACCTTTAATTTGAACAATATGTTATTTTTATTTCATTTTATCTTTTTTTTATTATATATATCTATTGGTTCTATATTTATATTTTAATAATAACTTACAATATTTATTTAATTAACCAGAAAATACATACATATTTATTATATTTTATGATAACAATAATAGCAATGATCTACATCTCTCTCCTCAA
Source organism: Dendrobium officinale (assembly GCA_019514585.1). Classification (NCBI taxonomy): domain Eukaryota; kingdom Viridiplantae; phylum Streptophyta; class Magnoliopsida; order Asparagales; family Orchidaceae; genus Dendrobium; species Dendrobium officinale. Next base: position 30,229,948 of record CM033692.1, read on the forward strand.
CACGTGTAAAATAGTGTCCGATTCAAGCTTGAATGGGCTCGTTTGAAAGATTTTGGCGATCCAAACACACTCGCATGATCAGTTTAGCAAAATGTGGTTTTGATCGAAAGTTATTAAGCACAGAACAAAGATCTGCATAAAGGGTTTAAATACACATAAAATATTTGTCAAATCGACGTCATCCCGATCACAATATTTTCAAACATAAAGATGGACTATATGTGTCCAAAAGGAATAATTCTCAAAAATGACTACGAATTGAGGTAAAATGTGTGATTTGACCCTTCATATACACAATAGTGCAACGTGTAGAGAAGTGTATAGGCCGACGAAATGCAAGGGACAAGACTATTCAAGTAACCGATGTCAAAAAGATGTCAATAGCCACTTAATTATGATATTATTAAAATGCTAGATGTCTAAAAATTAATCAATTATTAAATGGAGTAAACATAAATTTCCCTACTAAGTATCTTAATTTCTTATTGAAATGTTGTGATTGGTTCAAGATTTGTACATTCTTTTTGTTAGGTTCTTTTTATACCAATTTGTATTTCCTATTTTATTTCTTGTGTATTGCCTTTAGATAAGTCTTGATTGTACTAAAAAGAGATATTAAGCTAAAGAAATAAAGTTTTAGTTTTTTATTTCTCTCTCTCCCCTCTCCCTCTCTCCCTCTCAAAAGAAGATCAAGAGGAAGTGCTTCTTCTTCTCATCCAAGATTCTACAACTTGTATCATAGCCTGTTGGTGGCAATCGAGTGAGTTGGAGGATTTTTTCTCGTCTAAAAAATGACTTATAAAAGATAATAGGCAGGTCTCAAGTGGAGACCAGCCAGAGTAGGGTGATAAGCATGTCGACTAGGTAGCTGAACATAGGTTAAGCACGTAGGTGGAAGCACGTGCTAGGAGCATTAAGGCACGCTAGGTGTGCGGTACACAGAAGCTACGCATATGTATATAGTGCACACGGGGAGGCACAGGCGTGGACGTGGGACAGGGGTAGACATATGCCCATGGAGAAGCTCGTGGGGATGTGCTCGGGAGGCTGATCAAACAAGGATATAATGCATGGGGATAGTGCACAGGGAGCGCACTACGGAGTACACAGTAGATTGTGTGGCAAAGTGCGCTGGATGCGCGACACGTGCATGAGCAGGCTCGCACGCAGGGCAGACGCAATGTGAGAGGAGATTTTATGCTAGCAAGGGTGCGTAGGAAGTTCGGGTAGAAAGGCGTGTGGGGCTTGTGGATTCACAAGTTACGTGTGTGAGCGTGGACACGGACACTGAAGGTCAAGCCGTGGGTCTGCAGTCGGGTTCATGTGGACCGTAGGACGCTCATAATACACAAAGTTTCTTTATTAAAAGATAATTTTTGATATTTTTTAAGGTGGAGTTGAGCATGTATTTGGCCCGAACACACAGGACAAATATGGAAGTGCAAGGCTGCAGTTCAAATACAATTCTTTAACATGTATATGCAAAAGTTCAAAATTGACAAGTTTACATGTGAAAACGACTTCAGAATATGGAGAATCAAAATAAAAGCCCTACTTATTCATCAAGGAACTTCCGAGGTGATTTCCAACGAAGACCTTACTATTGTAATTGATCGAGCAAGGGCAAGGAAAACGTAGTTGAAGGCTCATACTGTGCAATATTGATATCATTTGGTGATGAAGTTTCGAGGAAAATAGCTAAAGAAGATTATGTCATAGAAGTCTAGGAGAAACTAGAGTCCCTATATCTAAAAAGATCGTTGGTCAACCGTCTATACCTAAAGAAAGTTTTATATGCCATGCATATGGAGGAAGGTAAACATTTGAAGAAACATATTGATAAATGTAATAAACTCATCCTTGATCTTAAGAATGTAGATGTAAGGATTGAGGAAGAAGATCAAGGTATTATCCTCCTAAGTTCTTTTTTGAAGTCATATAAAAATATAATAGACAACCATTTGACAAGCAAACATTGACCATGACCGAGGTGAAGTCAGTCCTAATATCCAAACAATTGCAGCGTATAAATGAGGACAAAGATGAAAGCTTTGGCAACATTATGGTAGCAAGGGGAAGTCGGGAGTCCAACAAGAGATGGTTCCACTACCATAAGGAAGGGCACTTCAAAAGAAATTTCCCCGGAAGGGAGTTGGGCCCAAGGACGACACCAACATAGTTGAAGTGGTAGATGGAGATAGATGTTTTGTAAATCTAGGCCCAATGTGGAGTTTGATGTGATTGGTCTAAGATTTATACTTTCGTTTAGTGAGGTTCTTTCGTAGCCATTTGAATTTCTTATTTTTTTTTTCTTGTTTTGTTATTGTGTAGCTTCTTATCTATCATTAGCAGACATTAAACAAGGTAGATTGTATTTGAAAAGAGAAGCTAAGCAAAAGAAATAAAGTTTTAGTTCTCTATTTCTATCTCTTCTCTCTCCCCTCTCCCTCTCTCAAGAAGCTCAAGAGGAAGTGCTACATAAAACGAATTAGACCTACAATTAGATAAATTTAAAAGTGATCATATCAAATACTTTTCAAGATTAAATTCATATTAAATTTACTAAATCTAAGGGTTTACTTTCCTCTGATTAGTGTAAAAGTAAAGTTAATTTTGATTATGAAAGTTAGTTTTGAAGCTAAACTCAACATTTATATTAAGATACAATATTAATAAAGAGATATTAAGGTTAATTTATACTCTTCACACTTCAAGAAATTGTTCCAACAACACCCATAATATTGCATTTAGTCCATAAGACACATAAACATTTTTCAACAAATTTCTAACCCCCTCATCATATGCTATTAAATAATATAAGAAAGATTTCAATTCATAATCATAAGTTTGTTCTCATGTCAAATATACAGCACTTTACCAAAAGTTCAAAGTCAATCTCATATCATTGGAAAGAAAAAGAAAGAAGGCTAGTTTGAAGCTAATTTGTTCTCCACAAAATTTATGAAACATTCTAAAGAAATCATCAACATAATTTTCACATAAAGCTCAAAAAGAAAGAAGCAAATTTCGAGAAAAGCATATAAGCATCTCAATGTTAGGCATGTCTTTTCAAAGTCGAGCATGCCTTCGACACATCCTTCGCTCCAATCTAACATTTAAGTCAAATGCAAATAAGAGGAAGGAAATTTTAATGATATTTATTCTTCCCACATTTTAGAAAAAGTGCTCAGAATATTCAATACAATTACCCACATCATTTCCATATAAAGCTCTTCCACTCTAAGTAGAGAAGAAGAAACAAGTCATGAAACCAAAACCCAAACAAGCTCTTCCAATCAAAACCCAAACACGCTTTCAACACACTTCTCTTTTAACACATCTTTGGAATCAAACACGAATAAGAGAAAAAAATTCATCCATGAAAGTTTATTCACCTTAAGGAGACTTAAAAAACCTTTAGACATCAAGCTTCCTAAGTGCAAAGCTATTCGTAAAACCCCTAATCCCCAAAACAACTCAAAGAACCTTCGAACAAATCAACTCATAAAACCTTCCCATACAAAATCCACTACAGCTTCCTTCCAATGCAAAAGAAATAATTTCAACGTGGGATAAAATCCATGAAAATTTTCCAACAAGAAGGTTTTGTAAAGTCTTTCGTTATAAAACATTTACAAAGCATATCATAAAACTTATCAATGTAAAACAACTCATAAAACTTTTCTAAAAACTTTCGACAATAGAGGAATTCAAATGTGATTCAAGGTATCATATATAAAAGTTAATGTTTTCAAATTATTAGTGGATAACATGAAAGAAATATTTAGCTTGGTATAATTTCAAAAAATTCAAACAACTCCATATATCATCTACCTTCAAACCTCTTGGGAACTGGCCAAACGTCCCCCATCAAGTTTGTTTTTGACCCTGTTCAAGTCGAGCAATATTAGAGTTAGGTCATGCTGATGGAGAGCTAGTTTGTCGTTATTCTCCATAGCACAACCGATGAGCGTGTTCAAGAGAGTGTGAATGCTTTATGACTATGTGACTATCTCTTTCATGCGGCAACATTTTTCTAAGAGTTCAACGCTGAGTCGTTTGGTCTCCTCATCAAATATTTCTATCTTGTCGTCTTGGTTGTTTGCTTCCATTGGAGTGATGAATTATTTCCCCTCGTTCGGGTGATTCCTGTTAAAGGTCATTTGGAATATTAATGTTATTTCTTAAGGAAATTTTTTGCATTGGAGGAGTCTTTGGAAACTGTGAACTCAACACGTACTAATTTGGGCCTTGGATTAGGTAAGCTTTAAAAGACGAGCTTGCTCCCTTTTTTTGGTGGAGCATTTTTGTTCTTTTCTTTTTCCCATGTAATTTCTCCATATTATTATACAGGCTTGGCCTAAAAAAAAAAAAAAACTTTCGACAGCTTTAAACAGTATTGTACCAATAAGTGTAAATTCTTAGACATTACACTAATAAATTAAATAATTAATAATAAAAAACTATAGAATAATAAGAAAATCTATAAGCACAAAATGGTAAAAAATGACCACTGCTTCTTATAATTGATTCAAGGTCTGTTTGAGACACTAAATTTTTTTATAAAAGAGACAATAAAACTGTTGCGAAGAAAATAATTTAAAAAATTTATTGGGTGTATATATATAATATTAAGAAAATAGTTTTTTTGCTTGAGATTAAAAAATAAAATAGGGAGAAAAGTGATATAAATTTGACCTTATTAATAATAAACGGTCTTGAACCCCCCCCCCCCCCCCCCCCCCCCCCCACCCCCCCCCCCCCCCCCCCCCCCCCCCCCCCCCCCCCCCCCCCCCCCCCCCCCCCCCCCCCCCCCCCACGAAGGTATGAATGTGCAGCTCTAATGAAACCACTGCAAGTAACGATGAATGAGTTGCTCCCTATCCAGGCCTATAGCTAAACCTTGCATAATATATGAACGTCTGTCCTCCCACATGATGATGAAAGCATGATATTATACCATCTAATCGGTGTCAGTCTTCCTTTGACCATCAACATAAATAAAACTATGTTCCATTGGTTGTATATTAACTGATGGGACCTATCAAAATTATTGAGTCACTCTATCAGATAAGTGTCACTCCTCTCTCATCCAGCTAATCAATGGCACAAGTGACATCTAGATCTACTCTCCTAATAGGTATATGTCTGCAATCTATGCACGAACATCTACAGTGTATGCCTCCAAGAAGTCAATCTTGGCCAAATCAATATATGAGTCATGCATAAAAGTCCATCAAAGTGATAGAAAAGTCTGTGCATGGGCTTGACCCATTTTAAAATTAGAGCTGATCAGGTGGTTAGTGGGGTCATAGTTAACTACCTCAGGTTCGGGGTGACAACTGAGTAAATCATCACAATAGTCTACTCGGACCAATAATATTATAACTAACAAAAATAGGGCTGTCAATCTAAACACCTAGGATAAGAGTAACAACCTGCAAAGTAATCATCATCTCATCAACTAGGAAGTTAAATGTATTGGTCTTAGGTAACCAACGCTCAACCAAAGTAGCACGCAATGTATGATCCATCATGATATATTAGAGTTAACAAACACAATTCAAGCCTAGCATCTATAGCTTAGCCATAAAACGAGGGTAATTTATCGGCCATTCATGCACCATAAGCAAATGTTATGCAACTTTTATAATTGTTCCTTATAATTCATAGTAAAAGTTAATGTAAGCAATTTAAAATCACATCACTTTGAATTGAATATTATTTTTACCACATCCGAATGTGCAGCTCTAGCTGTGCCATGTAATGATGCAATGCTAGGGTGGATATCATCCAGGGGGGATGGTTTTTTCTATTACACGTCTTGCTGTGGACACTGAGATCGACGTCTGCGGGACTTATCTTTGGTGACGTCCATGACTCCTATATAGGAAAAAATGAAGAATGTGATGATTATATTTAATCTCAATAAAGAGTTAACAAAATGTTTTGCAAAGTTTTATATAAATTATAAAGTTTACGGTCTATGATTATTTATTACAATCAGATTTTGGGTACTTAATGATAGAAATTGCATACAAAAAAGTATTTTTTTTTCAAATATTTTATTTATGGTTTTTTACCTAGTGGGACAAATGCTTATGTTATAAGCACTACCACGGAAAACATGACAAAGTCTCCTGCTCTGGCTCCAACTTTCATCCATCATGTTCCTGCAATGTCGTATTTGTGGTTTACTAGATCGCCCACAATAGTTAGATGGTCGTAGAGGGTATCATCCGGACACAAGATCATGACAAACACAATGATCTCTATCAAGAATTGCATAAAATTTATTAATTATGTTAGTCTTATGTTTTGTAAAAAATAGTACTATGAAACATATTGCAGATGAGTGTGGCAGCACCAGTAATCACATGTGAACATGGCATATGGTAAATAATTATTTTGCCACAAGCGTACACAGCTGCTATCATGTCCATGGTCAACCCTGTAGGATGTTAAGGACATATCAAATACCTGCTCAATTGATTCTCAGTTTTGGATTGCTCATAAATTAATTTGGAATTATTATAATGGAAACACTATGCAAACCAAATAAAAACAAATTTAGGTAAATTTCATTTCAGCTGAATATGAATTATGAGAATTTAATTTAGATTAAAATAGTTTAATTTGTTTACATTTTTTTTTATTTTGTTTTGGATAAACCCCACTCTCGGGGCTCGCGCATAACATAATCAAAGATTACGTACAAGTCTTTAAGAATCGACAGTCCACTAAAAATACATCATCTAAAACAAAACCACGAGCCATTAATTAGGCTATTATAAAAACCAAGCAAACAAAAGGAAGACCAAATCTCATAAAAGACCATCCGGAAAAGCCAACGAGGGGTTGAAGCAGAACAGCAAACCTAGCAAGTTAAGCATCAAACCCTCAACAACGAGCTTCACAGATGCCAACAATGGTTCCCAACAAGCCCTTCTGACTAGATGGTGAGCAGAAAGTTACCACATCATTACCCGGGCCACATCCACCCGCAATGCCAAACCAATCCAACTGAAGTCAATCCAACGAAATCCAATCACAACAGCCCTAAAGCAATCCAATCATAAATGGAGAATCAAGCCTAAGACCAAGGTAATTACCTCTATTTTTATTTTCTACCATAGTTCTTGCCACCACCATGAGAAAAAGCTTTGTTAACACTACTACCAACCTGCAAATTATATAATTTAAGAAGTTCATCAAATGGGTCATTCCCCGCCTCCTCACCATAATAGGAAGAATATAACCAGTCAAAATGATCCACATTAGTGTCTGTCAACTTGCTAGTAATTTGAGATTTTAACGCTTTATTAGAAATTAGAGAAACTAGTACATCAAAAAGGTTTATGCTCAAGCTCACCGACTGGCATATCCATAACAGCTAAAGGATAATTATCAGATGCAATACCCAACTCACTAGACAAACCATTATCCATCATCTTATTAACTTTACACGGACCCTTCATCACGTCCACTAGATTAACAACAATAGGAGGATGCTCCAAACCCTTCATTTCCACCATATAGCCAATGCTAACATAGACAAGAAGATCAGTCAGAGTAACCACAGGGTCATCAGCAACACTCGAAATGGGCACCACCACATGGCCCACATCAGGAGCATGAATAACCTCCACATGCACCACGTGAACTAAAACAATGAGCTTAGTTGAGGGCTCGATATCAGCTGCATTTGTAGGTAGAGATAACTTCTCTTTACCAACAACACCAACCTCCATATGATTTTGCTGAACAAAATCACAACTAGTTCCAAGCAAACTTTTATCCAATCGACTAGTGGAGTTACCACCCCCAATATTTGAGAGAGGTTGCACAATAGGTGAAGGATTAATATGGTGATAAAGAATACAACATTCAGCTTGAGAATGACCCAAGGATTTATAATACACATAATAAGGAGGAAAGTCCTCCATAACCATAGCCTGAATGTAATCCAAATTATCAGTGTCAACCCGCACTTTATCAGGATATCGTTTGGTTACTTCTAACTCAACTAACACGAGCTACGGAAGGATGAGTGCTAGAGGAGGTAGCTTTATCTGTTTTAAGAGGACGACCAAAGAGGGAGCCAAGAACATGAAGTATTCTAGGAGTAAAAAGGTAAGCCCTAATGTTGGGAAACAAAACCCAAATAAAAATGATTGGAGACTCAACCTTAAAATCAAAATTCGGAGTCCATTTGCATAATTTCATATATCAATTTTTTACAAAGTAGGAACGATGGGCAAACACTCTACAATAATCAAGGTCATTCATAAGCTTAATTAAGACATGCTTTGGGTTAAGGACAGTAATCGAGAAATCACCAATAAGTTTAAGATTGAAAAACAAAGTCTAAAGAAATCGAGAGAGGGTCTAAGCCTAAGAAATTTTCCAACCAAAGCAAACATAAACTGGGTGGCAAGAAAAAGGATTTCAGCCTTTGAAATTCACAATGAAGGTAATCCTCGGTGAGTTGAGATTTTGAGGTCAGGGAACACAACTTAAGCAGGATAAAAGCCCAATAAAGCATCCTTAAATGAATGAGAAGATGAAATCCCATTCAAAAAACCAAGGTCCTGGACCCGGAGAGCAGCCATAGCTTCAAAAGGAGGCAAAAAACAGAGCAAAAAAAATTAAAAGATCATAGAAATAGGTAAAATGTAGGAGACATGGACTTCCCAGTTGGCGAAAAGGAAGGCAAAAGCTTCAAAAATGGTGTCGCAGAGAAGATTGACTGCGAGCAAAGGAGCCATAGCAGCAGCACACATTTCACCGAATGCTTTGAGGCCAATAGACAAGTCTTACGAATGAGATTAGAGGGAAGTAGGGTCACCTGGTTTTCAAGTGTGTAATGGTGTAGTTGACGAAGATAATAGGCGAGAGCTGAGGTTGAGTCACCGGGATCAGTCGCACGAGAGGCAAAGGCTAAGCTTTGGAAGGCTCTCTATGACACTATCATCGAGAGATAACAAAGCCTTGCCTCTTTTTTTAATTTTGTTATGAAAAGAATGTGTGTAACTTGGGACAAAAGGCTGTTTTCTTAATAAGGAAAATAGATTTTTTTTTTTGTTTCTTCTTTCTCTGTTTATTATTATTATTATATATTTTTCATCTAAAATTGTATTATTATTTAATGGATTTATTTTTTTACATATTTAATTATTATTCTTTATTAATCTTACTTTTCTAATTCTTACAAAATTCTTATATTTGATTTTAAGTATTTTATTTATTGTGATTATGTATGTTAATTTTTTTATAAAAATTCATTTAGATTTTTATTTTTTTACTTTTATTATCAGATTTATTAAAACTCTTTAATATTCTTTCTTCTTGACGCATTTCAAACAATATACGATTGAAACACAAATGTGCTCAAATGATTTGTCTCGATAATTCGGATGTAATGATACAATCCATATCACAAGCCTAGACCCCAATAAAAAAGTTATATGTGAGAGATAATCCTGCACATGAAAGCTTTAAATACATGAATTTAGGAAAAAAAGTTATAAATTCCCATCGATTTTATCGATCATGTATCAAAATATAGTTATGAATAAAATATGACCAACATAATCAATAATGAATTAGAGTGATAGTGTTCAACTTGACCTATTATCACACACTCTCATGCAAAAATACATGATGCAAACTATCTGCTTGGCATGTAGCTAGTGATCGACACCATAAAGGAGGTCAACAATATTATTAGTAAAATTAAAATTGGATGGTTGAAGTGGAGGTATGCATCAAGTATGATGTTTGATTAAAAAATTGCCCCTAAAATTTTAGAGAAAATTTTACAGGATTGGACATTAAAAGGAAAGCATAAAATTAAATTAATTGCTAAGGATATGAGGATGCTGAGGTGGATGAGTACCTTTACACATATACAGAATATGAAATTAGTATATACAAAATGTGGTGAAGTTATTTGATGTGAAGTGATTGTGCTATAAATTAACTAAATACTTTCATGTCGCGAGGGCTCGTGGCTTCGGGCGTCTCCTCCCGCTCGGCGGGAGTTTTCTCTCCGGTGGTCTTCCATTTTTAGGGAAGCTTCTTCTTCTCTGTTTTTTCTTATTATCGTGGTTATTGTTCTTTTCTGGTTTTTTCGCTTTTTTGCCGGCTGCGAAACTTCGGGATCCCAGTTTTTTCAGTGGGATTTTCCATTCACGTTCATTTATTGAAGCTCTAGCTGGTTCTAAACCCTCGTTTTCGGATTTGTATGCTTGGACCTTTCCCGGGTTACCGTCTTTATGGATTTCCGATCAGGAAATCCAAGATCTCGCTACCCCCTTTCAGTTCTCTCTAGTGGGGTTTTTTTCCTTCTAAAAGACCGCCTCTTGACTCTATTCGCAATTTTTTTTTTCAATTTGAAGTTGAAAAGTGAGGTCTCTGTCACGATTTTGGATTCTTCTCATATCCTGATCAAGCTTGCCAACGATCTTGACTACTGTAGGGTTTTCTGTCACCGCTCTTATCTTGTGTTTAACTGCTATATGAAGTTGACAAAGTGGTCGTCAACTTTGGATATTGCTATGGAATCGCCTGTAATTCCAATCTGGATTTCGTTTCCTCGATTACGCTCTCATTTCTTTTCACCTCGCATTTTGTTTGGGCTTGGAGGTTTGTTTGGAAAGCCTCTGAAAATTGACGAAGCCACTGCTGTTGGATCCCGCCCTTCCATTGCTAAAGTGTTAGTTGAACTTGATATAACTAAAACCTATCCGAAACAAGTGTGGTTAGGTTCGGAATCCTTAGGTTATACTCAAGAGGTCGTCTTTAATGAATTTCCTCAATTTTATGCCGACTGCAAATGTATCGGTCATGTTCTTGGAAATTGCAAACCTGTTTCTCCTGTGATTCAGAATTCTCCCAACCCCCCCTGTGCTTCTTTAGATGTTTTTAAAGTTGCTGAGGGTGTTTTGGAGGGTGAGATGATTAATAATGTTTCCTTTCCTGAGATTGTTCCTACTGTTGCTGTTGAGCCGTCTGCTAACCCTAGTTGTGGGGGGGACTCTGTTTCGCTAGAGGTTTTTAATGATGCTTATTGCCTAGTTGTGGATGATTGTCCTCCTAATACGGCACCCATTTATGTTTCTATTAATGTTGCTCAAAATGATGTTATTGAGTCTGTTAATCGGTCGGATGCTACTAATGACTTTTTATTATCACCTAATGCCATTCCTTTTATGCCCTCGGTTTTACTGGATGGTTGTGATTGTGAGGATTCTCCTGCGATTTCTTTGATGCTGGAGGTGCTTTCTGTTGAGGTGAATGTTGTGAATTTTGATGACTCGCCTGTCCTGGGTGTTGTGAATTCAAATGGGGGTGTTCAAGATTTTAAGGATTCGGATGGTGGTGTGGATGGTTTTGTGTCTGGTGCTGTGGTTCCGTTTGGCATTGAGGTAGAGTTTCCGTCTCTGGGTGGAGAGGAAGGTAATACGATTGCCAACAGTTTAGTTGAGGTGCTTGTGTGTGAGGTTGATACACATGTGATGGCTAACTGTGTGGGAAATTCCTCTGGTTTGGAGATTAGGAATCAAAATAATTGGTTGATTGATTTGTCGGATGTTGAATCGAATTCTGAGTCTTCTAACACCGACCAAGATTTTGCTCTGGGGCGTAATTCAAAGATTGCCACTCGCGGGAAATTTTGGGGGAGAGGTCGACGTAGAAGATGAATGTCTTTCGGTTCTTCTTGCTGATTCTTCTCGGGAATTTTCATCTTTACTGTTCGATTTGCTGCTACGTGTGGCTAATAGCAATGATGTGGTCGGGGCTCGCGTCCCGGTCGTTTTTGCTGGTGGCAACCGTAGGTGTGGATTTTCGGGTTGGTTCGTTGCGACGTTTTCTACATTTTACTGGAGGGTCCGTGCGGGACGTCTCGGACGCTGGAAGCCTTGACTAATTTCTGAGCTCGCTTTTAGCTTCATTTCCCTCTATTGTTTGGTCGGTTCTTTTGCTCGCTTTTTTTATTTATTTATGCTGTTGTAACCTCTTTTTGTTTTATTAATATATAATCTTTTTTTCAAAAAAAAAAAAAAAAACTAAATACTTTCATGTTATATTTATGAAAGCTCAAATCGAGCAGCAATCAAACATGGGATGAATAGAGAGGAAAAAAAATCACTAGAGAAATACGAAAAGCAAATGAATAAAAAAGATAAACGACGTGTACCAGGTCAACTACACTGAGGAATTTGAGTCCGGATGGAAGGAAAAGAATCGAAGAACATCACGATACGATGAAGGATTCCAGAAGTTTGAAACAACAATGGATTTCATTAATTTATCATAATTTGTATAAAAACTTTTTTACTTGAAATAATCCACTAAGAAAATTAATGTATTTATTAATTATTATTCATAATTTTAAAAAATAAATTATTAAAAATTAAATTAAATTATAATTAAATTAGCTAAATTTTCATTATATTATTGTAATATTTAAGATGACATAATATTCTTATTAAATCCTTTTATATCTTTAAATTCAGATATCCAAAAATTGTGATAAAATATTCATAAGTTAGTTACACTTGTCTAGAATGATCGATTGAAATTAGTTTCCTAAATGGAGACCTAACGATACCAAAATCTCACTTGTGCCAATATATGTTAATTTCTTAAGGAATTACATCAGTATCAAAAATTTATAAAAAAATAATTATAATTAGAGTATAACAATATTTATGATAAGACCAAGACGGTTTGCAATTTAGATTTATAATGACTCATGAAATAAAATTTTACTATTGTGGGTCAAAATATATATTTTTTAACTTTTCAATAATAATACATCACATATAAAAGCTTCAAACACGTACAATATATTTTGGTTGGTAGTCAAAGCTCTCAACTAACAAATCAAAGGAGAGCTGCATACAAATAGTTACCAAAGCATGATGTTAATCTACTTTAGAAACAAAAAATTGATTAAAAATCATCTAACTTATAATTAAAATTAAAACTTTTGATTTTAAATATATATTATTATATTATAATTACATTTGATTAAATTTTATTTAAAATTAAAACAATTAATAAACTATTTAAAAGCTTTAGTTTTTGAAAAATAGATAGACAATTAAAGTCACTTTTGTATATTAAAAATAGAATATTTATAATTAATTTAAAATTTAGTGCAAGCATTTTTAATAATTAGGAGAAAATGTTTATGAAATTTAATTCTTCATACTAGCCAAAAAATGCATTAATAAAAATATTATATTACATGTGTGATTAGAGAGAGATAGGGACATAAAAAATATAAGCATTAATTCAATTGATAAACTTAACTAAGGGTGCCCTTAGAGATCATTTTATTGGGATAAACATATTTATTCATTTTATTTAAGGCCTTATGAAGGTCCATTCTCAAACATGCTTAGGTGCTTGATTGGTACTCTTTAAAATATCTATATGTAAAATGCAATTTATAGCAATGGAAATGTTATTAATAGAGTTAATCTATGTGGGATGAATAAGCAATAGAAAAACCTCATTAACATGGCTTTCTAAAAGCTAAGAGATAACTTTACATAAAGTATTATAGAGTAGTAGGGATGTAATCATATAAATACTTGGAATGTAGTAGCTTAGGTATGAGAATAATATTTGGCTGTTTGATCATATCTGGAAGCTTATTAGTGAAGAAAATGATCAATAACAAATAGAATTTGTGAAAGGACAATCTCTCCCAACTACTAGAAAACGAATTTAGAGATGTAACTATTTATATTAGCATATGTATCTTTACTAATATTGAAAATATCAAAATTAATTTACAAGATTGTAAGAATATTTTAGATGTCATAAGAGAAGATGTCACTGATAAAGAAGTTGGTTACATGCATTATGAAAAGCTAACATTTATTTTCCAAGAGAACATGTAAAATAAAGAGAGCACACAAGTTCATAAGTTTGATAAGTAAAGATTTGGATAATACTTTACTTGAATTACTACATGAGCAACAAACCAAATAGTCATATCAAAAAAGGAAGACACGAGGTTTATAATGATTAATTAAATATATGACTTAAATTTAGTTTAATGCTGGTGGAAGAAAATATCCACTATTTATAAAGAAGAAATTAGGCAGCTTAGTAAGTTCCAAGATAAATAATTTGAGGAGAATGAAATATATTAAATGAGAGAATAACAATAGATAAAAAGGGAAAGAGTCGAGAATGATAAACCACATTGCTCTATTATTAAGATTGATGATGACCTTATATTTTTAAAGTGTGAGTTAAAGGCCAATACTTCTTTTTCATTTATGAATTATAGTACAAGGTATAATATTTTAAAAGATATATAATAGTTATAAATTACAAAACAGGGAAAAAAATAAAGCAACATTATAATCTACAGAAAGAACAAAAAAATCTTCTAAATTAGTAATGTCTTGAAACTAGAAACTAGAATAATGTCTCTAAACGTGATGCAAAATATATCTCCCATTCCCAACTTGTCAAGGGAGCTATAAAATACTTTGCTTAAGATGGCCTATGTAGGGACATAACTAGTTAATCTTCTTATCTCACAAATGTGAATTGACTTATTTTAGCTTCAAATATTTTCTTTTCACGTCAACTTATTTTTGTTTAATGTGTTGAACTAGATTGTATGTGCTATCAATGGCTGCCAAATTGTCACAAAGTAAATTCATTGTGAATTGAGTAAATATTTTCTTCCACCTATCATTTCGATCGTAGCAGAGAACACACTCTCATAGCTATGCCACTAAAGCACATAGCCAATGACGGTGGATACGATGGCTGATAATGACGTCATTTAAAGTAATTGTGCTTTATGAATTCATTAAGGGGCTGTTTGTTTGCCTGAAAAAGAAATGCAGTGTAAAGTAAATGCAATGTAAAGTAAATGTACTGTATTCTGAATACTTTGAGACTGTTTGATTTTCTGTAAAATAAACACAGGAGAACTATTTCCCTTATTTGGTTAGATATATCAAGAGTAAAGTAAAAGCGGTGTATTTGTAATAATTTATTTTGGCATTACAACTAGTGTATTTATAAAAGCAATGTATTTATAATAATTAGTATTATTTGGTGTTATAAAATAAAAATTCAGCTAATTAAATTTTCACACTAATTTTTTTGTAATATTTTATTTTGGCATTACAACTTAAATTTTCTGTTTAGCAAGTTCCATAGTTATTAAACCTTTTTTTAATCCATCAAATATTTTTTAAAAACACTTAAAATTTTTTAGCTGTTTTGAATGTTTATAAAAATAATTATTATTGGGCATAAATGAAATGATATATTACAGAAATTCAGAATTCTCCTTCTCCATCACTTCCACCTTAATCAAGTCAACCTCTCTCATTCCTCGACGCTATGTGGCTGCAAAGCTCACTGCCGGTAGAAATGTTTTTCTTCTATGAATTTCCTCACCCCGCCTCCCACTTCATAGAACACAACCTCTCCATCCTCACAAATTCCCTCTCACGCGCGTACCCTCATCCTCTTCTACCCAATAGTAGGATCCATCCGCCCTTCCCAAAAACGACGACAAAACTCTAACCACCAACGCCGCCATAGCCACCTGATTATACCCACCCAAGTAGTAATACTTCCCTTCGCTATCTTCCTTATACAGTTCCAGTACATTTAACTCCATTCCCTTCACCATATAATAATCCACAATCATTATACCACCAATTGGCCCAATTAGAGCCGACGAGCCCAACAACCAAGTATACATAAAGCTCTCACTCGATCCCAACAACATCCATGGTTCAAATAATAAGCCACTTGACCTTAGCTCTTAAAATTATGAACAAATTACCTGGAAATAACCTTTCCATAGATTACTTTTTTCCTTAACATTTTCTAGGTATAGAAATACAAGAAATGATGTTATGAGTTTAATAAAACTTTGGCAGTTGTAGCAAGCATAGAAATAGAAATTATGAAATTCACAATGCCTGTACCCTTAGTTATAGTTTGCATATGAGATAGTGGCGACATCAAAGAAGAGTCATTGAGTTGCAAGTTTTAATGTCAGGTTTTTTAGAGGATACTAACTTATTTTTAAATTTACAAGTTAAAAAATTGCATGTAATGGGCCAATCTGTATAGAGTATTTCCAGACAACCAAAAGTGGAGTGTAAGAACAGAGTACGTTGTTTATTGGCTTGGCATTTAAAGAAGCTTCTACAATTTATGGACTTTAAGGAACCTTCAAACATTTCAGGAGTGGAGGAAAAAAAAAAAGTTACTCGCCAATTTTTTTTTTAATAACTAAAATGTGCCTAAGATAAATATAATTTACAAAATATTTAAATTAATTACTTTGGTTTATCTTTCATAAATAGATAGTCAGACCTAGCGCTATTTCAGTTCTTTCAATTTTCTTTCACATAACAATCTGATTGCTGTTTAATAGCTTTCCTAAATTAAATAGCATGGGCATCTTGTTGTCCAACACAAGGAAAGTAGTTTGCTCTCTGCACCAATCTATGGACTCAAAATAACAAACTGTTTCTATACCAGCATGAAATCAGTCTAAAAATAGTAAACCTGATCGTTGGCATAGCCATCAGTTAGAAAGAGAAACCACAACTGGGCTGGTTGTCCAGCACAAGGATAACTTAAAAAAAGAGAGAAATTGCAATACATGAAGGAAAAAAAAAGACTTAAATGAACATTATTTTCATTCATTACAATTCCTCGCAAAAGCATTCCAATAATCATTTCAAACCATTCTAACATCCCACTATTTGCATCCGCAATGACCTTAAGAAGGTTGATATGGATAAATTATTCAAACCAACTTAACTAGTGTAATTGTTGTCTCAAAATATAAACTTTAAGTTTTCATTATATTCTCTTATTGCATCTCATGAGATATTTTCTCCACTTTGAGCATCAAAAACTTTACCTTGGTTATACCTTCACTTATAACCTCAATCATACGCATAGCAGGTCAAAGATAGTAAGACATTTAAATTTTGTAGAACTAAGAAATACACTCAAAATAAGCAATTTGTTCGATCAAAATACATTTTCTAACAGTATCACTGAGTATTACTATGAAAGTATTATCAAAACTAAAATACAGTCAAAACATTGTCTATATTTGGTCTTGCATTTAAAACTTATGATATTAGGATTGGATAAGATGTTGGAAAGCATGCCATTTTTTTTTTGTTCTCTAAAAATAAAAAAAAAGTCAACACTTTTTCTAAATAAAATATATTAACAAGATAGTAAAGTGTAGAAGCAGAGTAATTGAAACAAATTTCCAAAGAAAAAGAAAAATTACAATAGCATATATAAAGATAATACAAATCATTTGGATTGTCTGCCATAAAGCCTAGTGAATAAAGCTTAGGGTTGCTAGAGTTTCTTTAGATTCATGACCCTTGTGATATAAAGAACATAAATCACTAACCCACGAGAGAATCGACAATCTGAATGCTTTCAAAAGAGTTAGAACTGCTAAGATAATTAATAAATATTATGATAAAAAGTACATTGAGTATTTGTGCTTCATCTTGCAAACGCTCGAAGCCAGAAGACCGAACAAATTCGTTGGCCAGGAGAATCTCACCGCTCTGGAACTCATTGGTGCCGATCTCTCAGGACTGCTCTCGGAGATCTTTGCCGTGCTTTTTGATCTCCAGTGTGGTGTTTTAGATGTCCGTGTTTAAATCACAATAGCAGGATGACAGCCATCCTTTTTGTTTACGACGAGGAATCCGGCGAGCCAATCTATGACGAGCAACATAGAATCTCTGACATTCAGTCACGTCTCTGTAACATCCTCCAAGGTCAGACCAACATTACCTCCATGGCTATCACTAACACAGAGCGCCGACTCCATCAAATGATGTTTGCCGATCGAGAATTCGATCTGGCTTCCTTCTTACTGGAGATGTCCATTTAAAGATTGGTCGAGAGAGGCTACTCCGTTGTCACCGTTCAGTGCTCAGACTGACCTAAACTCCTCTTCAACATTGTCTACACACTCACCAAAATGGAATACGTCGTTTACCATGGTATTGTTCCTGCCAGTCAGTGGCTCTTGCTCATAAGGTTCACGACAGAGGGTTTCTAACCGGCTCAATTTGAGCGGGTTTCAAAGTCCCATGAACTGGCCTCTATAATACACCGCTAATCCTTCCGAGGAATTCCTTACTTTTTGCTCAAAACTAACCAAACAATGTAATTTATAAAATGCATGTAAATAAATTACTTTACCCTGTTAATTTTGCATAACAAACAACCCCTAAGTTCAAGCAAATTTCAGTATATTGAAACTAAGCTAGACAGTAAATTTCAAATTCACCTCAAAAATAATTTACATTCAAAACAAAATCATCTAAAGAATTGAATTGTGAAAACTTTTACATTTGATTCACTTTGCACTCAAAACATAAACAACCAAACAACCCATAAACAAATTCATGAAAAATAATAAAAAAAATTATTATTTTTAAATCTAAAAGAGATTTTTTTAACTGGCCAATCAAAAAAGAACCGTTGCACTCTCTGATATACATTAGAGTGCCAAGTGATTATGGGAGTAATATTGTTAAGAGATGTAAAAGTAAACTTTTGACATGACTCATTTTGGTATGTTAATTGGGAGCTTTTGCTATCAATCAAACAGACTTTGGTTCATAGCTTGCGTATGTGCTGTGCATGTGAACATGCTATAATTTGCTTAAATGTCCTAAAAAAGAAGAAAACTTCTATCTTTACATTTAAGCCTTTATTAAAAAACTAGTGCTTTGTAATGTTACTAATCCAAATATAAAGAAATATAATTTTAATATCCATAAAAATGAGTTGACACCTTTGGGCATCTTTTTATTCCTATTGCTATGTCTTGGAATATTCGCAGTTACAGATAGATGTAGAGTTTAGCATCCTAGCTTTGTATGAAGATCCAGCACACAAACACATAAAAGAGTATGATGCAATATTCATAAACGATGCTAAGATTTTTATATGAAAAATGATAAAAAGGGATAAAACAATGGGGCCTAGTCCAGTTTGAATTAATCCATGAGTATTAATGGTTGATTACAAATACACACCATCTAGAGTGCATTACATATGGCAAAAGGTTTTAAGATAGTGTTGAAATTAGGGGTGCAAATAACTTGAGTCAAGCTCAAGTCACACCTAACTCAAGCTTGACTCAAACCTAAGTAGAGCTTATATCGTGAGCCAAATCTTGAACATGAACTTGAGTCGAGCTCGACTCATGCCAGTGACCCGAGCTGAACGAGCGACTCATTAGCTAATTAACGATGTATGTCTTTCACGGTAAAACTATGTTGATCTATCTTCCGTAATCATGCGTGCCTACGGTTCGCACGTCCTTTGCCCGCTTTTTTGCTTCACCCACGACGTCGCTCCTTCCACCTTTTGCCTTCCACAGTAAGGATACGGTTTACATGTATTAATTGAGCCGCTCGACAAGTAGTCGACCCAAGAATTCTTAGGATCAAGCTCGAGATTAATAAGAAAAAAAGCTTGGAATTCTGGTCGAGCTTAAAGTTCAATAAGCTATGCTCATGAGCTTGTTAATGAGTTTAGCCCAAGCCAGCTTGCGAGTCAACTTGACTCAGTTGCACCCCTTGTTGAAATATTTATTTGGTTAATAGGATCGTATTCGGTAGGAGATGATGGTTGGAAGAATCGTAGACATCTAGTGATAATGGTTGGAAGGATCATAGTCAACAGGTGATGGTAGTTGAAAGAATCGTAGTCGACGGGCGATAATGATCGAAAGGAATGTAGTCAACAGGTGACAGTGGTCGGAAGGACTATAATCGACATGCAATAATATTTTGGAGGAGATCTAGGATCAATAATATCGTAGAAGAGTTCCGATGATAGTCAGAGAACGGGTAGAAGTATAGCCGTAATCGATGGTTAGGAAGAACTCCAATAATGACAGTGTTGAATGGAGAATGGAAGAGAGCTCTCAAGTCTTTTCTCCTCTTCTCTTTCCTCCTTATGTGAAGAATGATGGGCTATTTATAGTTTTTTGGGAGTAACATGTCTAATAAATAAGGCGAGGATTAAGGATAAGTTGGGAGTGTTGCATTGGACAATTAATATTAGCTCCCCTGATCATAGAGGGATTATCATGAATTTAAGTGCCTTAATAATGTCAAAATTGATTGATCTTGGACTTATTGGATTAATCTTGCCGAGCTATTTGTTTTGACTATAATTATGTCATATTAGGATATCATTTAGTAATACAATTAATGCTTTGAATCTTTCAAGTTTGTTTTTATTCTTTGATTTGAGCATATTTGGGATCAGATTAGATAGAATTTGGTTTCATTGATTTCATCTCCTTGAGATGTTTAATTTGATTATAAGCTTGTTGAAATCGAAGTTTGGATGATCCTGAATTTTAGTTTAGAAGTCTCCAATATAAATTTTCATCAAGATTTATGTTTGATCAAGTTGACACAAATTACAAGATGTGAGCATTTCGTAGATGTTAATGTGGACCTCCCTTCGATGCCATGAACTAAGTTAGACATCTTGAATCATGAATTGAACATTACTTGAAGTCCGGGTATCGATTTGAAAATTTTCGTTCCAAAAATTTAAAATTGCATGATATTAATTGTAGGGGCTCCATTAGACTCGAAAGTATCAAATTTGAGACTGAGATGTCAAAACATTGTTCCAAGGACCCCAAAAACATCAATTTGATGATGAAGATGGTGTTGTATTCTATTGGAGATAGTGTGTGTGTGTGTGTGTATATATATATATATATATATATATATATATATATATATATATATATATATATATATATATATATATATATATATATATATATATATATATATATATGCTGACAGGGGCAGACAATGAAGAACTTAATGGAATGAATTGAACATTGTATCGAACTCAACAGTCTTGCAACATATTCATGGTAACAATTAAATGGAGGCATGTGGTTTGTAAGAAGCTTTATGTTTTATTGATTATTGTTCCATGAAGATTCAACATAGACATGCATACTCCTCCATTGCAGGAGAGAAAAGTGCCTTTCAGAACATAGATCATGTCATCGAAGGCTATATAAGTGTTCAAGGAGTCTTTAACTTATCTTAAGTAAATCCTTATGCTCCAAAGTCTTGATGAAGGCTTTGCTTGTGGCTCCTTGAAAGGAGATTGACATGTGCAACGTATGGAATGAGGTTGTAGATGACATGCTAACTCTTAACCAGACATCTGCAGATTATCCTCTAAATTCAAACAATGATATTAATGAAAGGGATCTGAAAAAGTATTTTCAAAAGATATTAAAGTTGTTGTAATATTTTTAACTACCTGTTTATCTCTTTTTATTTATCTTAGAGAGATTTATGATATTGATGTTTGCTTGAAGTAATAAATAACTTTTGAGGTTTTAACTTTTTAAGATTTTTATTTACCCATACATTTTGAGGCTTTTAGCCTTTTAAGATTTTTGATGTATTTGTTCCTTCTCAGACTTTTAACCTTCTAAGATCTTTGATATATCTATGTCTTTTGAGTCTATTAACCTTCTAAGGTTTTTGATATACATGTGCCTTTTGAGTCTTTGAACCTTCTAAGGTCTTTGATATAGATATGCCTTTTGAGGATCTTAGCCTTCTAATGTCTTTGATATACTTATGCTTTTTTAGGCTTTTAGCATTCTAAGGTCTTTAAATGAGTGGAGACCTTGTCAACAACTTGCTCTCATGGAGCCATTCAAGTGAGGACTACATCCACTACTAGCATTCCTTTTAGGCTACCTCATGGGAAGGGCTTCCCAGGGTTATTTGTTAGAGCATTATTTGATATTATTAGCTTGCATTGAAAAGTTTGGAAAAAGCTATAAAGAATGTTCAACTTCTTCAAGGTTTTTTGTCAGAGCATGGCTCGATGACGTGAACCTATGTGGAAGAGCCCAAGAGAATCCACCAAAGATGTTTGACTTATCTGAGGTTGTTTATTAGAGCATTGCTTGATGATGTTAACCTATATAGAAAATGTTGAATCGAATCCACCTAGGATTGATGATATCTTGATTGAGAGGCGATGAATGTCTCGTGTATCCCAAATTAAATGTGAAGATTTGTCTGTTTTTAAATCGTTATTGCCTCTTTGAGATTGAGGCTAAGACATTATCCTAAAAATTAAAGTTCATTTGGGGACTATATAGAGCTTTAAATTTTACTTGAAGCATCTTTATATTTACTGAAAAATGATTGTCATTGGCATTATCTTGGATGTTAAAAGGGTTGGAGAAAATTATCTTGGCCATAAACATTTGATGTTGTAGCCATGGTTGCCTCTCAGCCAATAATCAGATTATCACAGATGATGCCAAACTTTTGTGCCATGGAATATTCAAGGTGGTAGATAAATATATAATTTAACATCCAAGATTTGAAGAAGATCTAGAATATAAAAAAAATAAAAGAGTAATCTGTAATATTCGTAAAAGACACCAAGATTTTTATATAGAAAATATTGAAAAAGGAAAAAATTTATTGGGTCTAGCCTAGTTTGAATGAATCCACTAATATTGATAGTTGATTATAAATAATACTCATCTTTATAGAAGGGTGTTGGCTCAGTGTAAAAAATATGCATCGTATAAAGTGCATTACATAGCAGCAGTTTTTGGGAGTGTTAGAATATTTATTTGGTAAGTAGGACCAAAGTTAGTGGGTTGTCAGAAGGACCATAGTTGGAGGGTAACAATGGTCTAAAGGATTGTAGCCGACGGGCAAACTGTAGTCAGTGTGCGATAATGATTGGAAGAGCCGTAGTTGGCAAGTGACAAAGGTCAAAAGGACCATAGTTGGCGGGATACAATATTTGGAATAGATCTGACATTAATAGTGTAATAATCCATATTTTAACCCAGATAAAAAAAATTCTGGAGTTATTACATGTAGCATTGGGGAAAAGTTTAGATGATAGTTAGAGAACACATGGCTTAATTTGAAGGGGAAAAACTACTTCATAAATTCTGCTAAACAAAAAATCCATATTCATAAAAATATAACATAAATTCAAAAAAGTATTCACACTATTTGAAGCATTTTTTAGTTGATAGTTTCCTTGAATCTAACATGAAAACTAAGTCACTCAAGGGGGAAAAAAATCCATCACTTAAAAAAAGCCTAAATTATAATTGTAAAGAAGAATACTAAATATCCATCTATAAAAGATGAAAACATGTGGGTTTAGGCAAGCGATGTTTGCTCTGGTAGGATTTTTTTAACTTCTTGGCCCTCGCTGCGGTGGGCGTGATCTCCGTCGCCTGCTTCTCCTCGGGGAAGTCCTCTTTCTTCTCTAATTCATTATTCTTGGTGTTCTGCTTGTTTCATTTTAATTTTTTTCAACTTTGTTGTCATCTTCTCGATTTTGTGACATGGGGTTTTTGAATGGATTCTCTTCGGCTCTTTCATTTAAATATGTCTTGTCTTGGGCATCTAGTTGCTCGGTCCCTTTTCGTGATTTGAGAATTTTTTTCTCGGCATTGTTTGTCGGCGTTGTTGATTTTGGAGGAGGAATCGCTCACTGCTCCTTTTGAATTCACTTTGGCCAGCAAGTTTCCCAGCCGGAGGCCCTCCATTGATGCCATTCGGAAATTCTTTTTCAACTTAAAGCTCAATGGTGATTGCTCGGTCACTGTTCTTAGCCCTATGAATGTTCTGATGAAACTTGTCAATGGTTTTGATTATTCTAGGATATTCTCTCATCGTTCAAATTTTGTGAGTAATTTCTATATGAAGGTTGTAAAATGGACTTCAAATTTGGATGTTGATGTCGATTCTCCTATCTTGCCTATCTAGATTTTGTTTCCTTACCATAGGCCTCATCTTTTCTCTCCTCGTATACTCTTTGGGTTGGGTTTTTTGTTCGGGCGAAAACTTGGGTTTGCTAGTGCCTTGGTTGGCTCGGAGACTTGGGTTTCCTTTCATGCTGTGGTAGCTTTATTTTGTTGGCTTATTTTCTTTTGCTTTCTTATATTAGGTTGAATGCCGACTCATTGGTTTTATTTATATTTTGTTCTTTTAAAGAGCTGCCAGTTCTTTAAGGCTTATATTTTCTTTTAGTAACCGAATGCCCCTCTGTGGGTTTAAAAAAGAAATCCATCTCTAGAGAAGAAGGACACCTGACCACCATGTCGCTGCTGCAAAAGGCTTGGGCATAAGCTTGAGAATTATTGAAATATTATATCTAGAGAAACAAATAAAGATAAGAAACTAGAAAAACCTCACTATAACTTTAGAAGAAATAATTGGAGTATGTGTAACAAAGATTGATCCAACATTCACTTTGTTGTTACATGCACAAACAGGTAAGGAAGCTAAAGAACGAACATTTTCACTTCAAGTTTCAGATAAAATCTATCCTCTATGGTGCTAATTTAAATCGATATAGTAAAAAGCATAAAGGCAACCTTATCTTTGAAACATTGGTTGAGAAACTTAGGCTAGCCACTACAAAGCATGCAAATTACTATTCTTGGAGTTGATTTCAAATTATTAAAATTTATTATTTCACTAAACATTTTATTAGCAGGTTTTCTTTAACTAAAGATTTTATTAATTAAATAGTTTATGAAGATGTACCATTTGATATATCTTCTACAATATTTGGTAATTCATATCTATAAAAAAGGGAGATTATCAGCTTTAGAAAATTAATGAATTTTGTGCTTTAAAAGAGAAAAAAAAGTATATAGCCATTTGATTTATTGTTCTACCTTTTGAGTAGATGGAGGAGTTAACCATATAAGAAGACTCTCCAAAATAGGACAAGAGCTTCCTTCCTGATGAAAAGCATAAGTACAACCCAAATACCAATCTACACTAAACAAAGGTTAACAAACTATGCAAACTTGCTCTCAAGACATTGGCCACAAAGAGGAAAAAAAAACATCAAATTCAAGAGACATAAGAAAGGGGAAAAAATGAAAAGCCATGATCAAGGAAGTTTTTGAGAAAATTTGCAGAATTAATCATAAAAGGATGTAATTGCAAAATGAGTTGATGAGGGACAATTGCAAAATTGTGATTGGATATATTTTCTTTCTCTCATTAGATTCTTTTCAATTAAAATAAACAGAGCAACAAGTTCAGATAAAATGGCCATTTGATGAGCCTAGTTAATTGAGGAGAGTCATAAGTATACTAAAACACCTGCAACAATGTAGGTCTAAACATAAAATTACTTAAGCTAGGAATTAATTAGTGATAACAATAAATGAAAAGTCACATTCAAAGAGGAGATGATTATGACTCTAAGGACACAGTTTACACAAAAAGCAAACAAAAGAAACATGCATATTGCATTTTATCAAGATAAAATAAATGCAGGTGATAAGGACAACTTGTATTTTTATTTCAATGGGCTAGCTATGATATAAATGTAGAGAATGAGTTATGCAACTATCTCACCCTCATTGCAAACCCAACATGCAACAACAAGCAACTATTACATTATAGAAAGATTGACATTAGAATTTTTGAGTAAAGTGTTTTAAGTAATAAGACACATTTCCATTCTCCCTATAGGTATGTTTGTAAAGCATTAATGTTTGCAAAATTCTTTACATAATTCATAACAACCCTTTGTTTCTAATGCAATAACTTACAAGAAAATTGAAGAGAAGAAAAATTTTAAATGTAGCTCATCGACATTAAGTTCACAGACACTATTGAGGCATGCAACATGTGCTAAAAGCACTACAATTTAATCATGATCCATCACATGCATATAATCATTTGCTAATAACTCAAATCGACACCATGTCTTATGACTAGTTCTAACATGGACTCCAACATGAAGTCTTGATATGATGGGGAATGATCAAACTTTTTTGAGACAATTAACATTCTAATGGAAAAATTCTTTATAATAAGAAAATCATAATCTCTTCCACAAAAATATTGGAATGAAGAAGACCGATCATGCTTCCTTTAAACAATCTAATTTCTAAAGAAAGAGCTCTTTATAACAATAAAGTCATAAATCCACTCAATCAAAATGTTGAAATACATTCACCACCTACTTAAGGCTAACAAGAAAACATTTCATGAAGTAATATTTTTCAGAATCATTATCTAAAAGAAATGGAAAAAGGAACCTTGACTAATATGCGAGACATTTTTCTGTATTTGTCGAGTGACCACATCACAAGACACTAATGCTTGCTAGAACTCTCCAGAGAATGCTTCGCAACCTTTATCTTTTAAACAAATAAGAACAATTCAAATATTATCCTGATTATAGTTTTGTTTCAAAAGAAGCTTAAGAAATGATTCCTTGCAATTTTTTGAAGAAAGAAAGCCTAAAATTAAAGTGATGCCAATAGGTAGAGGCTTGTTGAAGATTTGGCAAATGATAGGTGTAGATGAGAATTAAATGGGAGCAATAGCTCTAGTTTAGGAGTTTTTTTGATATTGAGGGCGTCCCTGATAAAATAAAATATCGGGATTGGTAGCAATTTTTTTAGCCCCATTTGCTATTTTTATTGTTGTGAGAGAGTTTTTTTTTCTAATGATAAGGAGACTGTGGATAATAAGCTTTATGTGAGAGGTAAGTGGGTGCCTTTTGATTCTATGTCTATTAACCACTATATAAGCTTCAAAATTTTGAGTGTGATGACTACACCTCCTTTAGCTATGGAAACTATGATCAAAGGAACTTCTGAAAGTCCTGTTAAGACCCAATAGTGGAGCTAGTTGGAAGAATAGGGAGAACAAAATAATTATTTTTCTTGTAACATATCTAATCCAATTATCCAAAGCTTGACACTTTTATTTCTACCCTATGTTTGTCGAGTAAAAAATATTAGTAAAGTAACCAAAGATCGTGCTATACTTATTTTTTTCTATTCATGTTGATTACACCATGGATGTGGAAAAACTTATTTTTTCTTCCTTGACTTACATTATCAAA
Organism: Dendrobium officinale; assembly: GCA_019514585.1. Lineage (NCBI taxonomy): Eukaryota > Viridiplantae > Streptophyta > Magnoliopsida > Asparagales > Orchidaceae > Dendrobium > Dendrobium officinale. Next base: position 30,256,942 of record CM033692.1, read on the forward strand.
GGGTGCTACTTCTTTGAGCTTAAGACACCTTTCTCTAATTTTAGCTCTTTATATCAACGTTGTTGTTGTTACAGATCCCAGTGAAGAGCATTTCTTTCCCATTTATGCTCTAACCAAGAAAAAAAAATTTAAATTTAAGAGGGTGGGAGATGCTAGAGAAGGAAGTTCTAGTAGTCCCAAGTTCTTCCGAAGGCCTGGTGGTAGTAGAAGTTTTGGGACTCCTAAATATTTATGTGATCAGGTGGCTGAGTTGAGGGAGAAGATGGAGGGTGTGACTGAATTTTATGAGGTGAGTAGGAGTGGCAGACACACTACTTTGAAATGCACAAAAAAATACTATCACTATCCTTATAAGTTCAATGAGGATTTAGTGGGGATGTTTATGAGGATCCCACATATTGAAAATTCAGATCAACTGCAATTCCCTATTGCTCATGAATATCAGTCATTTGTGTAGACCCATCCTGATTATGATGATGAGGAGGAGGAGGAGGATCAAGATTCTGTGTAGTTCTTATTTTTGTTTTTGGGAGTTTGTGGTAGGCATTTTTATTTTTCTTTTGTGAGCAGGAGGAGATGGAGTTAGAGATATTGTGGGGTATGAAAGCATTTTTTAATTTTTATTTATTTTTAATTTTCTTTTGTAATCTAGCTTAGGGAGATTCCCATGGATGTGTTTCAAGAAATGGTTTTGGGAGACATTTGATGTTTTACTGGTAAGAACTGGATTGGGAGACATTATAATGGAGAATGGATGGGGAGAATGATGCTTCATGCACTAGTTTTCTTTTAATATTGCTTTCAATAGGTTGTATGTGCTATTATTGAAATCAAACGACAAGTTTTAATTTATGTTTATATTTCTTAATGTTGTTTACTTTGTTATTGTTCTTATTTGTGTATAATTTATATTTGATAAAATCCTTCACATGCTTAATTATTGTATTTGTCATCTATATAGTGCTTACACTTTGATTATTTATTTAGTCTAAATAAAAATGATAATTAAAATTATCTAAAAATAATGAAAGTAATAAATTCTTAGATGATAGTTTGAAAATAATCTAAGTTATTGACTTGATTTGAACTTAAAAAGCCCTAACGTTTTTTCCCTTTTATGCAGCAAAATCAAAAATCTTAAAAGCAACGTGAGACTAAACTTGATTTTAGTGATACTTGCCTTTAGACCTGTCAATTTCGGGTTACGGGTCGAACCCGACCCGACCCGTAACTGACCCGTCTTTATTCGGGTTCGGGTCAACCCGACCCGGTTTTATAAACGGGTCGGTTTTCGAAACCCAAAACCGACCCGTCTCGGTTCCGGGTCAACCCGACCCGACCCGGTTAACCATATATGCAGTTATTTTAACTGTAATTTAAGGGAAAAAAACTAAAGTGCAAACAACAAACTACAAAACAGCAATTCACACATTTGTAGAGAAATACTAATTTACAAGTTGTCAAATTACAAACCATCATTCACATATTTGTTTTACAACCTTACAAAATTACAAACTCAATCAAAAATTTCAACATTCAAATTTACAACCTTAATCAGTAATAATTATTTATACAATTATACATTTATATATTGAAATACTCAAATGCTCCTCGAAATGCTCCTCGAATTTCTCCTCAAATGCTCCTCGAATTGCTCCTCAAATCTGCAATGACCTGGAATAAAATCAATTATATAGTTTGCAAACTCAAATATGTAAAAAAATATATTGCTCTGCTCAGATTAAACCTTCAGATTCATTAATCATTTAACATCATAATGAGGTCATTGCGATGTAAGTTTAATCAATATTGTCATATTGACAAATTACCATCCTAAGTGACAATTTATATTAACTGTGAAATGTATCCGTAGACGCCGTCGTGCCGACGAGACTGAGAGGCGGAGAAGAGACTGAGAGGCGGAAACTGAGAGAAACCGGAAACCCTAAACAGATGCCAGGAGACGGAATGAGACGAGAGACGAGAGTTACGAAATTAATATGACCCCCAGACGGCTTCTCGCTCGCGGCTCGACTGACGCGTGACGCCCTAAGTTTTAATTTTTATATATCAAATTATTAAAGTCGCGGGTGAGGCGGGTCGAATCGGGTTACAATCGGGTTTTCGGGTTAACCCGGAGCCGACCCGAATAACTAAATGGGTCGAAATTCCAGACCCTAACCCGACCCGTTATTTAACCGGGTCAACCCGAACCCGAAAATTTCGGGTCGGTTTCAGATCGGGTTTTCGGGTCGGATCAATTGTTGACAGGTCTACTTGCCTTGCAAGAGAGGGAAAGGAGACTAGTCATAACACGTAGTTAATTAGTTCATTAATTAACATAGTTAATTAGTTAATGTTTTTAAAGATTAGTTAATTTTATTATTTGAATTATTAGTTTTTTTAAATTAGTTAATTAATTAATGTAAACTAGTTAATTTAACTTAGTTAATTAGTTCTTTTAGAGTAGTTAATTTAATTAACTGATTAATTTGTTAATTAGTTTAGTTTATTTAATTAGTTAAATTAACTTAGTTAATTAGTTAACTTAAGTTAGTTAATTTCATTATTAGTTTTTGATACGACATCACAAATTTAACTTGATCGGGCACGAATCTCGAGGCAAAAATCAAGTTGGAAACTTTAAAAATTAAATCCGGGAGCACTTGAACTCCGATTTCAGCGAGCTTACAGTCAAACTGAGCGTCTCGGAAATACGAATCCAACGACACCAAATTCGACCCAATCCGAGTCCAAATGGGACCGAATCAATGACCCGAAGCTCTTTTGGAAGGTTCAAACCGCAATTTGACTTACCAAACGATCTCCGATTTTAACGAGCTTATACTCGAATCGAGCGGCTCAACGAGACGAGTCCAACGAGTCAAATATCACAGAATTCCGACATCATTAAGGCCTTCAAATTTCCAACGAATGGTGCACGATCGTAGGATTCAATATCGGTCATCCATTCGACCACTTCCTATTCGCCCCTGATCTCACGCCTATTTACGGGCCATGCCACTCCAGAAAATCTATAAATAGAGCCCTCATTCTTCACAAGAAGGGACTCAAGCAAGAAGAGAAGGAAGAGGAGAAGGAAGAGAAGGAAGAAACTCCTCCTCGACCACCGCCGGAACCTCGCCGGACCACCGCAGGAGCCTCGCCGGACCACCTCTGAAGCCTCGCCGGATCACCGCCGGAGCCTCGCCGGACCACCGTCGGAGTTTCGCTGCACCACCATCTCAAGGCCCAATGTTCAGGCCTGACGTTCAAGCCCGACGTGCTACTGAAGGCCTGACATTTAGGCCCAACGTTCTGCTCAAAGCCCGACTTTCAGACCTGACGTCTTCATCTGAGGCCCTCACCTTCTCCAGAAGCCCTCACATTCGTCAAAGGCCTCACCAACATCTGAGGCCTTCACCTTCACCTGAGGCCCTCACCTTCGCCAGAGGCCCTCATCTTTGCCAAAGGCTCTCCTCCGCTAGACTACCACCTTACGCCGTTGCTTTGTCGGAACACCACCTAAGGCCTGGAATTTTGCAAATGCAAGGATACTTTCTATCAATTATAAGTTTCATACAGTCCCCTACAGGACTCATACTCCTTGGGCAAGGTCTTGATCTCGACCTCAAAAAGGTAGTAATGGTTTAAAGATAGACCCTTAATTATCTTTGATTCGAGATACACGTGGCATTCGCCCCCTCCCAATCAAGGCAAAATGGATCCCAGGGGGATCTGATTTGACCTCTTCAACACAGGTTAACGTCGAGCAAAGGCTCCGACATACAACCTCGGAAAGGTATCACATCCTTGGTGGATTCTATCGACCTCTTCCACACAGGTTAACATCGTCGAGCAGGGCTACGGCATACAACCTCGGAAAGGTCTCACATCCTTAGTGGATTCTCCTGACCTGTTCCACACAGGTTAACGTCGTCGAGCAAAGGCTCCGACATACAACCTCGGAAAGGTCTCACATCCTTAGTGGATTCTCCCGACCTCTTCCACACATGTTAACGTCGTCGAGCAAAGGCTCCGACATTCAACCTCGAAAAGGTCTCACATCCTTGGTGGATTCTCTCGACCTCTTTCACACAGGTTAACGTCATCGAGCAGGGCTTCGACATACAACATCGGAAAGGTCTGACATCCTTGATGGATTCTCCCGACCTCTTCCACACAGGTTAACGTCGTCGAGCAGGGCTCCGGCTTACAACTTCGGAAAGGTCTCACATCCTTAGTGAATTCTCCTGACCTCTTCCACACAGGTTAACGTCATCGAACAAAGGCTCCGACATACAACCTCAGAAAGGTCTCACATCCTTGGTGGATTCTCCCGACCTCTTCCACACAGGTTAACGTCATCGAGCAGGGCTCTGGCATACAACCACGGAAAGGTCTGACATCCTTGATGGATTCTCCCGACCTCTTCCACACAAGTTAACGTTGTCGAGCAAAGGCTCCGACATACAACCTCGGAAAGGTCTCACATCCTTGGTGGATTCTCTCGACCTCTTCCACACAGGTTAACGTAGTCGAGCAAAGGCTCCGACATACAACCTCGGAAAGGTCTCACATCCATAGTGGATTCTCCTGACCTCTTCCACACAGGTTAACATCGTCGAGCAAAGGCTCCGACATACAACCTCGAAATGGTCCTACATCCTTGGTGGATACTCCCGACCTCTTCCACATAGGTTAACGTCGTCGAGCAAAGGCTCCGACATACAACCTCGGAAAGGTCTCACATCCTTGGTGGATTCTCCCGACCTCTTCCACACAGGTTAACGTCGTCGAGCTAAGGCTCCGACATACAACCTCGGAAAGGTCCTACATCCTTGGTGGATTCTCCCGACCTCTTCCACACAGGTTAACGTCGTCGAGCAAAAGCTCTGACATACAACCTCGGAAAGGTCCTACATCCTTAGTGGATTCTCCAGACCTCTTCCACACAGGTTAACGTCGTCGAGCAAAGGCTCCGACATACAACCTCGGAAAGGTCTCACATCCTTGGTGGATTCTCTCGACCTCTTCCACACAGGTTAACGTCGTCGAGCAGGGCTCCGGCATACAACCTCGGAAAGGTCTGACATCCTTGATGGATTCTACCGACCTCTTCCACATAGGTTAACGTTGTCGAGCAAAGGCTCCGACATACAACCTCGAAAAGGTCCTACATCCTTGGTGGATTATCTCGATCTCTTCCATACAGGTTAACGTCATCAGGAAAATGCTCTGTCATATAACCTTGGATACGTCTTACATCATTGGTGGATCCAATATTGGTTAATATCATCGAGCAAAGGCTCTGACAAACAACCTCGGATAGATTATACATCCTTGGTTAACGACACCAGAATTTCGTCAATTGTCTTCTGCACAAAGTTAAATTTCTATCTGTTGTTAAATTTCCTCCTGTCGCTGAATTTTTGCCTTACAGGACTTTAGACGTCGGACTTCTCCCTACCGTCAGACTTCTGCGTGCCGTCGGACTACTACCTGTCGACGAACTACTGGCCGTCTAGGGACTTTCGTCGGTCTTCTACCCGACGTTGAACTTCTACCCGACGTCGGACTTCTTCCTATCGTCGGACTTCTGCTCGTCAGCAAACTCCTACTCATCGTCGGACTTCAGCCTGTCGACGAACTTTCATCAGTCTTTTGCCCAAGGCCGTACTTCTACCCGACGTCGGACTTCTCCTACTCGTCGGACTTCTGCTCGTCGACGAACTTTCGTTGGTTTTCCACCATACGTAGGACTTCTCCCTGTTGTCGGACTTCTACTCGTCAGCGGACTCCTATTTGTTGTCGGACTTCAGCCCGTCGACGAACTTTCATCGGTCTTCTGCCCAAGGCTGTACTTCTACCCTACGTCAGACTTCTCCTACTCGTCGGACTTCAGCCCGTCGATGAACTTTCATCGGTCTTCTGCCCAAGGCCGTACTTCTATCCAACGTCGGGCTTCTCCTACTCGTCAGACTTCTGCTCGTCGACAAACTTTCGTCGGTCTTCCATCATACGTCGGGCTTCTCCCCGTCATCAGACTTCTGCTCGTCGATGAACTTTCGTGGGTCTTCTACCATACAGTACTTCTACGCGACGTCGGACTTCTTCCTACCGCCAGACTACTAACCGTCGTCAGACTTCTTCCCGTCGACGGACTTTTGTCGATCTTCTACACAGCGTCGGACTTCTATGTGTCGTCGTACTTCTTCCCGTCGACGGACTTTCGTCGATCTTCTACCCAGCGTCAGACTTCTGTGCGTCATCGGACTACTAATCGTCGTCGGACTTCTGCTCGTCGACAGACTTTCGTCGGTCTTCTTCCCGACGCTGCACCTCTACCCGACATCGGACTTCTCCATGTTGTTAGACTTTTGCTCGTCAGCGAACTTCTACTCATTATCGGACTTCTGTTCGTCGATGGACTTTCGTTGGTCTTCTACCCGACTCAGCGCTTCTATCCGACGCTGGACTTCTTCCTGCCATCGGACTAATACCCGTCATCGGACTTCTGTCCGTCGATGGACTTTCGTCGGTCTTCTACCCGACTCAATTCTTCTATCCGACACCGGACTTCTACCTAACATCAGAACTCAACATGATCTCTCGAAGTAGAAAGGGAGAAGGGAATCTCTGGACTTCCTTGCAGAGAGAGGAGCCTTGGAAGACCAAGGGAAAGCCTCAATTGTAAGGACAGAGGGAGAAGAGAAGAAGGGGGAATCTCCGGACTTTCTTGCCAAAAGAAGGCCCTCGAAAAATCGAGGGAAGGCCTCAGTAGTAAGGACAGAGGGAGAAGAGAAGAAGGGGAAATCTCTGGACTTCCTTGCCAAAAGAGGGGCCTCAAAAAATCGAGGGAATGCCTCAATAGTAAGGACAGAGGGAGAAGAAAAGAAGGGAGAATCTCCGGACTTCCTTGCCAAGAGAGGGACCTCGAAAAATCGAGGGAAGGCCTCAATAGTAAGGACAGAGGGAGAAGAGAAGAAGGGAGAATCTCCGGACTTCCTTGGCAAGATAGGGGCCTCGAACAATCGAGGGAAGGCCTCAATAGTAAGGACAGAGGGAGATGAGGAGAAGAAGAGAAGAAGAAAAGAAAAGAAGAGAAGAAGAAAAAGAAAAGAGGAAAAGAAGAGGAGAAGGGAAATTTTTCTAAAGGCCTAGGGGGCCTATTTATACTTTTTTGAAGAGAAGAGGGAAAGTTTCTATATTTTTCCAGCATTTTCAAATTTCCCACATTTTTCTGAATTTTTTAGAATTTTTTGGGAATTTTCTGGAATTTTTTCAGAATTTTTTGGGTTAAAAAATTCTATATGGGCCCCACAAAAAAAATAAAAATAAAAAAATCCAACCGCCTCCCAAGAGGCGCTTCACGCGCCCCTCCAGCCTGCGCGTCAGCGCGGGCACTCGCCGGCAGCGGCGCCGCCGGAGGCCGGCGGCCAGCTGGTGTGCCGGCCAGTTCGCCTTCCAAACGCTTCCGGGCTCCGATTTTGGGCCCGGAAAGTCCAAATCGGACGTTTTTGGGGTCCTCGAACATGTTTTTCGACATTCCGGACTCAATTTTGACACTTTCGGAACTCAACGGGCCCCTACGATCAAGTTTGAGCAAGCATTTAACTTTTGGAACGCAATTTTTTGCGATTCGGCCAATGTAAAAATTCGGAACAAGTATTTTCGGACTTCTGGAGCTTCGACGTCAAAAAATAGGGGGGCAACTGATACGACATCACAAATTTAACTTGATTGGGCACGAATCTCGAGGCAAAAATCAAGTTGGAAACTTTAAAAATTAAATTCGGGAGCACCTGAACTCCGATTTCAGCGAGCTTATAGTCAAACTGAGCGTCTCGGAAATACAAATCCAACGACACCAAATTCGACCCAATCCGAGTCCAAATGGGACCGAATCATGGACCTGAAGCTCTTTTGGAATGTTCAAACCACAATTTGAGTTACCAAACGATCTCCGATTTTAACAAGCTTATACTCGAATCGAGCGGCTCGACTAGACGAGTCCATCGAGCCCAAGATCACAGAATTCCGACATTATTAAGGCCTTCAAATTTCCAACGAATGGTGCACGATCGTAGGATTCAATATCGGCCGTCCATTCGACCACTCCCTATGAGTTTCGCCGCACTACCATCTCAAGGACCGATGTTCAGGCCCGACGTTCAAGCCCGACGTGCTACTGAAGGCCTGACATTCAGGCCCAACGTTCTGCTCAAGGCCCGACTTTCAGGCCTGACGTCTTCATCTGAGGCCCTCACCTTCTCCAGAAGCCCTCACATTCATCAAAGGCCCTCACCAACATCTGAGGCCTTCACCTTCACCTGAGGCCCTCACCTTCGCCAGAGGCCCTCATCTTCGCCAAAGGCTCTCCTCCGCTAGACTACCACCTTACGCCGTTGCTTTGTCGGAACACCACCTGAGGCCTGGACTTTTGCTGGGCCACTACCTGACGTCCAGAGTTCTACCAAAGTACCGCCCTACTACAACGGTCTTTCAGACCCCAGTCTCCTACCGACTACGGTCCTTCAGGCCTTCGTCGCCTACTATGTTCCTTCCGACCTCCATCAACAGACAACGGTCTTTCTGACCCTGGTCTCCTGCCGACTACGGTCCTTCCGACCAGACAAACATATATATGTAATTCCTACTATGTAATGCAATCTGCATGATGTACATTTGCTACATCAATCCAAGGCCTTCTCCCAAGGAAGAGCCTCATTTGTAACAACTACAAATACTAGTGGATTCATTCAAACTGGGCCAGACCCCGTGGTTTTTCCCCCTTTTCAGGGATTTTCCACGTAAAAACTCTCACTACAGGAAAATCACCCATTTCCGGCGGCCTTTTCCGGCGGTAATTGAACCTTTTCCGACGGTTTTGAATTTTTCCGGCGGTTTTCCGGCGGTTAAGTGACCGCCGATAAAAACGGCGTAGGAAAATAAATTCCGGCGGTTTTTACCGGCGGCAATTTATGCCGGCGGCTTTCCGGCGGTTTAAAAAAAACCTCATCGCTCTCGCCACCCACTGCCGACGCCGCGCCCCGCTCCCGCATTGACCGCGCGCGCGCTTCCGCGGCTGCCGGCGCAGCTGCAGCTGCCGCTCCCACACGCTTCCGCGGCTGCCGCCCTTCCCGCGCTTCTGCAAACTGCTGGCGCTCCCGCGCGCGCGATCCTTTCGTTGGCGGTGAGTTTCGAAACCGCGCTCCCTCGTGTAAATTCCAAGCATCCCACCGAATTGGCTATTATGTAAATAAGTAATTCTTGTCAATATTTTTTATTTAAAGTATATTGTGATAAAAAATCAATTAATTTTTAATGATTTAAAATATGAAAATATTTAATTTAAAATAAAAAATAATATTTAATATAAAATAAAAATTAACTAACTATTTAATTTTAAAATGAAAATTAATCAAATTATTAATATAAATTTTAATATTTTTTTGTTAAATCATTTAAATAGTAAAATTTTTATTCATTTTCATTAAATTTTAAAAGCCGCCGGAAAAATGAAAAAGCTGCCGGAAAATTCCGTGGGATAATTTTGTGGGAAATTAGCCGTCGGAAAGCAGCCGGTAATCCGTCGGAAATCCGCCGGAAAATTCAGCGGGATAATTTTGCGGGAAATTAGCCGTCGCAAAATTTTGCGGGGAAATTAGCCGTCAGAAAGTCGCCGGTAATCCGTCGGAAAGCCGCCGAAAAATTTTGTAGGAAATAAGCCGTCAAGAACCGCCGGAAATCCGCCGGAACGACGCAGGAAAACTGACCGCCGGAAAGCCGCCGGAAAATTCCGCCGGTAATAAGTGATTTTCCTATAGTGTCTGGTGTCACTTATGAATGTTTCACCCCCTCTCTTATCTGTTTGTGTGCTGGATCTTCGTACAATGCTAAGACGTTAAACCATATATTTCTCTACCGCCCCGAATATTCCAGGACACCAACAGTTTTATTTGTTAATTAGTTTATTTAAATTAGTTAATTTGTGAGTTCTATTTTATTATAAATATATGATTATTAACAATTAATTGAAATAATGTGCAATAAGCATGATAAATGGCTTGGATTTGTCTCTATATACAATAAAATTAAATAATAATAATAATAAAACTATTGATGACTAAGAAGTGGAACCAGTTTATAATAAAATAAAGGTATTATAAAGGTCTCGTTAGAGCATCTAATTATAAAGGAAATGAGATATGTATGTACTAATTTTACTTTGCCATCATAATTGCCATTATATGTGTGATGAGCAGACATAATAATTAACAAAATGATAGAAAAAAATTTCTCTTCATCAAATATAGAAATAAAAAGCAAAAGTCTACAAAATAAATAATTAGTTCAAAAACCAGGACCTACATACGTCTGAACCCAAATGAAACACATTAAAGTTAATAACTCAAAAGAATAACAAAAAAAAACTACTAAAGTTGATTCTTATGATGACGTTGGATAACTGTGAATGCAGTGACAACAACAGTAATAATTATTGAGAATAAATAAGCAGTATAGATTTTTTTCCGTCATATTTTCTTCTCCTCATTGTTTTTCAATAAGATTTTCATTTCCTCAAAATTTTCAGTCATAAATGCAATATTTTTTTCATTTATTCTTTCACTTCTTTTAACTACTTCAAATTATTATTCTTGATAGTCTTTACATCTATCTGAAACTAATACTTTTTGATAAGATGAAATAAGTTAGTGTCCGGACATTGCATATTGGCAAGCGAATATTTTGCATAATTGATTTTAATTTTTCAAAAGATTTATTGTTATTACTAGTCATACTTATTCTCTTGCAATTATAAATGGTTGAATGTTAGTACGGTTACAAAAAAAAAAAAAAATTATCATTCAAGATAATAATTTTTTTTTAGATTCAATTTATTGGAGACAAATAAATAAATAAACATCAAAATATTTTGAATATATTATATATACATATTTTGATGTATATAATAAAATATGTATATATATATATATATATATATATATATTCAAAATATTTTAATGTTTGTTTATTTATTTATCTCCAATAAATAGAATCTAAAGAAAAAATTTATAATTTTAAATGATAATTATTTTTTTTAACCGCACTAACATTCAACCATTTATAATTACAGAAAAACAAGTATGACCTATAATAATAATAAATCTTTTAAGAATTAAAATCAATTATGCAAAATATTCGCTTGCAAATGTGCAGTATTACGGACAGTAATTTATTTCCCCTTATTAAAAGATATAAGTATCAGATAGATGTGAAGAGTACCGAGAATGATAATTTGAATGAGTTAAAGAAATGAAAAAAGAGTTGAAAGAAAAGGTTACATTTATGACTGAAAAACTTGAGCAAAAATGAAAATCTTATTGAAAAATAATGAGGAGAAGAAAATATGGCGAAAGAAAAACTATACGACTTATTTATTCTCAATAATTATTACTGATGTCACAGTATTCATAGCTATCTAACGTCATTAGAGGGAGGAACTTTAGTGGGTTTTTTTTGCTGTTCTTTTGAGTTATCAACTTTAATGTGTGTCATTGGGATTCGAATGTATGCAGGTACTGGTTCTTGAACTAATTATTTACTTTGAAGATTTTGCTTTTTTATTTCGATGTCTTACATGGAGAAATTTTTTTCTATCGCATTGTTAATTATTTTGCCTATTCATCACACATATGATGGCCATTATAATGACAAAGTGAAATTAGCACATACATATCTCATTTCCTTTATAATTAGATGGTCTGACGAGACCATTAGAATACCGTTATTTTATTATAAACTGGTTCCACTATTTAGTAATAAACTATTTTATTAATATTATTATTTAATTTTATAATAATATATATATATATATATATATATATATATATATATATATATACATATATATATATATATATATATACATATATATATATATATATATATATATATACATATATATATATATATATACATATATATATATATATATATATATATACATATATATATATATATATATATTAAATAAAAACATTTTATTGATAAATAAAGGGTTACAATAGAGATAGTCAGACATCTAGTAAAATGCAGAAATACAATTAAAGAAGGAAACTTATAGTAGATAAATGGTAGTTGGGCTCAGTAGAAGACCGAGACATCAAATTTTATCATATATAAAGACAAATCTTAGCCATTTTCCATATTTATTGCACATTATTTCAAGGGAGAGAATGGTTAATTGTTAATAATCGTATATTTATAATAAAATAGGGTTAACAAATTAACTAATTTAAATGAACTAATTAACTAATAAAACTAATAATGATATAACCTAGCTTAAGTTAACTAATTAACTAAACTAAACTAATTAACAAATTAACCAATTAATTAAATTAACTACTCTAAATGAACTAATTAACTAAGTTAAATTAACTAATTTACATCTCGAAAATAATAATTTGAAGAAGTTAAACAAAGTGAAAGAAGAGATGAAAGAAAAGGTTGCATTCATGACCGAAAAACTTGAGGAAATGATAAAAAATTGAGGAGAAAAAAATATGGTGGAAGAAAAACTATGCGGCTTATTTGTTCTCGATAATTACTACGATTGCGGTCACTGTATTCACGGTTGTCTACCATCATTATAGGGACTAGGGAGAAACAATAGTGGTTTTTTTTTGTTCTTTTGAGTTACCAACTTTAGGGTCGGACATATGGAGGTCCTGATTCTTGAACTAATTATTTACTTTGTAGACTTTGCTTTTTTATTTCCATGCCAATAAGTTCCACCATGGATTAAACCCTTCAGTGATGCGGCATTAGTTCCTTTTATGGATACCGCAGCACTAGTGTGTTGATCACCGTGGTACAAGAATTCATTTTATATGTTTTTATATATATATAGCATGTTTGCAATAATTGTAAGAGAGTTTATTTAGTTTGTAAAAGTCAAATATTAGAGTGTCTCTTTAAAATTTTCTTAGGAGTGACAACTAAGAAAGGTCAGGAAACACTAGATCCACTTCAGTAGAGTTTTTAGCCAGTATTTATGGAAGTAATTCTATAAGTTCAAGGATGAGTGTAAAGGAAATTATTGAACCATCTGATGATATCTTCCTTCTATATCTCTTCATGCTTTACTTAGTGATTACTGATTCAGATGCTCTAAATAGCATCATATTAAAAGGAGAATCAATAGAAAACATATTTATTTGCATTTCAACAATCCAAAATATTTTATTCATATAAGTGTATCCCTTATTTTAATATTAATTTTTATAAAACTAACTCCCGTAAATCTAATAAAAATATAAATTAATAGGAATGTTAAAATTCATATGAAAAAAGCTTAATAAATCTTATATATATAAATATTATTTTCTTACTTCTAAAAAATATAATATTTATTACCTTTCATTGATAGCATACAATATATGAAATGGCATGGATCTCAAACTATTTTTTTGTAAAACAGCTAGGAATATAAAATATTATTAATATTTTATATGGAACATAACATATATTGTTTCATGTAAATCAAACTTATATTTGATATTAATATGAGGTTTTTTTATTATGATTCAGTTGCTTGGGCTCCATAGTAATTAACAATATAGTAAGACACAAGAGAATCCAACAATCACTGATATGTGATTCACCTGCTTTTTTTCATCAAAGCTTGTGTTTGATTTAGGCTTATTGAAGTTTATATGATTGACAAATATCTTAATTTTATTAGACCATAATATATTTATGTTTGAATTTTACATATCAATTTATATGTACTTGCAATTACATCTACCAAAATTATTCATCAATTGACTCAATGTTTCATTTGAAGTTGACGCTTGAAATTCATATTTATTTTGAATTAATTGTAGGCATTATTTATTAAAATCTAAAATATATCTATACTAGCTATTATTAAAGTTGCGTGAGTATTTTTTTCCCTAAAACAATCTTAGCCTTTCATTTTGTTTATCAAAGATGTATCCAAACCATTTATTTATTTATACATTTAATTTATTTGAACTTCATTTATTTAATTAAATGTATGATGTTTTCTTAATTTTATTTACATTAATTGCATTTAAGTACCAACCAATTATTTGAAATGCCAAAGATTTTAATTGCATTTATTTCTATATTTAAATACAATGAATTAATATATTTATTTGTATTTTATTTTTAATTTATGCCTATCCCAGAAATTAATAACACAATTCATTAATTAATTATAACTATTAAAATTTTGTCATTTTAATAATTCATAATTTTAAAAATAAAATGTTAAAGTAAATCTTAATTAGTTATTACATTAAGAAAATGTTAGCATTTTAGAACTTTTTGATTGTATATTATAGAATTTGAAAATCCATATATTAACGTAATAACTATTCTTTAATTAATTATTAGTGTTTAATTCATTAATTAATATTCAATTGTTAATAGTTGTTACATATTATATGACTATGATTAAAATAAATAAATCTATCATATTTATATTATTATAAATCTATCCTATTTATCATTGAAGTGCACGAGTTGATAAAATTCCAATGAGATTATATTATTAACAAGTTACTTGTATATATAAATAGTTGTTAAAATAAAATATCTTAAATAATGCATGTACCAAAGATTTGTTCACAATCCTTACATATAGCATGTATGATTCTATAAGCTTGCAAGTTAGCTACGGGATTTATCATAAAAAATTAGAATATTATAATGACTGCAATATATTGTATTTATTAGAGAGATAGGGAATGAAATTACTGAAAGAAATTTAAGCCTATAAATGTATATAATTTGAATGAAAGATTTCAAAAGTTTAACCAACAGATATAAAATTTGGCAATAAAGAAAAGTCTTTAATTTTAGAATATTTCAAACATCTGACATCTGCTCACTTATCTCTAAATAAGTAATCAAAAGTTGCTTTTACAAATAGAAATAAGGTCTTTTTAATGCAACATCTCGCATATCAATTCTGAAAAAGAATATTTAATACCTTTTGTATTCTTTATTGAAGTTGTTTTGCAGGAATTCACTAAATGGAATTCATGTGAATACACAACTCTCCTTGGCCTATTGGTTGAGAGCTAAGGCTTCCAACTAAGAGGTATAGGGTTCGAGTCTATGTGTATCATGCGTTGTGTGTGTGAGTTTTCCTTAAATGGTCTAAATGTCCCAAAAAAAAATTCACGTGAATGGAATTTTCATGTAGATCGAAAACTGAATGTGGCTGGTGTGCGGAGAAGCCTAAGCGGGTTTGTCATGGCCTGCGGGAATGGGAGGTCCGAATGGAGGAATTGTGCCTTGTGAACAGATTGGGGCATGCGAATCCATGGGAGCAATTGGTTTTTTGCGAATGAATAGGGAGAAGTGGGCTTCGGTTCAACTGGTCGAACAGCACCGTAAAGCCTTTTTTTATTTAAATTTTGATTTCATTACGATTAAAATTATTTTAAATTTAATAGAGAAATATTCAAATGTTAAATTTTTTATTATTTTTAAAAAATTGTTTTAATGGAATTAGTATGCCAATTTAAAAAAAAAAAATCGAAGCTTTAATTTAAACTGATTCAATTTTATGTAATTAATTTGACTAGTGTGAATTCAAATTCAACTTAGCTCGTGCTGAGTCAATCCTATGTTAGTTGGATTCCACCAAGGGAATCATTGAAAGTTCGTTAGGGATGTTAAGCCCTATAGAACCTATAGAACTGGCCCAAGCTAACCAATAGAGATGTGAATTGGAAAACTTTAAAACCAAAGATAAAACTCCAACCAAAATCACCACAAACAAAGTGCGGAAGAAAAATAAATGCGGAAGCGATAATAAGAAAAGAACACACCAGATTTATAGTGGTTCGGTCAAACCTTGACTTACATCCACTCCTTGGAGGCACCCTCAAAGTATTGCACTAAAAAAAGTGTCTCTCCTTTAGCCCCCACAGCTAGGCGGAGAAGCCCTTACAAAATCACTTCCACCTTCCCCGGTGCGGTGGAGTTGCCGGGTCCTTTGACACCAAGGAGATCTTCTTCTTTGGTGAACTTACCTCGAGACAAGCCTTGAATCTGATGGTACTAAGGTGCATGTTCGCCGGAGCAATCGTGTGGAACCCCCACCACACTACCTTGAGTTTCTCCCCCTCACAGGATCTTCTCCCTCTTAAACTCCACCCTTTCATCTCTCCCTTTCAAGCTCTCTCTTCAAGTTTCCCCCACAAGAACGAAGCTACAATGGCTGCCAAAGAAACTTACAAAGTGTCATGTCATAGCTTAAATAGAAGAGCTAAAAATGAGCTCATTAATGCAAGTTGCCAACATTAGCGTCCAGGATGATAGGCATATCGTCCTGGCCGATTTGTTCAAATATGAGAAAAATTGTCCTGAATATCGCCCTAAAATGAAGCTGGACGATGTCTAATCGTCCCGGACGATCTTGCGATCGGCCTGGATGAAATCCCCATTAATTGCTTTTCAGAACTGCCTGAGAAATTTTGGAAAAAATTGCTCTGGATCATCCAGGACGATATTTTATAGTCCAGGATGATATACCGGGACGGTGTCCAAAAATAAGTATTTCTTAAGTAGATATGACGACAGATTCTTGCTGAATTGAGCCGATCGTCCAGACCAATACAAAATCATCCAGGACGATGTGTTTTGCATAAAGACGGCTGCTTTAACGAGGATTCCCTAATTAGGATTTCTACTTTTGTCAGATTATCCAGGACGATATAAATATCTTCCCGGACGATGTTACCAAAAATAGAAATCTTTTAGGGCACAATAGAAAATCTTCCAAGTTACAAATCATCAGATGCCACACCAAATACAACAAACTCAAGAAAGGAAAAAGGTTACAAACTGACACAGACCTAGTCTACCCAATCTAGAGCTGGTTCCAAATTGCAGTCTGATCATGTGGACATGAAATGTTAGTAGAAAGAAGTCATAGAGAAAAAGAATGTTTGCTATCATCAAAATCATAAGCCATAGATCCGCAACAATCATAAGGACAATGTCTACTCTAGGTTACGAAGACTTAGGTGCTAGAGGTTAATTCTGGGGAAATTAACCTTGAATATTGAGGTCAAAGGGCCTGGCCTAGTTTGAATGAATTCATTAGTGTTTGTAGTCTATTATAAATGAGGCCCTACCATTGAGGGAAGGCCTTGATTTAATGTAACAAATATAAATCATCTAAAGTGTATTATAATGTGAGAATTGAAAGAATCAATATTAACATACTTGTTTGGTTGGCAGGACCATAGTCGACAGGCGAAGGAGGTCGAAAAGATCGTAGTTGGGTGACAGTCATCTTAAGAATCATAGTCGGTGGGTGACGGAGGTCAAAAAGACCGTTTTCTGGTGAAGAAGGTTTAAAGGACGTTAGTCGACGAGCGATGGAAGTCGAAAAGATCATAGTCAGCTGGCAATGGAGGTCGAAAAGGCCTTAGTCTTACGATGGAGGTCAAAAGGATAGTAGTCAGTGGGAGACAGCGGTTAGAAAACATGTTGTCTGGAGACGGAGGTTGAAATGATCATAGTCGATGGGCGATAATGATCGGAATAACCATAATCAACCTTCGATGCTTTAGAAAGATCTTTATCAGGCAATAGAGGACGGAAGGACCATAATAGGCGGGCGATGATGGTCAGAAAGATCGTTACGGGTCGAAGTCCAATAATAATTGGAAGTCGGGTGGAAATCTGACGTCTCTCAGTGTTCTAACATAAATTCGATGATAGTTGGTGGATGGTCAAAAGTTTGGGATCATTTGGTGGTCGGGCGGAGGTCCGGTGACATTCATTGGCCGGGCGAAAGTCTGGTGTTAGTTGGTGGACGGGCTGAAGTCCAACGGCAGTTAGTGGCCAGTCAAAAGTCTGGTGATAGTCGGTGGTCAAGTGTAAGTCAGAATTTGTAATTTTTTGAGAGTGGCATGATCAATAAATAAAGAGAATATCAAGGATAAGTTAGGAGTTATTTGAATGGATGACCGATGATGATCCCCTTGATTATGAACAATTTATTAGGAATTTGAATGCATTAATGATGTCAAAATTTGACAATCTTGGGCTTGTTGGATTCGTCTCATCGAGCCACTCAATTCAATTATAAGCTTGTCACTTTTAAAAATTGTTTTATCATCCAACTTATGATTTGAACTTTCCAAATGTGTTTAAAGTCTTCGATTTGGACCCATTTAGGCTCAGATTAAGTTTAATTTGGTGTTGTTCGGTTCATATTTTTGAGAAATTCAGTTCAATTATAAGTTTATTGAAATCGGAGTTCAGATTAGCCAAGATTTAATTTTGGAAGTTTCCAACTTGATTTTGCCTTGAGATTCGTGCCTGATCAAGATAATTTTTTGTAGATATATCAAGTATGCATAAAGCTCATTAAGAAGCTCAACTAGAAAGTGCTCTGATGGCACTAGAAAGTTCGTTAGGGATGTTAAGCCCTTATGAACTAGCCCAAGGCTAATAAAGAGAGAGATGAATTGGATAACTTTAAAACCAAAGTTAAAACACAAACCAAAATCACCACATAAATCAATGTGCGGAAATTAAATAATGCGGAAGAAAATAATAAGAAAGAACACACCGGATTTATAGTGGTTCGGTCAAACCTTGACCTACGTCCACTCCTTGGAGATACCCTCCAAGTATTGCACTAAAATAAGTGTCTCTCCTTTAGCCTCCACAGCTAGGTAGAGAAGCCCTTACAAAATCACTTCCACATTCCCCGGTGCGGTGTAGTCGCTGGGTCCTTTAACACCAAAGAGATCTTCTTCTTTGGTGAACTTCCCTCGAGACAAGCCTTGAATCCGACGGTATTAAGGCGCAAGCCTGCCGCAGCAACCGTGTGGAATCCCCCTCCACACTCCCTTGAGTCCCCCCTCACAGGATCTTCTCCCTCTCTCAGACTTCACCCGTTCCTCACTCCCTTTCAAGCTTTCTCTTCAAGTTTCCACCACAAGAACGAAGCTATAATGGCTGCCAAAGACACTTACAAAGTGCCTTATCATAGCTTAAATAGAAGAGCTAAAAATGAGCTCATTAATGCAAGTTGCCGACTTTATCGTCCAAGATGATAAACATATCGTCCTGGCCGATTAGTAAAAATATGAGGAAAATCATCCTGAATATCGCCCTAAAATGAAGCTGGCCGATGTCTAATCGGCCCGGAAGAAATCACCATTAATTGCATTCCAAAATTGCCAGATAAATTTAGGAAAAATTGTCCTGGCCGATATTTTATAGTTCAGGCTAATCCACAAGGCCGATATCAAAAAATAAGAATTTCCTAAGTAGATCTGGCGGCATATTCTTTCTGAATTGAGCCTATCATCCTGGTCGTTACAAAATCATCCAGAACGATGTGTTTTGCATAATGACAGCTGCTTTTAATGAGGATACCCTAATTAGGGTTTCTGCCTTTGAATAGATCGTCCTGGCCAATATAAATATCGTCCAGGACGATGTTACCAAAAATAATAAACTCTAGGGAATAGTTAGAAACTCTTATATGTTACAAAGCATCAGGAGCCACAATAAATACAATAGACTCAAGAAAGAAAAAAAGGGTACAAACTGACTTAGACCTAATATACTCAATCTTGAGCTGGTTCCAAATTGTAGTCTGATCGTGTGAACCTGAAATGTCAGTACATAAGGCAGTCGTAGAGAAATAAAAATGTTTGCTATCATTAAAATCATAAACCATTGATCCGCAACAATAATAACTTTTAAAAAATATTTTAAGTTAATTTAACTAATTTAATAATTTATTTTTATTTTTTAGAGAGTGTAAGAGACACTTTTTTTTAACTCAAGATATGAAAATGAGAACCAACTACATAAAATGTGGACCATGACCCTATTTATATTTTACTTATATTTATTTTATTTCAACTCATCACTAAAATAAAATAAAATACTTGATCTCTATACAATATTTAATTCCATTAAAAATTAAATGAGATGTCAAAAAAGTCAAATAATAATTTAATTATTAAGTAGATTATGAATTTAATTGGCTTAATTTTAGATAGGAACTAAAGTTTAATTTTTAATTTATGAATGTATGTATATATATAAATAAATATAAGAACATCAATATGGTCCATCAAGTTTCTATAACTAATCATCAATTTTAAGTTAAGTAATGGTTATGAGTCTCAGAATGTTAAATGTGATAGAAAAGAACCAAAGTTTGAAGTCTAAAAAGTGAAAATCCAAATATTTGATTTTTCTTTACCGACACTACGACGACTTGGTTGGCGGCACTTCGACAATGGAGCTCTTAGGAAAATAATTAGGTTTGAGCTAGCACTACACCTGTGGAAAATGCCTCTGCGGTGTTGTAGTATAGGTGAACATACTTTGGGAGAATCAGGAAGATTTTATAGAGTGTTGCGGTGCTACAATAGTGGGGCGCTATAATGCTAGATCAAAATAGTAAAAATTTAATATTAAAATATCTAAAACCATTTTCATTTTGATTTCCACAACCAGGTTTGCCAAAGAGGAGAGGATGAGAAGGAGAAAAAGGAAACAAGAAGGGGAAAGAGGAGTGGGATTCAAAAGCCAAAGCCCAGGATTTATCTGCTGGGCTAGCATGGGAAATTATAGAGCTTCATGTCGACTCCTAAACCCGAGTCTTTGATTTTAATTTCAATAAATTTATAACAAGTTAGATACAAAAATATGTTTTTCTCGAGTTTTATATTATTTTCATCGCATAACTTTTTACTTATTGTTATTTTATTTTTTCAGAACATTTTGATTTTATGAAAGTGAATCTTTAATGGTTGGTTTTTCCTTGTATGAATTTCTAACTATATAATTAAATGTAGGCTTTTGTGATAAATTCAATAGTTCAGCCAGTTGAGATAGTACCGTTGGTAGAGGCAGAGCAGCCAGTGGATGCAATAGATCAGATGAATATTATAACTCCTCCCGGGTCTGAGGTAGTCCTGATTACTTACAATGAGCATGTAGTACTTACTCCCAAGGGTTTACTAGACTAAGTTGAGACAACTTTAGTTCCCAGCCCTCATAGGATCACTTCTCTTATGAGTCCATATATAGAGGTACTTCACCGGGCCTTCTCAGAGGATGACACACTAGGAGATGAGTCAGATGAGGATGTACAAATACACCGAGTCTGTGTGATTACACGTCGAGGTCACTCGGACGAGCAGAGAGACCACGAGGATGAGGATGAGCGGAGAGACCCCGAGGCGGGAGGATCTTTGAGATCAATAGCTATGGATGCCACAATCCTACACTTATAGACTCAAATAGCCAAGATTTCCAAGGCCATGTAAGTAATGACTTTCCAGTTGACTGATTTGGGGGCTACACTCCAGATGATGGGAGTAGGTACCCCTACCACTTCTAGAGATGAGCCAATAGCACTGCTAGTAGCACTAGACTCTGTGAGAGTGAATAGGGTCCAAAGGGTAGTTCCTATAGCACATATAATAGTCAAGAGTCTACCAGTATAGTTGTCAGCAAGTCAGATTCAGTATTTGATTGCTCAGAAGGTAGAGCAGGTGATCTCCTCTAGGAAGACTAGAGAGGCAGTTAGTATAGGGTGTCCTTACTCTGTTGAGTACGAGCAGGAGCTTTACCCCCTGGTTTGATTCCCGTTAGATTTAGAGTGTTTGACGGGCTCGGGAACCCGAGGCATCTTATGGCTTAGTACTGGGCTATATGTTGCAACATAGGAGGGAATGATGCCTTGATATTGAGGCTATTTGTAGGTAGTTTGGTTGGGGTGGTGTTTTCTTGATACACCAATCTCCCCAATGACTCAATCTAAACCTTTACAGAGTTGGAGCAACTGTTCATACAGAAGTTTGTTAGTTTAGAGCACTGTGTCATAGTAGAAGAGTTAGTGGTTACTAGACAACATCCTATAGAGCCACTACAAGATTACATAATTAGATGGAGAAATCTTATCCTACAGTATGAGCACCAGCTACAGGAGCAGCATGTAGTAGAGATCTTTCTAAAGAACATAGATGGTCCTATAACACTCTACCTCAAGGGATTCAGTATCCGAACCTTCTAGAAATTACTCACAAAGGTAGTTAGCTTACAGGACAGCATATCCGATGCAGTCCCTCCTAATGTTAAGAGTCAACCTTCACGCAGACCTCAGCATCAAAAGTTTTCAAGGGCACCTCCACCTAGGAGAGGGGAGGTACACAATACCTATGAAGCACAAGATAAGGGCAAGTGGCCCTTAGTAAGTTGAGCATTGCCACAGCAGTGCTACACATAGGGTCAGTCAGCAGTGCAACCCAGGCTCTGCCATAGAACTCCAAAGAGTCAGCAGTATCTATAAGAGAAGCTTAGTAAGGAATATTCTTTCAAAAGGGAAAATGTAAGAAAGATTTTTAAATTCCTAACTAAGAAAAATATCCTCACATTCTCGAACAACAATAGAGTGGAGGAGGATGGACAGACAAATAAACCACTCTATTATCCTTTCCACAGACACATCGGACATATTTTGGAAGATTGCTATGTTTTCAAGGATAAGATGGAGAGGTTGATGGACACTGGGAAGTTCCACCTGTAGGTCAATGATTTGGTATATCCTCATGTCAAGGATACTCAGACATTTAAAATGATCTCTAGTCCCAACCACAGTTCCAACCATAGTGACAGTCAGAGCTACAGTTAGGGCAGTAGTGGAAAGTCTCCCTGCAGATATGAGGGAGAGTGACAGTTAGCACTCTCCAAGAAAGATCAAGCAGATGATCAAGCAAGATGTACAGAGTTCAGAGGCAATTGAGAGGAGGCCTTCTCGGACCAAGTCGACAGTTGCCGCCCCAGTTACTCCGCCAGCACCTTTCTCTTCTTCTCTTTCTGTTGCAGTGCCTACTAAGCATATTTCTTCTTCTACTTCTTCTTTTTATAATAAGAAAATGTATGAAAGAGAGAAATTTGTTATAACCTTAGAGGGGAAGACGGGATTTCTTCTAGTGCTTATGATGAAAGATTTTGTTCTTCCTTCATTTGATGATGAAATAATAGAAGAAGGTGATTCTAAATATTTCTGATGTTCTACTTCTACTACTTATATTTTTGCTTCTACCTCTACTTCTTATAGCACTCACTCTTTTACTTTCTTGCACATTTCTTGTAATGTTAATGATTCTGGTGATGAGTCTGAGTGCAAAGATGAACCAATATTCACAATTCCAGAGTGTGGTTATTACATGGATTCAAGTGATGAATCCGAGAATCCACTCTAGGTACTTTCCTTAGAGCTAACATAAGCCACCACCATTGAACTAACGAAATCTATTGTTGAGGATGACTCAATACTGGACGTTCATTTGCGTTCAGGGAGGGTCCATCCACCTCGGATGGCTAAAAATATAAAATATAAAAACATTGCTACCCAATAGGACGAGCCTTTCCCTTCCTCCCAAGAGTAGTCTAAGGAGAAAGGGAAAGGCCCTCAGTTTGAGGTTGATTATAATGTGTTGGCTCATTTAAGGAAAATTCCTTCTCTTCTTAGTATCTACGACACTCTAATGATGTCCCCTGACTTGAGAGAGACACTGGTGAAAGTCCTGCTTGAATTAGAGTCCTATTAAGCTTTCTTTGCTTTTGATTTTGTTGGGGATGCATGTCATTTGAAAGAGATGTCATGCATTACCTTTTAAAGTCATGCCCTACTTTTAGGGACTTCTGAACACAATCATCCCTTGTATGTCACTGCTGAAGTCAATGGTTACGAGTTGAACAGGGTCCTCATTGACCAAGGGGCTTCTGTAAATATTGTTATGTATGAAACTTTAAAGAGCCTCTCCCTAGGTCATTTGAAGCTCACTTCTAACAAAATTATGTTGAAAGGCTTCAATGACCAAGGACAGTGTGCTCTAGGGTCTATCATTCTTTCTTTGAATTTTGGAAATTTCTTAACTAAGGTAAAGTTTCATATAATTGAGGCTGACACTTCATACGGGGGTCTCTTAGGAAGGCCTTAGATCCATGAGTATGGAATGGTGCCCTCTACCTTGCACCAATGAATGAAGTTTATGAGGAATGATATCTCTATTTGCGATGCCGTCGAGTACTACGTACATCAGAAGAGTCATAAACATCCACCTGTCCAGTCACTAGTGACACCCGCTAGTGTTGTACAGGGTCCCACGTAGTCACCAGCACAGGGTTCGATACAATGGCCAATACAGGTTCCATCACATGTTAGTATTGAGGTAGGAGTTGCCATTACACATTCTAATAGAGATCCTTTTTAGTTTGCAATAAGGTATGATGCTTCCCCTGGTAGAGGTAAGGGAGGATGAGGTAGAGGAAGAGGTATAGGTAGAATTTCAACCCGTAAGCCGCAGAACCACAACACTCGGACTCCTCCTCCCTCTCACCTTTACACTTCTTCTTTAATTGTAGAGTATGACTCTTTAGACGATGAAGTGATCGATATCCTTTATTATTCAGTCACTTCATCACCTCCATTTTTTGCCAGTTACGATTCACATCCTACCTTTACTGGACATCTAATACCTGAAGGTGGATTAGTTGTTGAAAGTAGTTCAAATGAGTAAGAAGACTTCTAACGTAAAACTACTGGTGGATAGTCTTCTCCCCATCAAGTATGTAGAATAGGAGTTGAGGATTCCTATTAAATACCTTATTACACTCCTTCCACTAGTTATGATAGTTCACTATGGACTAATGAATGCCCTATACCTCATATGTACTAGACATTTTGGTTGGCATGGTCTAAGAAGTGTCCCTTTTTACCCAGTAGTATAGGTGCACCACTGGGTCCTATGAACTAGGATCTGGAGGAGACCCCTATGGATATAGATGTCAAGATTACCCCTCATTACTTTTCATATACTGTAGAGAGTTTTATTGAGCAGGGTTTCGTTGATTCCACTTATCCCAATGAACAAGCTCTACAGCAAGCCCGTGTTTAGTGAATTAACATCCCTTGAGGCATAGAGTGTGTTGGTTATATGGGATTGAGTCAATCTAGTCATGTCAATATTCGTGCAATCTCTCATTCTTATCTAATTATTTCTCTTTCAGATGAAGAAGTCTCGGATAGTAGAGAAGATAGAATCCTTGATGCTCCATAAGAGTTTGAAGATGGCGTCACTTCCAGCATGGACGAACTATGTGAAGTTAACTTATGTACTGAATCATATCCTAGACTTATTTTTTATAACGCCCTACTGTCTGATTTAGAGGCTCAAGAATACATCAAGTTACTATTAGAATTTCGAGATTGCTTTGCTTGGAACTACATAAAGATGTCTGGTTTAAACCCGAAAGTGGCAGTCCATAAGTTAGCTATCCAGCCTAATGTAGTCCCTGTTAAATAAGCACCTCATATGATGAGGTTAGAAATTGAACAACAAGTGATTGCTGAGACCAAAAAACTCATAGAAGCTGGATTCAATAGGGAAGAGAAGTACCCTACTTGGCTTACCAATATTGTTCCAGTCAAGAAGCAGACCAGACTGATACATGTTTGTATCGACTTCTGTAATTTGAATGAGGCATATCCTAAGGATGATTTTTCCTTAACTATCCCTGAGCTTATGATGGATATAGCATCATCCCATAGCATTTTCTCATTCATGGATGGTTCATCTTATTATAATCAGATAAAGATGGACCCCGGGGATGAGAAGTTTACTGTATTTCATACACCTATAGGTGTATTTTATTATAAGGTTATACCCTTCAGTCTCAAGAATGCCAGTGCCACCTATTAACGTGCTATGAAAGTTATCTTCGATGAGATGATACACGAACAAGTTCAGTGCTATGTGGATTATTTTGTAGTAAAAAAGAAGGACTGTGGAGATCATCTCCGAGATCTACAAATCATTTTTAAATGCCTACGGAAATTTAATTTAAAGATGAATCCTTTGAAATGCATTTTTGGAGTATGTACAAGAAAGTTCATAGCATTTATAGTCCGCTATCATGATATTGAGATTGATCATTCTATGATCAAAGCCATAGTGGATTTGAAACCCCCTAAAAGTCTTACCCAGTTACGATCCTTTCAGGGTAAACTTGCTTTCTTATGGAGATTTATCTCCAACCTTTCTGGTAGGTGTCATCCCTTATCTGCCCTAGTGAAGAAGGATGCCCGATTCCATTGGGATGAGAGTTGTTAGGAGGTCTTAGAGAGTATAAAGTGCTACCTGATGAACTCCCCTATTTTAGCTGCACCTATTCTCTACACTACGACCCTGGATGAGCCCTAGGTGCACTGTTAGTTCAAGAGAATGAGGAAGGAAAAGAGAATGCCTTGTACTATCTTAGCAGATGATTAATACCTGCAGAGCTTAAGTACCCAGTGATGGAAAAGCAATGTTTAGCCTTCATCTTCGTAGTACAAAAGCTTAGGCATTATATGCTATCACATAAGGTCAATATGATCTCTCGAGTAAAACCCTTGCAGTACTTGATGACCCATTCAACCCTCTCCAGTCATCTAGTATGGTGGTTTATGATCTTACTGTAATTTGATATTACTTTTATCCCTCAGCGGACCGTCAAAGGATGGGCTCTAGCTGACTTTCTGGCCGATCACCCGATCCCTGTTGATTCCCCACTCAATGAAGATCTACCAGATGAACTAATAATGAGTGTGGATAAATAGGAGTTCATTACTTGGAAGTTTTACTTTGACAGTGTATCATCCATTAAGGTCTTAAATCTAAGTGAAACTCCTATATTTAGGGTAGGTTTCAGCCTGATTTTTGTATCCCATGAAGGCCACACTCTGTGGTACTTCTATAGTTTATCAAAACCTCGTACTAACAATGAAGCTGAATACGAAACTCTAATTTTGGGGCTTGAGTTGGCCATTCAGATGAATATTATGCAGGTGAAGATCTTTGGAAACTCCTAACTAATAATAAATTAAGTAGATTGAGTCTATAAAGTACTTAAGACTGAACTCTTTTCATATGATAATAAAGTAATGGAGATCTTGTGCTTGATACCATAAGTAACCTTGGCCAAAATCCCTATATTTGAAAATGGAAAAGCAGATGCCTTGGCCAAGTTAGCAAAAGAATTAGCTGACCCTACTGGAAACCCCGTGTCTATTATTATCCAGTATCGTCAAGCTTTATGCCCCACAGACTTATTTTCTCCTGAACAGACCCTCACAGTGTTTACTATTGATGAGGAGTTAGATTGGAGAGTGCCCTTCGTAGAATATTTGAAGCATGATAGGCTTCGAGATGATAAATCTCTTGCCGCTCAATTTAGAAAGAGAGTTTTATTATTCACCTTTGTAAATAATACCTTGTATCAATGCTCTTTTGACCAAATGTGATTGCGTTTCCTTAATAAAGAAGAGGCTCATAAGGTCATGTGTGAGACACATGAAGAGCTTCATGGTGCCCATCAATCCAGACCTAAAATGAAAGGCAGAATTAAACACCTTGGCTACTATTGGCCGACTATGATGCGTGATTATATGGAGAACGCTAAAAGGTGTCACCAGTGCCATGTTCATGGCATGGTGATTCACCAACCCCCTAATCTGTTGCACCCTACTGTATCGTCTTGGCCATTTGAGGGCTGAGGCATGGATGTGGTGGGTCCTATATAACCTCTTTCTTCTAAGGGTCATAGGTTTATTTTAGCCACCACTGATTACTTCTCAAAATGGGCAGAAGCTGTCCCACTAAAAGAAGTTAAATCAGAAGATATGATGTGTTTCTTTCTTGATAATATTGTTTATCACTTTGGTATTCCACGCCGTATAATTTCTGATAAAGGCCCTTCATTTAGAAGCACCAAAATTTCCAGATTTTCCCTCATCCATAATATTAATTGGCGATACTCCTCAATTTACTATCCCAAAGCCAATGGCTTGGTAGAGGTATTTAATAAAACTCTTGTGCAACTGATAAGGAAATTCCTTATTGCAAATAAAAGAGAATGGTATGACAATTTACCTGAAGTATTATGGGCGTATAGGACTACCTACCGTACTCCTACCCAGTCCACCCCATATGCTTTAGCTTTTGGGGTTGAATTAGTCCTTTCACTCGAGGTCAAGCTCCCCTCACTGCATGTAGTAATTAGTTATAATCTATCTGATGAAAATATTGCCCGACTAAGGTTGGAAGAGCTTGATGGTTTTGAAGAGCTTCGCTTACAAGCTCATCAGAACCTTAAGCTATACCAGGTCCGAATGGCCCGGTCACACGATCGCCTTGTTAGACCCTGTACTTTTCTGGTAGATGATTTAGTTCTTGTTTTACATAGGCCTATCATTTTGCGTCGGCACTAAAGTGGTAAGTTTGAGCCTATTTGGGAAGGCCCCATCACTGTAGAGAAAGTTTAGGAAGTTGGTCCCTACCTACTTGTTGATGCAAATGGTGTTCACCCCATGTTTGTCATTAATGGGCAGTACTTGAAAAAATACTATGCCTAAGTATAGTATATCACAGGGGAGCCTCCATACTGCCTGTAGATATCCTTCTATATATGTACCTCCTGAAAGGATCCTTTTTACTTTTCTGCAGTATGTGAGGCCACAACAATTTTTCCTCTACCACACGAAGTTCGTTATGAAGAGTATAAGGTTATCCTTAAAGGTGATTTGCTAATATGCCGTAGGGATGTTTGTACTTCTGTATGTGCGCACCAATCATATTGGTTCTAGCACATAAAATTTTTAGTTTCTTATTCCCTTTGTAGGGCTTAGTCCCCTAGTTTCACTTCTCACCCCAAGTGTGGTCTGGGATATCAAAGTTAATTATTCAAGTCTATTTTTGAGATATGATGCTGGGTCCACACCCACCTATGTTGGTCAGGTGTGGTGATAGAGATCCACTATCCCTATATGAATCCCTTCCTCCTATCAATCATGACCTGATGGTTATAGCGCCCAGTTATTCATGTGAGTTGAATGTCATAAAGGATGTCAAAGTTATTAGTTTAGACCCTTTGGAGAAGGGATACTGGGTCTATACCATCCTATGTTAGTTAGGAGTGGTAATGCTGATCCTCAATTCTAATTTTGGATTTTATTTCAATTTTGCTATGATCGTGCTCCCCAATTCATTCACATGTGTTGGATGTGGTCTGGGTATTCAAAACCAATGATTTAATTCTTTACAAGATTCTATGTAGTCTATTTCCCCAGTTTTGCTCATGTGATGAACATGGTTTGTGATATCAAAACCATTCATAATTCCCTTCATTTACATTCCAATCGTTAGAGGATGTCCTTATACTAGGAGTAACTCATATATATGGTAAACGTTCCCTCTACTATGTGTTAGCTTTGATAGTACGAGGTAATCTAGATCTATGACTAGGAATACATAAAATAAAAAAATACTTATAATAAAAAGGAGGGAAGCTCTTAGTAGAGCAAAATCGATTTCCCTTGTCACAGGAGGAACCCGGTAATACTCTCTAAGAACACAAATTCTCCAGAAATTCTTATTTCTTCTCCTTTGAAGCACTTTGATTATTGCTTCAAGGATGAGTCCATACTTAGTGGGTCATAAACCCCTATGATTATAATTATTTTTTGTTAGTGATGTGATACATCATGTCTTGGATGTCGCCATCACTACCTTATGGGCTTAGATTTTTCTAAGGAAATATCAACCCACTTCTGCCTCTTTTTAGCAACATACTCCAGCATTCGTACCATACTCTTAGCTACTATAGTAGTCCTATGAATATGGTAGTGTTGCTTTTACTCCTCACAGGATCCTACCCAGTTAGGGTAGGTGTTACCATTATGATCTTTTGATGACCATTAATCTTACCCATAATCATTATACTAGGTGGCAGATGTGCTCTCTAGTCACCTCAAGTTGTTCTCTTAGTTGTGATATAGTATATCTTATTTCAGATGTTAGCATCACATCCTCAGGGGCTTTGATTTTCTAGCGGAAGATTTTCTCCTTAGTTTCTTTACTTACCTACTTCACCATTCGTACCCCAATCTTAGCTACTGGAGTAGTCCTATGAATGTAATAGTGTTGCTTTTACTCCTCGCATGGTCCCACCAATTTGTGTGGATGTTACACTAGTGCCCCTTTGATCTTTATTCAATCCTATTCATAATTAATATACTCAGGTAGTGAGTGTGTACCCTTTTTACCTAGAGTTATCGTCTTGGTATTGATGTAGCATATCTTCTCCAAGATATTGACATCACTACCTTGAGAACTTTAATCTTCTAGCAGAAGATCAGTTCTCCTACTCCTTTTCATGACATATACTACCATTCATACACTAGGCTCAGTCGCCAGAGTAGTCTTATAAATATGCTGAGGTCACTTTAACTTCCCACAGGTTCCCACTAGTTTGTGTGGGTGTTACCACTGTATGCTTTTTCCTATTCAGAATTGTTATCCTTAGTGTCGAGCGTGTTCCCTCGCTACTTTAGTTATTCTCCCCTCACTTGGTGATATGGGGCATCATGCCTTAGGTGCCACCATCACCTTTTTCTTGAGCTTTAATTTTTTAGTAGAAAGTCAGCTCTTTAGTTCCTTCTACCACTTGTTTTCCCATTGAGACCTGACTTTTAGCTGCCGGAGAGATCCTTTGGATGCTTTGATTTTAATGCTACATCTTATAGGGTCCCCCATATGGTTTTACCACTGTAGCTTCCTGGATGATTATTTCTACTAGACTTAGGCCTATTTCAGTAGTAGGGAGATCACTCGCTACTTCAGTCCCTACTTACTTAGAATGAGATTACTCCTTGGCACACTCTATAGAGGGTATTTCTCTTCCTGTTTTCTTGGGAGATGTCATTCTGATGTCTTCCTCCCCTTTTGTGTAGGGTTAGGGTTCACTAAGAGATCCCGATAACATTTGAATACTCATGGCCATGACGAATTGTCCTCTATCATGTGGTTACCAAAATGCTAGCTTGAGATTCCTTAGATAACTCTACCCTTAGAATTATTTCATTTACATTTCTTTTCTCCCTCACATCCCTACACAGATCTGTGTCAGGTTGATGATGAGATGAATTTCGCCTTCTACCCTATTGTTCCGATACTAATAGACAGGTTGTTGGTTTTTTTGGTTGAGAGAGCCTAAAAGAGCCCTTAGAAGGCATTCCTCACCACTCTTTTTCTTTCTGAGTGTCCTATTGTGAATAGGTAGGCATTAGAGTCTAACTCTTTTCCCACTACTCCTGATAGGAGCAAGTGAGTATTGAGGCCTTCCTCATTGGCAAGGCCGAGCTGGTTGAGCAAATGTTAAAGTTTACATGGTTAAGAGAGCTCGATAGATTCCCTTACAGGCATTCCTCACCACCTCTTTTTTTACTCTAGATGTTCTGTTAAAGACTAGGTAGACTTCCAATTTTGTGCCTCATTTACGTTTTGCTGAGGTCAGGCAAAATAATTCAGTCACCCCAATCCATTATTCCAAAAGGATTAGGAGGAGATGGAATCCTTTCCACCTTCTACCCCGTTGGCCCGATACGGTCAGACTGGTAGTTTGTTTTACTTACCCGATTGAGAGATTCCAACAGAGCCCCTGGGAGGCTCATCACCCCTTTACTCCGGATTTCCTATTAAAGACTAGGCAGGCTTCCAATTTCATTGTTTATTTACTTTTTGTTGAGGTCAGGCAGAAGTATTGAGTCACCCCAATCCACTATTCCGAAAGAATCAGGAGGAGATGGGATCCTTTCCACCTTCTACCCCACTGTCCTGATAAGGTCAGACTGGTAGTTAGTTTTACTTATCCGATTGAGAGAGCTCGACAGAGTCCCTGGGAGGCAATCCTCACCACCCCTTTACTCTGGATGTTTTATTAAAGACTAGGAAGACTTCTGATTTTGTGACTTATTTACTTTTGCTGAGGTCAGGAAGAAGTATTGGGTTACCCCAATCCACTATTCCGAAAGGATCAGGAGGAGACGGGATCCTTTTCACCTTCTATTTTGCTATTTCGATATGGTCAGGAAAATAGTTGGTTTTACTTACCCAGTCAAGAGAGCCCGACAGAGTACCATGGAGGCATTCCTCACCACCCATTTACTCTGGATGTCCTGTTAAAGACTAAGAAGGCTTCCAATTTCGTGACTTCTTTACTCTTACTGAGGTCAGACAGAAGTATTGAGTAACCCTAATCCACTGTTCTGAAAGTCTCATGAGGAGACGATATCTTTTCACTTTCTACCCTGCTATTTTGATATGGTCAGGCAGGAAGTTGGTTTTACTTACTTTGTTGAGAGAACCTGACATAGAACATGGAAGGCATTCCTCACTACCTTTTACCCTGAGTGTTCTGTTGTGATTAGGCAGGCACCAGATTTTGTAACTCCTTTATTTGTTGTTTTGATAAGGTCAGACAAATACTGAGTCATCCCAATCCACTATTTTGAGAGGATCAGGAGGAGATGGGACCCCTTCACTTTCTATTCTGCCATTTTGATTTGGTCATGCATATAGTCGGTCTACTTTTACTACTTTTCCCATATTTCTCTCTTTGGCTCTGCCCTCACTATAGGGTAAGGCAAAGAAAGAAACTCTCCCTACTTTTTCACCATTGTGGTGATCTCTACAGTGGTTCTTTCCTCGGCTCTACCTTTAATATAAGGTAAGGCGAGGGGAAAATCCCACTACTTTTTCACCATTTAGTGACATCTTACTTATGTATTGCAGCTCTTTGCTCTATCCTAGGCTCTACCCTTGCTATGGGGTAAGGCCAAGAAAAGAGCTTCCTACTTTCTTCCACTTTTTTTTACAGTCTTTCACCTATGCTATTTACCTCACTTTCTTTGTCACATCCGGTCAATGCCAACATGAGCGGTTCACTAGTTCATTTGTCTCTCCTGTTGGGGGTCCGTTGTTGACCTATTTTTTCCCCAAATTGAGGTCAAAGAGTTGACTTGGTCAAATTTGACCAGGCTAGACCCGAAGACCTTTCCCAATGGATTTAGGGAGTCAAGTCAAGTCTGCTGAGCTCAAACTCAGGTCCTATGTCAACCTGGTTGACTAGTCAACCAGGGTTGTCCCAAATTGACCCTGATTCCCTCCTACTTGATTTTAGATCTACTCATAGCCTTCTTGGCACAATCCTTCTCCTCCACTAGACTTAGAGGGTCATACCAACTTTGTTGAGCTCAGACCAGAGTTTTGGGTCAACTTAGTTGACCAAGTCAACCAGGGTTGACCCAAATTTACCCAAACTCTTAATTGATTTCAAATAAATTTTAGAGCTCCTAGGGCTCAATTATCCCCTCCATTGGACTCAATGGGTCAATTTTGACCCATTAAGCCCATTTAAACCTATTTAATGCACTAAATACATTCCTCTTTCATCCTTAATTCAAAACCATGGCTTAGGGGCTTCAATTGGCCGCCAAAATCAATTTAGATCAAATCATAACCATTGATCCCATGCCTTGGCCTTTAAATAGAGAAAATTAGGTTTTAGAAAGGAATTTTTGGCTCTTGCTCTCACCCTAGCCTCCCTAAGCTCTATAATCTTTACACTCGAGCTCCCAGTACTTCCCCTACCTTTCCTGACCAAAACCCACTATCCAAGCCTTGCCAGCGGCGAGATCTCCGGCCATCAGAAGCTAGGAACATTTCAAGATGATTTCTCGTTGATTCATTATGTTTAGAGACATATTTTCTTCTACATATAGGAGCACGACAATCTACAAGTGCAATAATACATTAAATGGGTTAAACCGTCCATTAATCGAGGTGAAAAGAAAACCCTAGACTATATCACCTAGGGTTAAATAGCTTCGTGATCAATGCATTATAGGCCACGTTCTTGATCCCCCATGACTTCTGTTCATGCGTAGATCCTAGGTTTAAAATTTCATAAAGTTTCGTCATCCCGATCGTGATAACAGGGTGAAAAATGAGTTAGGGTTTCGAGATACCTGTGCATGCCACCAGGATCATTCTGGACCATTGATTTTCTGATCTACGGTCCGGATCGGGTCATATAAGATGACGGTGCTGCCCCACAGTTCATCCATTCGTGGGATTGAGTCGTCCAACTCGATTAGAGCAGCTCGTTCAGAACGGCGGAGGATCAGACGACGTGGAGACCGGTTCGACGTGGCTAAGAGACTGTTACTGCGGCAATCATTGTCATGGTCATTGCGGCAATGATTTCTGCTGTGGTAATCATTGTGCATAGTTCCTGGAGCTAGTAGCAGTCCGTCGCGTATCCCACTGACTGCCGCCATCGCCATTTATTTTTAAAATTAATTTAAATACTTTTTAAATACATATTTCTTTAAATAATTATTTAAAATTATTTTTAAAGCCAAAAAATGTGTATAATATGTAGAATAGATCGTATATTTTTTCTCTTTAATTTAAAATTAGTATCAACTAAAAATATTATATATAATATAAAATATAATTAAAATAATGATTTTTTTAATTATTTTATTATTTTTAATATTGTAATTTTTATTAAAATTATTTCAATTATTATTATGTTAATCATAATTAGTTTAATAATTATAGTTTTAAATATTTTGTTACTGTTTTATTATTATTACTACTAATAATCTATTTTTATTACTATTAATATTAGTTTTAAAATTATTTTTATTATTATTATTATTATTATTATTATTATTCTTTAATTATTACTTTAAAAATTATTTCTATTACTATTACAATTATTGTTATCATTACTATTATTATTGTTATTTTAAAAAACTATTTGTTTATTATTATTAATATTATCATTATTTTCATTATTATTATTATCTTTATTATTATTATTATTATTATTATTATTATTATTATTATTATTAATCTTATTTTAAAATTACTATTATTATTATGAATAGTATGATTTTCATTATTTTAAAAACCATTATTATTTTCATTATCACTTTATTAAATAAACATTAAATTTCATAAACTTTTCTTTTTAATTTAATTTTATATAATAATTATTTTAAATTATTTTAAAACTATTTTAAAATTAGCATTTACTGCATTAAACTTCTAAAAATCATATCTTTTTCATTTTAAATTGGATTTCGGCGTATAACCCCTAGTTATATTTAAAAAATTATGAAATTTACCTTAAAATTAATTTTAGATATCAAATTATTTTCTTCTAGCTAGTTTGTATATTACTTTTTTATTTGTGTATTTTAAATATTATTTAAATGTTATTTAGATAATTTTTTTAAACTTATTTTTTTTTCAAATCCTTTTATAACTTCGTTCGGGTGACCAGTGGATCTCCCTTATATCTATGTACTTATTATGAATTGATCTACTTTTAATTAGATTATTTTCCAAACTTTATATATTTATGGGTATTTTGAGTATTTTTTAAAACTACATATATATGTTAAATCCTAATTTTGGGAGATCTGCTACTTGAAATCTTAAACATATATTCTACATGTGAATACCATTCATGGGGGAGTGAATTAGTGAATGGTTAAGCCCCAATCATTTACTAATCTCACTATTAAGCGCACTTAGTTTTCTTTTATCGTATTTTGTCTGTGTAGGATGCACGAGCACTTAGTTTAGGCTCTCCTAGATCTAAGGACATGATGTGTTTACTATCTTTCACGTGTTCTTTGCATTGTTACATCAAGGGTTACTCCAAAACTTTACTTTAAACCCTTCTAACATAGAGACACCCTACGGAAAGTAATTAAGGACCTGTCTGGCCAACTTGGAAAAATTCTAGGAGTTAAGATAGATCCCTGATTGACATAAAAACTTTAAAATTTAAAATTAGTGACATCCTAAATGTCCCATAATGTCCTAGGAATTTTAAGGAGCTTTTAGCCCCCTTAATTAACCAGCCCTAATTTACTCGTTAAGTATGGCCCAGTAACTTCTAAAAATTACAATAAATCCATTTCAACTCAGAAAAATAACCATAATAGATTGAATTATTAAGAATTCATCCCTTAACCTTAGAAAAATAGGAGTCCTTAGGTGGATCTGAATCTGACCCTTAATTTAACCTTTATAAAAAATTACCGTTTTTCCCCCATTAGATAATTAAAAATTATTAAAATCTCCAAATCTTCCCCAAACACTTGGAAACACCTTCTTAGGTCATTTCTAACCTTTGGGGATGATTCCAATCTATTTGGAGCTGATTTGGATCAAAACCATGAAATCACCCCTAATTAGGTAGCTCTAATAATTCCCTTAATTGCCTAAAACTTTGAAAATTCATATCTTAGCATAGGAAACTCCAAATGCAACAAACTAAAAGCCTAACTATTGACCTTAAGGCCTAGTATTTACTTAAAATTTTAGGAATCTTAAACCTAGCCTATTTCTCATAGTGAGCTTTTGGACCCCCTTAACCTAGCACCTACGAGGACCCGAGACTTTCAAAAATTGGCTAATGTAACTTAAACTTCAAATATTATTATCCTAAGCATTAAAAGTGATTAACAAAATAAATTAACTAAAATATACCCTAATTCACTAATATTTAAACCTTAATTAAAAGGTCCTTTTCTGGCCTTCAACAAATTCGAACCTTAGGCAACATAAACTAACCATCCTACATAGGACCTATCCAAAATCACACAAGCCTTACACACACATAAAATTGTTTGCTAGGGCACCACTTCTAGACTTAGGCTAGGCTGGTGTTTACTTTTCTGCTGTGTGCCGGGTTTTCCGAGATTTTATTGTATGTTGTGAAAAAATATTATTGTGTTTGCTTACTTTTATTGGACTCTATGGAATTCATGCGATTGTGCATTAGATCTACCTCTAGGTTAGGAATGATATATTATTTTTATTACAGATGGCCATGCTCATATAGTGCTAAATAAAAGGGGGGGGGGGATGTCATGATTTCTAATAATGTTTTGTGTAGGTGCTTCAGAATTTGGTCATCCCCCTAAATAAATGAGGGCTAAAATCATAAAATAATAACTGCTATAGATGGACTACTTAGCCCTCATAATTAAGAGAATGGCCAAGGATGGCTGTAATGAGCACTTTTCATTTATATATAAGATGCTTGTGAAATTATAATTGCTTGAGATTTTTTTATTAGGATAATCTTATAGGAGAGTCTAGATTTACTGCTTTTCATTAATATAATATTTATAACGTATGTTTGAGTTGTGAAAATGCAACTTTGAGCTGGGATATTCTTATCCAACTCTAATTCCAAAAGAAGAATGCATCCTCAAAGGGGAGAGTCTTCTTTCATTTTGAATCTCGAGTTCGGATTGCTTTTAGATATCAAAAGAGAAAAGGCAATACCCCCCACCCCTTAAGTGGGGAATTATCTCTTCATTTGGATATCCAAGCCATGACAAATCCAAGGAGTCCAAGGAGGAGAGATCAAAGGAGTTCAAGGAAGAGAGATCCAATGTGTCCAAGGAGGAGAGATCCAATGAGTCCAAGAAGGAGATATCCAAGGAGTCCAAGGAGAAGAAATCCAAGAAGACTAAAGAGCTGAAGACCGAAAATTCCACTCAAAGTCATTTGCATCATTCCTAAACTTAAAAATCCAGGTTGTTGGCAGTGGTGCCCGACCACTTTATTTTCTGCATACCCTAGGTTGTAATTAAGGGTAGTTGGTCAATGAACATTTATTTATT
Organism: Dendrobium officinale; assembly: GCA_019514585.1. Lineage (NCBI taxonomy): Eukaryota > Viridiplantae > Streptophyta > Magnoliopsida > Asparagales > Orchidaceae > Dendrobium > Dendrobium officinale. The sequence goes on from CM033692.1 coordinate 30,294,578, forward strand.
AATTAGTTTGATTATGTTGATGTATTTTATTTATGATTGTGTGTCTCTAGGGTTACCTACTTTTCTTAGTTTATTGGCGATCTGCATGCCATTTTTATTTTAGCCTGGACCTTGTTAGGCTCTTTAAGGACTATAAAATTTTTCAACTCATAACTAATATTTAAAATTTTAAGATTTAAATAACATAGAAACTTAATGAATCTAGGGAACTGCCAGAATCATCTATGTCACATGCATATTACTACATTTCTTCTCCCTCATTTCTTTGAGACACTTCGTCGCATACGGGTAGAGTCCGGATAATCTGGCCTTTGAGGATGAGGTGCCGGACCTAGAGAAGTCTAGTCTCATTCTAAAAATTATTTTATAATAAGCCTATTTTTAAAGTCTTATGCATACATGATTTGGATATTTCAACCATCATGCATTGCATTAGTAATGAACTAAAATAAAATTTTAATCGCATTAGCTCTAGGAGAATTTACCCAACATAAGTACAAAGCCAATTAGGAAACTCTCTAGATGCTGGCCTTAACTTCCAAAAACTGATCCACCCATCTATCTTTCATAAATGACTGGATCGCAGGGTTTTAAATCGATTTGGTGGTTAGCTGGCTCCCTAATCTAGGCCGGGGTAAGTCTTGGTTTTGCACTACATTAATTAGGACACGGGTGTTAGTGTGTGTAGAACACTAAACCCAATTTAGATTTAGGATTCAAGGGTACTACATTCAGTCTCATAGTATGCCTAAATAGTGGGTAAGCTCCCTATTCTTCAAGGACTATAAATGCTACTTATCTGCATCACATGGATGATGCCACTTTCATCTTTCTCTCACACATGTGTTGAGTGCTTGATTTCTTATCTCTAGTTTCTTCTCACTACCTTATGTTGTGAATCTGAGATTATGGATTACACTTTTGATGATAGCAAACATTCATGTTTTTCTACGACTGCCTTGCCTACTAACTTTTTAGGTCCACAAGATCAAATACAACTCAAGACCAGCTCAAGATTGGGTAGAATTAGGTTGAGTCATTCTGTAATGTTTTTCTTTTCTTGAGTCAATTATAAAAGTTGTTCTCGATGCAAAGTAATCTTACACACACACACTTGAGGGATTTTTTGAGTTTTTTTATTTTGAGTACATCGACCTGATCGATGTGAATATCGGCCACGACGATTCAACTAAAAATAGAAACCCTAATTAGGGCATCCTGGTTAAGCAGCCATCATTAAGCAAATCATCTTGGATGATCCTTATATCAGCCAGGACGATAGGCTTAAATAAGAAAGAATTAGCCGCCATGATCAATTTATGTATTATTTATTTTAGTGCATCAGCTAGGATGATCTCAATATAGGCCTTGACGATACAACAAAATTATACCTAAATTAATCTGATAATTATAGGAAAAAATTAAGGCTAATTGATACAATCACATCAATTAGGCCGATCGTAATATCGAACGGGACGCTAATGAGATCGGCCATAATTTATTCTCGGCGATGTTCATGATGATTGTACTCGGATTTGAACTAATAGACCAGGACGATATTGTATCGGCCTAGACGATGTAACCAATTTTGTTTTGATCGTCCCAAATCATCTCGACTAATTGAGCTTACTTTGTACTGATCGGCCAGGACGATATTCCTATCATCTTGGACGATAATGTCGATTCTTGAAATTCTATTTAAAGGACCTAAGTTTTCTCATGCAAAGTGACCTTTAGATGTTGTCTTGACCTGAGAGATCCAAGAGGAGAGGGAGAGAGAGGGAAAGAGAGGGAGGAATTTGTGAGGGGAAGTTTGTGAGAGGGATTCACAAAGGTTGCTCCAAGCAAGGTTCCAAGGTGTCTTCTCCAGTCTTCGTCCTTCATCCTTGGGGGTTCAAAAAAGGTAAGCTTCAGCTATTGGTTGAGGTTCTATGCCTGCTTCAGGAGGAAACAAAAGGAGTAGAGGTTCTCTACCTGCTTTTGGAGGAAGCAAAATGAGTTGGGTTCTCTGCCTGCTTCAGGAGATAGCAAAAAGAGTTGGGTTCTCTGCCTACTCCAGGAGGAACTAAAAGGAGTTAGGTTCTCTACCTCGCTGGGGTTGGAAGAAAGAAGTTTTTGTGAGGGCTTCTCCGCCTTACTGTGGGAGCAAAAGGAGAGTCACTTTTTGTAGTGCAATACTCGGAGTGCGCCTCCGGGGAGTGGACGTAGGTCAAGTTGACCGAACCACTATAAATCTAGCTTGATCTTTCTTTGTTTTGAATTTTGCATTTGTTTTTTCACACTTTGATTTCTGTGGTGATTTTGGTTTTAATTTTTGTTCTTTGATTATAAGAAAGATTTTTTTAAATACCAACTCACCCCCCTGTTGGTTAGCCTTGGGCCAGTTCTTAAGGGCTTAACATCCCTAACGAACTTTCAAATGGTATCAGAGCGAGATTCATAAAAGTTATGTTTGAAAACTTTTTGAATTTTGATCCATGGCTAACAACGGTAATCATAATGCAATGGAAGGATATTCTATTAGATGACCACCTTTGTTTGATAATATTCCTTTGATTTTTGGAAAACTCGTATGTCTACTTTTTTACAATCGATTGACTATCGTATGTGGATGCTTAATAAAGAAGGATTTTCTCCACCTTCTCGTGAACTTAATGGAATTAAAACTGAAGTACCTTTTACTGAATGGACTTTTGAAGAAAGAGATTTAGCACAACTTAATGCAAAGTGTTTGAACTACTTTTTCTGTGCTTTAAAATCTGAAGATTATATGTGTATTTTTACTTGTTGTACTGGAAAAGAAATTTGAGATAAAATGTGTATCATCTATGAAGGCACTAAAGAAGTTAAGTAATCTCGTTTGAATATTTTATTGCATGATTATTAACTTTTTCGCATGAAACCTAATGAAACGATTTCTAATATGTATACAAGATTTAGCCAGATTGTTACTTCATTGCATGCTTTAGGAGAGAACTTTCTAACTATGAAAAAGTAAACAAAAATTTAAGATGTTTGCCTTCCTCTTTTGATGCTAAAATCACTGCAATTTCTGAATCTAAAGATTTAAATACATATTAGATCGATAACTTATATGGTTCACTCATTGCTTACGAGCAATGGGTGAACAAAAGAAATCTTGATGTAGGTGAGAGGAAGAAGGAGAAAATGGTGGCCCTTAAGGTGAACAACGCGGACACTGACTCCTCCGAGACTGAAAAATGATGATATTGCCTTAATCACGAGGCAATTTAAGAGCTTTCTAAGGAAGAGTCACAAGCATAATCAGAATTGGAGAAACGGTAAGGATAACAAAATTTTTAAATGTTCTTCTGATGTTGTTTGTTTTGAATGTAGGAAGCATGGACATGTCAGAGCTGATTGTCCTACACTTTAGGATAACCCAAGCAAAGAAAAGGGTGAGGAGAAAACTAAGTCCAAAAAGGACAAGAATATATTTTGAAAGGCGTTCTAGGCGGATTCTGCATCAGACTCCTCTGAGACTGAACCGGAAGAGGAGACAACAAACTTATGCTTAATGGCAGACAATAATCTTGGTCAAAGTGACTAAGAAGTGGTTTGTGAACCAACTTATAATCAATTATTAAAAATTTGTGAGCACATGCATGCATTATATAAAAAACTCAAAAAAATTCATGCTAGCTTGAAATTATATTTGTAAATTTATAAAAAGATAATGAAATTTTGAGTAAAGATCACTTTAAATTGATAGCAATCACATGTCTCTACTTGATGAATTTGATGATTTAAATAAAAAGCATTATAAATCTAATAATTGAGCATGATTTTTTGAAAGCTTCCTACACCTCGCTTGAATCTGATTTTAAAGCTTCTACTAAAGAATATGAGCATAAAAAGCACTATTTGGAGAGTGATTTAGAAAATTCTCACTTGAGGTTTGAAGCTGAATTAGATGCACGTAAGAAAAATTAGATGACACCCACATTTGATCCAAAGACAATAACTAGGAAGAGGCATTATAACCCGAACCGATTAAGAAATTCTTTTGCTGGAGTTAAATGTTTTTAATGTGGCATGTTAGGACACATAGCACATTCTTGCACCATTCACCATAGTACACATTGGGTATGGAGACCCAAATTGTAAAATTCACTGCATAACACTCATGCTTCGCATTCTTCTTTTCATAAGGAGGGACCCAAACCTGTTTGAGTTCCTAAATCTGACATTTGATGATTTTGCCGGTGTGCTCTCACCAAAGACCTCGTGAGAGCACATGATTCTTGGACAAAGGCTCGTGGCTCATAAATTACTTATTTATGCTGCTTAATTAAATTTGAGTTACATGATATTCTAATCAATTGCTTATTGTTAACTTCTTTTCTTTCCTTTTTATTTAGTTGGTTTCTTTCTCTACTTTTTTTTCATTTATACTTTTATTGATTTAACACGTTTCTTTTTGGATCATCGCTGAATTTATATTTTCTCATTATTTTTATTTTTTAGAGATTTATAGTCAATGTTTTAACATCTCTAAATAAGTTAAAGGGGGAAACACCGTTAATGATTTCCCTCCCTCTAACCTCTTTTAGTGGTATAATTTTTTTTTCTAAATAAAAGTCTATCTCAAATTAACAATTGGTTTTTAAAATTAAGATCTTTTCTATCCTGCTATAATAAATACCTTATATTTATAATATTCAAAGTTTTTATATATATTTCAAATTAATTGAAATCATGCCATTGCATTTATCATATAATTACTAAAGTCTGCTTTGTGGTCTATTCTTCCTTATATTAGAGAGTGAGTTTCTTTTCTCTAATATCTGAAAAATCTACTCACAACTAAATATATTTTAAGAGTTTTTGAAAGATACAGCTTACAAGAACAAAAAGTAAAAAGGCCAATGACGCCAAAAATAAAAAGATCTGCAATGAAGCAAAATTTAAAAATATACACAAAAGTGTATCAAAAATTAAAGATGCGCAAAGAGCGCCTTTCAAATTGACAAGAGGCATAAAATGAGCCCACAAAAGACAATCTTACCCCTCTTTCAAACTTTTAAAATTTTAGAAGAATTCGTGGGTTACTTGATATTTTCAAAGGCTTGATTTCAAATTTCATGATTGAGACAAATTGATTTGGTATATTATTCTATAAGATATTTTCTTTGGAGCAAGTTTTGAACAGATCTTTTTTTTTACCCAATTAGTTTGTTATGAGTTAGGTCTTTTATTTTCAAAAGACAATTTTGCCCTAAAAGAAGTCTGAGCTAGGGTTAACAGGATCAGATATTTTACCATTTTCAAATTTTGACTTTGTTAACTCATTGATCTCATAAATCTCTAAAATTTAATTATTTGGAGCATTTATCATATGCATACTTTGTTAATTAAAAAAAAAACTTGTTTCATTGCTAGTTTTATGCCTTTTTCATGTTTTAGCGTTATTGTTCTTAGTTGATTTTACTGTTTTTAGGCCTTCTCTGATCATCTCAATCCTTCCTTTGAGTTCAAAATTCTATCACATCGTCTTGGATGATACCTTTACCGTCTTGGATAATATGTTCTTTTTTTCATCAAAAACTCCATCTGCTGAATATTCTGACTTTTCTGTTCTTATCGTCCTCGACGATCCTTTATCATCCTGGACGATATGATCATCCTCTGCTACAATCATATTGATCATCTTGGCCGATACCTTTTTTCATCCTAAATAATGCATTTATTGGTTATCGTCCCATTCGATACATCTATTTGTCCTGGATGATACACGTGTCAGCACGTTTAAAATCTATAATTTCACCCGGGACGATTCATTTTTGGACAATCGTCCTGGACGATACACGTGGTGCATGATTTAAAACATTTTAAATTCAGCCGGTACAATCCATTATTGAGTATCGTTGTAGACGATCGACATAATCGGCATGGACAATCTTCTTTTTTAACGATCGTCCGGCCTGACTCCTCGGGACAATCGCCTGTGTCTAATCATCCCGGGCGATATCTGATCATCCCGGACGATCGGCTTGCCTTTTGACCAATCGGCCTATACACAATAATTGTACCGGATTGTCCTGAACGATCCTTCAATCAGCCTGGATGATCTGGCCGATCCTTCAAATTCTGAGCTGTGCAACAAGTTTTCTTCACACCTCTCCTTCCCTTTGGCTTTATAGTTCCTGATCCTTACTTTTTCTTGTTAATGGCTGGCGGGAAGCATTCTCGACACATGTCTAGAAGCTCCTCAAGGGGCACATTGGACCCTCACTTTTGAAAAGCAGACAATCAGGCTACCTACCACCGCTACGAAGAATAAAGCATTTCTCTCCCCTGAACAATCAATCAAGTCCACCTCTCATTATTCGGTACTCGATCTTTTTTCTCACACGTCTCTGTACTTTATTCTCACTCTCTCAATCCCCTTTAATTTTGAACTTCTTTTTGAATTTTACGCTAACCTTCACTTCAATTCTTCCTACACTGCTTTCACCTCGTATGTGAATCGACGCCCAGTTGAGATCACATACCAGGATTGTGCCGAACTGTTGCAGTTGTCCACCACTGGGGATAAGCTGCATATCCTAGTTTTTTATCTTGATTTTAACTGGGCTACAGCCAATCACTTTCTTTACCACACCAATTCCCCCTTTCATGATGGAGAGACTAGCATCTTTACTTAAAGAAGCTAGGATGATCCAGCATGTCCTTCGCACCTCTGTGATTCCCAAAGCTGGCGACAGTGTCCATATCACTCCCCTTCTTTCACTTACCACTTTTTACATAATGGCCAATCGTGAATTCAATGCCACTGACCTGATCTTTTGCTACATTGAAAATTTGACTATAATTCATAATCCAGGTCATAAAACGAAGCCCAATCTTGCTCTAGGATACATCATTTCATATGTTCTAGAATCCAAATACAACCTTCAATATCCTTCTCCTCCCGACCTTCATCCATCCTTCTGCTCAAACTATTCCTTCAACGTCCTTCATAGTACTCGTCTCCACCCAGGGGATGGGGAAGCTCAGGGGACCGAGGAGGAGGAGGCTCCTACTCCTGTTCCTGAACCTGTTCCTCTCCTCGAACACTCTCAGCTGGATCAGTTGGTGGAGAGATTTGATAAGTTGGAGACACGATTTGAGGCCTATATTATTGCATAGGAGCAGCAACATACTGAGGACATTATCAACATGCAGCACCAGCACAACTAGGACATGACCTGGTTTGGATCTCAGTTTGCCACTTTTCACCACTACCACCACCACCTCCGTCTGATGATTAGGGTCCATTGTTTTACTATTTTTAGTTTGTATTTTATATAGATTGTTTTTCATATTTTTATTTTTGTTTTGTTTTTATTTTCCCTCCTTTTTATGATGTCAAAAGGGGGAGTAGTCTGATGTAACTGATAATTTGATTATGAAACTTAGTGTACTACTTTTTCGTCACACTATTTTTTGTTAACTGCCATAACAACTTAAAATTTTTTGGGTGTGTTTACCATCATCAAAAAGGGGGAGATAATTGTGAATCTGAGATTATGGATTAGACTTTTGATGATAGCAAACATTCATATTTTTCTATGATTGCCTTGCCTACTAACTTTTCAGGTCCACAACATCGAACACAACTCAAGACCAATTGAAGATTGGGTAGATTTAGGTTGAGTCAGTCTGTAATATTTTTTTTTCTTGAGTTAATTATAAAAGTGGTTCCTGATGCTAAGTAACCTTACACAGACACACTTGAGGGGTTTTTTGAATTTTTTTATTTTTCGTACATCGACCTGGACGATGTGAATATCGGCCAGGATGATCCAAGTAAAAACAAAAACCCTAATTAGGGCATCCTAGTTAAGCAGCCGTCACTAAGCAAATCATCATTGATGATCCTTGTATCGGCTAGGATGATAGGATCAAATCAGAATGAATCAGCCACCATGATCAATTTAGGTATTCTTTATTTTAGTACATCGGCCAAGATAATCTCAATATCGGCCTGAATGATGCAGCATAATTATGCCTAAATGAATATGGTAATTATAGAAAGTAATTAAGGCTGATTGATATGATCACATCGGCCAGGCCGATCGTAGGATCAGTTGGGATGATGTCCTGGTTGACTGACATCGGCCCGAATCTCTTCCGGGTGATGTTCAGGATGATTATACTTGGATTTGAACTAATCGGCCAGGACAACATTGTATCGGCCTGGATGATGTAACCAATTTTTTTATGATCATCCCAAATCATTTCGGTTGATTGAGCTTACTTTGTACTGATCGGCCAGGATGATATTCCTATCGTCCTGGACGATAATGTCGGTTCTTGAAATTCTATTTAAAGGACCCAAATTTTCTCATGTAAATTTACCTTCAGCTGCTGTCTTGACCTGAGAGAGCCAAGAGGAGAGGGAAAGAGAGGGAAGAACTTGTGAGGGGGAGTTTATGAGAGGGATTTACAAAGGTTACTCCAAGCAAGGTTCCAAGGCATCTTCTCAGTCTTCGTCCTTCGTCCTTGGGGGTTCAAGGGAGGTAAGCTTCAGTAATTGGTTGAGGTTCTCTGCCTGCTTCAGGAGGAAGCTAAAGGAGTCGAGGTTCTCTGTCTGCTTTAGGAGGAAGCAAAAGGAGTTGGGTTCTCTTCCTTCTTCAGAAGGAAGCAAAAAGAGATGGGCTCTTTGCCTGCTTCAGGAGGAAGCAAAAGAAGTTGTGTTCTCTGCCTTACCGGAGTTGGTGGAAAGGAGTTTTTGTGAGGGCTTCTCCGCCTTACTGTGTGAGTAAAAATAGAGTCATTTTTTGTTGTGTAATACTCGGAGGATGACTCTGGGGTGTGGACGTAGGTCAAGTTGATCGAACCACTATAAATCTGGTGTGATCTTTCTTTATTTTGATTTTCGTATTTATTATTCCACACTTTGATTTCTGTGGTGATTTTAGTTTTACGTTTTGTTCTTTGATTATAGGAAAGATTTTTTAAAATAACAATTCATCCCCCCCACCTCCTCTTGGTTAGCCTTGGGCTAGTTCTTAAGGGCTTAACATCCCTAATGAACTTTCACCTTAGTCCCTCAGGATGTCAGTATGAGCCATGTATGATGACTATGCCACTTGATCCATTCCTTTCATTTTGAGTAGGAATTCCTAGTCTCTACCCTTTTGCCAATCCCATTTTAGGAAAGATAATGTATGATCCTTAATCAAGAATGTTCTCAGGCTCTGGCCTAAGATGTAATTAACCACGGGGGCTTACGCCCATGGGAAACTGACTTCCACATCTACTAAACCCCATTTGAGCTAATGTACTGGGTGGGGGAAACCCATTGTTTCCATCAGGTCGGGTATATTACTAACCATCACGGTGTGTTGGTGAGAGCCGCTATCCTCAATGGTTAGTCATATGCACAATCTAATCTGCCTTCCCATTGGATCGTTGTAGAGGAGTGCGGAGGCTTGCGATTATCTCTACCCCTTAGGGTGGATGCAGTTGTATACCCCTCCGCATTCTCCTGCAACCACAGCAGTGTTACATTCGGAGGTCCACGAGGATAGCCTCATATTGTGCAATTTTAAACAATGTCAAATATTAAACATGTTTCTTTTAGTTAAAAGACATGATTTTTATTAGAATTGGAACATAAGAACTCCAAAGTTATTATTATTTAGCAATGGTGAATGAGATACCTTTTCATCAATTCAGTACTTGAAGTTAATTAAATATTTTTATTAGAATAATTAGTTCCTCTAATGTCAAGAGATGAGAAAAAAATCATAAAACTCCTTGATGAGAACATCCAAGGTCTCAAATTAACTATTCAAAAAAAGTACGCCATATGAATGATGTACATGCAGAGTTTAAGTGCACATACCTCATCATGTGCGTGCAGGTAGAGGTGTGGCATAGAGCTAGGGAAAGAATTTGTTCGCATCAAGGAAAACATAAACTTTTCTAAAGCTTACTATGTCCAAGGGCAAGAAGGCATGTGTTGAGGCCACCCTTGCCAATGACTCCTCTAATGTAATAGAGAAATATTGCCAATCCAAATACTTGACCATTAATGGGTATGAGTGAAAAGAATTCATCACTGCCAAAAAGCAATGTCACTCCAAATACTAGGCCCACAATAAATGATTGAAATGTTCGATGAGGAGATTTAACATCATGGCATTGAGTTCTAAAAAAAAATGTACATTTATTTATCACACAACATTCTTTATCCATTCTTCTACTTCAACCATCCAACATGTATTCAACTAATAATATTGTTGACCTCCTTTCTGATGTCGATAATTAACTTCCTCTTCATGCATATCATATAGGTAGTCTAGATCCTGTATTTTTAAATGATAGTATGTGATGGTAGGTTAGATTTAAATTTTGTTAAGTTCTACCGACGTATCGCCCTACGACAATGGTCATTCCGACGTCCGTCGCCTACTATGGTCCTTCCTACCTCCATCACCAGAAAATGGTCTTTTTGACCTCGATCTCATGCCAACTGCAATCCATCTGTCGCTTCCTATGATCCTTCCGACCTCCATCACTTGAAAATAGTCTTTCCGACCTCTATCCCATCGACTATGGTCATGCCGACCAAACAAAAATGTCTATATTATAACTCCCATCATGTAATACGTATATTTCTAACATCAAGCCTAGGCTTTCTCCCAAGGAAGGGCCTCATTTATAATTTATTGCAAATACAAGTGGATTCATTCAAACTGGGTCATGCCCTATGGTTTTTCCCCCTATTCAAGGGTTTCCACCTAAAAATTATGGTGTCTCTTATGAATACTACACACTCTCTCTTATCTGCTTGTGTGTTGAATTTTCGTATAATGCTAAGACATTAAACTATATATTTCTCTATCACCGCTAATATTCCAGAATGCAACACCCTCCAAGGGAAGAATTTCACCGTCCATGTGGAGCCTTTGGAAATCATCTGCAATGTTAAGGTCATGATCAAGGACAAACAAGACATTTATATAGGTCAGTAAAACTTGATCTATGCCGAAAGGGAACTGGAGGATGGTTACACTCTTGTAGACTATATTAAGCTATATATTCAGTTTAATATGTCATCATCATCAAGGTCTTCATCATTAAGGGTTTCAACATCAAGGAATTCCTTCATAGAATCCCTAAGAAGAAGTTGATAATTGATGGTACTGTTAGTTTGATGGAATGTCTGTCGTATCCCATAAATGATATCCTAGAGGAGAAACCGAGATTAAATGAATTTTTTTTATGTTGTATACATAATGGTCATTGTTTAAATATAGTAGTTTATGGGATACATACAATGAAGTAAATAAATCTCGTTATCGCATGTATATGAATGGAACAGACATAAGTGAAATGGGTTGGAAATTTATACAACAGAGGTTCAAGGATCATGATGGTCATTTTGCTCATATGAGTATTCTTAAGACATGAATTGGTGAAATTGGATGCAAAGAAGTTGTTTCTGTTGAGGTCAACGTTAAAAAGCTTGTTTGTGATCGTTTAATTAACTAAACAAATAAATTGAACAATATTTTAAATACTCAATTCTTAAATAAACAAACTTGAACACTAATGCATTCGACTCATTTATGTTCACGAACAATATCATTTGAAGTTCGTGAATAAGCTCGACATTAAGCTCGATAAAAGTTCAATTCGTGTTCGATTTTGAGCTCGTGAATAAGCTCGATAAAAATAATTAATATTTGGTTATAGAATTATTAAACATAAATAATATAAATATTTTATATTTATTATAATGTAATGATATAATTAATGTTAAATAATAAAATTTAAAGTAAATAAATTCATAAATGTGTTAGTTCATATATATGTTCATGAACATGTTTGTTTTATAGTTAAAAAAAATTCGTTAAATATGTTTGTGAACATGCTCGATGTAATCATTTGTTAGGAAACTTGATAAAGCTCGTTTGTTAAGTTACTGAAAATCTAAAAGTATAGCTCATTTATAGCTCGTTCATGTTTGTTTTTTTAAAGCTCGATAAACACTAAACGAACGAATATGAACTGAACATGAATCGAACATGAACACTCGTTAATTTAAATAAATCAAACATGAACAATAATAATAAAGCTCGAACAAACATGAACCAAACTTGAACAAGCTAATATTAAATGAACACAAACATGAACACTCACATAGTCGGCTCGGCTTGGTTCGTTTGCAGCCCTAGCTATATGTCATACTTTGTCAGATGCCTTTCTGTCTTAAGCATATCGTAAGCTGAAAATTATCACTAGTTAAAAGGAGTTTCTGAATATAAATGATTGGCAACATGTCCAAAAGAAGTTTGTAGAAGAATTCACATGCTGTCCAATTTTAAGCCAACTCCAAGGGCATATGCACATAGTAATGGGCAATATGTAATGATAATATTTTCTGCTTTATTGTCATGCTATTAATATATCTTTCGTGTTATTATTTTATTTATCAATAATTTTCATGAATTTATGCTTATTTATATACGCACTTCCTCAGTCCAAACTCGTTATGTCAATCATATTTGAATTAAGCAAGCAATTTTTACTAATTTTAATATTCAAAACATTTTTTTTGCACATATTATATTAAGCTATATAATAAAGTTAATTAATTTTATAAAGACATAATTTATAGTGCTACCAATTATAATATTTATAATTTATTTACACAACTTTTTTTAATAATATTTATACTATTTAATAGAATTTTTATAATGTTTAAATTAATTAATTAATTTTACATTAATATGCATATTTTTTAAATTAAATAATTTATAAATAATTATAAAAAAAATATTTATTTACATAATTAGATTTAAATATTATTTTATACAAAATATTTAGTTTAAATAAATAATCATACATAATTTTATTTTAATTTATAATATTTATAATTATTAAATTTACATAAAATATATAATTATAATAATTAAATTTATTTTATATTAAATTAAATATAAATTTTAATTAAAAATTAATAAAATAAAGTTATTTATAATTTTTAATATCCTACATGTTAATAAATTAAAATTAATTAATTTTATAATTTAATTATAGTTTATAATTTATATTATAAAAATACTTATATTTAATTTATATTTATATTAATTTTTAATATTCTCACAGCCTCTCTCTTCTGCCAAAGTAAATCCGAAAAATGGCCTTTGTCTTCTACCAAAGTAAATCCAGTAAATGATGAAAATGAAGAAAATGCCAAAGGTTTCGACGCATTCAAAAAATGAGCCGTGTGGTTCGGTGCAATCTTTGAATGTGCCACTATGATTCCTACATTTTTAATGCACTCAATCATATGGCGAATCCGCTCATTTTCCAAATTTTGTGATGTTCTTGGTTCTCTTTCTAAAACTTAGATAAATGATGCTTGTTTTATAAATTTGGCCTAGACTTGATCTGGGATGATTAGTGAATAATTATATCTTTATGTTCGCTAATTTAGTCTTTAATTATATGAGTTATGTTTAATCTTTGTATGTTTAGGATGCACACACTCACCTAGTTTTAAGGCTCTCTTAGATCTAGGATTTGATTGTGATTGCGTACTATATTTATACATGCGTATCAAGGGTTAGACAAACATTAATTTAAGTCCGGAAAACCTAGTGACATTAAGGACAAAAATTAAGGATGTTTGTCTAGAAAATATAAAAATTGTGTTAGAAATTAAAATACACATGCAATAGGCATCAAATTTAAACCATTCAAACATAGTGTCACCTCTAGCCCATATAAAAAATCTCATAGGTTTTAAAAATCATTAAACCCTTTAATTAATTAACTTAAGTTTAAAACATTAATTAAACCTTAAAACTTTCAAAAATTATAATAAATTAATTTTAATATTAAAAATTACATAAAATACCTCAAATTGACAAGAATTAAAGGCTTAACTCAAGAAAATTAAAACCTTTTTGACTTCACATCAAATTTAAGTTTAATTAAAATTTAATATATAACTAATTTAATTAATTCAAAAGAATAAAAATTCTAAAAAAAATTCTCAAAGACTTGAGAATGCCTCATTAGATCATTTTTTATCTTTGGAGGTGATTTCAAGAAGTTTGAAATTAATTTGGATTAAAATCATTAAAAGCCCCTTAAATACCCAAATTTTGAAAAAATTATAACTAATTTCTAAAAAATTCCAAATTGAGTTAACTTAAAGTCATTGAACTCCATTTGGGGTTAAATATTTATTAAAAATATGAAACCACAAGAAATAATTTATAATTAAAAAGTTAAACATTTGGTCAACTTTAAGTCAAAAATTCATAACTAATTATAGAAAAAATCAAATCCAGCAAACTTTACAGTTTAATTTTTCATCTTAAGATCTATTATTTAAGAAAAAATTAACTTTAATTTAAAAGTCAAATTTTAGCTTTTTAACTTAATGATTAAAATATTCCAAAAATTTCACAAATTCATTAATTAATCAAAACTCCTAAAAAACATTAGCTTGATTGATAAAATCAATCAACTAACCCTTTAATATATAAGAAGCACTCTAAAGTTGAAGTTTTTAGGATAAACTACCTTGAGTTGTAGGGCTAAGTATCCTAAGGAGGTCTGGTTTCTCGAAGCCATTATAATAATGCCATGAACGAATTCAATAGATTGTAAAACTTTAAATTTAATTGGTTAATAATTACTTAACAATATTTAAAATCCTTAATCCAACTACATTAACAAGTTTTTTAGGTTGGACTACATTCTACTACGGGGCTATGTGTCCTAAGGAGGCTTGATTCCACGTGCTCACTGTGATAATGCCACCAATCGGTTAATAACAACTTAATTAATTTAAATCTTTAAAAGCAAGCAACCAATCAATTCTAATTAAAATTCATTAACTTTTAAATCTTAATCACTTTAATTCACTTAAATATACTTATTACCACTGGATAATCAAGACTTACGAGGCTATTAATTTAGCCCCAATGAAGGTGAAAAAAACTTCACGGTCTCGGTGAAAAGCAAAGGTGGCAGCCATTTAAATTTAAAAATATAATTCAAAATTACTTTTAGGACATTAATATTTAAACTTTAATCAAAATTTTCTTTTAAAACTTTCAACCAACCAGAACATCAAGCAACTTTAATTAAGCATCCTATATAGGCTAAATGTAAGCCATACATCCTACCTCACATACTTTAGATTGTTTGCAAGGACATCACTGCTAGATCTAGGCTAGTTCAGTATTTACTTTTCTAATGTGTGCTAAGTTTTTAAGATTTCATTGCATGCTGGTTGAAATTATATTGATGTGATTGTTTATTTATTTTTTGTACTCTATGATGTGATTGATTGTGTATTAGATTACCCCTAGGTTATGGATGATTTATTTGCTAATTCAATTTTATACATGTGGTCATGTTCATATGGGGCATTTAAAAGTAAAAGGAAGAAAAAATTATAAATATTAAATTGTTAAAGGCACTCGTTATGCTAAGCCCCCCTTTAGAATTAAAAGAGAAGACCAAATATGTCTGGTTGAGTAGTTTAATTTCAAATATAACTACTTGGGATTAATTAAATGCTCATTTATTATGAAAACATTATAGGTTATTAAGTCTATATTTTTAATTTTCATTAAATGTTATTTAAGTCTATTGAGTTGTAATTTGTCAAGTGACATTTGAGATTGGACATAAGTCTTATCTGAAATTCAAAGGGAAGAGTGACAACCCTAACTACCTCTTCATTTGAAGATTGAGATTAGGATACTTTTAAATATGAAAAAGGGAAAGTATAACACTCCTTAGGGGGGAGTTTCTCTTCATTTGGATATCCAAACCCGACAGATCTAAGGAGCATGTAGAAGGATGAAGAAGTGAATATTGAGAAGACCCATTCTCAAAGTCACTTATGTCTTGGGACTAGAAATTTGGGCTTATTGTTAGTAGCACATGACCACTTTAATTTCTACAATTATGAGTTATAAATTAAGTGACACTTGCCATATGGTCTTTTAATTTGAATATTACCTTAATTGATTTAATTATTGATTAATGTACTTGATTTGTGATTAGGATTGTATGCCTTTAGTAATTTTTTTGGCGATTTTGTATGTTTATCTTTGATTTTTCATGGAACTCAATCAGAAGCTCGTGAGAGCACATTAAAAATCTTTTCTACTTTAATTAAATTTAAAATATTTAAGTCAACATAAAGACTCTGATGATTTTAAGAAGTGAGTTAGGGCTCGCCGATTGTTCTCATGCATATATATTATACTTTTCTCTTCCTTGTCAGGTACCTCCCTATCAGTGGGTTTTGGTAGGTCGCCTGACGTATTAGGGTGTAATCTTATTAAGGAGAAGTTGTGCATTCCTTAGGATAAAATTTATTTTCTATTTTTGATTTTAAAACTACTTCATATATAATTTTAAGTATTTATCAAGTCAACTAGCATGCATTGCATTAGATTCAAATTTAAATAAGTTTAAAATTTAACTGTATTTTATTTTAAGCATGAAACTACACAACATAAGTCAAGCGGCCAATTATAATCTACTGTAGATGTTGACCTAGATTCCCCAAACTCAACTAAACAACATCCCTACCACTCCTACATAAAAGATCAGCCTCGTGATTTTAAAGTGCTTAGGTGGTTATCTAGCTCCTCAATCTAGGCTGGGGTAAGTCCAAGTTTGCACTATATTAGTTAGATTTGGGTTACTAATTTTCAATGCCTAGACTTAGAATCTGAGGCAGGCTCAACCTATATGACCTCAACCTCTAGAAATTGAATCTCAATCTTCTAATAAAACTGATAAGTTGAACATAAATCTCTTTCGGTCCAAATTTAAGCCTAACACTTAGGATAGGTTGGAGTGCTTTTGAAATGTTTCATAATCCCAAAACACCTCCTACCTTTCTTCCTTTGACTTTTAGATATAAGTGTTCTACTTTGTTCAAATCCCTATTGAATTTCCAACCTCACCTCCTTTGACATCGATCTTTAAAAATCTAAAACAAAATTTCTACTATTATTTTAATCAAGAGTGTGTTTGATTGAAAAATATAGTTTTTTTTTAATATTAATTTTCTTTGGGAAAGACTTAATTTCTAGAATTTTAAAATTGAGCGCATCATTATGAATAATATATCACCTCGGGAGATAAATATATCATTCCCTAATGGATTCGAATAATAAAATTTTGAATTCATCCTGATTATTGTAGTCAAACTCAGGAGAGACAACATATGATCTCGAAAGATCAAAATAATGTTCAATCAATTATTTGACTATAATAATATGGATAAGAGATTATTAATTTTATAATTAAAATTTTAATAGAAATAGATATATCTCTCCGAAAGAAGAAGTTATTAATCACTATTGATCATTTAAAAATGGAGATAACGATCGTTAAATTTTAAATTTCTCAAAGATAATTAATTAAAGGTTTTGAAAACTTAATGTTGAAAATTGGATCTGGGTTACTAAATCTCCTACGTAGTTAACTACATCGTAGGGAACCTAAAGTTTCCTACGAGTACTCTCGATTAAAATAGCAGTTAAAATTTTATTTAAGATTTCAAGGCACGATATAAAAGGAAGGTAGGGTTTGGAATTTGAATAAGGATTGGATTAAGTTTGAACACTTATTTTTAGAGTCGAAGGAAGAGTATGGAGTGTTTTGAGATTCTGAATTACTTCAGAAACACTCCAGTCCATCCTAAGTGTTGGGCTTTAATTTGATTGAAAGAGATTTTAAGTGTGAGTGATCAATTTTATTAGAAAATTGGGATTCAACTCCCGGAGGTTGAGGTCTTATAGCCCGAGCCAGCCTTAGAACCTAAGTCTAAAGTGGGTATTAAAAATTAGTGACCCAAACCTAGCTAATGCAATGCAAACATGGATTTATCCTGGCTTGGATTGGGGAGCTAGCTAAACCACCAAAGCGCTTCAAAACCATGAGTTTAATCTTTTAATGTAGAGTGGTAGGGACATAATTTAAGATAAGTTTTGAGAATAGGGACAACATCTAGAGATGATTCTAATTGGCCCTTTGACTTATATTGAATGTTTGATGTCTAAATAAATGCAATTAAAGATTTGACACTTTTAAGTTTGTTACTATTGTAATGCATACTAGTCGACTCGATTAAATGCTTAAATCAAATATGAAGCAGTTTTAAAAAGGCTTAAAAAATTGGTTTATCCTAATGATGCACAGATCTTCTTGACAAAACTGCACCCTTATAGATCAGGTGGTATGCCAAAACCAGGAAGCTGGGAGGTGCCTAACAAGTGGAAAACAAATAAAGCAATTATGAAATGAGAACTCCCGGCAGTCCCGGGCTTACTTCTTAAAATGTTAGAGTTTCTATGTTGACTAAAAAATTTTAATTTCATTTAAGTAGAAAAATTTTAATAAGTCCTTAAGAGCTTACGATCGAAATCTAGGTCAAATCAAAATCAGTATGTAGGTAAAAAGACTAGAAAACCAAGTTGTTCTACTACATAATCAATTAAATTAATTACCCAAATTGAATGTCCATATGGAAAGTGCCATTTATTATTACATCCCAGAATTCGTAGAAAAGTAAAGTGAATGAGCTCCACTGACAACAACCCAAATTTCTAATCTTAAGATTCAAGTGACTTTGAGAATGGGTCTTCTCGTTATCCACTTCTTCATCCTTTTGCTGCTTCTTGGATCGTCGGGTCCGGATATCCAAATGAAAAGAAACTCCCACCGGAAGGAGTGTTATCTTTCCCTTTAAATATTTCCAAAATCATTCAAATTTGGAGCTCCAAATAGGGAGGGACTCTCCCCTAAGGGTTGTCCCTTCCTCTTTGGATTCCAAATTGGATGTCTAACATCCCATTCTCAAAGTACTTTAAAGTTCAACTCAAATTATATCAAATTACATTTAGAAAATAAAAAATTATGGACTTCGTCCTATAGGGTTATCCTAAGTAGTTATAATCAATCTCAAGTAGTTATAATTAATCTCAAGCAGTTAATATTTGAAATTTAAAATGCTCAATCACTCACAACACATAGTGTAGGAAATAAATAGACAATCAAATAATTCTAAGCTAGCAAGCAATATAAAGTGAAAGCCACGAAAAATACGGCACACAACTGCAGAAAATTAAACACCTGCCTAGCCTAAAACTAGAGTTGGCTGTCCTAACAAACTATCTAAAGTGTGTGAGTAAGGCTGTGTGGTTTAGAAATGTCCTAGGTAGGGAAATTAGTTAAGGTAGTTGAAGAATTTGATTGGTTGAAAGGCTTAAGGGAAGATATTGATTAAAATTTAAGTATTAATAATTTTAAATTAATTTTAAGATTTATTTTAATTGTTTTTTAAATACAACTTTTGTTTCTCATCGAGGTCGTGAAGTTTATTTTACCTTCCTTGTAGGCCTAGGTTACATAGTGGTACCCGATATGATTAAGTGACTTAAGTTAATTAAGGTTTGAAAGTTGATGAATTTTAATTAAGATTGGTTGATTAATGGTTTTAGGATTGATTAAACCTTTTTGGAGTTTTTAAAGTGATTTTTAATTTTTAAGATTTTTTTGGAATATTTTAATCATTTAATTAAAGAGTTCAAATTTGACTTTTTAATTAAAATTAAAATTTAGAAAGTTAGTATTTTATTAAAATATTAGACTTTAATATGATTTGTTAAACATTAAGTTTGCTGGATTTATATTTTTCCATATTTTATTTTAAAGGTTTGAAGTTTTGACTTAATTTTGACTTAAGTTTGACTAATTTGTTGACTTTTTTACTTTGACAAATTTTGGAAGGTTTGAAAATTTTAATAAATACTAGATTTTATTTTGAGTGGAATGCCTTTGAATTTAATCAATTTGGAATTTTATGGAATTAGTTATGATTTTTCAATCTTTGGGATTTATCGAATTTATTTAATTATTTAATTAGGGGCTTTTTATGATTTGAGTCCAAATGAACTCTAAACTCCTTGAAATCAACTCCAAAGGTCAGGAATGACCTAAGGAGAGTTACTCAAGTGTTTGGGAATTTTTATGGAATTTTGAATTATTTTTAATTAATTAAATTAATTAAATATTCAATTTCACTTAAAATTAAATTTAGTTTATCTTTACTATTAAATTAAAGTGATTTTAATTTTAATTGATCAAGGATTGAATTCTGGTCAGTATAAGGTATTATTTGTTTTTTTATTTAAATTTGATTTATTAGAATTTTCAGAAATTTTAATGCTTAATTAATGGATTAATTTTGAATTGTTTAATTTTCTGACTTATTGAGCTCCAAATTTGATGAGATTTGTACATAAGGTGTAAATTATCTCTAAGTTCAATGTTCTTAAGTTTCACCCCTATTGGGTGTTAAGAGAGTTGTTATTTGTATGTTTTACATTCTTGTAACTTATATAGTTTTGATGATTCCAAATATTATTGTTTTTTGTGCAGTTATCTCCTAACACTTTTTAAAAAAAAATTATTTTTGCTCTTGTGTGTACTAACATTTCAGAAAAATCGAACTACAAATTAATGAAGACTTCAAATCAAATTCAGCATGAGATATCTTGTAATTTGAAGCTTGTAATTTTTTATTAATTAAGTTTGAGAGGGAGTGATTGTAATTCAGTGAATACACACACACACACACACTTAAGGAGATCTTGAGAAATTTGTACTGATCGTATGGGACGAACATAATTCGTACGGGACGAAAATAATTCATACGGGACGAACATAGTTTGTACGGGACGATCAGATCAGTTATCTCCTCTAAAAGAGCAATGGAACGAACTGAGGTTAAAGAAAATTTTTCTAAGTCCTGATCGTCCAGGACGAAATGTTCTCTAGAAAATTTTCATTCAAAAACGAAGTGTATTTGTTCCAGGATGAGTTGCTTTCTAGATTGATATCGTCCAGGATGAAGTGTATTCGTCCCGGGATGATTTGCTCTCTGTAAAAATTTTGTCCAGACGAACCTCAACTTCGTACTAGGACGAAGTGAACCGACTATAAAAATTAAGTCTCGTTCTGTGGATTTTGGGAACCGACCTATGGAATAACCATTCGTATCGAACGAACCTAGTTCGTACAGGATGATATGTGTGTACGAAGTCATTTCGTACTCATATACATTAGGTTAATTTCCAACACACTTAAGTAAAATCGTCCAGGACGATCCACGATTGTATGGAACGATCCAACTCGTATTGACTTGAAATTTTGTAGTTTTTGGACGGTTTTTTGTGTCTTTCCTATATATAGTCCAAACTAAACCGCCACATAATCTTTTTACCCATTGATCTTCGTGCCTATTGAGAGAAGAGTCAAGGAGAGAGTGTGAGAGAGTGTTTTGAAGAAGGATTCATGCTACTGGAGCGTGAAGGCTTCACTTGGAGTTTAAAGGTAAGAGTCTTTGCTTTTAAATTATGATTACTTTACTCTTTTCTTTTTTCCTTCTAGATTTCTTGTGAGGAGAATTGTCAAGAAGATCCGGTTCTCTGCCGAAACTTGGAGAGTGTGAATAGACGAAGGGTTCTCTGCCCATACTAGGAGAGTGTGAAAGGACGAAGGGTTCTCTAACCACACTAGGAGAGTGTGAAAGGATGAACCGTTCTCTGCCAACACTGGGGATAGTGTAAAAAGACGACGGTTCTCTGCCGCACCGGGTAGCGGTGGAAAGAGTGTTTGTAAAGGCTTCTCCACCTTGCTGTAAGTGCAAAAGGAGAGTCACTATTGGTATTTGTGCAATACTCGGAGGGTTCCTCTAGGGAGTGGATGTAGGTCTGGTTTTGACAGAACCACTATAAATCTTGTGTTTTTTATTTTTTACTGCTTTTTTTATTCTAAAAATTGTGGTTGAAAAATGATTTCTAAAAAAAAAATCATTAAAGTTCACTTTTGGTTCAAAATATTCAAAAGAGGGATAAATTTTTAAAATATCAATTCACCCCCCCCCCCCCACCTCTTGGATAGCCTTGGGTCATAAGCTTAGGTTTAACAACCTAATTCATAGTGAACGAGTTTCAACAAGTGGTATCAAAGTTTTGTTTCAAAATCATAAGTTTAGACTACTTTTTGATTAACGTAGATGGATACATTTGGAAACCAAAAAACACTTGAGGGTTACTCTATAACTAGACCTCCACTATTTGACAATATACCTTTTGATTTTTGGAAAACTCGCATGTCTACTTTTTTACAGTCACTTGATTATCGTATGTGGATCTTAGTCCATGAAGGATATACAAAACCAACTAGATTAGTTGACGGAGTTAGAGTTGAAACACCTTTTGCAGACTGGACAGTAGAAGAACGTGACTTAGCATAACTAAATGCCAAATACTTGAATAGTTTCTTTTGTGCTTTAAAATCAGAAGACTACATGCGGGTTTCCACTTGCAAAAGTGGCTAGGACATATGGGATAGACTTTGTATAACATATGAGGGGACCAATGAGGTTAAGTAATCTAGAATTAATATCTTGTTACATGACTATAAATTATTTTGCATGAAACCTG
This sequence comes from Dendrobium officinale, assembly GCA_019514585.1. NCBI lineage: Eukaryota > Viridiplantae > Streptophyta > Magnoliopsida > Asparagales > Orchidaceae > Dendrobium > Dendrobium officinale. The sequence goes on from CM033692.1 coordinate 30,317,095, forward strand.
ATGAATTCATTTCTGATATGTACACAAGATTCACACAAATAGTCACCTGTTTGCATGCACTGGTAGGGAACTAACGAATGCTGAAATGGTTAATAAGATTCTTCGTTATTTGCCTACTGCATATGATGCTAAAATTATTGCAATTAAAAAGTCTAAAGATTTAAACATTTACTCTATTGATAATCTTCTTGGTTCGCTAATTACTTACGAGCAAGGAGTTAGCCAAAGAAAGATTGATGCAGGTGAACCATGAAGGGAGAAGAACATAGCACTAAAAGTGGAAGAGTCTGAGAGTGAACACTCACAATTTGAGGATGAAGACGACATAGCATTGATGACTAGATAGTTCAGAAGCTTTTTGAAGAAGAAGCAGAATAGACGCCAGCAATGGAATATAGTTAAATTTAAAAGAAATGTCAAGGTTTCAAATGATGTGATTTGCTATGAGTGTAGGAAACCTGGTCATATCAAGACTGATTGCTCAAAACTCAAAATCACTCCTAGAAAATAGAAGGTAGAGAAGAAACCAATTGTAAAGAAGGGCAAGAAGAAGTTTGAAAGAGCTTTCTGGGCGGACTTAGCTTCAGATTCATCAAAGACTGAAAATGAAGAAGAAGTCACTAATCTTTACTTAATGATCAATAGTCTTGATCAGTCAGATCAAGAAGAGGGCCGCTCTCATACAAGACCTCGTGAGAGCATATGGTACCTGGACAGCAGATGTTCAAAGCATATGACTGGAGATACTACTCAATTCAGAACGCTAGAAGCCAGGAGTGGAGGCAAGGTTACACTTGGAGATAATACCACAAGGAAGGTGGTTGGATCAGGTATGATTGGAAATCTTAAGAACTTTTTTATAGAATATGTGTTATTGATTGAAGGCTTAAAGCATAATTTGTTAAGTATAAGTCAACTTTGTGATAAAGGTTATTGTGTAAAAATTTTCCCTACTAGCTGCATATTAAGCCTAAACAGAAAAGATATTTTGAGTGAAAAAAGGGTAAACAATATTTATATGATAGATTTGAACTGCATTCAATCTCCTACTGCTTTTTCTTTGAAAATAGTATATGATGAGTCATGGCTTTGGACTAGGAGACTTTGTAATTCTAGCATGAAAACCTTAGTGAGAGGTATACCTAAACTAGACTTTACTAAGGACCACCTTTGTGATGCATGTCAACTAGGAAAGCAAGTGAAGTCCTCTTTTCAGTCCTATAAGGATCTTAGAACTAGTAAACCATTAGAGATTTTGCATATGGATCTTTTTGGACCTATTGGAATTGTGAGTCTAGGAGGAAAGGTATACGGATTTGTGATTGTAAATGATTACTCAAGATTCAAATGGGTTAGATTTCTATTTCATAAGAGTGAATCATTTGAGGAATTTAGAAATTTTTTGACTTGGATTCAAAGAAAACTATGGTGTGAAATTATTTCTATACAAAGTGATCATGGATGAGAATTTGAGAATGAGAAATTTGAGGATTTTGTAAGGAGAAAGGAATTGATCAAAAATTTTCTACACCTAGAACCCCTCAGCAGAATGGGATAGTCGAAAGGAAAAATAGAACATTAATAGAAGCCGCCCAAGAAATGTTGGCAGAATACTCACTTCCTAAATATTTTTGGGCTGAGGCGGTTAGCATTGCATGTTATGTTCTGAATAGGGTGTATATAAGATTTAAAATAAATAAAACACCTATGAGTTGCTATAAGGAAGAACACCTAATTTGTCTCATTTGTATATTTTTTGTTGCAAGGTGTTCATTCATAATAATGAAAAATCTACCTTAGGAAAATTTGATCAAAAATCAGATGAAGGAATTTTTGTTGGATACTCAAGTGTTGGAAAATCTTATAGAGTATTCAATAGAAGAACTTTGGTAATTGAGGAGACCACACATGTTATATTTGATGAATCTGGAAATATAAAAGAGCCAAATGTTGAAGAAGATGAAATTGAGATTAACTCCCAAAAGATTCATAAGATGAATTTGGAAGAAAATTTGGAAGAACATTTGGAAGAAAATTTGGAAATATAAAACCCTTTGCCTAGAGATTTGAGATTTTCTAAAAACCACGCAAGGGAATTGATTATAGGTGAACCAAGTAAGGGTGTAAGGACTAGGCGTAGATTAAACAAAGAAGTCAATCATTCAGCCTTTATTTCAACTATAGAACCTACTAATATTGATCAAGCACTTTCTGATGAATTATGGATTTTGGTCATGCAAGAAGAGTTGAATCAATTTGTAAGAAATAAAGTTTGGAAAATAATTACAAGGCCAAAGGATCAAAGTGTAGTTGGAACTAAGTGGATATTCAAAAACAAAATGAATGACTTAGGAGTAGTCATTAGAAATAAGGCTAGATTAGTTGCTAAGGGGTATAATCAGATTGAAGAGATTGATTTTGAGGAGACTTTTTCCCCTGTAGCTAGACTTGAAGCAATTAGGGTTTTGCTAGCCTTTGCCTATTTTAGAGGATTTAAATTGTATCAAATGGATGTCAAAAGTGCCTTTTTAAATGGGGTAATTCAAGATGATATTTTTGTAGAACAACCTCTTGGTTTTGAAAATTCTAAATACCCGAATCATGTTTTCAAGTTGAAAAAGGCATTATATGGATTAAAATAGGCACCTAGGGCTTGGTATGAGAGGTTGAGCACCTTTCTACTTGAAAGATCTTTTCAAAAAGGAAGTGTGGATATAACTCTATTTTTAAAGAAATGTGAAAAGGATATACTCATTGTTCAAATTTATGTGGATGATATAATTTTTTATCTTCAAATAAAAATCTTTATGATAATTTTTCTAAAACAATGAGTAGTGAATTTGAGATGAGTCTAATGGGAGATTTGAATTACATTCTAGGATTTAATATTAAGCAAATGAGGAATCCTTTCCTAGGTTTGCCTCTGCAAAAATCACTCCCTCAAGAATTTTTATCCATGAACAAATTACCTTTCAGGTAATGAACTTATTTGCTTCAACTCAATTTGGTTTTATCCTTACCCTCGTCCATCTCTATAATAAGGAAACCTTCCATTTCTTCTTCGCAAACATGTCTTTTAATTCTGACCACTCTATAATCCGTTTCTATGTCTTCAAACAAAAAGTTGAAATCACCAAGCATGACTTAGGAGCCTTTTTGAACTTAAGGACAGAGGGAGCCAGAGCCCATCATTTGATCAACACTCATGATTATTCAAGTTCTGAAATTAATAATTTGATGAAAGGGAACAATGTGAATGAACATATAGCTAGAGTATCCGGTCTAGTTCGTAATGCACGAATCATTCAGCATGTCCTTAGAACTTCTATAATTCCTAAAGTTGGTGATAGGATCAACATTACCCCTCTTCTTACTATGGTGACTTTCTTGATCATAACTAAAGAACCTATAGATGAAGCCCAACTTATCCTTGACTATCTTTATGGGCTGTCTAAAATTGGACATGTAGAGCATAAGAGAAAGAAGAATATCGCCTTAGGACATCTTATTTCCTACATTATGGAGAAGAAATACAATTTGGTTCATCCTGATAAAGACTTTGAAGAACCGCTCTACTACAATGACGAATCAATTAGAGCGATCTTCAAAGAAGAACCAAGTAGAACTCATGTCATAAGTGATACAGAGGAAGAACTAGAAGCTACTCCTGCACCCGCTAATGAATCAAATTATCAGGATTTGGTTCAAAGATTTGATCGGCTAGAGACTCATTTTGATCAATGTTTTGATCAAATTGATGCTCATCTTCAACAGTAGGATGTTCAATATCAACATGACATGGGTTTTATGAGGGAGCAAATGAATGATATCAGCACCAATATGATGATGATGAGTACATATTTTAACATCTTTGGTGTTGCAGCTCCTCCTCCTCCTCTAGATCAGGGTACATCTCAGTAATAGTTACATTTGCTTTTATGTGTTTTTCTGTAGTTTGTGTGTTTATTGTTGTTTTTAAGAAGTTTGATGTATTTTTTTTTTTTGGTGTTTTTATATTGATATCTTGAGCTAGATTGTATTTTCATCACATTGATATCAATATATGATTTTGTATTTTTGGCTTTAATATTATTGAAATGTGTGGCAGCATTATGAAAATCATTAGATTTTTTAATCTTAATAGTGTTATACCTTGAATTATAAGTTAAAAATAAATTCATTAGAAAATCAAAATTTTTTAAATTTAAGTTTTTCTTATAACTTGATGTTATTAAGATTATCAATTCGTGTCTCTTATTTAGACTACATTATTGTTAATATTATTATTGTAAGTGTGATAAGTTTCTTATTTTTTATTTCACTTTTCAATTAATATTTATGCACATAGAAAGAATTGAAATTTTAGATTATTGTTTTTTGAAAGAATACGATTACTCTTAAAATTGTGAAGATGTAGAAAAATCAAAAGTAATGCGCAAATGTTCGCAATGTGAAAAAGAGGCACAAAATAAGCCCAAAGTGAAAAGATGCACAAAAATGTTCCACAAATTAAAAAAAAAAGGATGCGCAAAGCGCCACATGTGGTAGTTATTTCTTTCCAAACTCTTTTAATCTCTTAATTCAAATTAATCTTATGTTCATTTCTATTTCATATTGAAATTTGAAATATACAATTTTTTATTCATCCTTCTTGTAATGATTTTCTCTATATCAATGTATAAATTGAACCATGCTTTTGATAAATTCTTTTTATTATCTAAGTTATATCTCTTCTTAAATTCTATGAATTTTTTTGATTTGCCTAATATTTTAATTTTATTTGCATAACTTATTTAAATCACTTTAAAGATTAAATTATCAATTATTTTTCACATCTCTGCTTACATTTCAAGTTTTTTTCTTCTTCACTTTTTGCTATTGTCAAACAGGGAGAGAAATTGTTTGTTCGTTCGTATATTGTTCTTCATTCGTATCATTTTGTTTTTTTTTGTTCGTTCGTATCATTTTGTTTTTTTTGTTCGTTTGTATCATTTTGTTTTGTGTAAAAATTTTTGTATCATTTTGTTTTGTGTAAAAACTTTTGAAAAACAAAAATTTTGAATCAATGCCTCCTTATTTTCATATATTCATCAATTCATGGGGAGTTTAGGAGATTCTTAGAATTTAAAATCCAACAAACAATAATTGTTTTACCATCATAAAAAAGGGGGAGATTATTAAGAGAGTTGTTATTTGCATGTTTTACATTCTTGCAACTTGTATAGTTTTGATAATTCAAAATATTATTGTTTTATGTGTAGTTATCTCCTAACACTTTTTTGGAAAATTTGTTTTTGCCCTTATGTATACTAACATTTCAGGAAAATCGAACTATAAACTAATGAAGACTTCAAATCAAATTCACCATGAGATATCTTGTAATTTGAAGCTTGTAATTTTTGTTTTAATTAAGTTTGAGAGGGAGTGATTGTAATTTAGTGAATACACACACACACACACACACTTAAAGAGATCATGAGAAATTTGTATTGATCGTATGGGACTAACATAATTCATACGGGACAAAAATAGTTAGTACGGGACGATCAGATCAGTTATCACCTCTAAAAGAGCAATGGAACGAACTGAGGTCGAAAAAAATTTTTCTAAGTCCTTATCGTCCAGGACGAAGTGTATTCGTCCCAAGACGAAATATTCTCTGGAAAATTTTCGTTCAAAAATAAAGTGTATTCATTCCAGGACGAGTTGCTCTCTAGATTGATATCGTCCAGGACGAAGTGTTTTCATCTCGGGATGATTTGCTCTCTGTAAAAATTTTGTATGGACGAACCTCAACTTCAAACCAGGACGAAGTGATTCGACTCTGAAAATTAAGTGTTGTTCTATAGATTTTGGGAACCGACCTATGGAATAACCGTTCATACCAAATGAACCTAGTTCGTACGAGACGATATGTGTGTACGAAGTCATTTCGTACTCATATACATTAGGTTCATTTCCAACACACTTAAGTAAAATCATCCAGGATGATCCACGATCATATGGGACGATCCAACTCATATTGACTTGAAAATTTACAGTTTTTGGATGGTTTTTTGTGTCTTTCCTTATATTGTCCAAACTAAATTGTCACATAATCTTTTTGCCCATTGATCTTCGTGCCTATTTAAGAAGAGTCAAGGAGAGAATGTGAGAGAGTGTTTTGAAGAAGGATTCTTGCTGCTGGAGCGTGAAGGCTTCACTTGGAGTTTAAAGGTAAGAGTCTTTGCTTTTGAATTGTGATTACTTCACTCTTTTCTTTCTTCCTTCTAAATTTCTTGTGAGGAGATTTGTTAAGAAGATTCGGTTCTCTGCCGACACTTTGAGAGAGTGAATAGACGAAGGGTTCTCTTCCCACACTAGGAGAGTGTGAAAGGATGAAGGGTTCTCTGTCCACACCAGAAGAGTGTGAAAGGACAAATGATTCTTTGCCAACACTGGGGATAGTGTAAAAAGACGATGATTCTCTGCCGCACCGGGTAGTGGTGGAAAAAGTGTTTGTAAAGGCTTCTCCGCCTTGCTGTGGGTGCAAATGGAGAGTCACTATTGGTATTAGTGCAATATTTGGAGGGTGCCTCAGGGGAGTGAATGTAGGTCTGGTTTTGATCGAACCACTATAAATCTTGTGTCTTTATTCTTTACTGCTTTTTATTTTATGCTTTTTCTATTCTAAAAATTGTGGTTGAAAAACTATTTCAAAAAAAAAAAATCATTAAAGTTTACTTTCGGTTCAAAATATTCAAAAGAGGGATAAATTTTTAAATTACCAATTCACCCCCCCCCCCCCCCTCTTGGATAGCCTTGGGACATAAGCTTAAGTTTAACAACCTAATTCATGGTGAATGAGTTTCAACATTGGGTGTGTGTAAAATATCCTATGATTTTTCTAAGTTGGCTAGACCTTGTCCTTAATTATTGTTCTTAGGTGGCACTAGTGTTCAATTGGGTTAAATCTTTGTTCATCTAACCCCTAGACATGTGCAAGAATACCACAGCAATTAGAAAGCCTAACTCTACCAATTTGGACAGTTAAGAATTTTTAAATTTTTGGGTCCAAAATGGACCCATTACTTTGTAAATTCATTCCATAACAATCTACTAGGCATCTGGATCTAAGAAAAATACAAATAATGGCTAAGATGTCCAAAAGTATTTCAACCAAAGTTGAACTCTATTTGACCACTGGAATTAGAGAAAATTGGATTTCAAACAAACCCAAACATCTCAAACTACAGTGATAAAAATAAATTTAATTTAATTTTAATAAATACTAGAGCTCAAGAGCTTTCTAACAAGCCTAAGAACATTAAATTTGGTGAAAATTCAATTTACTATGAATTTTAAACATTTTGGCAATTAAAATTGATTTTTTTAACTCAATTTCAGCCGGTGCCAATCATTATCAATGATTGGCGCTGAAACGGCTATGGCGAACCATATGGTGACACGTGTCCACCACGAGGCGAACATCCGTGCACCACTTAAACACTTTGGACGACATTTAAGGTCGTCCGATCCGTGTGTGTTAAATCGGCAGTTCCGAGGCGGCCACGTCGACCTAGTGGTTCCAAATGACCCAAGTTCTAAACCCAGCAATGACACGCCATTTTGGAGAGAGTGATGTGGCACTCTGTTGGCCGTCCAATCATGCAAAATGAACAATCGGATGGCTATGATTGAGCTAGCTCAGATTAGTTCAAAATGAATTGAAATATTCAAATCACCATAACTTTAGAAATACAATTCCAAATTAGATAAATTTTGAAACATAAAATCATGGTAGCCTAATATTCCAATTCCTGGAGTTTGGAGGCTCCATGTATTGTAGATTTTCTACAGTTCCAAATTTAAATATTAACTAAAAATCGGAATAACTTATAATCCAACCATCAAATTTTTGACTTCTTGGGCTTGTTGGAAATCTGGAGATGTGCTCTTTAACTTGCTAGAAGACTTTGAGACTTTATTCTGGATGGATTGGAAAATAGATTCAAAATCTCATTTTCTCTCACTATTCTCTCTCTCTTCACCAAAACATGATTTGGAGGCTAGATTTTTGTGGGGAAAAGCTTGGTGAGGCTATAGAAATTGCTAGAGAAGATTTAAGGGGAAACTTAAAGGTTGGGAGAGCTCTGGGGATTGGGATTTAAGTGAGAGAATGATAAGGATAGAATTAGGCTCCATTAGGGTATTTTTCTCTATTCAAATGGCATGCGTGCATTTGGATGGCTAAGATTAATTCAAGAGCTTCCCAGATGATGCCACATGTCCCTAGGGCAGTTGGAAAGCTAAGGGAAAGGACAGCCATGTGGAAAGCTCTCTTGGTCCCCACTTGAGCAAATGGGAAGATTGAGAGCCATTTAATTTCAATCAAAAGGTTGAGGGAGCTCTACGAAGGTTCTAGAATAGGATTAGAGCTGCTGGAGTGGATTGGATTAGAGGATATTAACTCTAGGATTGATTTGACTCTCTTTGACCCATATAATGACTTGTGTTGACTGTTTGACTAGTCAAACGATCAAATAGGTGCTGAGGTGGCAACCAAAGAGGCTTGAGGAGCTGGTTGGGATGATTTGGAAGAAGGCTTGAGGTTAAAGGGTTTGAAATTGAATAAAAATAGGGACTTGAGGTAATTTTACAAAGTCTTGTTGGGTAAGTTTAGAGAATTTTGAAGTATGTACTTGAATGTGATAGAAGGGTTTTAAGGTTTACTTCGATTAAATTCAAAGGATTGATCCAAGCTAACTTGAGTCGGCTAGGCTTGGGTCTAGTTGATCAAGTCAACTAATGGTTTGGTAAAAGGTCCAATCGGAGGAAAATCACCAACTGAAGTGATCATAATAGTTTGAAAGAGTTTTGAATGAATTTGAGGCTTGATTCAAAGTAAAAAAAATTAACGGTTTAAACTGGTCAACCGATTGACCTAGGGTCAGGGTTTGAGCTTGATGGGTTTGACATGTTATTTAAAGTCTAGTGGTGGTAATATGAGGGATCATGGGGGTTATCTGGGTCAAATCGCCTATTTGAGCCCTTAATGGGTCGTTGGGTCAACTCTAGTTGACTTGGTCAACCAGGTTGACCGAAGAGCTAAAAATGGACTCAACAAGCATAGTTTGATGTTTAAAGTTGAATGGAATTGATCTCAGGGTCTGAGAAAGTCATTTGGGTTAAATTGACTATTTAAGCCCTTGAGGGGCCTTTTGGTCATTTTGACCTCTGGTCAACTAAGGGTCAAAGTGGGTCCACCAAAATATAGTTTAATATTTAATGGGTCAAGATTAAGGGTTTGGATATAATTAGAGGATTTGGAGAAAGCTCTAAGGTCAAAATCCACTAGGTGGCAGTCTAGTGGCATAGACCGTAAATATTTGAAGATTTTATAGCCTTTGAATTTCAATTCAATTTCTTGGGTTAGAGACCTCAGAATGGGCTCAAATTTGTAGGGTTGTCTCTAGAGACATGTTATATCAATATACAATTAATAGAATCTAAATCAGAGGTCATTTGACTAGGTTTTGAAGTTTTTTAAAATTCAATGAAAAAGGCTTCTAGGACTTGGACCTTTGGGCTTAGATTTGAGTCTGTATTTAAGAGTTTAAGTTGGATTCTAGATTTGATTGATTAAGTTTGAGTTATCCAAATCATTTAATATCATTTGGATGATCATAAATGATAGAATAGGATTGAAGCTTGATCAAAGCCAGGATCAAGGTTTAAATTAGAGTTTGGATTCTAAATTGGATTGGGTTAAAGTCTGAATGGGTTTGAAGCTTGACTTGATTGATGTCTAGATTAGTTTAATATTTGAATTGATTAGAGGTTTGGATTGATTTAAATCTGGATTGGTCCTAGAATCTATATAGACTCTAAGATCTAGAATCTAGAAGAGTTTTAGGGCCTAAATTGATCCTAAAATTTACAATCTAAAATGATCCTAGAGTATAAGAAAATCCTAAGGTCTGGAGTCTAAAAGAGTCATAGGGTCTAGAGTAGATCCTAAGGTCTGAATTTTAGAAAGATCCTAAGATATATAGTGGATGCTATGGTTTGGAGTCTAGAAGAGTCTTAGGGTCTATAGTAGATCCTAAGGTCTGGAGTTTAAAAGGATCCTATGACCTATAATAGATCCTAAGGTCTAGATTTGTCTAGAGGAATCCTAGGGTCTAGAGTAGATCATAGGATCTAGATTTTGGGACAATCCTAGAGTCTAGATTGGTCTGGAGAATAAATTGATTTAGGATTAAAATTGGTCCAAGTGATCCCATACAAAATGAGATTAACAAATGGACCCCCAATATGTGTAATAGAATGAAGTTCTATTGTATATATTGGCGTTGAACAAATTTAATGGTTAAGTCTTGAATTTTGATCCTAAGGGAATGAAAAGTTCATCCATGGGGAATTAAGGTTTGAATTTATACTAGGGTAGTGCCATGGAGGGCGTACTCTACCATTAGTGGGTCTGGTCCTAAGGGAAGGAAAGGTCTATCCCTAGGGAATCGGGGTTTGAATTGATTCTAGGGTAGTACCAAGGAGGGCATACTCTGCCACTAGTGGGTTGAATCCTAAAGGATGAGAAAATCTATCCCTAGAGGAAAAGAAAACCTGGGTAATCATATAGGAAGGAAGAATTCTAACTTAGAGGATTTGATTTGTGTTTTAATTCTAAAGGAAGGGGAGGCTTAACCTTAGAGGTTTGAATTTTGAATATATACTATGGTAGTGCAATGGAGGGCGTACTCTACCAATAGCGGGTCTAATTCTAAGGGAGGAAAGAACCTAATCTCAAGGAAGAGAAAACTTGAATGATTTTATAGGAAGGAAGAACTCCTAAATATAGAGGATCAAATTTTAATTGATGCTAGGGTAGTGCCATAAAGAGCATACACTAGTAGATCTAATCCAAAGGGAAGGAAGAAACCAAACTTTAAGGAGAAGAAGATTGAGTGATTGTATAGGAAGAATTCCTAAATACAGAGGATCAAAAATGAATTTGATACTAGGGTAGTGCCACGATGGGCGTACTCTGTCACTAGTGGATCTAATCCTAAGGGAAGGAGGAAACCTAACCTTAAGGGTAAAAGACTGAGTGATCGTATAGGAAGGAACAAATCCTAACTACAGAGGATCGAATTTGAATTGGTTACTAGGGTAGTGCCACGAGGGGCGTACTCTACCACTAGTAGATCTAATCCTACTGAAGGGAAGAACCTAACCTTAAGGAGAAGAAGGATGGAGGACCTTGTGGGAAGGAAGAATTACTTCTCACAGAAGGTCTAATCTAGATTTTGAAACTAGGATGGTGCCATAGAGGGCGTGCTCCATCACTAGTGGATCTAATCCTAAGGAAAGGAAGCTATGGGACTCACATCTATCCTTACGAAAAAGAAGTTGATCATGTGGGAAGGAAGTATTGCTTCACATAGAGGATCAAATTTCAAATTTGAAACTAGGATGTTACCACAGAGGGCGTGCTCCATCACTAGTGGATCTAATCCTAAGGAAAGGAAGCTCTAGGACTCACACCTAACCTTAAAAGACTAGAAGGTGACTGAACTATGGTGGGGCCCTCCAGGCTTAATTCTACCACTAGTTAGTAAAGATCATATGAGATAGGAAGCACAGGGACTCACACCTACTCTTAAAGGATCAGATTTGAATTTAAAACTAGGATGGTTCCACAAAGGGCGTGCTTCATCAATAGTGATTCTAATCCTAAGGAAAGGAAGCTCTGGGACTCACACCTAACCTTAAGGAAAAGAAAGTGACCAAACTATAGTGGGGCCTGATAGGCTTAAATCCACCACTAGTTAGTCGAGATCCTAGGAGATAGAAAACACAAGGACTCACACCTATTCCTAAAGGATCAGATTTAAGTTTTAAACTAGGATGGTGCCACAACGAGCATGCTCCATCACTAGTGATTCTAATCTTAAGGAAAGGAAGTTGTGGGACTCACACCTAACCTTAAGGAAAAGAAAGTGACTGAACTATATGAAAATGCTCAGATGGCACTTGAAAGTTTGTTAGGGATGTCAAGCCCTTATGAATTGGCCCAAGGCTATCAAAGAGAGAGGTGAATTAGATAACTTTAAAACCAAAGATAAAACTCAAACCAAAATCACTACAAACAAAACCAAATGCAAAAATTAAATGCCGAAGAAAATAATAAGAAAGAACACACTGGATTTATAGTGGTTTGGTCAAATCTTGACCTACGTCCACTCCTTGGAGGCACCCTCCAAGTATTGCACTAAAATAAGTGTCTCTCCTTTAGCCCCCACAGCTAGGCGGAGAAGCCCTTACAAAATCACTTCCACCTTCCCCGGTGCGGCGGAGTCGCTGGGTCCTTTAACACCAAAGAGATCTTCTTCTTTGGTGAACTTCCCTCGAGACAGGCCTTGAATCCAACGGTATTCAGGTGCGAGCTTTCCAGAGCAACCGTGTGGATCCCCCTCCACACTCCCTTGAGTCCCCCCTCACGGGATCTTCTCCCTATACAAACTCTACCCTTTCCTCACTCCCTTTCAAGCTCTCTCTTCAAGTTTCCCCCACAAGGACGAAGCTACAATGGCTGTCAAAGACACTTAAAAAGTGCCTTGACAAAGCTTAAATAGAAGCTCTCAAAATGAGCTCATTAATGCAAGTTGCCGACATTATCGTCCAGGACGATTGGAATATCATCCTGTACAATCAGTAAAATTTAAGCCCAATCAGCCAGGACGATTTGAGACGATCATAAGAAATTTATTCATATCATCCAGGATGATAATATATCGTCTTGGACGAACAGTACAAATTATGAAATATCATCCTCGACATCGCCCTGGAAAATAGCTATTCGATGACCAATCATCCAGCATATCATCCTGGATGATTTTGCGATCGTCTAGGACGATTTGACCATAAAATCAAGTCATAATTGCTTTCCTTAAATTCCAGAGAAATTTTGGCAAAATTGACCTGGATCATCCTGGACAATATTTTATAGTCCTGGACGATCCACCTGGATGATGTCCAAAAATAGGTTATTTCTAATTAGATTTGGCGGCAGATTCTTTCTGAATTGAGCCTATCGTCCTGGCCGATACAAAATCGTCCAAGACGATGTATTTTGCATAATGACGGCTGCTTTAATGAGAATGCCATAATTAAGGTTTTTGCTTTTGGATAGATCATCCTGGACGATATAAATATCGTCCTAAATGATGTTACCAAAAACAAAAATCTTTAGGGAGCAACAGAAAATCTTTCAAGTTACAAAACATCAAGAGCCACACTAAATACAATAGACTCAAGAAAGAAAAAAGTGTACAAACTGACTCAGACCTAATCTACCCAATCTTGAGCTGGTTCCAAATTGCAGTTTGATCGTGTGGACCTGAAATGTTAGTAAATAAGGCCGTCGTAGAGAAATAAGAGTGTTTGCTATCATCAAAATCATAAACCATGAAAAATAGATCCGCAATAATCTCCCCCTTTTTTATGATGCAAATAATTCAATTTGAATTTGTAAAAAGAAACATTTTCTCCTAATCTCCCCTTCACTAGAATAACACTTTAAAAAATAGGGGAGATAAAAATATCTTTGTTGTTTTAAAATTTTTGAAAAGAAAAAAAAGATACAAATTCAACAGTATGTTCTCCCCCTTTGACATTATCAAAAAGAGAGGAGGCACAAATAAAAAAACAAAACGATAAAAAAAATAAAAACGTTCCTTGATCTAGTGCAAAAACAAATATTTTTAAAATGAGAAAGTTTTTTTTTTTTTTTTTTGAGAAAATGCTAAGGCAATATTATTGAAAAAAAAAAAAACAGTCACACACCAGTAATATCCTCCTTTAACAAAGCAAAAAAACCAGTAGGAATATCAAAACCAACCAAAGAATTCCAAAAAAAACTATTGGATATTGCTATCTTAGCACAAAAATCAGCAACTCTATTGATTTCCCTCTTTACATGTTGGAAAACAACCTGACCGAAATCTTTGAGATAGAAGAAATCCTTTGGATTAACCCCCTCCATCTTGATGTCCACCTTATTAACAGAGTTTTGAAAAAACTTGATTACATTCAAGTTGTCTCCTTCAATAATAATGCCTCTCCAATCATTCAAATCAATTTGAATATATTTCCCCAAATATGCTGAAGCAAGGACATCCAAATGAGAGCAATCCCAATGCACCAAGCTGATACCAAAAGCACCAATAAACCCGCCTTTGCTGTCCCGGAGGACTCCCCCAATACCTGCCAAATTGGAATTGGATAAGGAGGCATCCAAATTGACTTTAAGCCACCCCGGAGGAGGGGGATACTAAGAAATCGGAGACAGCTTAAAAAGCTGATTAGTATCCCAACTCTCCTTGATGTGAATAAGACAAAAGGATGCAGCTGCATAGCTAACAGCAGTCACAATGATGAAGGAATCACCATGTTCAGAACCACCATGATTGCCTTTATTTCTACTCTGCCAACATAAGAAAACCACAGAGCAATAAAGATTGCTTAAGAAAGGATCCTGCCGAGCACAATGTCTCAAAAATACCAAACAATCTTCAAAGGAATTTAGTATAGGAAAAGCGAAACCCCACGTCGCCAAAACCGCAAGCACTTGTATCAACTTCTTACACTTGACAACTACATGAAAGCCATCCTCCACCAAAAGACAACCTCTTGGGCATCTCTCTGTATTAACTAACCTTCTATAAAACAAAAAAGCCATGCAAGGAATTGCTCCATTATTCAATTTCCACCAAAAAACTCAATTCTCGGTCTCAGCTTAAGCTTTTTTAACCAGTTTAAAAAATCAACATCCTCTTAATTCTTATACACATATTCTGTAGCCAAAGCAGCAATAGTCTTTCCCGACAATTTATACATCAATTCAACATAATCCTCATGCTGTGCGGTGTTGACATGAATTTGAATGATTAACTCAATCAACAAAACTCCAAAGTTACACTGCAAAGAAGCCATATCCCAGACTCCGTTTTTAATCAGATCAGAAACCATTCCATTCTCCGAAACAGAGCAGTTAACATAAGTAGGCCATCTATCGATCCTCCGATCTAAAAGCCAAACATCCTTCAAAATGCTAATATTAGAGCCATTCCCAATATTCCATCTGATGATAGGAAGCAATGAAGCAGCACCATGACGAATAATTTTCCATGAAGGCGAGTTACAACTCCTGTTGTCAACTTTCCAAGGATCATTACCATATATGGCAATAAGAGATCTATTAAGAAAAGAGTTTGGATTAGAGATGAACCTCCACGCAAACTTGGCTCTCAACGGGCCAATCTTCTCTATGACTGAATGTAATCCCCATCCTCCTTTTGTTTTTGGAGCACACAACACCTTCCAAGCAACATAGTGCATACCAGATTTCCCGTTAATATTGTGCCATAAAAAACTTCTGCACATGTATTCAAAATCCTTCAGAATTTGCAACGGAATAAGAGAATGGGCAGCTAAAAATAGAGGATGATTCAGAAAAGATGACTTGATCAAAGTCAGTTTTCCCACTTGAGAAAGAAATCTGTTACCCCACATATTCAACTTGTTATTTGCCTTCACCATCAGATTCTGAAAATCTGAAATAACTTTCCTTCTCAACACCAATTTCACTCCCAGATATTCCAACTCGTGAACTTTTTTAAAGCCCAACTTCCTAGCCAATTTGGAGCCTCTACTTCCCTTCACTGCTTTACCAAACAAGATAGAAGATTTAAGCAAATTAATTTTTTGACCAGTCCACTTACAGTACTGAAAAAGAATCGTCTTAATTAACTTAAGACTCATCCAGCTAGCATCAGAGAACACCAAAACGTCGTCAGCATACATTAAATGAGAGATCCAAGGAGCTTTCGAAGCCACTTTGATGCCAAAACCCATACCAAATTGATCAAAAGCATCAGTTAAGAGTTGAGCACATAAAATGAAAAGATAAAGAAAGAGTGGACAACCTTGACGAAATCCACTATTGCCTACAATCATCTTAGAACTTTTTCCATTAAGCATAATAGAGAATTTAGGATACTTGACACATTCCAAAATAAGATTTGAGAAGATTACAGGAAAACCAACCCTGTTGAGTACTTTTCCTAAAGTGTCCCAACACATACTATCATAAGCCTGCTCCATGTCAACCTTCAATGCCACCATACCTTTTTTAGCTCTAGAAATTCTCATTTTATGGAAGATCTCTTGAGCCAGAAGAATTTGATCAGACATATTCCTATTTTTAATAAAAGCAAATTGAACTTCCAAAACCAATCTAGGCATAAGATCATTGAACCTGTTCAAAAGCATGCTAGCAACAACTTTGTAAATGGAGCTACACAAACTAATGGGACGATAATGCGACGGCAAACAAGGGTTGTTATTTTTTGGAATTAGAATCACCCCAGTTTCTTTCCAACCCAGACACATAACACTATTAGTAAAAAAATCATTAATGGCCAACCAAACATCATCAGCAATAATCCCCCAATAGTTTATAATGAAAGAATATGTAATGTCATCCATACCTGGTGCCACATTTCCTTTCAAAGATTTTATCACCCGCTCCAGCACATCTCTAGTGAAATCTCTGTTCAATGATCCTTTCTCCGCATCAGAAATCTTATTGGAAACATCAGGCCAATTATCCAACTGGCAATCACATCTATCCCTTTTTTTCTGAAAAAATTGAGAAAAAATATGCTCTATTAATTTCGAATCTTCAATCAACACCCCATTATCGTCCTTAACTTGCTTAGTCCAATTGCTGATTCTTCTAGCCGAAGCAAAAGCATGAAATAACTTGGAATTGGTATCACCCATTTCCAACCAAGACACCTTAGACCTTTGCTTCCACCAAGTACAGAGTCTACTTAGAGTCGAATTTAACTCAGCCACCTTAGAATTCAACAGAGCAAGATTATGATCAGGAATACCCCCACTATCAGCCTCTTCCTTTTGAAGTTTGAGAATATCACTCTTAAGCTGAACTTTTAGCTCCATCAGGTACTTGTGTTTGGCTTTACTCCAAAAAAACAGAGCTTTAAAACACTAGCAAATTTATTGTTCAAAGCTTCCGCCACATTGCCACCAACCCGTCTCTTCCAAGATCTAGCAACAATCAAATGAGAAGCAGGGTAAGATGACCAAACATCTTCATACCTGACTTTCTTTATCCTTCTGAATTCTACAGTCAAAATTTTCAGAGAAATTGGACAGTGGTCCGATCCAACTCTCGCCAAATGCCTGATTACAGGCAACTTAAGTTTATCCAGCGCACAAGCATTAATGTAGCAACGATCCAATCTTTCCAGAATTCTGTTTGAGCCACTTTTGTTGTTACACCAAGTGAATCTTGGACCAACAAATTCAACTTCATGAAAATCATACCCGTTCATAAAGTTTAGCATATCTTTAGCTCCTTGAGAAAGAATAAACTTCTTGCCACCTCTTTTATCATCCTGAGAAAGAACACAATTGAAATCTCCTGCCAAAATAACCAGAAGAGAACTACCCACTAATAGCTCCAAATCGCTCCAAAGTTGCCTCCTGCACACAACACCACAGCTCCCATAAATCGTAGCCACCAACCAAGTATCCTTATTAAACATTTTCAGTTCCCCCACAACCATCTGAGAAGAAGAAAAAACCACAGAAAAAGAAGTAACCTCCGACTTCCAGCAAACAAAAATACCACCAGCTAACTATCAGATGGGACATAAAAAAAAATCCCATTTCTTCCCTATCAACATCTCAACATCCCGAATATCTACAGACGAAATCTTAGTCTCAACAAGACCAACAAAAAAGACATCCTGCTCACCCACCACCTCCTTCAAATACCGAGAGACTACCTTTTTCCTAGCCCCTCGGCAATTCCAAAACAAAATGGACGTCATTTAGAAGTAAGTGTGGGAACAGTCCCACCACCTTTCTTCTTTAACAAATCTAGTTTTCTGTCTTTAGTCTGCCCATTACTACTTCCCAACCTTCTTAATTCCATTTGAAGCTTGGATTTAGAATTCCCAGCAACCTTGTCCGCTCCCTCCTTAAGCTTTCTGTTATAGATCACTTCTCTATCACAAATTTCCCCCTCCTCTTTTAAGCCATCTTTACAGCAATCTTCTATCAACTTAACACCCTCATCCAATTCCCTCACATTATCCAGTAGCTGGAATTTATTACCATTGATTGGAAAATCTACAATATCTGCCTGTAAATTCTGACAGCCCAACCCCACCTTTATTCCAGTCTTCTCTCCCTCATCCACCCCTCTATCCACCAACTGCATAGAAGAAGCCGTATCAGGGAGATAGTCCAAATCTTTTGCAGGCTCAGAATGACTATCTTTCTTCAAAGCAGAACGCTGCTTCTTAGCATTGAATCCAAAGACATTCTTCTTACTACTCTTATTAACATGAATCCACGGACCATACGTCGTATTATCAGCCTTAATAGAATTAGCACATTCTACACCATCTGACTTCTTGCTAAAATCTTCTTTGATTAATCCCCCTGCACCTACCTTCTGATCGCAATCTTCTTGTTGGTGACCAATCTTACCACAACAAAAGCACAGAGACGAAATTTTCTCATATTCCAGCTTTTGAAAAAATCGGCCTCTCACTCCTTCCACCCAGACTCCTAATGGAAATTGCTTATTTAAATCCATATGAACACAAATTCGAGCAAACTCTCTACGACCCCATTGGAACATATTTCCATCAATCAATAATGGAGTTCCCACCATAGAAGCAATCTGGATGAGGTTGACTTCATCCCAACAATACAGCGGAAAATATGGCATCCTGATCCAAATTGGAGATGTTAAACCTTGCAAAGATGTTGTGTTAAAATCAGTGCTCCATTTATCTAAACAAACCACATGCCCATTCACAAACCAAGGGCCACCCGAAAGAACGCCAGCCATAGCTTCATAAGAAAAGAAAGAACATAGAACCCATCCCATTCCAAGAATAGTAAAATGGAATTTGCCAAACTGCATCCACTGCCTGCGTAATTCCCGAGCAACAACTTGAACCGGAATAATGTTTCCAAACACTTTCACAACTATCAAAAATTGCAACTTATCTGAATTAGCCCTAATATTTGGTTCGGATAATTACACAGCTAACCCATCCTCCGAAATAATAGACGGATCTTTTTGAAAATTGATCTTGATATTCTTTGGCCTAACCCAAGGATTCATAAATCCTTCTCTACCTAAATTTACCTCATTAACATCTTCTTGATCAATACCACAAACATCTGAAGGATTCAAATCCTTGTCCCTAATTTCTTTAACATCTATCCCATCCACGAATCCCACTTTCTTCACAATGGAAATATTATCCGACGATAAAGCTTCTACAATCCTTCTTGATGAAACAACATCATCAAGAACAGCAGGAAGATTCGTCAAACAGTTATCTACCAACGCTTTCCCCTTACCAATCACCGGCGAGCAAGAATTCACCCCAGGGACCTTAGGTTCTCTGAACACAATTGGTCTGCCATCTCCCCATCGACGAGCATGAAGGAGGTTTTCACCACCTGAAGCCTGCCCAACAAAAACCTCATAACCACCACCGTCCGACGAAGGATCTTTCGCCATAAGCGAAAGAGCCACAGAAAACGAGGGAAAAAAAAACCAAAGTTACCTCTTGGTTTTAATAAAAAACTTAGTATAATTGGATTAACAACGCACAGCTAGAAAAGATTAGAAATTTAGAATTTGATAATCCAAACTAAAGTTCTTTAAAAAGGCTCAAAAACTTTTTAATTTAATATCTAAATCATAAGACAAATTAGAGAAAGAAACAAAAATTTTTCAAAACTCCTTTCATAAAATATATCTTATAGAAGATAAATGCATGAATTGTTGAATCAGGAATCAAGATTTTCAAACTCAAGTATCGAAAGTATCAAGGGTTTTCTTAAGATTTTAAAAAGTATAAGAATGGTAAGCATTAAAATTTTGTGGGCTAATTTTATGCCTCTTGTCAATTTTAATGGCGCTCTTTGCGCATCTTTTGATTTTTGATACACTTTTGTGTATATTTTTCAATTTGGCATCATTACGCATCTTTTATTTTTGGCATCATGGACCAATTTTTTTTATGCTACCTTTCTGAAATCTTAAAAGCAAAAGTGAACGCATCCTATTGATAAAGCGAATTCTTGATTAAAAAAATTATAAGTTAGATTCAACAACTTGCAAAGATTCCTATGCGATAAATAAAATGTAAGGAGATAAAACATTTAGTATCAAAAACTAATTTAAAAGATGAAAAAGATTTTAAATCAAAAGTAGAATAACAACTTTTAGGAAATAGAGATTGAGAGTGAAAAACATGAGTTTTCTTCCTGTGATTATTTTAGAAAAGTCAAACAAAACTTACCAAAGATTTCAAGAAAAAATAGGAAATAGATTTTTCATTTTTAAAAAATTGAATGTGTGTGTTGATCAGAAAAAAAAAAATTTCACGAAAATAAAAATTTCAAAGAATAAATAAACAAAGCACAAAATAAAAATGAAAAACATAAAAATAAATACACAACACAAAAACACGAAAGGCTTTTAACCATTATCTCTCTCCTTGTCCGATGCTTTAGAAACCAAATCGGCCCATGAGATTTTTTGCCTTTCATTATTTCCCCAGTTTAAAATTTGCTTCGCCTTGCCCTTTTCTTTCGTAGGAAGAATTCTTAAATTAGGGCACTGATTTTTTATATGTCCAAGTTTCCTGCATCGAAAGCAAATAACGTTAGAAGAAATGTGGACATCCTTACCACTTTTACTTTTTTTCACTTTTGCTTATGCTTTGGTGAGCTTTGTGATTTGCTTGTCAAGTTATTGCATTCGTCACCAACTAAGCTATCTCTTTCTGTATCTTCAGTTTTTAGAACAATCATTTTTCACCTGCATCCAAAAGTCTTTGACCCAAACCTTGCTCGTAGCAATGAGTGAGCCAATCAAATTATCAATAGAATATTCATTCAAATCTTTTGATTCTCAAATAACAACTACTTTAGTACTGAACTTATTCAGTAAACAACGAAGAATTTTGTTAACTTTTTCAAAATTTAAAAATTCTTTTCCTAAAGCATGCAATGATGTTACAATTTGAATGAATCTGGTATACATGTCTAAGATCGTCTCATAGGGTTTCATGGAAAACAGTTCAAAATCATGCATTAATAAATTCAACTTGGATTGCTTAATTTCAGTAGTGCCTTCGTATATGGTGTCTAGTTTATCCCAAACTTCCATACCAGTAGTGCACGTGGATATTAACATAAAATCTTTAGAATTTAAAGCACAGAAAAAGCAATTTTAAGATTTTGCATTCAATTGAGCATTTACTTATTTTTTCCTATTCCATTGATTGAAAGGAATATCAGTTTTAACTCCATTAACAATACGTGACGGTGATGAATAACCAGTTAAAATCATATGCCACATGCAAAAATCAATTGATTGCAAAAAAGTAGTCATGCGGATTTTCCAAACATCAAAAGGAATATTTTCAAATAAAGGTGGTCTCGTGATTGAATAACCTTCAGCAACATTACTATATAAAAAATTAGTCATGGATCAAAATTCAAAAGCTTTTAAAAACTAATTTTATGAATACGGCTCTGATACCAATTGAAAGGGCTCAGATGACACTTGAAAGTTTGTTAGGGATGTCAAGCCCTTATGAACTGGCCCAAGGCTAACAAAGAGAGAGGTGAATTGGATAACTTTAAAACAAAAGATAAAACTCAAACCAAAATCACCACAAAGAAAACCAAATGTGGAAATTAAATGCGGAAGTTAATAATAAGAAAGAACTCATCGGATTTATAGTGGTTCGGTCAAATCTTGACCTACGTCCACTCCTTGGAGGCACCCTCCAAGTATTGCACTTAAACAAGTGTCTCTCCTTTAGCCCCATAGCTAGGCAGAGAATCCCTTACAAAATCACTTCCACCTTCCCCGGTGCGGCGGAGTCGCCGGGTCCTTTGACACCAAAGAGATCTTCTTCTTTGGTAAACTTCCCTCGAGACAAGCGTTGAATCCGACGGTATTCAAATGCGAGCTTGTCAGAGCAACCGTGTGGATCCCCCTCCACACTCCCTTGCGTCCCCCCTCACAGGATCTTCTCCCTCTACAAACTCCACCCTTTCCTCACTCCCTTTCAAGCTCTCTCTTCAAGTTTCCCCCACAAGAACGAAGCTATAATGGCTGCCAAAGACACTTAACAAGTTCCTTGACAAAGCTTAAATAGAAGCTCTCAAAACGAGCTCATTAATGCAAGTTTCCGACATTATCGTCCAGGATGATAGGAATATCGTCCTGTACGATCAATACAATTTAAGCCCAATCAGCCGGGATGATTTGAGATGATCATAAGAAATTTATTCATATCATCGAGGATGATAATATATCATCCTAGACGATCAGTACAAATTGTGAAATATCGTCCTCGACATCGCCTTGTAAAATAGCTATCCGATGACCAATCGTCCAGCATATCGTCCTAGACGATTTTGCGATCGTCGAGGATGATTTGACCGTAAAATCAAGTCATAATTGATTTCCATAAATTCCAGAGAAATTTTGAAAAAAATGACCTGGATCATCCTGGACGATATTTTATAGTCCTGGACGATCCACCTGGATGATGTCCAAAAATAGGTTATTTCTAATTAGATTTTGTGGCAGATTCTTTCTGAATTTAGCCTATCATCCTGGCTGATACAAAATCGTCCATGATGATGTATTTTGTATAATGACGGCTGCCTTAATGAGGATGCCCTAATTAGGGTTTCTGCTTTTGGACAGATCATCCCGGAAGATATAAATATCGTCCCGGACAATGTTACGAAAAATAGAAATCTTTAGGGTGCAATAGAAAATCTTTCAAGTTATAAAACATCAGGAGCCACACCAAATATAATAGTCTCAAGAAAGGAAAAAGTGTACAAACTGACTCAGTACTACTCAATCTTGAGCTGGTTCTAAATTGCAGTCTGATCGTGTGGATCTGAAATGTTAGTAAATAAGGCCGTCGTAGAGAAATAAGAGTGTTTGCTATCATCAAAATCATAAACCATGAAAACATATCAGCAACACTATAGTGGGGCCCAATAGGCTTAAATCCACTACTAGTTAGTAGAGATTATAGGAGATATAAAGCACAAGGACTTACACCTACTCCTAAAGGATCAGATTTGATTTGGGTTTTCAATTGCTAACCTATTTAGAAAGAACAGGGACTCACATCTAATTAGGGGAACTAGCCAAGGAGATAGTCTACCTAAACCTCTAAGGATTTGTTAAAATCTATCTAACCCGAATTACTTCTAATTCCTAAGGAAAGGAAGCATAAGGTCTCACACCTAACCTTAAGGAAAAGAGGATGACTAACTAGGATGGGGCCCGACGGGCTTAGATCCACCACTAGAAAGTCAAGATCTTAGGAGGTAGGAAGCCCTGGGACTCACACCTGCTCTTAAAAGAACAAATTTTAATTTAAAACTAGGATGGTGCCATAGAGGGCGTGCTCCAGCACTAGGGATTCTAATCCTAAGGAAAGGAAGCTTTTGGACTCACACCTAACCTTAAGAAAAAGAAAACTAAAAGATCTTGTGGATAGGAAACACTTGGACTCACACCTAACCACAGAAGATCGAATTTGAATTTGAAACTATGATGGTGCCACAGAGGGCGTGCTCCATCACTAGTGATTCTAATCCTAAGGAAAGGAAGCTTTGGGACTCACACCTAACCTTAAGAAAAAGAAAACTATAAAGATCTCATGGGAAGAAAGCATTGCTTCCCACAAAAGATCAAATCTAGATTTTGAATTTAGGATGGTGCACCAGAAGGCGTACTCAATCACTAAAGGATGATCTTATGGAGATGAAACTTGCTATACATAGAAAATTGGGTTTTGATAATCATATGTGGAGGAAACTTACTCCACATAGAGGATCAAGTCTGGATTGATTGTATATAGAGGAAACTTGCTCCATATAGATGATCAGATCTAGAATGATTGTATGTGGAGGAAACCTGGTCCACACAGAGGATCAAGTCTGGAATGATCATATGTGAAGGAAACTTGCTCCACACAAAGGATCGAGTCTAGAATGATCATATGTGGAGGAAACTTGCTCCACACAGAGGATCGAGCCTGGAATGATCGTGTGTTAAGAGAACTTGCTCTATATAGAGGATTAAGTCTGGAATGATCAAATGTGGAGGAAACTTGCTCCACACAAAGGATCGAGTTTAACTTTTGAAATTTGAGATTTGAATGATTTTTGAATTTGAATTGATTTGATTTTTACGATCTTTGAATTTGAATATTAATTTTGAATTTAAATTTGATTTAGTTTTAAATTTGAATGTGTTTGAATTTGAAGCTCGATTTGATAAATTTGATTTGAAGGATTTTGAATTTGAGTTTTATTTTGATTTTGAATTTTGAAATTTTAATTTAATTATAAATTTAAAGGTTTTGAATCTGATTTTAAGTTTGACACTCATCTTGCGTGTTACTTCCAAAAGAGCTACCCCAACATTTGAAAATGTCGAGTGGAATCCTTCAGGGTTGATCTGTTAATGTTAAACTTCCCTCAAAGATCGTCTCTTCGATAAGAGAATAGTCTTGTATTTCTTTAAACTCTCCCACCGATTTCTCGGTAGGCAAAGAAATGCATCACAACAACCTAGACCAAGACTCCTACTTAGAAGGTTCTAAGTCAAGCTATCTTATCACGAGTTTAAACAACTCAGGCTTTGTACGATTCTGAGTTTTATTGATCCTTAAAGATAAAGCTCTGCAAGGCCTCAAGCTCTTCAAATTGGAGTTGGGAACTCTGCTCAGTCGTGGTTTTATTTTGAATGGCAATTTCCAGCATTACAAAATACTCCTCTAGTTGGTTTTGATATCAGACCCAGTATATAGTGTAATTTTGTTAAGAAGGCCTTGAAGGAAAAGATGCCACTGTACAAAGACTCACACACATTTCTCAAGGATAGGATTTGAATTCTTATTAGGAGTAGAAGATTTATTCATTTTATTGGAAATTTCCTCTAGTCATTTAGACCTTGTCGGAACGACAAGCGATGACAAATTTATAAGTGCAATGAGAAGTAGAGTCGACTCCAACTAAATTGGAAGGATTTAAGTTTTGTTGACCCAGACCAAATTTTATAGAAACTAAACTAGGGTCTCCCTTACATAAATTTTGAATTAAAATTAATTTCAAAATGGTTTAAGTTGATTAGAGAAATTTGATCTTTTCAATTCTCTAGCATAAGAGATTATTCTATGTGATAGATAATTCATACATATTGAAGAATCTGAATTCAGAATTTTCAAAGTCAAGTATTTAAAGTTGATGGGTTTTCTTTTGATATTTATGTATTTAAAAGAAGGGAGACTCTTTCTCTCTTTTTCTGGTAGCGCGCATTGCGCATCTTTCAACTTATAGTGCATTTTGTACTATTTTTTAATCTTTGGTGCATTCACGCATCTTTTGAGTTGTGGAGCACTTTGCGTATTTTTTGAATTTTTTAATGATCTTGAGAAGAGGCTTCAATTCCTTCAAACACCTTGACTTGATTGCTCTCTTTTTGAATGATGGGATTATATCTCAAGTATTAGAGAAGAAAAGTCATTCTCTTATACAATGAAGAATAATCCTCAAAGTACACCCAATCTTTTGATGGGAACATCAACTTGATGAAGAAAATCTTTGAATAGATTCGAAGAATGTAAGAGATTCCTATTGAGATAGAGAACTTCAAGAAGATTAAGAAAATTTCATTTCAAAAGTCAATTTAAGCTTGATATAGATCTTAACTCAAAAGTTAATTCAGCCCACAAGGTAGTGGGAGGGAGGGGTATTAAAACATTTGATGGAGTCAACTACAACTCTCTCCAGCTTAAGACTTAAGGTAGAGATCAATTTCCATTAAAATATGAATCAACTTGTCTTAAAAATTTGGACCTAGTACAATTGATAAATTTGTAAGTTTTCCGTAAAGGTTGCAAGTCTAGGTTGCAAGATCCTTGTCAACATGGAATTGAATTCCTACAATCTCTTTGGAGGGAGAGACTGTTACAGGGTTTGCACTATCCCTAAAAGACACGGCATTACTGTAATCAAAAGATTTATCATGATAGGACCTCGTCAAAAGTTAAATTTCGACGGTATTAATATCTGACACAATCTTAGATTATTTCCCCTCTCACATTACTAGTGGCCTAGTATTTAAGAGAGTGGCACCCTGAGTTATTTCTACTCCTCCTCCATAAATGATGTAGTGGGACACGTGTAGTAATGCACCTTAACATCGTCTAGTAGAGTGGACGGGTTGTAACCCTCAACTGGGGGTCTATGGCCTGTTACTGGTAATCGCTCAATTCTGGCTTGCTTGAGTCTTTCTGTGTAGCAGTCAAGTAGGTGTATTGAAGATCGCACTCTAGTCTCTACAACCTCCCTCCTTTGAGTAACAGGAGAAAAGTGGAAACAATTTCCATGAGGGAGGGGGTACGTAGGAGGAGCAACGAGCTCTTGATTTGCCTTAAATTTGAGTTGCACTAAGGTTTTTGACTCAACAGTTATTCTGGCCTTAACAACCTTCTTTCTGACTCTTCAAAGGTAGTTCTTCCTCTTATTTTTGTAAACAACAAGGGTGCTAAAACTTGACCCGATCTCAGACTAAGATGATCCTTCATCGATTGTTATTGACTTATGGTTCTTATCCTCCTGAGCAGAGGATATAGTGGGTAAAGGGGAGACAACAACCTCCATTTCAGTTATGGGGGAGTCAACACTTGACCCTAAAAATCTCTACAAAGAGGGAATTCCCTTGTATCGTCGAAGATAGATCAATCAGTGTTTCCCCATTAAATGAAATTTTGAGGTTCTAAAATACCATCCCATACTGAATTAAACTGCCATTGAGAACTTCTTTTATAGGCACGTCTCTATTTAGTGAGAAGATTAGTTTCCCAGCCATTTGAGTATGTTCAATTTCCTGGAATTAAGAAAGTAATTTAAATTAGTTATTGTGAAATGGTATTTGAGTTTTGAGTTTGATTAATTTTTTTTTAAATTTTATAACTCAATCATGTTGAGTTTACACTCAGTATGGTGGTTCATAAAATTGACGAGTGGAGCATAAGTGTTGAACTTGACTCGTTTGCTACACCAATTGACTTAGGGAAAAATGTCAAAGTTTGGATTTGAATTTGAAATCAAATTTTAGGTGGAATTCAAAGTTTAATCCAAACTTGAGTTTAAGGTTGAGATTGAATTCAGACTTAAAGTTGAATTTGAATTTGAATTTGAGGTTAAAGATGAGTGGATCTTCTTCAAATTTTGTGACTCAACATATTGAGTTTCACTCAATCATTTAGGTTCACAAAATTGATATGGAAAATACAAAAATTGGGCTTCACTCTTTCATTTTACCAATCGACTTGGGATGAAATGTCAAAGCCTAGATTTTGACTTTAAAATAAAAATTGTAGTTGAATTTGAGTTTGAAATTGAATTTGAACTTAAGGTTGGAATCAAACTTGAATTCAATTTTGGGATTGAATTTAAAATTAACATTAAATTTGGCTTTGAAGTTGGAATTGAATAGATCTTCTTCAAACTTTGAAACTCAACACATTGAATTTTTATTCGAATGTGCAGGTTTAAAAAAGTAACTTGAGATCCTGAGAATCTAGGCTCGACTCTTTCATCCCATAAAGTGATTTGGGGGTGAAATGTTAAAGCCCGAAATTGATTGAAATCAAAATTATAGTTGAATTTAAGATTGAAATATATAGTTTTTTTAACAATATTGATTTTCTTTGGGAAAGATTTAATTTCTAGAATTTTGAAATTGAACGCATCATTATGAATAATATATCACCTCAGGAGGTAAACATATCATTCCCTAATGGGTTCAAATTACAAAATTTTGAATTCATCATGATTATCGTAGTTAAACTGAGGAGTGACAACATATGATCTCGAAAGATCAAAATAATATTCAATCAATTATTTGACAATAATAATATGGATAAGAGATCGTTAATTTCATAATTAAAATTACAATAGAAATTGATATATCTCTCTGAAGGAAGAAGTTATCAATCACTATTGATCATTTGAAAATAGAGATAGCGATCGTTGAATTTTAAATTTCCCAAAGATAATTAATTAAAGGTTTTGAAAACTTAATTTTGAAATTTTAATCTCGATTACTAAATCTCCTAGGAGCGCAAGCCCTTGTAGTTAATTACATCGTAGGAAACTTGAAGTTTCCTACGAATACTCTCGATTAAAATAGCAGGAAAAATTCTATTTAAGATTTCAAGGCTCGATATCAAAGGAAGCTAGGGTTTGGAATTGGAATAGGGATTGGATCAAGTTTGAACACTTATTTTTAGAGTCAAAGGAAGAGGAGTAGGGTGTGTTTAGAGATTCTGAATTACTTCAGAAACACTCCATCCTATCCTAAGTGTTAGGCTTAAATTTGATTGGAAGAGATTTTAAGTGTGAGTGATCAATTTTATTAGAAAATTGGGAATCAATTCCCATAGGTTGAGGTCTTATAGCCCAAGCCAGCCTCAAAACCTAAGTCTAAAGTGGGTACTGAAAATAAATTACCCAAACCTAGCTAATGCAATGCAAAACTGAACTTACCCCAGCCTGGATTGGGGAGCCAGCTAAACCACCTAAGCGCTTCAAAATCATGAGTTTAATCTTTTAATGTTGAGTGGTAGGGACGTTATTTAAGATAAGTTTTTGAGAATATGGCCGACATCTAGAGCAGATCCTAATTGGACCTTTGATTTATGTTGAATGTTTGATGTATAAATAAATGCAATTAAAGATTTGACTCTTTTAAGTTTGTTACTAATATAATGCATACTAGTCGACTCAATTAAATGTTTAAATCAAATATGAATCAGTTTTAAAAAAGGCTTAAAAAATATGTTTTATCCTAAAGATGCACAGATCCCCTTGATAGAACTGGTCCCTCATAGGTTAGGTGGTCTACAAGAACTTGCTGGCTGGGATGTGCCTAACAAGTGTAAAGAAAATGCAGTAATTATGAAATGAGAACTCCTAATGGTCCTGGGCTTACTTCTTAAAACATTAGAGTTTCTATGTTGACTTAAATTTTTTAATTTGATTTAAGTAGAAAAATTTTAATAAGTCCTTAAGAGCCTACAATCGGATTCCATGTCAAATCAAAATCGGCATGCATATAAGAAGACTAGAGAAGCAAGTAGTTCTACTATGCAATCAATTAAATAAATCAATTAAATTAATTACTTAAATTGAATGTCTATATGACAAGTGCCATTTATTATTACATCTCAGGATTTGTAGAAAAGTAAAGTGTCTAGGCACCATTGACAACAACCCGTATTTCTAATTTTAAGACTCAAGTGACTTTAAGAATGGGTCTTCTCTTTATCCACTTCTTTGTCCTTTTGCTGCTTTTTAGATCGTCGGGTCCGGATATCCAAATGAAAAGAAACTCCCATGGAAGGAGTGTTATTTTTTCTCTTTGGATATTTTCAAAACTATCCAAATTTGGAGCTCCAAATGGAGAGGGACTCTCCCCTAAGGGATGTCCCTACCTCTTTGGATTCCAAATTGGATGTCTAACATCCCATTCTAAAAGTACTTTAAAGTACAACTCAAATTATATCAAATTACATTTAGAAAATAAAAAATTTGAGACTCAATCCTGTAGGGTTATCCTAAGCAGTTATAATCAATCTCAAGCAGTTATAATTAATCTTAAGGAGTTAACATAGTTTTAAATTTAAAATGCTCAATCACTCACAACACAGAGTGTAGGAAATAAATAGATAATCAATCAATTCTAAGATAGCAACCAACATGCAGTCAAAACCTCAAAAAATATGGCACACAACTACAGAAAAGTAACGTCGGCCTAGCCTAAAAATAGAGTTGGTTGTCAAAAAAAAAAAACCATCTAAAGTGTGTGAGTAAGGATGTGTGGTTTATATATGTCATAGGTAGGGCAATTAGTTAAAGTAGTTTAAGGATTTGATTGGTTAAAAGGCTTAAAGAATATATTGATTAAAATTTAAGTATTAATAATTTAAAATTAATTTTAAGATTAATTTTAATTGTTTGTTGAATACCACCTTTATTTCTCACCGAGACCGTGAAGTTTATTTCACCTTCCTTGGGGCTAATTTAATAGCCTCGTAGGCATGGGCTACCTAGTGGTACCTGGTATGATTAAGTGACTTAAGTTAACTAAGGTTTGAAAGTTGATGAATTTTAATTAAGATTGGTTAATTACTTGTTTTAGGGTTGATTAAACATTTCTAGAGTTTTTAAAGTGATTTTTAAGTTTTCAGAATTTTTGGATTATTTTAATAATTTAATTAAGAGATTGAAATTTGACTTTTAATTAAAGTTAAATTATGGAAAGTTAGTATTTTATTAAAATATTAGACTTCAATATGAGTTGTTAAACACTAAGTTTGTTAGATTTAGATTTTTCTTTATTTTATTATGAAGGTTTAAAGTTTTGACTTGATTTTAACTTAAGTGTGACAAATTTGTTGACTTTTTGACTTTGTACTGTGAAGAACGTAGAAGGAGTTGCTTGAGTAGAAGGCATGCTAAAAGTTTGGTGGGATAAGATATTGTAAGTTATATTTAGATTCTAGGACATAGGTAATGATATGTCATAAGGAAATATTGGGCTTCCTCCTATCTCCTGGATCTCTAATGCTTTTCAGGTGCTCAATGTATTAAAAAGTCAGATTGGAGGCATTAAATTCACAATGGGCCATGATGTAGAAAGTGGTGATAAAAAAGAGTCGAGTGATTTGAATGTGATCACCATCTTTTAGAAGAATGAAGGTACGAAGGATATGTTTGATTGTCCTAGCATCTTTGAGTAGGCTGCTAGACTCTCCAACATGATAAGAAGTATTGGTGTTCCTCAAAAAGTGATTGGCTGGAGCCCAATCATAGTCAGGATCTTGACACAGGATATGGAGTTTGTATCCTATGGTGGACAATTGTAGGAGCTCTTGACAGTCTTGATATGTGATTTTGACAAGACATCTATTCACATAAAATTTAAGAGCAGTTAAGGAGGAATTGATGGGAAGACTAGCAAATAATTCAAACAGTAACTCCTAATTGAATGGGACGATAAGAATAAGGAGAAAAGTGAGGGAAGTGTGAGCAAATAAGTCAAAAATAGGATAGGAAAGGATGTGAGGGTTGACAGTCCCGGATATAGTGATTCTGACCATCTTGTATCATTGATAGGTGCCTTGGTAAATTGCCTTAGTTAAACCAGGGTCAAGATTTGCCCTCGAGGAGCTTCCAGAAGGCATGCGAGACCTTTTTCCACCAGCCATGATCAAGGAAAATAGGGAAACAAGGAGTGCAAAATGGATTGAAGGAAAGTTTGTGAGAAAAAATATTTAGAAGCCTACATTTTTAAATAATCGGATAGATCATCTAGGACGATCGTAGAATCATTCAAGACGATCGAGTGCAATAATTGCGTCAAGGATGATTGGTCAAAAAGCCATTAATATGGTCCAAGATGATTAGATATCATATGAGATGATAAGGCACAGACGATCATCCCGATGAGTCATTCCTGATGACCGTTGAAAAAGTATATCATCCTGGACGATTAAGTGGATCGTTCATAATGATCTAAATTAATTGATCGTACCGGCTGAATTTAAAACATGTGCCTAATTTTGCCACGTGGATCGCCTAGGATGAACAGACGAATAGGTGGATCGTCCAGGACGATCAACAATAATTGAGCAGAGATTGATAAGATCATCCAGGACTGTCACAATTAAGTGAAGTAGAAGACGATCAGATCGTCCAGGAAGATAATGGATCGTCCGGGATGATCAGAAGCAGAGAACTCAAATCAGCCATCAGAGAGTCGATTGAAAATATCATCTAGGATGATATAAATATGATATGGAATGATGTGACAAAAAAACTTAAATTCAAGGAATAGATGGAGATGATCAGAGAAAGCTCAAAAACATGAAAATCAACTACAAAATATAAAAATAGAATATGAAAAAGTCACTAAAAACATCAAAAGAAATGAAAAAACAAAGTTTTTTTTTTCAAAGCCCAAATATGATAAATTCACCAAGTGATTGAATTAAAAATTTATAAGAATCAATGAGTTAAACATCATCGAAATCTAAAAAATGGTAGAACAATTGATCCTTTTAGCCCTAGCTCGGACTTCTCCCAAGGTAAAATGTTTTTTGTAAACAAAGATCTAAATTAGAAAAATCAATTGAAAAAGAAAAATATATTTGTTTAAAACTTAGTTCCAGAAAAAAATTTATAGAATAATATATCAAAGTAATTAGTCACGATCATGAATTCCGAAATCAAGCCTTTGAAAAATATTAAGTGACACATGAATTCTTTTATGATTTAAAA
Source organism: Dendrobium officinale (assembly GCA_019514585.1). Lineage (NCBI taxonomy): Eukaryota > Viridiplantae > Streptophyta > Magnoliopsida > Asparagales > Orchidaceae > Dendrobium > Dendrobium officinale. Next base: position 30,349,600 of record CM033692.1, read on the forward strand.
GTTTGTAAAGAGGAATGCTTGCTTTTGGTGGACTCATTTTATGCCTCTTGTCAATTAAATGACGCACTTTGTGCATCTTTTGATATTTTATACACTTTATGTATCTTTTTCAATTTAGAGTCATTGCACATCTTTTGATTTGGTGTAATTGGTCACTTTTTTTTTGTAAGCTAGATCCCTTTTTTAAAACTCTTAAATTTTCTCAGTTGTGAGTATATCTTCTAGATATTAGAGTAACAAAACTCACACTCTAATATAAGAAAGAATTAACAACATAATTGAATCAAAACAATATAATAAATATAATGATAAGATTACAAAAAATATGATTGTAATATAAAGATTTTGAAAATTATATATATAAGATAGATTACTGTAGCAAGATTGAAAAGATCTATATTGCAAAGTCCAGTTGTTAATTTGAGATAAACTTTTGTTTAGAAAAGAAAATTATACCATTAAAAGATGTTAGAGGAAAGGAAATAATCAACGGTGTTTCTCCCTTTAACTGATTTAGAGATGTCAAGCATTGACTACAACTTTTAAAAAATAAAAACAAAGTATAAGATATCAATTAAGCAGTGATTAAAATAAAAAAAAAATATATAAAGGAAATTAAATCAACAGAAGTGAATCAGATGAAAAGAAAATAAAAAATAATTAAATAAAACTACAAAAAGAAAATAATAAACAATAAATAAAATTCAAAAATCAGTAAGAATCTAGTTCATGTATTTATATAAATAACTCCCAATCTGGCCTTAAAGTGCTGAATGTGTCGAAGGCCGATGGTTTAGTTTAGATGTCATCCAGTTGATTCTCAGTTGCCACTTGGTGTAACTCAATGTCTCATTTGGTCATATGGTCTCTAATAAAATGATGCCTTATGTCTATGTGCTTGATCCTTGAATGTTAGATAGGATTCTTAAAAATTCAGATGGCACTAGTGTTGTCACAAAATATCAAAATTGTGCCTACATGTAATCCTAAATCCAAAAGTTGATGCTTTAACTAAAGGAATTGGGCCACACAACGCCCTAAACTAATGCACTCAGCTTCAACAGTGAAAAGAGCAACAGAGTTTTGCTTTCTACTGGACCAGGAGACTAAATTTTGTCCTATAAATTGGCAAGTCCTAGAAGTTCTCTTTCTATCCACCTTACATCCTGCAAAATGAGAATTAGAATATCCAATTATCTCAAAGAAGTATTATGCCTAGGATACCAGATTTTTATGTTTTAGCTCCCTAAGAGATTTCTAAGAATTCTCTTAACTACAGTCAGGTGGGATTCTTTAGGATCAGCTTGAAATCTAGCACATAGATAAACACTAAATATTATATCAGGTTGGCTAGCAGTCAGGTAAAGTAAAGATCCAATCATCCCTCTATACCTCTTTTGTTTAACAGATTTTTCCATTTGGGTCCTTATTTAACTGAATATTGGAGGTCATTGGAGTATTAATTGGCTTGGCTTTATCCATTTCATATTTAATCAAGATGTCTTTAATGTACTTTGATTGATTTATAAAGATTCCATCATATAGTTGTCTTATAATAAACCCCAAAAAGTAGGACAACTCTCCCATCATACTCACCTCAAATTCCTTACTCATTATTTTAAAATAATCATCGCATAGCCTTTTATCATAAGTACCAAAAAGTATATCTTCATTATAGATCTGAAGAATGAGTAATGCTTCTCCTACTTTCCTCAAAAAAAGGGTAGTTTCTAAGCTCCCCTTAACAAACTCCCGCTCTAGTAAGAATGTGTTAAGCCTCTCATACCAAGCTCTGGGTGCTTATTTTAATTCATATAAGGCCTTTTTTAATTTGAAAACATGATTTAAAAATTGGGAACTCTCAAAACCTAGGGGCTGCTCTACAAAAAAATCCTCTTTTGTTACCCCATTTAAAAAGGTACTCTTAAAATCTATTTGGAAAAGCTTAAATCACTTATAACAGGTAAAGGTTAGTAGCACTCTAACGGCTTCCAATCTAGCTACAGGGGAAAAGGCCTCCTCAAAATCAATCCCTTATATTTGGTTGTACCCCTTAGCTTCCAATCTCACCTTATTCCTAACCACCACACCAGAATCATTCATTTTATTCTTAAAGACCCATTTGTTTCATACTACATTTTTTCCCTTTGGTCTTTCTACAAGCTCCCAAAAATTATTCTTAACAAATTGGTTTAATTCCTCTTGCATGGATAAGATCCAAAACTCATCAGATAGGGCTTGATTAATGTTGGTGGGTTTAGTCATTGAGATAAAGGCAGAGTGGTTCACTTCCTTCCTAAGTCCATGCCTAGTCCTAGCACCTTCAGGGGTCTTCTATGATCAATTCTTTAGAATTACTTAAAGAATATCTCTAATCTCTAGGCAAGGTGTGTGTAGGTTTAACCCTTTACTCTAGAATTGAATTTTCTATTCCTTGGGTAATCTCACCTACTCCATTAGTGTTTTGGGGCTCTACCCTCTTCTCCAAATTTTCAACTCCTTGGGTAATCTCTTCATCTTCATCCTCAACTCTAGACTTCTTAGGATCAAATTCATCAAACACTATATGAGTAGTCTCCTCCACCACCAATGTCCTCTTATTAAACACCCTAAAGGATTTCCCCACACTTGAATATCCTATGAACACTCCTTCATCAAATTTTTGTTCAAATTTTCCTAAGTGTGACTTCCCATTATTAAGAGTGAAAACCTTACATCCAAAGACATGGAGGTGGGAAAGGTTGGGTGTCCTGCCCTTAAAGATCTCATAGGATGTCTTATCAAGTTTGGCTCTAACATTCACCCTATTCAACACATAACAAGTTGTGTTTATCGCTTCAGCCTAAAAGTACTTTGGAAGTGAATACTTAGTAAGCATTGGTCTAGAGGCTTAAACTAAGGTCCATTTCTTCTTTTAGCTATCCCGTTCTACTGAGGGGTCCTAGGAGTTGAGAAGTTGTGACTAATCCCCTTATCCTCCCAGAAGTATCCAAATTTCTCATTTTCAAACTCTTCCCCATGGTCACAATGGATGGTCAAATTCTCATAGCTTAGCTTTTTCTAAATCCAAGTGAAGAAGGATCGAAACTCATCAAAAGACTCATTTTTATGTGACAGAATTTTAATCCAAGTAAATCTCGAGTAGTCATCGACAATCACAAAACCATAAACTTTTCCCCCTAAGTTGGCAGTACTAATTGGTCCATGTAAAGGACTTCTAAAGGTCTAGAGGTGATAATGTCCTTAAAGGAATGAAAAGAGGATTGGACTTACTTCACTAGTTGGCAGGCATCACAAAGGTGGTCATTAGAGAACTTGAGCTTGAAGACACCTCTAATTAGGTCTTTATGGGTCACTCTTCTAAGGGTTTCATACTGGCATGACATAACCTCCTGTGCCACAACCATGAATAATCAGTAGCAGTTTTTAATAAAAATGAATCACCACATTCAATGTTATTTAAGTCAAGCATGTAAACGTTGTTGAGCCACCTATCCTGCAAAATAATATTATTATTTAAGCTGATAATGCGAGGGTTTGACAAAAAAATTATGATGAAGCCCTCATCGCAAAGCTGGATGATGTTGTGCAAGTTGTGTTTCAGTCCGTCAACAAGCAAAATATTTTTAATCAAAAGGTTCTTGGAGTTTTTTATTATACCTACGTCCACCACATTCCTTGTGGTGTTGTCTCTAAGAGTAACCTTGCCTCCAGACCTGGCCTCCAGCGAAATGAATTGGTTAGCATCTCCAGTCATGTGTCATAAGCATCCACGAGGTACCATATGCTCTAATGAGGCCTTTTGTGAGAGCAAGCCTACAAAATCATCAAACATCGGATTTAGGAACCCAAACATGTTTGGGTTCCTCTTATGAAAAGAAGAATGCAATACATATATGTTATACTGTGAAACATGTAATTTGGGTCTCCACACTAATTATGTACTATGATGAATAGTACAAGTATGTTAAATGTGTCCTAACATGCCACATGAAAAACATTTAACACTAGGAAAAGGATTTACTATTCTACTCGGGTGGTGATGCTTCCTTTTAAAGTTATACGATGCATGTAATCTTGGTTTGTTATTTTCAAATGCTTTGAGATTTTCTAAATTCTTAAACTCTCTTTGTAACTCTACATGAGACGACTTCAAGGAATCGTGTGCATAAGATAATTCAATATACTTTTTAATTAATACATCAAACTCATCAAGTAATGACATGTGATTGTTATCGATTATAGAGTGATCTTTAAGTAAAATTTCAAGCCCTTTTTGTAACTTTAAAAACTCGAATTTCAAACTAGCATGTGATTTCTTAAGTTTCCCTTACCTTTTGTTCAGAAACTTCAAGTTGTTGTTCATAAGTTAGTTCACATACCTCTTCTTAGTCACTTTGACCAAGATGATCATCTGCCATCAAGCACAATTTTGTTGTCTCCTCTTCAGCTTCAGTCTCAGAGGAGTCCGATATAGAATCCACCCATAATGGTTTTTGTAACCTCTTCTTCTCCTTTTTGTACTTGAGTTTCTACTCACCCTTCTCCTTGCTTGGGTGTGCCTTAAGTGTAGGACAAACAGCTTTAACTTTTCCAGCTTCCTGCATTTAAAACAGATCATTTCATTAGAACTCTTAAAATTTTTGTTACCCTTACCTTTACTCCACTTTTGATGATTCTTTTGCTTCTTCATTAGAAAGCTTTTGAATTTCCATGTCATAAAGGCAACATCATCGCTTTCAGACCTTGAAGAATCAGTGTACATGTTGTTGGCCTTTAGCGCCACAATTTTCTCCTTCTTTTTTCACCAGCATCAAAGTTTCTTTGATTTACCACTTGCACGTAAGCAATGAGTGATCCAAGTAAGTTATCAATTAAATAAGTATTCAAATATTTAGATTCAATAATTGCAATAATCTTAGCATCAAAGGAAGAAGGAAAACATCTCACAATTTTATTAACTTATTCATAATTCATGAGTTCTCTGCCTAAAGCTTGCAGTGAGGTGACAATTTGAGTATATCTAGTATACATGTCAGAAATCGATTCATTAGATTTCATACGAAAAAGTTCATGGTCATGAAATAGAATATTCATCATAGATTATTTAACCTCTTTGGTTCCTTCATAAGTGATACACAAATTATCTCAAATTTCTTTGCCAATAGCAGTTGAAACACGCATATAATCTTTCGATTTCAAAGTGCAAAAAAAAAGAGTTCAAGCATTTTGCATTGAGTTGAGATAAATCCCTATCTTCAAGAGTCTATTCAATAAAAGGAAGAGGAGTATTAATGCCATTAACTTTACCAGACGGAGGAGAATAACCTTTTTTAACAAATATCCATATGTGATAGTCAATTGATTGTAAAAATATAGACATGCGAGTTTTCCAAAAAATTAAAAGTAATATTGTCAAATAAAGGTGGTCGGGTAATAAAATACCCTTCCACAGTATTATGATTAGCCATGGAAAGAAATTCAAAAGTTTTCAAAAACTCAATTTTATGAATCCAGCTCTGATACCACTTGAAAGTTTGTTAGGGATGTTAAGCTTTTATGAACTAGCACAAGGCTAAATAAGAGAGGGAGTGAATTGATATTTTAAAAACTTTTCAATAAAAAATACAAGCTTAAGCTAAACTAAAATTCACCACAAGAAAAATAAGGTGCAAAAAATTAAAGCGGAAAAATAATAATAAAGAATACACAGAAATTTATAATGGTTCGGTCAACTTGGCCTATGTCCACTCCCCGGAGCCTCTCCTCCGGGTATTGCACTAAGCTTAGTGACTCTCCTTTTGCTCCCACAGCAAGGCGGAGAAGCCTTTACAAACCTCCTTTTCACCAACACCGATGAGGAAGAGAACCTGACTCCTTTTGCTTCCTCCAGAAGAAAGCAGAGAACCTTGATCAATTGTTGAAGTGGACCTCTCTCTAGCCTCCAAGGACTAGGGATGATGATTGGAGAAGATGACTTGGAACCTTTCTTGGAGCAACCTTTGTGAAACCTCTCACAAACTCCCCCTCATAAGATCCTCTTTCTCTCTCCCCCCTTTTTCTCTCTCTTCTAGGCTCTCTCAGGTCAAGACAGCATCAAAGGATACTCTCATGGGTAAAATAAGAGGTCTTATATAAAAGAGGTTCGAAATAGCTCTTAATTGCAACAAACCAACTTTATCATTTAGGATGATTTGAATATCGTCATGTATGATTAGTACAAATTTAGCTCAATTAGCCAGGACGATTTGGGACGATTAGAAGGTGATTTATGCATATCATTCATGATGATAATATATCTTCCTATATTATTAGTTTAATCCATCGAATATCATCTAGCATATTGCCCTGGATGGATGTTTGGATGATGAAAAAATTGATTTATTAACCAGGCTGATCTCACTATCGTCCGGGACGATTAGTACAAAATGAAAAATATCATCCAGAATATTACCCTGAATGGATGACTATATGATGGAAAAATACTTTGATCGTACTGGCCGATCTTTAATCAAGAGAATCTCCCTGACTGCACTAGGATGATTAAACATCGTCTAAGAAGAATTAAGGTTTTGTTTAACTGACCATCTCGGATGATTCTTCGATCATCCAGGATGATATGATCAATCAATCAAACCTTAATTGCTTTCCTTAATTACCAGATTAATTTAGGCATAATTTTGCTGCATTGTTCAGGACAATGCCCAAAAATTTAACATGCCTAAATGGTTCCGGCGGCTGATTCTTTCTGATTTGAGCCTATCGTCTAGGATAATGAAAACATCGTCTGAGACTGTGCTTAATGACTGCTGCCTTAACCAGGATGCCCTAATTAGGGTTTGTTTTTTTAATATATCATCCAAGATGATGTTGGGATCATCCCGAATTACGTGATCTAAAATACAAAACTCTAATCAATCAGATAGAATTCTTTTCCCAAGTGAGTGAGTGCAAGGTTACTTAGCATCAGGATCCACATCTTTTATAAATGACTTAATAAAAGGTTAAAGATTACAAACTGACTTAGTCCTAGTCTGCCCAATCTTGAGTTGGCTTGAGTTGCACTTGATCTTGTGGACCTGAAATGTTAGTAGTCAAGGCAGTCGTAGAAAAATAGAAATGTTTGCTATCATCAAAATTCTATTTCCTGAAATTAGATTCACAATAAACTTATCTTCTAAAAACTTATTTTTTATTTTCAAGAATTCAAATTTCTATATTTAAAGCATGTTCCTTATTATCTAAATCAATTGCAAGTGTATCTAAGTCTTTATATATATATATATATATATATATTTAGGTCAACATGTAAACTTTTCATAGACTCATGCTCTTTTGTTAAATTAAGATGCTTTGCATTCAACGAGTCAAATTCATCCAACAAAGTTATAGGATTATTATCAAGTGTAGATTGATCTTTAATCAAAACTTCATGCTTTTTTTGTAAGTTAAAAAATTCCAGTTTTAGGCTAGTATGTTATTTTTAAAGCTTTTTATTAGATAAATATTTTTTTCTTAGAAAGTTTTAGTAGTTGATCATTTGTTAAATCACATACCTCTTCTTGGTCAGAGTGACCAAGATGATCATCTGCATCAAACACAAGTTTATTATCTCCTCTTCAACTTCAATTTTGAAGGAGTTAGATGTAGAAACTACCCATAAAGCTTTTTGGGTTCTTAGCTTGCCCTTCTTAAACTTGGGTTTCTCCTCACCCTTCTCCTTTCTTGGGTGAGCCTTAAGTGTAGGAAAATTAGTTTTTACATGTCCCGACTTCCTGCATTCAAAGCAAAACACATTAGAAGAACCTTTAGAATTCTTGTTATCCTCAACTTTGCTTCATTTTTTTTGGTGCTTTTGCTTTTTTCTTAAAAAGCTTTTAAATTGACTTGTAATTAAGGCAATATCATCATTTTTAGAACATGAAGTATGAGTGTCAGAATTATCAGCCTTTAAGGCTACATTTTTGTCCTTCTTTTACTCCCCTATATTAAGTAATCTTTGCTTTTCTCCTTGATCATAAGTAATAAGTGATCCAAATAAGTTTTCTATAGAATAAACATTCAAATCCTTGGATTTGGTTATAACAGTAATCTTAGCATAAAAGAAAAAAGAAAAACATATCAAAATTATGCTAACTTTCTCATAGTTTGTTTGGTTTCTTCCTAAGGCATGTAGGAAGGTGACTATTGTATAGTCGGGATAGGTTGTTAAACCTATTCAAATGTCCCAAGGCTAACCAAAAGATGGGGTGAATTGGTAATTTTAAAAATGTTATTTTGAATTTTAATAGAAAACCAAATTATAATTCTATCAATTTGATTTTTCCTTTTAAAATAAGCTTCTCAACCACAAATATAAAATGCAGAAAAATAAAAATTTCATAAATAAAAATGAACAGAAGGATTTATAGTGGTTTGGTTCAATAAGACCTACATCCACTCCCTGAAGACTCCCTCTTCAGATATTGCACTATTACTAAAGTGACTCTTCTTTTGCCCCCACAGCAAGGCAGAGAAGCCTTTACAATTTTCCTCTTTTTCACCAATCCCTGGGGCGGCAGAGTACAGTCATCCATCCATACACTCTAGGTGTCAACAGAGTACTGTCATCCTTTCACACCCTCTAAGTGCCGGTAGAGTACCGTCATCCTTTCACACCCTTTAAGTATCGGTAGAGTACCAGATCTTCTTCAAAGATATTCTCTTAAGCAATTAAAAAAAAGAAAGGAAGAGAAGTAACTAAAATCTAAAAGAGATTCTTACCTTTGAGTAACCTTGTGAACCCTTTACACTCCACTTGTAAGAACTCTCTCTCAAACATTCTTCTTAAACACTCATTCACTTTCTTTCAAATAAATCACAAAGAACAGACTTTTTCAAAACAATTTCTATGACCATTTATATAAAAGACATGAAAAATCATCCAAAAAATTGAAATTTTTAATATTGAGCATACACGATTGTGTAGTACGGTCAATGTTTATCTCTGATGAACAGTTCAAAATTGTCTGGTATGATCATGTATGAAATGTTTTTCATACAAACATATCATACCATACAATATGTATATCGTACAGTATGAACATTTATCAAAAACATTTCATTCGTTTGGATGAAAATGTTCCCAAAAATTTTGTACTGTGGAGGTCGTCTGTACTAAATAAAGATCATTTCGGACGAATAGTTCAAAAAATTTATATGTTTCTCTGGACAAAATTGTTGCCCATATTTTCATACTCTGGACGTTGTCTGTACGAAATCCAGATCGTCCCTGACGAACATTTCAAAAAATTTACATGTTCATCTGGACATAAATGTTCCCCACATTTTCCTACTCTGGATGTTGTTTATATGAAGACAACTTTGTACAGTACGAACAGTTATTAGAAAAAAAATTTGCCCGCTTTTGATTAACTACTCGTTGGAGGAAATAAACTAACCAAATCGTCTCGTACGAACTCAAATTGTACAGTATAATTAGTTTAAAAATTTATATTTTTTAAACACTTCACTAGTGTGTGTGTGTACGATTACTCAATTACATTCACACTCTCTCAGACTCAATAAAAGTAAAAATTATAGACTCCATTTACAATAAACCCTAAATTATTCTCCCTTGAAGTCTTCAATAGTCTTGAGTATGATTTCTCTGAAATGTTAGTTCACACAAACAATAAAAATAATATACCCAATATATGTTTGGAGAAAATAGTAATTAAAATAATAATATTTGGAATCATCAAAAACACAAATATTGCAAGAATCTCAAAAATCGAAAAACTAAATTATAACAATCTCAATAATCTCCCCCTTTTTTATGATGGTAAGAAAATTAATGTTTGAGTTAACATTTATTCCCTAAATTTCTTCTTAGCTCCCCCTAAATGAATAAACATTTTTTAATATAGGGAATATCCATGAAGAATAATTTTTTTTTAGTTTTAAAACACAAATGCACCAAAAACATAAAAATACCACAATCACAAAAACATAGACAACAACAAAAATATAAATACAATCAATCAAGAACTCAAACACAAACAACACAAACAAAATTATTTCACCCCCTTTTGACAACAACAAAAAGGGAAAAAAGAAAAATGAAATAAAAGATGTCAAAAGATAAACCAAAAGTAGTGATCTTAAAAATTATTGTAAAATAATTTACAATAACAAAGTTAATTATACAAGATGAGAAAGAAAGATTCAAAAATTTTAAAATAAAGAACAACTTAGATAAGATAAGTTAATCAAGATCATGATGCATTCTAGACAATTAAATACGTATGATTATTAAAAAAAAGATGAAATAAAGATTAGTTAATTTCAATTTTTAATATATAATATAATTGAACATTAGATTGATTTTAATTAAAGATTAAAGGATATTGGAAAGAATATAATACATAAAACTTTTAATTGGCGATATTGCACATATTTTCAAATATTTGTGGCTCATATTATGCATCTTTTTCTGTTTGGGCTAATTTTGTGTCTCTTTTACGTTGCGAACCATTGTGTATTCTTTCAATTTTTGTACACATTGTATATTTCTTTTTTATATACTTTTTTTATATGGTCTTCCAAAATCAATAATCTAAAATCAAACTTCTCTAATAATAAAAAAAATTATTTTAAAAAAGAAAAAAAAAGAAATAATAAGACATCAATATTGCAATAATAATATTCAAATTATGTTTGCCTAAAAGAACATAAAATTGATATACTTAACTTAATGGAGTTATACTTTAATTTTAATTTTTTAAAAATTAGATTTCATAATAAAATTAATTTTGCAATGCAAATTAATTTATAGCACAATTTAGATCAATTACAAAAGGATTTTCATATAGGCACAGTAACATTTTAAAATAAAAAACAAAACAGTTTAGCAAAACATGTCATTTTTCATTGATATCAAAAAGATTTTCTATATTGGTACAAAGATATCAGTTGATAAAAATTCAAACTAACACACATAACCACCACAACAAAAAACACAACTAGAATCAATAGAAAGAAAAAACAACATCACATCATAAGCAAGAAGTCATCACAGGTAAAGGACTAACAGAGGAAACGACAAAGAAGTACATCTAAAACTCAAAGGGGCCCTACTCTGAAGGACGTGGCTGATTGAACACTAAAAAAAAGTTATTCATCACAGCTACATTTTTGTTCACCGAGTCAAATTTGAAAGTGCTCTGATGCCACTTGAAAGTTTGTTAGGGATGTTAGGCCCTTATAAACTAGTTCCAAGGCTAACCAAGTGTTGGGATGAATTGGTATTTAAAAATTTCTCCAAACAGAAACATAAACACAAGCAATCAATCACCACAAAAATTAAAGTGTGGAAATTAAATGTAGAAGAATAATAAGAAAGAACACAACAAATTTTATAGCGCTTTGGTCAACCTAACCTACATCCACTCCTCGGAGCCTCTCCTATGGGTATTGAACTAAACTCAATGTCTCTCCTTTTTCCCCCACAACAAGGCGAAGATGCCCATTTAAAAATTCCTTTCCACCGACCCTGATGAGACAGAGAACCCAACTCCTTTTGCTTCCTCCAAAGGCAGGAAGAGAAACAAACTCCTTTGTTTCCACCTGATGCAGGAAAAGAACCTAACTCCTTTTGCTTCCTCCTGAAGCATATAGAGAACCTCATTCAGTTGCTAAAGTAGACCTCTCTCGAACCTCCAAGGAACCAGGGACGACGACCAGAGAAGATGACTCAGATCCTTTCTTCGAGAAACCTTATTGAAACCCTTCATAAACTCCCCCTCACAAGATCCTCTCTCTATCTCCCTTGCTCTCCCTCTCCTCTTGGCTCTCTCAGGTTAGGACAACAGCAAAAGATCTCCTCTTAAGAAAATAAGAAATCTTTTAAACTATGGCCACAAAATTTCTTTAATTTGTAACTAATCATCAAATATCATCCAAGAAAATTGACCGGTCATTCCGTACGATCAGTTCAAATTTAGCTTAATCAGCCAAGATGATTTGGGAGAGTCTAGATGATTAAAAGGTTCCTTTGATCAGATCGTCCAGGATAATATACTATCGTCATGTACGATTAATTCAAGTCAACGATTATCATCCAGACCATCGCCTTGGATGGATGTTTGGATGATAAAAACGTAACTTGATCGTCCAGGCTGATCTCACAATCGTCCAGGATGATTAGTTCAAAATGTCATATATCATCAAGAACATCACCCTAGATAGATGTTTGGATGATGAAAAAATAACTAGATTGTCCAAGCCAATCTCATGATCATCCAGGATGATTAGTACAAAACATCACATATCTGCTAGAATATCACCCTGGATGGAGCCAGGCTGATTATGGAGCATCCAAGAAGAACTAAGGTTTGTTAACAGATCATCCCGCACGATACTGCAATTATCAAGGATGACATGATTGAGCAATCAAACCTTAATTACTTTCCTTAATAACCAAACTAATTTAGGCATAATTATAGTACATTATTTAGGACAATGTCGTAGACGATGTCCAAAAATAAAACATGCCTAAAAGGATTTGGTGGCTGATTCTTTTTTATTGGATCCTATCATCCCGAACGATGATAATATCATCCAAGACGATTCACTTAATTTCCCACCTTAACCATGATGCCCTAATTAGGGTTCTATTTTTAACTGATCGTCCAATATGAATTGGGATCATCACAGATGATGTGATCAAAAAATAAAAACACTAATCAAATAGTTAGAAAATTTCCCCCAAGAGTGTGTGTGCAAGGTTACTTAGCATCAGGACCCACAATATTATAATGGACTTAAGAAAAGGTAAAAGACACTTGATGTACATTATAAGTTGACTCAGTCCTAATCTACCCAATCTTGAGCTGGTTTGATTTGTAATTTGATCTTATAGACCTAAAATGTTGGTAGGAAAGGCAGTCGTAAAAAAATAAAAATATTTGCTATCATCAAAATTATATTCCTAAAATCAGATTCGCAATAATCTCCCCCTTTTTTATGATGGCAAATAATCAAAACTAAATAAAATATGAACATAAGTAAAATAGTATGATAAAAAAACTCAACCACTACCACTACTCCCCATTTTGAAATCACAAAAAGGATGAGGACAAACAAGAAAAGAAAAGAAGAATAGAAGATGCAAAAGAAGAACGAAAACAATTTTTTTTTATCAAATCATGAATATGATAAAGTCTCAATGTAATTGAATTAAAAAATTTGTAAGAATAAAGAGTTAACATCGTCAAAATCCAAAAAATAGTAGAATAGTCGATCTTGTTAGCCCTAGCTCGAACTTCTCTCAGGGAAAATCATCTTTTGAAAATAAAAGACATAACTCAGAAAAATCAATTAGATAAGAAATAAAGATCCATTCAAAACTTGGTTTCAGAAAAATATGTTATAGAATAATATATCAAAGTAATTTGTCACAATTGCAAAATTTGAAATCAAGCCTTCAAAAATATCAAGTGACACATGAATTCCTCTAAGATTAAAAGTTTGAAAGAGAATGAATCTTTCCTTTTGTGGGCTCATTTTATGCCTCTTGTCAATTGATTGGTGCACTTTGTGCATCTTTTAATTTTTTATACACTTTGTGTATCTTTTATTTTTTTTTACGATCATTATGTATCTTTTCATTTTTTTGGCTTATTTTATGCCCTTGATATTTTTGCAAGTAAGATCCCTTTTGAAACTCTTAAATACTCTAAATTTTTAGTATATCTTCCAAATATTAGAGAAGAAAAACTCACTCTCTAATATAATGAAGAATAAACCATAAAACAAAATCAAATTCATATGATAAATGCAACGACAAGATTATGAAAGATTGAAAGTAATATAAAAACTTTGAACATTATATATATAAGATAGATTATTATAGCAAGATAGAAAAGTTCTTAATTGTAAAGTTCGGTTGTTAGATTGAAATAGACTTTTATTTAGAAAAGAAAATTATACCATTAATAGAGGTTAGAGGAAGGGAAACAATCAATTATTTTTCTCCCTTTAATTGATTTATAGATGTCTGACATTGACTATAAATTTTGAAAAAAAAATAAAGGCTTAAAATATCATTTCAGCTATGACCAAAAAGAAAAATAAAAGAACATCAGAGATGAAAACACTACAAAATAACTTCAAATAAAAAATTGACACACAAATCCAAAAAAAAAAAAGTGAATAGAAAATAACAATGAGCAGTAGATCAGAAAACATACATATCAGAATTTATTAACAACAAGTTGAAGCAATTATGTGTCGCAAGCCTCCACTGTCCAAGTACCACATGCTATCATGAAGCCTTTTGTGAGAGCAAGCCTACATAAACATTAAACATCAAATTTAGGAACCCAAAGAAGTTTGGGTCCTATCTTATGAACATAAGAAAGTGATGCATGTGTGTTATGATGTGAATCATACAATTTGGGTCTTCACCCCCAATGTGTACTATGGTGAACAGTGCAAGTGTGTGAAATATGCCCTAGCAAGTAACATGAAAAACATCTAACAAGTTATAGTGCCTCTTCCTACGTTTCAAAACTTTTAGCTTTGGATTAAAATTGAAAAACTGTTCAGGTGTGGGTGGAGTCATATTTTCCTCAAGTTCTTTCAATTCAGCATTAAACCTTGAGTTAGCACTATCCAAAACAACGTTATCAACTCTCAAATAGTGCTCCCTATGCTCAAATTCATGAATATATGTTTTAAAATTAGTTTCAAGTGAGATGTATGATGATTTCAATGAATCATGCTCAATAACAAACTTAGAATGCTTTTTATTTAAATCATCAAACTTATTAAGTAATGACATGTGATTACTATCAATTTGGGCGTGATCTTTACGTAAAACTTCATGCACTTTTTACAAATTTCAAAATTCCAATTTTAAACTGCATGCGATTTCTTAAGTTTCATATATGATGCATGAATTTTATCACAAACTTCAAGAAATTGTTCATATATTAGTTTACATACCTCTTTTTGGTTATACTAACCAAGATGATCATTGGCCATCAAGCACAAGTTTGTTGTCTCCTCCTCAGCTTTAGTCTCAGAGTAGTCTGATGCAGAATCCGCTCAGAACATCTTTTGGAACCGCTTCTTGTCCTTCCTGAACTTGGGTTTCTCCTCAACCTTCTCCTTTCTTGAGCGATCCTTAAGTGTAGGACAATCACCTTTGAGATGTCCAGGCTTCCAACATTCAAAATAAACAACATCAGAAGAAGTTTTACAATTTTTTCAACATTTATCTTTGTTCCATTTCTGATGGTGCTGGGGATTCTTCCTTAGAAAGTTTTTTAATTGTCGAGTGATTAAGGAAGAATCATCTCTTTCAGACTTGGAAGAATCAGTGTCTGTGTCATTAACCTTTAGTGCCAAATTCTTCTCCTTCTTCTTCTCACCTGCATCAAGTTATCTTTGGTTAACTCCTTGCTCGTAAGCAATGAGTGACTCAAGTATGTTATCAACAAAATAAGAATTCAAATCCTTAGATTCAATAATTACAGTAATCTTATCATCAAATGAAGAAGGCAAGCATCTCAAAATTCTATTAACTCTTTAATAGTTAGTTAGCTCTCTTCCTAAGGCATGCAATGAGGTGACAATTGAGTAAACCTAGTATGTATGTCAGAAATTTATTCAATAGGTTTTATACGAAAACGTTTGTAGTTATGCAATAAAATATTCAACCTAGATTTCTTAACTTCATTAGTTCCCTCATAAGTAATACACAATCTATCTCAAATTTCTTTACCATTTGCACAAGTTGAAACAGGCATGTAATCTTTCGATTTCAAAATATAAAAAATATAGTTTAAATATTTTTCTTTCAGTTGCGTTAAATCTCTATCATCAAAAGTATATTCAGTAAAAGAAAGTACAGTTTTAATGCCATTAATTTCACGTGACGGAGGTAAATAACCATCCTTAACAAGCATCCACATGAGATAGTCAATCAATTGTAAAAATGTAGACATGCAAGTTTTCTAAAAATTAAAAAGAAATATTATCAAACAAAGGTGATCAGGTATTGAATACCCTTCCACACTATTACAATTACAAAAGTTAGCCATTAATCAAAATTCAAAAGTTTTCAAAAACTCATTTTTATGAATCCTTCTATAATACCACTTGAAAGTGCTCTAATACGACTTAAAAGTTCGTCAGGTATGTTATGCCCTTATAAACTAGTCCTAAGGCTAACCAAGAGGGGGGTGAATTAGTATTTAAAATTTTCTCCAAATAGAATTATAAACAAAACCAAAAAATCAACACAAAAATTGAAGTGAGGAATTTAAATACGGAAGAATAATAAGAAATAACACACCATATTTTATAGTAGTTTGGACAACTTGACCTACATCCACTCCCTTGAGCCTATCCTCCTAGTATTACACTAAACTCAGTGTCTCTCCTTTTGTTCCCACAGCAAGGCGGAGAAGCCTGTACAAAAACTCCTTTCCACCAACCCTGGTGAGGCAGAGAACCCAACTCCTCTTGCTTCCTCCTAAAACAGGTAGAGAACCAAACTCCTTTTGCTTCCTCCTAAAGCTGGAAGAGAACCCAACTCCTTTTGCTTCCTCCTGAAGCAGGCAGAGAACCTTGATTTGTTGTTGAAGTAGACCTCTCTTGAACATCAAGGAACTAGGGACGACGACCAAAGAAGACGATACATATCCTTTCTTGGAGTAACCTTTATGAAACCCCTCAAAAACTCTCCCTTATAAGATCCTCTCTCTATCTCCCTTGCTCTCCCTCTCCTCTTGGCTCTCTCAGGTCAAGACAATAGTAAAAGATATCCATTTGAGAAAATAAGAGATCTTTTAAATAAGGGCTCCAAAATTGCTTTAATTTGCAACTAATCATCAAATATTGCCCAGGATAATCAACCAATCATCCCATATCATTAATCTAAATTTAGCTTAATCAGCCAAAATGATTAGGGAGAGTCTGGACGATTAGAAGGTTCCTTTTGTTCATATCGTATATGATGATACATCATCATGTACGATTAGTTCAAGTCAACAAATATTGTCTAGACCATCGCCTTGGATGGATGTCTGTATAATGAAAAAATTAACTTGATCGTCTAGGCCGATCTCATGATCATCTAGGATGATTAGTTCAAAACATCACATATCATACAGAACATCGCCCTGGATGGATGTTTGGATAATGAAAATATAACTAGATCATCCAGGAAAACCTCACGATCGTCCGGGACAATTAGTACAAAACATCACATATCGGACAGAACATCTCCCTAGATGGAGCCAGGTCGATTATGGATTGTCTAGGAAGAACTAAGATTTGTTAACATATTATCTTCAAAGATCCTACAATAATCCAAGATAATATGATTGAGAATTCAAATTTTAATTTCTTTCCTTAATTACCAAACTAATTTAGGCATAATTATAATGCATCGTCTAGGATGATGTCCTGGATGATATCCAAAAATAAAACATGCCTAAAAGGATTTGGTGCCTGATTCTTTCAAATTTGATCCTATCATCCTGGACGATGATAATATCGTCCAGGACGATTCTCTTAATTGTGACTATCTTAACCATGATGTCTTAATTAGTGTTTCTATTTTTAACTAATCATCTAGAATGATTTGGGATTGTCCCGAATGATGTGAACAAAAATAGAAAACACTGATCAAACTGTTAGAAATTTTCCCCCAAGTATGTGTGTGTGCAAGATTACTTAGCATCAGGACCCACAATGTTGCAATGGACTTAAGAAAAGTTAAAAGATAGTTGACGTACATTACAAGATGACTTAGCCCTAATCTACCCAATCTTAAGCTGGTTGATTTAGAATTTGATCTTGTAGACTTGAAACATTAGTAGGCAAGGCAGTCATAGAAAAATAGAAATATTTTCTATCATCAAAATTATAGTCCTAAAATCAAATTCGTAACAAAATTGACCTCGAATCCACCCCATATCTTCTTGGTACCTTGTATCCTACTGGTTTAGATTAGTCTGAATTTGATCAAAACATTGATCAGAATGAGTCTCTAACCTATCAAATTGCTAGACCATTTCCTGAAAGTCATTTTGATTAGGTCACTAAGAAGGTGCAGGAGCCCCCCTTCACCCTCAATATCCTCAATAAAACTCTCATTTATCCCAAACAGAGATTCAAATGAAGCATCGATAAAATAAACTGGGAGTTTAGTCGGAGGATCGGGGTGAATTAGATTATACTTCTTTTCAAGGATAAGGCAAATAAGATGTCCTAAGGTCACATTCGTTTTCCTTTTATGATGAGGTTAACCAATTTGAAAAAGATTGTAAAGGTAGTCCATAATGAGCTAGGCTTCATCAATAGGTTTTTCAGTCATGATAAGATATGTCACAGTGGACAAGAGTGGAGTCATATTCACTCTATCACTATCTTTAGAAATAAAAAAAGTTCTTAAAGCATGCTGGATGAGCTTAGCATTTTGATTCAACGTAGAGACTCGAGATAAATGATTGATTGAGGTAGCATCTCTAAGAACTTTTTTAATTTCCATCCCATCTTAGTCAGATCTAGATGTCAAGGTATGAGCTCTAACTCCTTTGGTTCTTAAATTGAGGCAAATGCCTAAATTTGCTTTGGTAATTTATACATGTCGTAGTTGGACAAAAGAACTCATCCTAGATTAATCCTCCGTTACTCTCATATTAGCTAAGAAATAATAAAAGGTTTCTTTGTGATATCCATATATGAGAGTCAGAATGAATGATAGTTGAGTGGAAGCAAAAAGGGCATTATTTAAAAATGAAGGTCATCTTGGATTAGCAGTTGAGATGTGGTAATTTTCTCAATAATAAACCTATAGAATGCATCTTTATACTTCTTAGATGAGAAATCAAGATCAGTAGAAGTAGAAGGAGATCCATTAGAGCCTCTAGGACATTTGCTAGAAGTGGTTATTTCCTAGACAGGGAATCTAGAGTTTTGAAAGAAATTTGAAAGTGAATGAAAAAAAAATGTTTTCAAAACCCTTCTATGTAAAGAAAAACTTATATCATACCATATGAAATTTGTTTTGTACATACGATTTATGAAATCGCGTGAGACGAACATTTTTTTGTACATAGGAACAAAAACAGGCAAAGATGATATGGCTTTTTATAAATCTTTTTTTTTAGGCATCCTTTCATACAAGTTTTTTTACCTCGTGATCATACATACAAACAGATGTTCGTCCAGAATGATTAAAAAATTTAAGATTATTTTAAAGGTTGTTAGGTTTATCCCCTACAAAAATTGACATATGGATCATACATATGAAAATGAATTCGTCCGGGATGATCGACAATGAAAACTAAACTTAGCCAGTAAAATAGACCCCATTCATACAAACGAACCCATACTAATCTTACCAGATGATGACAAAGGTTTCACATTTAAACTCCTACAATCAAATATGTATACACTACAGAATTTGTACAGGATGAATACATATTCGTACAGTATGAATAGAACTTAAAAAGAATACAAGAAAATCAGAAAAACTTCTCATAATCAAGTGACATGCTTTCTATTTTAACACACATAAAAAATAAAAATAAATCAAAAATTCAAAAACAAGAAAAGACAAAACTCACATAAACACAAAATAAGCAACTAAAAATAAACAAAAAAGACATAAATTTAGAACATATCAAGTTTGAATATCTTAGACAGTCAAATAAACACTAAACATTATATCTGGTATACTAGTAGTCAAATAAAGCAATGATCTAATCATACCTCTAAATTTTTTTTATCAACAGATTTTCCCTTTGGGCCAACTGAACTGAGAAACCCATTTGTGTAGTTACTGTTTTAGTATTATCCATTTCATTCTTCTTGAGGATGTCCTTAATATACTTTGATTGACTAAGAAAAGTTGCCTCCTCAATTTGCTTAATGCTAAAATATCTTAGATCTCCCATTAAACTCATCTCAAATTCACTACTCATTGTTTTGGAAAAATCATCACAAAAACATTTATTTGTAGATTGAAAAATGATATCATCAACATATATCTGAACAATGAGTATATCATCTCCTAATTTCTTCAAAAAGTGAGTGGTGTCCATACTTTCTTTTATAAAAGTACTCTCAAATAGGAAAATGCTTAAACTCTCATATTAAGCCTTATGTGCCTATTTTAATCCATATAATACATTTTTTGATGTATATACTTGATTAGGGAATTTTGAATTTTCAAACCCTAGAGGTTGCTCAACATAAACATCCTCTTATATAACCAAATTCAAAAAGGCACTCTTAACATCCATTTGAAATAGTTTAAAACCTCTAAAAAAAAAAAGCAAAGGCTAATAAAACCCTAATCGCTTCACGTCTAGCTACAGGGGTTATTATCTCTTCAAAATCAATGCCTTTAATTTGATTATACCCATTAGCCACCAATCTAGCCTTATTTCTAATCATAACTCGTGAATCATTCATTTTGTTTTTAAACATCCACTTATTTCCAACTACACTTTGATCTATTGGCCTTTCAATCAATTCCCAAATATCATTTCTTACAAATTGATTAAACTCCTCTTGCATGGGCAAAATTTAAAATTCATCTGAAAGTGCTTGATTAATATTTGTGGGTTCAATCATAGAAATAAAGGTAGAATGGTTAACCTCTTTTCTAAGTCCATGCCTTGTACTAACACCCTCATTAGGTTCACCTATAATTAATTCCTTAGGGTGATTATTAGAAAATTTTCATTCTCTAGGCAAAGGGATTTTATCTCCAGATTTTTTTTCGAATTAATCTTTTTAATACTTTGGGAATTATTTTATATATGATCCTCTATAGAACTTGGCTCTTCCAAAATGCCAGATTTATCAAATATAATATATGTGGTCTCCTCAACTACCAAGGTTCTTTTGTTAAACACTCTATATGATTTTCAACACTAGAATATCCAAGAAAAACTCCTTCATCTGATTTTAGATCAAACTTTCTTAAAGGAGATTTTGTATTATTATGTATGAAAACCTTACATCTAAAAACAAATAATTTTAACAAGTTAAGTGTTTTACCCTTAAGAATCTCATAGGATATTTTATTTAATTTTGATCTAATGTTTATTCTATTCAGAGCTTAACAGGTTGTTCTAACTGCTTCAGCCCAAAAATATTTTTGAAGTGAATATTCTGCCAATATGGCTCTAGCATCTTCAATTAATATTTTGTTCTTTCTTTTAACTACTTCATTCTGTTGAGGGGTCCTATGTGCAAAAAAATTATGATCAATTTCTTTTTCTTTATAAAATTCTTCAAATTTTTTATTTTCAAATTCACCTCCGTGTTAACTTTATATTATTGAAATTTCACATCTTAGTTTCCTCAAAATCAAAGTCAAATAGTTTTTAAATTCTTCAAATGATTTCATCTTATGAAATAAAAATATAATCCATGTGAATCTTAAAAAGTCATCAACAATCACAAATTTGTATACCTTCCCTCTTAGATTATAGTGTTAATCGATCCAAAACAATCCATATGAATAATCTCTAATGATATACTAGTTCTAAGATCCTTAATTGAATGAAATGAGTACTTCACCTATTTTCCTAGCTGATATGCAACATAAAGGCGATCCTTAGTGAAGTCTAGTTTTGGTATACCTCTAACAAATTCTTTTTAGGTAAATTTTCTAAGGTTTTTCAAGCTAGCATGAAAAATTTTCCTATGTTATAACCATGATTTTTTAAAAATTATTTTAAATAAAAAGCATTAGGAGATTTAATACAATTTAAATCTAGCATATAAACATTATTTTCCCTATTTCCATGTAGTATATCAATTCTATTTTGGTTTAATATACACCTAGTGGGAAATAATTTAACACTATATACTCTATCACATAGCTATTTAATACTCAAGAGATTATGCTTTAAGCCATCTACAACTAACATATTTTCAATGAAAAAATTGTTCAAGTTGCCAATCATACATGTGCCTACTACTTTCCTAGTGGTATTATCTCCCAGTGTAACCTTGCCTCCATTCCTAACTAACTTTCCAGCGATATGAATTATGTAGTATCACCAGTCATATGCTTTGAACAACCACTGTTCATGTACCAAATGCTCTCATGAGGTCTTGTATGAGATTGTATCTACAAAACATTCAAACATTAGTTTTGGGAACCCAAATAAGTTTGGGTTTTTCTGTTGGCAAAATTAAACTAGATGCATGTATGATATGACTTATTTTATGCATCTTCGGTCTCCACACTAGATGAGATTTGTTATGTAAAGTACAAGTGTGTGAAATATGCCCAATCATTCCACAAGAAAAGCACTTAACTCCAGGAAAATGATCTTTTAATCTCTAATAATAAAAGTATCTCTTCCTAGGTT
Organism: Dendrobium officinale; assembly: GCA_019514585.1. NCBI lineage: Eukaryota > Viridiplantae > Streptophyta > Magnoliopsida > Asparagales > Orchidaceae > Dendrobium > Dendrobium officinale. The sequence goes on from CM033692.1 coordinate 30,371,991, forward strand.
TTAAGATTTTTGAATTTAAAATAGGATCAGTAAAATCTTCATGTGTAGGGGGTGTCCTATTTTCCTCAAGATCTTTCACTTTCAGTTTAAGAAATGAGTTTACATCTTCTAACAAAGTATTATCATATTTCAAATAATGCTCTCCATTTTTAGATTTATCCTTAAAGGTTTTAAATTCTTTTTCCAATTCAATGTAGGATAATTTTAATATCTCATTTTTTTTATTCAAATCGATAAATTCATCAAATAAAATCATGTGGTTGTTACTAATCTAAGTGTGATCTTTCATAAGGATTTCATACTCTTTTAACTCTATGAAATCTAAATTTAAGCTAGCATGAATTGTCATGAGTTTTCTATATGCGATATGAATTCTTTCAGAAACTTCTAATAATTCATTCTAACTTAAGTCACTTACCTCCTCTTGATCTGATTAATTAAGATTATTAGCCATTACGAACAAATTGGTGACTTCTTCTTCCTTTTTTTTTTGAATATGAAGCTAAGTCTACCTAAAAAGTTCATTGAAATTTCTTCTTGCCCTTCTTCACATTTGTTTTATCCTCCACCTTATCCTTGCTTGAAGTGACTTTGAGATTAGGGCAATCTTATTTGACATGTCTAGGTTTCTTGCATTCATAACAAATAACATCATTAGAAATCTTAACCTTCTTGTGGAACTTACCATTATTCCACTGTTGGCGTCTCCTTTGCTTCCTCTTTAGAAAACTCCTAAATAGCCTGGTCATCAAAGAAATATCATCCTCAAGTTATGATTTATCACTCTCTAAGTCATCAACTTTCAAAGCTATATTATTTTCATTTTGCTTTTATCCTCTATCAATCTATCTTTGACTAACTCCTTGCTAGTAAATAATTAGTGATCCAAGAAGATTGTCAATTGACTAAACATTTAAATCCTTAAACTCTATAATAGCAGTTATTTTAGCATCACAAGTTGTAGATAAACAACAAAGTATTTTATTAACCATTTTAACATTTGTAAGTTCCATACGTAAAGCATGCAAAGACGTGACTATCTGAGTGAAACATGTGTATATGTTAGATATAGATTCATTTGGTTTCATTTGAAACAATTGATAATCATGTTATAAGATAATTAACCTGGACTATGTCACTTCATTAGTTCCTTCATATATAATACAGGGTCTATCCCATATTTTTTTTCCACTTTTGCAAGTAGAAAAACACATGAAATCTTCTGATTTAAGTGTAAAAAAGAATTTATTTAAAAATTTTGCATTTAATTATGCTAGGTCTCATTCTTCTACATTCCAATCAGCAAAGGGTGTTTCAACTCTGATGCCATCTACAAGTCTAGTTGTCCTAGTATACCCTTCCTGAATAAAAATCCACATGCGATAGTCAAGTGATTGAAGAAAAGTAGACATACGTGTTTTTAAAAAATTGAAAGGGATATTATCAAATAATGGAGGTTTAGTGATCGAATACCATTTAGATGTGTTACAATTTCCTAAAGTAGCCTTTATCATTTTCAAAAGTAAAGTTTTGAAACAAAGCTCTAATATCACTTGTAAAGTTAGGATATGTTCTTAAACCTATTCAAATGTCCCAAGGCTAACCAAGAGAAGGGTAAATTGGTAATTTTAAAAATTCCAATTAGAATTTTAATAGAAAACCAAATTATAATTCTATCAATTTAATTTTTACTTTTAAAACAAGCTTTTTAACCACAATATAAAATGCATAAAAATAAAATGTTAGAAAATAAAAATGAACACAAGGATTTATAGTGTTTTGTTCCAACATGACATACGTCCACTCCCTGAAGACTCCCTCTTCAGGCATTACACTATTACCAGAGTGACTCTCCTTTTACCCCCAAAGCAAGGTGGAGAAGCCTTCACAATTTTCTTCTCTTCCACTAATTCCCGGTACGGCAGAGTATCGTCATCCTTTCACACCTCCAAATTTTGACAGAGTACCGTCATCCATTCATATCCTGCAAGTGTTAGCAGAGTATCATCGTCCTTTCACATCCTCCAAGAGTTGACAGAGTGCCGGATGTTCTTCCAAGATCTTCTCTCAAGCAACTAGAAAGAAGAACGGAAGAGTAGTAACCAAAATCCAAAAGAGATTCTTACATTTGAGTAACCTTGTGAACAATTCACACTCCACTTGCAAGAGCTCTCTCTCAAACATTCTTCCTAAACACTCATTCACTTACTCTCAAAGAAATCATGAAGAACATACTTTTTTAAAACAATTTCTAAGGACTAATTTTTTTTTTTTTTTTTTTGAGAAAAGCATAATCTGCATTAAAAAGGAAAGCAAGCAAAAAAAAACAACAACTACAAAGTAGATTCCTCCTTCATTATATTGATAAATGAAGGAGGAACCTCATCCAAAGTTAAGTCTTCCCAAATAAAACTACCAACAATAGCATAGCTAGCACACAAATCTGCTAGCTTATTGCTATCCCTCTTAATACATTTAAAAATAACATTATTGAACTCTTGAAAAAATTCAAAGTTTTCCATACCTTTGCTCCTTTGGTTTAATGCTTTATGAATAACTTTGATCACATTTGAGTTGTCACTCTCAATGATTGCTCCTTTGTATTTGAACATCCAATCCTTAGTCACATGTTTTAAAGATTTAATAGCAAGCATTTCCAATTGGTTTATGTCCCAATGAGTATAAGATTTACCAAAAGCCAATAAGAATCTCCCTTTGTAATCTCTTATAACACCCCCAACTCCAGCTTTGTATGAAGAGCATAGTGCAGCATCTACGTTGATCTTCAACCAATCGGGTGGTGGGGGATGCCAAGCATTAAACAGCCAAAAAGGCTGATTAACATCCCCATTTTCCGGATATGGTTCAAAAATCTTCATAGTAAATGACGACATGCTAATAGCACTGGTAGCTATGTAATTAGCACTTTCGACAATTCCATCATGCACCAATTTGTTTCTAGCTTTCCAAGAAAGATAAACTACATTATAATAAAGGTTAATCAACATACCATTAACCTTGGATGTAGTTTCAAACCAGTTGCAACATCCTTCATAACTATCAAATATTGGAATTTGAAACCCCCAGTCATTAAGAAGTAAAATGACCTTTCTTAACTTTAAGCATTAAGTCAGAATGTGTTCGATATCTTCATTACCAGAGGAACATCTGGGGCACTTATCATCTTCCAGAAATCTTCTATATTTAAGGAATTGAAATGTAGGCAATGCATTTTTAAAAAGTCTGTAACAGAAAACCTGCACCTTGGGTGTAAGCATAGCCTTCTTGATCCAAACAGTCCACCTGATAGTTTGAAGGTTCCGAAACCATGATTCTGTGATCAACTTAGGAATAGAATTTCCAAAATTCTGATAGATGAGCTCCATTTCATCATCCCTCTGATCTTCTTTTATCTTGATTTGAAGAATCAACATAATCAAATCCATACCAAAGAAATTTTCAAGTTCTTCAATTTTCCATCTTCCATCTTCAATGAATCTGCTTAAACTGACATCTCCTTCTACTTGTGGCACAACAAAGGTTGGCCATTTATTAATACTTCTATCAAGAATCCAGATGTCTTTGAACACATCAATTTTAGAGCCATCAGCAATACTCCATTTGATCAGGGGATTTAAAGCTCTTCCACCGTCACATAAAATTTTCCAGGATGAAGAAGAGTTTTTTTTGACATCGTCAATACCAGGTTTCATTCCATATTTAGTATCTAAAACTTTTTGTAAAAGAGAATTACTATTAGAAAGATACCTCCATGTAATTCTTGCTCTAAGAGGAGCCACTTTTGAAGAAGTAGTGAACAAGCCCCCACCACCAATGTTTTTTGGTTTGCAAAGTTCCTCCAAGCTTATGTAATGCAAGCCCATTTTTCCGCCAGATTTGTTCCATAAAAAACTTCTGCACAGCTTTTCAACATCTTTCAAAATTCTGGAAGGAATTAAAGAATGAGTGCTGAAGAAATTTGGAATTGCAAGGATGACTGATTTAACTAGAGCAATTCTCCCAATTAGTGATAACACCTTGCTCCCCCAAGTATTAAGTCTCTTGAGAGTTCTTTCAATGATAAAGTAATAATCATTTGCTACTAATCTTCTCAAGGCTATTTTTAATCCCAAATAGAAAAACTCCTTAAGTGGTTTGAAGCTCACAGCCTTAGAGATGCTTTTCTTTCTTCTTCTATTCACATGTTTTCCAAAAATCATTACAGATTTTTCATTATTAATGGATTGACCAGTCCATTTGCAGTAATTGGAAAGAACAATCTTGACTTCACATGCGGCTTTCTTTGATGCCTCCGAAAAAATTAGGATGTCATCTGCATATAGCAAATGGAAAATACGAAAACCATCCTTACTAGAGTTAATGCCGACTGATGACTGAGCAAATGCATTGGAAAGTAATTGAGAACAAAGAATGAATAGCAGTGGCGACAATGGGCATCCCTGACGAAATCCACTATCAGCTATTATCCATTCTGTAAGTTTCCTGTTTATGATTATAGAAAATCTAGGATTCAAAATACATTCCATTATCAACTTTGAAAACTTGGGCGGGGATTCAAAGTATTCCAAAATTTTCCTTAGAGTAGTCCAACTCATTGAGTCATAAGCTTGTTCCATGTATATTTTGTAAGACACCATACCTTTGGAAGACTTAGAAAATCTGAATTTGTGAAATAATTCTTGGGCTATCAGAAGGTGATCGGATATAGATCTTCCTTTTATGAATGCAGCTTGCTCATCCGATATTAGTGGAGGAATTACTTGAATCAATCTATTCAAGATGATTTTTGCAGCCACCTTGTATACAGAATTGCACAAACTAATAGGTCTGTAGTTTGAAGGCAGCATCAAATTGGAAACTTTAGGAATGAGAACTATCATAGTATCCTTCCAATCCTTGTCCATTTCCCCTTGAGTTAGGAAATGATTTAAAGCATTAATGAAATCATTTTGAATAATTTTCCAATAGCTTTTTATAAAAGTATAATTGATACCATCACTTCCAGGTGCAATATTTTTTCCCAGATGATGAATAACAGCTTCAATTTCTTTTACAGAAAAGTCTCTGGAAAGCAACCCTTTGTCTTCATTACTAAAACCATCCCAGGTTTCGGCCAGCCATCAGTATTGCATATCCGCTTTTTCCATTTTGACTTAAAGAAGTGCCAAATTACCTCTTCTATTTGATTAGAATCTTCAACCACCGTCCCCTCTTCATTTTTAATCTTGATGATTCTGTTTTAGCTTCTTCTACCATTAGCAAAGGAATGATAAAACCTTGTATTTCCATCACCATCAGCTAGCCATTTTGATTTTGCCCTTTGCTTCCACCAGCCATTCAGACGAGCTAATGTGATATTTAATTCATCAGCTTTAGCTTTTAATACCCAACATTCTTCATCAATGAGCCAGCCTTTATCAGATTCTGAAATCTGTATTTTATTTATTTCCTCCATTAGACAATCTTTGAGCAAATTAGATCTCTCAATTTAGCTTTACTCCAATATAAAAGAGACTTAAGGGATCTCCTGAACTTGGCATTCATAATTTGAGATGGATTGCCTGAGTAATTTTTATTCCATTCCTTTTTAATCACATAGAAAGAAGCATGGTATGAAGCCCAAATATCTTCAAATTTCAAACTTCTTTTAAGTGGAGCAACATTAGAGCTCATGTGAAGAAAAATAGGGCTGTGATCGGAAGAAATTCTAGCAAGATGTCTCAGCACCAAGTTAGTAGAAAAATTCATAGCCTTAGAGTTAAGGAAGCACCTGTCAAGCCTTTCCAATATCCGAGCTCCTCCAATTTTGTTGTTACACCAAGTGAACCTTGGCCCAAGAAAACCCACCTCATGATAATCATTATTAGTGATAAAAGCCTCCATTTCTTTTGGACCTTGAGAGAAACGAAACATTCTCCCACCTCTTTTGTCTTCCATAGAAGTGAGACAGTTGAAGTCTCCTCCTATTACCATTGGATACTCTACAACAGAGTACATTTCCAATACTTCCCATAGCTCCCTTCTTTTGATCAAGTCTTTGCTTCCATATACAGAAGCAACTCTCCATTTTTCCTTGTCATTGATGCTTAAGTCACCAATGATGCATTGAGAAGTAGAACCAATCAATGAGAAATATGCTAAACCAGAATTCCATAATACAATTATCCCTCCAGAGAGACCAACCGAGGGTACCATAACATGCTTCCAATCTTCACCCATAAACTTTTTAACTTCATCATCATTGAAAGAAGAGATTCTAGTTTCCAATAAAGCTAAAAAAACTGCATTATACAATTTTACAAACTCCCTAATGTATAGAGAAGCCCCTTTCTTTCTGGCTCCTCTACTGTTCCAGAAGGCTAATGAGTTCATGGTTGAAGACATGTGGGAGATGACCCCACTCTGTTCTTCACTTCAATATCAATTTTTCTGCTTCTTGTGCTTTTGTTAATAGGCCCAAGATCTCTTAATTGCTTAGACTCCTTCTTCTTGACCAAACTTGAATCCTCTTCAATGTTTGATTGAATAAGAACATCTTCTTTTATCAAATTTTCAGTAATTTCATTGTGAGACAACTTTTTATCTGAGTAGTTGGCTTCAGCTTCTTGAATTATTTCTCCATCTTCTAGAGGTTCACTAAGAACATCAAATTTGTTCTTAATCAATGGAAGAGAACACTTATTAGAACAATTATCAGGATTGGGAGTTTCAGCTGGGGATGAGATACCCGATTTATCACTGATAGTTGTACAGCCATTTTCTATAGTTGTGCCCAAACTATGAGTTTCATTCAACCTATCTCCAGTAGCTATTTTGTTGGTTGAATCAGATTTCCTCCACACCATTTTCTCCAAAGGTTTAAGATTAACTTCCTTAGAAAAACTTACAGTTTTCTTCCTTCCGCGATTAACAACCATCCAAGGTCCATATTTTGGATCACCAGCCATTTCCTCTTCATTTGCCTTGTCTGGTAATGAATTAGCTACATCTGCAACTTCCACAGCATTATGTATTTCTTTAACTTTTGGAGCTAAATTCCCTTCTCTGCATACTTCTTGAACATGCCCAATTAAACCACACTTGAAGCAAAAGTTTGGAAGCCGTTCATATTCTATTTTTTGGAAGAACTTTCCAGATGATCCTTCAACCCATACACCAACTAATAGCTTCATATCAAGTCTGATTCAAACACATACTCTTCCAAATTCCCTCCTCCCCCATTGGAACATGTTTCCATCTATCAAAATTGGTTTTCCAATCATAGAAGAAATTCTGCATATGTTTATGTTATCCCAACATTGCAAAAGGAGATTTGGAAGTCTTATCCATATAGGAGATGTTGAGAACTATTTATTTAAAATACATGAAAAACCATCAAAAAAATTGAAATTTTTAATTTTGAGCTTACAAGATCATACAGTACAATTGATGTTCGTCCCTGGTGAATAATTCAAAATTGACTGGTACGATCATGTACAAAATGTTTTTCAGACAAGCATATCATAACATACGATATGTATATCGTACAATATGAATAGTTATAAAAAAATTCTCATTTGTTTGGATGAAAATGTTCACAACAATTTTGTACTCTAGACATCATTAGTATGAAATACAGATCATCTCAGACAAACAGTTCAAAAAATTTACATGTTCATCTAGATGAAAATGTTTCCCACATTTTCGTGCTCTGGACGTCTTCTTTACTAAATCTATATCATCCCGAGCAAACAGTTCAAAAAATTTACAAGTTCGTCTGGACAAAAATGTTCCCCACATTTTCGTGTTTTGGACGTCGTTTGTATGAAGATAACTTTGTACAGTACGAAAAGTATTTAGAAAAATTTTTTGCCCACTTTTAATTTACTACTTGTTGGAGGAAATATACTAACCAAATTATCCCATACGGCCGCCACCCGACTAGACATACAAATAGTATGATTAGTTTAAAAATTTACAAATTTTAAACGCTCCCCTAGTGTGTATGTGTATAGTTTCTCAATTACATTCAAATTCTCTCATACTCGATAAATTTAAAAATTACATACTCTATTTATAATAAACCCTAATCTTTTCTCCCTTGAAGTCTTCAACAGTCTAGAGTATGATTTCTATAAAATATTAGTACCCACAAATAACAAAAAAAATATATCCTATATAAGTTAGGAGAAATTAATAATTAAAATAATAATATTTAGAATAATCAAAAATACACATGTTGCAAAAATCTCAACAATTAAAAAACTAAATTACAACAATCTCAATAATTATTTCATAAACCTAGTATAAATTTTAGAAATTAACTCACTAGGTTTCATGCAAAAACATTTGTAGTCATGAAGTAAAATATTTAACCTAGATTGCTTAACTTCACTTGTGTCTTCATAAGTAAAGCATAATATAACCCAAATTTCTTTACCAATTTCACATGTTGAAACATGCATGTAATATTTAGATTTTAGTACATAAGAAAAATAGTTTAAATATTTTGCATTAAGTTGTACTAAATCTCTTTCATGAAAAGTTCATGGAGAAAAAGGAAGTTCAGTTTTTATGCCATTAACTTCACGTGTTGGTGTAGATAACCTTCATTTACAAGCATCCACATATTATAATCTATAGATTACAAAAAGGTGGGCATGCAAGTTTTCCAAAAATAAAATTGTATTTTATCAATTAAGGATGGTCGAGTAATAGAATACCCTTCCACCATATTCTAGTTAAAAAAGTTAGTCATGGATCTTTAATTCAAAGTTTTCTATAACTTTATATTTTTAATCTCACTATGATACTACCTGAATGTTTGTTAGGGTTATTAAGCCCTTATGAACCAGCCTGAGGCTAACCAAGAGGGGGAGTGAATTGATATTTTAAAAATTCTTAAACAAACATAAAAATATTTTTTTAAACCTTTTTGAATATTTTAAAACAAACAAGATCAACCCTTGATGCGGAAGCAATTAATAAAATAAATCAGATATTTTAACCATACAATAACTATTAAAAAATAAAGTACAGGAAAAAAAATAGAAAAAACACATTTTATTTTTATAGTGGTTCGATCAACCTGACTTACATCCACTCCCTGGAGCCTCCCCTCTAGGTATTGCACTAAAATTATAGTATCTATCTTTTTGCTCCCACAGCAAGGCGGAGAAGCTCTTAACAAATATTTTTCACCGACTTCAGTGAGGTAGAGAACCTAGACTCCTTTTATTTCCTCCTAAAGTAGGCACGAAACTCCAATTCCTTTTCCTTCCTCCTGAAGCAGGTAGAGAACCTTGATCTATTACTGATGAAGTTTTACCTAGAACCACCAAGGAACCAAAGATGACGATTGGAGAACATGTATGGAATCCTTGCTTGGAGTAACCTTTGTGAACAACTCACAAACTCCCCCTCATACAATTCCCTCTTTCTCTCCTAAGCTCTCCTTCTCCTTCTCTAAGCTATCTTAGGTCAGGACAACAACAAAAGATTATATTATCAATAATTGAGAGAGCTTAAATAGAAGGCCTTAAAAAATGTTCTAATTTGTAACTTGATATCATAGATCATCCAGGATGCTCGATAGATCATTATATATGATTAGATTAAATCAGTCCTTCCAGCCAGAATGATCTGCATTTCTTGCACGATTAGAACACAATGTTTGCTCTGATCATCATTAGTTCAAAATCCTACATTATTATCTAGCAAATAGTTTGGGACATCCAGGAGATTAATCGAGATGATATAGAAATATAACTAATCATCTAGGATTATATAGTGATCATCCTGTACAATTAGTTTAAAAACAAACTTTATCTTCCAACAAATAGTTCAAGACGTCCAGGAAATTTTAGAAAGAACTAAGGTTTTTCTTACAGATCGTTCGATATGATTATGCAATCATCCCGGATGATATACTTGATCAATCTATCCTTAATTAATCTCCTAATTACCTAGTCAATTTAGGCATAATTGGTACAAATCATTCAGGACGATCATGATCATCCTGTACGATTAGTGCAAATTTGATAGATTTATAATCTTACATAAATGACTTTGGCGGTTGTATTTATGATTTTAGCATACCATCTAGGATGATGGGAGTATTGTCTAGGATAATTTTATTAATTAGGTTTATATGACCTAGATGCCCTAATTAGGGTTTATATTTTTAACTGATCATCTTGGATGATTTAAAATCATCCTATATGATTTTGTAAAAAATAGAAAAACTCTAACTCACTAAATTTCTCCCCCAGAGTGTGTGTGTGCAAGGTTACTTAGCATTAGGATCCATTATAGTACATTTGACAAAAGAAAAGGTGAAAGATGCATTTGAATAGAAATTACAGATTGACTCAATCCTTGCCTACCTGATCTTAAGCGATTGATGTTCTAAGTGAACTTGTGGACCTGAAAGGTTAGTGAGCTGTGAAAATAAAATAGATATGCAAGAATATCAGTATTTAATAAACAATAATGTTTATTATCATCAAAATAACACTACTTGGGTCTAGATTCGCAACAAGTTGCAATAATCTGCCTCTTTTTTATGATTATAAATATTATTGGTTGTATTTGAAAACTAATTTTATTTTAAACTAATCTCCCCCCTCACTAAGAGAATTATATTAAAAAAATAGGGGATTTTTTTAAATTTTTTTATTTAAGAAAAAATAAATTTGAAACTAAAAAATAGATTAACAAATACAAAATTTTAAAAATAAATGATAGAAGAACAAATGCAATTAAATATCTTCTCCCCCTTTTCACATCACCAAGAAGGAGACAGAATACAACACATAAGTTAAATTATATGTGGAAGAAAATAACAACATACAAAAATAAATTAAAATATAAAATCATGCTTAAAACATAATAAAAAGCAAACACACAAAATAGATAAATAAACACTTAAAACACACAAACAATCCTTAACATACTTATACCAGATCAGAATTAACAATTGAATCTTTGACATTTCAGCATAACTTTTTTACGTAATCTTTTTGCTTATGTTTTGAAGAATCAGAGGCTAAGTTAGCCCAAGATATTTTTTTCTTTACATCATTTCCCTTTATTACAATTTTCTTACCCTCGCCCTTTTCCTTTACATGGTGTCTCATGAAATTAGGGTATTCATATTTCAGATGTCCAAGTTTCTTTCACCCAAAGAAAATAATGTCAGAAGCAATCTTATCATATTTACCAATTTCACCTTACTTCTAGTTTTGTTCATTCTTAATCTTGCGCTTTAGGAAACTTTTGAATTTGCTTGTTATTGATGTTATCTCTTCGTACTCATTATCTTCTAAGCCATTTTTTCCATGTATTTTTTCTTTAGCACTATAACCTTCTCATCACCTACATCCAAAAGTCTTTAGCTCACACTTTGCTCGTAGGCAATCAGTATGCCAAGTATATTATCAATAGAATAAACACTCAAGTTTTTCAATTCACATATAGTAGTGACTTTGGCATAAAAATTTTCTGGTAGATAATGTAAAATTTTTTTTATCTTCTTAGAGTTTGAAAGTTTTCTATCTAAAGCATGCAATGATGTCATTATCTAAGGGAACCTAGTGGACATTTCGGAGATAGTCTCATAATATTTCATACAAAAATGTTTGTAATCATGAAATAATATGTTCAACTTAGATTTTTTTAGTTCACTAGTACCTTTATATGTAATTAATAATCTATCACAAATGTCCTTATTAGTGGTAGAATTAGAAGTTCTTATATAATATTTAGACTTAAGTGCTTACAAAAAATACTTTAAGCATTTAGCATTCTATTGTGCAAAGACTTGTTATTCTCTACTCCATTTAGTAAAAGGAATGTTAATTTTGACTACATCAATGATATGTTATGGTATATAACAACCAGTTTGAATCATATACCACAATTTAAAATAAGAAGATTGTAAAAAATGTAGACATGATGATTTTCTAAAAATCTAAAGAAATATAATCAAAAAGTGGCGGATGAGTTATTGAATAACCCTCTATGATGTTTATATTTCTAAAGTGTGTCATAAATCATTTTTCTCAAGGTTTTCTAAAACACTACTTTTGAGAACCTCTTTGATACCATATAAAAGTTTAAGGAGGTTGTGAGACCTCAATGAACTAGCTCATGGAACACCATGGGGGTAAATTGGTTATTTAATAATAATTACAATAATTATGATGACATTTTAATTAATACAAAAAATATTAATCTCAGAGTTTCACCAAGAAGTTATCACAAAAATTTAATGATGAAAAGTAAAATGCAAAAAATAAAAATTATAGCAAACCCACAAGAATTGTATAGTGGTTCGGTCAAACAATGACCTACATCCACTCCTCAGAGTCCTCTCTGAGTATTGCACTAAACCCTTTAGTGACTCTCTTTTAGCCACCAAAACTAAGTAGAGAAGTTATTATAAAATCTCTTCAACTAACCCAGTGTAGTAGAGGATCTCGAATCCTTTTTCACCTTCCTGGTAAAGGTAGAGAACCTAAAATCCTTTTTCACCCTCTTTGTGAAGGAAGAGAACCTTGAATCCTTTATCACCCTCCTAGTGAAGGCAAAGAACCTGGAATCCTTTTTCACCCTCCTGGTAAAGGCACGGAACCTAGAATCACTTTTACCTTTCTCAGTGCGGTGGAGTAGGTGGGTCCTTTGACACCAAAGAAATCTTATTACTAAAGCTTCCCTCGAGACAAACCTTGACACATGGAGGAAGTCAGGTGCAAGTTTGCCGGAGAAACCATGTGGAAATCTATCTCATACTCCTTTGAAACTTACAAGGATCTTCTACCTCTCTCATAAACTCCACCCTTTCTCTCTTAAGCTTTAGGCTCTTTTTAAAGAAGAAAATACATCAATGATTACCAAAAAGGATATTACAATGTTATATGAGAAAGCTAATTATAGTGCTTAAAGAAACCCAAAAAATTCAATTCAACTATCAAAGATTGTCCAATACGATGTGCAAAACTTGTCCATTTAGTACTGTATGATCTTCAGTAAGAATAAATAGTCATACATTACAATGATTTTAATTTTGTCTTTTAGCATTTTACGGTCAACAATAAGAATGAATAATCGTATAGTATGATTAGTTCAATGAAATTGTAACTAATCTAGGACATGTCCTTGGACATCCAAATATCTTCTATACTTGTCATACAGTATGATCCAATTTTTATGATATAATCAAAATATCAAAATTAAATAAATTCATTCAATTAATCACACGATTAAATTAGGCAATACAATAAAAAATGTATATTACGATTTAGTTTGTATAGTATAAACAGAGCAATAATTCATTTTTTTTTTCCTAATTTAATGAACGATAGGGTTTTTAATAATAACATATTATCCAATACGATGTGATATTCATACTATACAATTAGTTATATTTTATAAATTATTTTTACATATAAAACTATATTTTAATTATCTTCTGTAATAATATATGACTTAGTACAATATTTATTATTTAGAATGATGTATAAAAAAATTAAAATATTTAAAATTATTTATCTTCCCCTTATGTGTGTGTGTGTGTGTGTGCATGGTCACTAGGCTAGCATTCACACTTAAAGATTTTAAAAGTTCTTGAAGGTTGTGATACCTTAAAGAACAAGCCCGAGACTAACCAAGAGGGGGGTGAATTGATAATTTAAAATTTTTTGTAAACAACTTTAACATGTAAATAAACACTCAGATCAAGCAAATTTCAACCATAGTATGCAATGAAACCTTAGAAAACCTGGCACACAACAGTAAAGTAAACATTGGACTAGCCTAGACTAGTGTTGGTTGTCCTAATAAATCATCTAAAGTGTGTGCTGAAGGTCATGTGGAAATGGTAGATTCCTAAAATGGGTGACTTGTTAAAGTTGTCTAATGTTCGGGATTGTTGAACGTTACAGGGTAAATTTTCATTTGAGTCTAAGTATTAAGGTATTAAAGTTTAATTTATGATTTATTTTAAGGATTGATTAATCAAATGGATTTAATTAGTTAAAAATTAAGGGATCAATGAATTTTAATTATTTTGAATAGTTATTAATTTTAAGGATTAAATTAACTTAGATTTTTTATCAACTGATTTGTGACATTGTGTCATCAATCTTGTAGAACTAGGCCTCCTTAGGACACTTTGTCCCGCAGCTTGAAAAAGTCAATCCTAAAATCTAGTTGATATGGTTAGATTAAGAATTTTTAGTCTAGTTAAATAATTAAGATTTATTTAATTTTAAAGTTTTGCACTTCATCCAATTTGTTCATGGTGTTTTGCCACCAAGCATGAGGAACAAGGTCGCCTTAGTGTTGAGTCTAGTAAAAAGGTTGTTAGACCTAAGTTAATGTCCCAAAGCTACCAAGAGGGGGGGGGGGGGGGGTGAATTGGTATTTAAAATTTTTCCCTCTTTTGATAAGTTTAACCGAAATTAAATTTTAATGAATTTTTATAAAAAAATTTTCAACCACAATTTTAAAATACTAAATTTAAATGCGGACAATAAAAAACAGTAAAATAAAATGACACACAATTTATAGTGGTTCGGTCTAAACCAGACCTACATCCACTCCCTAGAGGCACCCTCTGAGTATTGCACTAATACCAATAGAGTCTCTCCTTTTGCACCCACAGCAAGGCGGAGAAGCCTTTACAACCACTCTTTTCACTACTACCCGGTGCGGTAGAGAACCGTCGTCCTTTACACTTTCCCTTGTGTTGGCAAAGAACTGTCGTCCTTTTATACTTTCCTTAGTGTTGGCAGAGAACCGTCGTCTTTTTACACTCTCTTAGAGAGGGCAGAGAACCCTTCTTCCTTTCACACTCTCCTAGTGTGGGCAGAGAACCCTTCATCCTTTCACACTCTCCTAGTGTGGGCAAAGAACCCTTTGTCTTTTCACACTCTCCTAGTGTGGGCAGAGAACCCTTCATCATTTCACACTCTCTTAGTGTGGGCAGAGAACCCTTCGTCTTTTCACACTCTCCTAGTGTGGGCAGAGAATCCGATCTCCTTGACAGATCTTCTCAAAAGAAATCTAGAAGGAAGAAAAAAAAGAGTGAAGTAATCCCAAATCATAAGTAGAGATTCTTACCTTTGAACACCAAGTGAAGCCCTCACGCTCCAGTGGTAGAAATCCCCCTTTGAATGTTCTCTCACACTCTCTCCTTGACTTTTCTGTCAATAGGCACGAAGTTCAAATGACAAAAAGATTGGGTAGCAGTATAATTTGAAGTATATATACAAAAGACAAGAAAAACTGCCCAAAAACTGCAAGTTTTCAATTCTGTACGTAGTGGATCATCCCGTACGATCGTGGGTCGTCTTGGACGATTTTACTTAAAGTGTCGGAAACGATCCTAATGTATATTGGTACGAACTATGTTCGTACACGCTCATCATCCAGTACAAACTATGTTCGTCCGATACGAAACTATTACTACATAGGTCGGTTCCAAAAATTCTACAGCACGTAACCAACTAACGTAAGTCGGTTCAGTTCGTCCTGGGACGAATAGATTTCATCCTGGGATGATTTTATACAGAGCGTTTCGTCCAGGGTCGAAAATTAATTTCGTCCTGTACGATTGCATACAGAGAGCTTCATCCAGGGACGAAAATTAAATTCGTCCTGTACGATCTCATACAGAGAGTTTCGTCCCGGTACGAACCTTATTTTTCATCTAGACGAACAGTGCAAGTGAGAATCCCGAGAAGTTCATCTCGGGATGAATATTAAATTTGTCCTTGACGATTAAGACTTAGAAAATTTTCTCCTCGCATGTTCAATCCATTGCTCTTCTGAGGGGTTAATTGACATGATCATCCCGGACGAACCAGGTTCGTCCCGTACGATCAGTTCATAAAATTATCCCCTAAGAGTGTATGTTGTGATTTTTCACTCAATTACAATCACTTCCTTTCATTTTAAAAACTTATGATTTATAAATGAATAGTTTGAAGACTTCATCGCTTGGAGTTGAATTTCCTGAAATGTTAGTACACACTACAGCAAAAATAAAACTTCCAACAAGTGTTAGGAGATATATAAAAAAAATAATATTTGAAATCATCAATATAAGTTCCAAGAATGTAAAACATACAAATAGAAACTCTCTCTACAATCTTCCCCTTTTGATGATGGAAAAATAATTATTGTTTGTAGGGTTTCAAATTCTAAGTATCTCCTAAACTGTCCATGAATTGATGAACTAATGAAAATAAGGAAGCATTTGAATTAAAAAAAAATTGTTTTTCAAAAATTTTAAACAACTAAAAATAACACAAAAGATAAAACAACAAAACAAAAAAAATCCAAACACACATACGAAAATCAAACACTACGAAAACATACGCAACAAATAATTTCTCTCCCTTTTTGACAACATCAAAAAGTGAAGAAGAAAAGAATGTTAGAAATGTAAGCAGAGGTATGAAATTCATTTGATATTTTAATCTTGAAAGTGATTGAAATAAGATATGCAAATAAAATTAAAAACATTAGAAAAACATAAAATTTCATATAATTTAAGAAGTGATATAACTTAGAAAAAAAAATTCAAGGGCATGTGTCAATTTAGACATGAAGATAAAGAGAATCATTGCACTAAGGATGAATAAAAATTTTATATTTCAAATTTCAATATAAATTATAAATAAATATTAGATCAATTTGAATTAAGAGATTAAAAGAGTCTGAAAAGAAGTAATTACCATATGTGGCGCTTTGCGCATCCTTTTCAAATTTTTTTGGCACACTTTTATGCATCTCTCCCTTTTTTTTTACTTTGGGCATATTTTGTGCCTCTTTTTGTCATTGCAAATTTTTTGTAGAATCCTTTTGATTTTTGTACATTTATACAATTCTCAAGAGTATTTGAATTCTTTCCAAAATAAATAATCTAGAATTTCAAATTTTTCTAAGTGCATAAATATTAATTGAAAAGAAAAATACAAAATAAGAAAACATATAAATTGCAATAATAATATTAAAGATAATGTAGTCTAAATAAGAGACATGGAATTGAAAATTCTAATAATATCAAGTTATAAGCATTTCTTACATTTAAAAAAATTATATTTTCTAATAAAATTAATTTTAATTTACAAAATTAAATAAAACACTATTAAGATAAAAATAGAAAAGGAATGTCATAAAGTCTAACACATATTTCTAAAACATTTAACAACAAAACAAAACAAAACAAAAATACAATTAACACACAAACAAAAACAAAATATCAATTTTGCAGAAAACATTTTTATCTATGCATTTGAATCAATCACTCCAAGCCTAGTTCTTAATGTACTGAAAGTATCAAAGGTTAAAGGTTTTGTAAAAATGTCTGCAAATTGATTTTATGTTGAAACATGGTTAAGTTCAATTTCTCCCTTGGATACATGATCCCTTATGAAATGATGCCTTATGTCAATATGTTTGGTTCTTGAATATTGAATAGGATTTTTTGAAATGCAAATAGCACTAGTATTATCACAATAAACTGGTATAGTGCCTATAGTTAATCCTAAATTAACTAACTGTTGTTTTAACCAAAGTACTTGTGCCACACAACTTCCTAGTGCAAAATATTTTGCTTCTACAGTAGATAGGGCCACTGAATTTTATTTTCTACTAGACCATGAAACTAATGAATTTCCAATGAATTGACATGTTCCAGAAGTGCTTTTCCTATCCACTCTACAGCCTGTAAAATCAGAGTCTGAATAACCAATAATTTTAAATGAAGAGCTAAACTTTGGATACCAAATTCCTAAGTTCTGAGTTCATAGTAAGTATCTTAAAATCCTTTTCACTACTGTCAAATGTGATTCTTTTGGATCAGATTGAAATCTAGCACACAAGCAAACACTAAACATGATATCTGGTCGGCTAGCAGTCAAGTAAAGTAATGATCCAATAATCCCTCTAAATTTCTTTTGATCAATAGATTTTCCCTTAGCGTCCTTATCTAACTGAACTGAGGAACTCATTGGTGTACTAACAGGTTTAGCATTATCCATTTCATATTTTTTGAGGATGTCCTTAACATATTTAGATTGACTAAGAAATGTACATTCCTCAAGTTGCTTAATGCTAAAGCCTAGAAAGTAATTTAAGTCTCCCATTAAACTCATCTCAAATTCACTACTCATTATTTTAGAAAAATCATCATAAAGATTTTTATTTGAAAATCCAAAAATGATATCATCCACATAAATTTGAACAAACAGTATATCCTTTCCAAATTTCTGTAAAAAGAGAGTTGTATCCACACTTCCTTTTTCAAAAGATCTTTCAAGTAGGAAGGTGCTTAACCTCTCATACCAAGCCCTAAGTGCTTGTTTTAGTCCATATAATGCCTTTTTCAATTTCAAAACATGATTTGGGTGTTTAGAATTTTCAAAACCTGGAGGTTGTTCTACAAAAATATCCTCTTCAATTACCCCATTTAAAAAGGCACTTTTCACATCCATTTGAAATAATTTGAAACCTTTAAAACAAGCAAAGGCTAACACCACCCTAATTGCTTCAAGTCTAGCTACAGGGGCAAAAGTCTCCTCAAAATCAATTCCTTTAATCTGATTATACCCCTTAGCAACTAATCTAGCCTTATTTCTAATGACTATTCCTGAGTCATTTATTTTATTTTTGAATACCCACTTAGTTCCAACTATGCTTTGATCTTTTGGCCTTGAAGTTAATTCCCAAACTTTATTTCTTACAAATTGATTCAACTCTTCTTGCATGGCTAAAATCCAAAATTCATCTGAAAGTGCTTGATCAATATTAGTGTGTTCTATAGTTGAAATAAAGGCTGAATGATTGACTTCCTTGCTTAATCCACACCTAGTTCTAACACCCTCACTAGGTTCACCTATAATCAATTCTCTTGGGTGATTTTTAGAAAATCTCAAATCTCTAGGCAAAGGGTTTTCTATCTCCAAATTCTCTTCCACGTTTTCTTCCAAGTTTAATCTATCAATCTTTTGGGAATTATCCTCAATCTCATCTTCAATAACATTTGGCTCTTTCAAATTTCCATATTCATCAAATACAACATGTGTGTTCTCTTCAATAACCAAAGTTCTTTTGTTGAACACCCTATAAGATTTTCCAACACTTGAATATCCAACAAAAATTCCTTCATCTGATTTTGGATCAAATTTTCCAAATGAAGATTTTCCATTATTATGAATAAACACCTTGCAACCAAAAACATGCAAATGTGACAAATTTGATGTTCTTCCTTTTAGTAATTCATAGGGTGTTTTATTTAAATTGGATCTCACATTCACCCTATTCAGAACATAACATGCAGTGCTAACCGCCTCAGCCCAAAAATATCTAGGAAGTGAGTATTCTGCCAATATAGCTCGGGCGGCTTCTATTAATGTTCTATTTTTCTTTTCGACTACCCCATTTTGCTGAGGGATTCTAGGTGCAGAAAAATTGTGATCAATTCCTTTCTCTTTACAAAAATCTTCAAATCTCCCATTTTCAAATTCTCCTCCATGATCACTTTGTATAGAAATAATTTCACACCCTAATTTCCTTTGAATCCAAGTCAAAAAATTTCTAAATTTCTCAAATGATTCACTTTTATTAAATATAAATCTAACCCAAGTGAATCTAGAGTAATCATCCACTATAACAAATTCGTATACCTTCCCTCCTAGACTTACAGTTCCAACTTGTCCAAAAAGATCCATGTGTAAGATTTCAAAAGGTTTACTAGTCCTAAGATCCTTATTGGACTGAAAAGAGGACTTTACTTGCTTGCCTAATTAACATGCATCACAAAGGTGATCCTTATTAAAGTCTAGTTTAGGTATACCTCTCACTAAATTCTTTTGGGTAATCTTTCTAAGGTTTTTCATGCTAGAATGATAAAGTCTCCTATGCCAAAGTCATGACTCATCAGAAATAGTTTTTAAACAAAAGGCAGTAGGAGTATGAATGCAATTTAAATCTAGCATATAAACATTATTTAACCTTTTTCCATTCAGCACATCTTTACCATTTATACTTAATATGCAGCTAGTAGGAAAAAATTTTACACTATAGCCCTTATCACATAGCTGACTTATACTTAGTAAATTATGCTTTAATCCTTCAACCAACAACACATTGTCAATAAAAAATTTTGTCAAGTTTCCAATCATACCTGATCCAACCACCTTCTTTGTGGTGTTATCTCTAAGTGTCACCTTATGTCCACTCCTGGCTTCCAGCATTATGAATTGAGCTGTATCTCCAGTCATATGCTTTGAACATCCGCTGTCCAGGTACCATATGCTCCCACGAGGTCTTGTGTGAGAGCGACCCTGCAAAAATATCAAATGTTAGACCTGGGAACCAAAACAAGTTTGGGTTCACCTTTTAGCAATATATAATCAGATGCATGTATGATATGTCTAAGTTTATGCATCTTAGTTCTCCACATCAAATGAGATTTCATCTTCAAAGTACAGGTGTGTGCTATATATCTAACTAATCCACAATTATTACATTTAACATTAGGAAAAGTATTCCTAAGTCTTCTACCATTTGTTTGTTTTCTAAGAGATTCCATATATTTAGGATAAAATTTAGGATTTGTAAAATCTTCAAGTTTGGGGGGTATCCTATTATCCTCTAGAGCTTTTATTGTCAACTTATAAAATTAATTCATGTCTTCCAAGATTTGATTTGTATAATTGATTCGATATGTTTTGCTCTCTAATTCATCCTTAAATTTTTTAAATTCTTTTTGAAGATCAGCATAGGATGATTTTAGAATCTCATGATTTTTATTCAGATCATCATATTCATCAAGTAATTTCATGTGGTTGTCATCTATTAAAGCATGATCTTTCCTAAGGATTTCATGTTCCTTTTTAAGCTCTTCCAATTCTAAACTTACACTAGCATGTATCTTTTTCATTTTCCTATATGCATCATGCATGTATTCAGAAACTTCGAACAATTCATCAAAACTTAAGTCACATACCTCTTCTTGATCTGATTGATCAAGACTATCTGCCATCAAGCAAAGATTGGTGACTTCTTCTTTCTTTTCAGTCTCTGATGAATCTGAAGCTGAGTCCGCCCAAAAAGCTCTTTGAAATTTCTTCTTGCCCTTCTTTACAATTGGTTTCTCCTCTACCTTTTCCTTGCTAGGAGTGGTTTTGAGTTTTGGGCAATCAGTCTTGATATGACCTGGTTTCTTGCATTCATAACAAATCACTTCATTAGAAACCTTTCCATTTCTGTTAAACTTACCTCTATTCCATTGCTGGCGTCTCTTTTGCTTCCTCTTCAGAAAACTTCTGAATTGTCTAGTCATTAATGCAATATCGTATTCATCCTCAGGTTGTGAGTGTTCACTCTCATACTCTACCACTTTTATTTGCTATATTCCTCTCCTTTCGTGGTTCACCTGCATCAATCTTTCTTTGACTAACCCCTTGCTCGTAAGCAATGAGTGAACCAAGAAGATTGTCGATAGAATAAATGTTTAGATCTTTAGACTCTGTAATTGCAATAATTTTAGCATCATAAGCAGTAGGTAAACAACGAAGAATCTTATTAACCATTTTAGCATTCGTTAGTTCCCTACCAAGTGCATGCAAAGAGGTGACAATTTGTGTTAATCTTGTGTACATATCAGAAATGGATTCATTTGGTTTCAAATAAAATAATTCATAGTCATGTAACAAGATATTAAGTCTTGATTGCTTAACCTCTTTAGTCCCCTCATAAGTTATATAAAGTCTATCCCATATGTCCTTTCCCACTTTTGCAAGTGGAAACGCGCATGTAGTCTTTGGATTTTAAAGCACAAAAGAAACTTTTAAAGCATTTAGCATTTAGTTGTGCTAAGTCATGTTCTTCTATAGTCCAATCTGAAAAAGGTGTTTCTACCCTAACTCCATCAACTAATCTAGTTGGTTTTGTATAACCTTCTTGGACTAAGATCTACATACGATAATCAAGTGACTGTAATAAAGTAGACATGCGTGTTTTCCAAAAATTAAAAGGTATATTGTCAAACTGTGGAGGTCTAGTAATAGAGTAACCCTCATGTGTATTTCAGTTTCCAAATGTAGCCATCTAAGTTAATCAAAAAGTAGTTTAAACTTATAATTTTGAAATAGAGCTCTGATACCACTTGTTGAGTCTAGTAAATAGGTTGTTAGACCTAACTTAATGTCCCAAAGCTACCAAGAGGGGGGTGAATTGGTATTTAAAATTTTTCCCTCTTTTGATAAGTTTAACCGAAATTAAATTTTAATGAATTTTTATAAAAAGTTTTTCAACCACAATTTTAAAATACTAAATTTAAATACGGAAAATAAAAAGCAATAAAATAAATGGACATACGATTTATAGTGGTTCGGTCTAAACCTGACCTACATCCACTCCCCAGAGGCACCCTCTGAGTATTGCACTAATACCAATAGTGTCTCTCCTTTTGCACACACAACAAGGCGGAGAAGCCTTTACAACCACTCTTTTCACTACTACGCGATGCGGTAGAGAACCGTCATCCTTTTACACTTTCCCTAGTGTTGGCAGAGAACCGTCGTCCTTTTACACTTTTCCTAGTGTTGGCAGAGAACCGTCATCTTTTTACACTCTCTTAGTGAGGACAGAGAACCCTTCATCCTTTCATACTCTCCTAGTGTGGGCAGAGAACCATTCGTCCTTTCACACTCTCGTAGTGTGGGTAGAGAATCCTTCGTCTTTTCACACTCTCCTAGTGTGGGCAGAGAACCCTTCGTCTTTTCACACTCTCCTAGTGTGGGCAGAGAACCCTTCATCTTTTCACACTCTCCTAGTGTGGGCAGAGAATCTGATCTCCTTGACAAATCTTCTCACAAGAAATCAAGAAGGAAGAAAGAAAAGAGTGAAGTAATCCCAAATCACTAGTAGAGATTATTACCTTTGAACACCAAGTGAAGCCCTCACGCTCCAGTGGTATGAATCCTCCTTTGAATGCTCTCTCACACTCTCTCCTTGACTTTTCTTTCAATAGGCACGAAGATTAAATGACAAAAAGATTGTGTGGCAGTATAATTTGAAGTATATATACAAAAGACAAAAAAAACTGCCCAAAAACTACAAATTTTTAATTATGTACGCAGTGGATCGTCCCGTACGATCGTGGATCGTCCTGGATGATTTAACTTAAAGTGTCGAAAATGATCCTAATGTATATTGGTACAAACTATGTTCGTACACGCTCATCGTCTCATACGAACTATGTTCGTACAGTACAAAACTATTATTACATAAGTCGGTTCCTATAATTCTACAGGACGTAACCAACTGACGTAAGTCGGTTCAGTTCGTCCTGGACGAACAGATTTCATCCTGGGATGATTTTATACAGAGCATTTTGTCCAGGGACAAAAATTAATTTCGTCCTGTATGATTGCATACAGAGAGTTTCGTCCAGGGACGAAAATTAAATTCGTCCTGTACGATCTCATACAGAGAGTTTCGTCCCGGTACGAACCTTATTTTTCATCTGGACGAACAGTACAAGTAAGAATCCCGAGAAGTTCATCCCGGGATGAATATTAAATTCGTCCTGGATGATTAGGACTTAGAAAATTTTCTCCTCGCATGTTCAATCCATTGCTCTTCTGAGGGGTTAATTGACATGATCGTCCCGGATGAACCAGGTTCATCCCGTACGATCAGTTCATAAAAATTGTCCCCTAAGAGTGTGTGTTGTGATTTTTCACTCAATTACAATCACTTCCTTTCATTTTAAAACTTATGATTTACAAATGAATAGTTTGAAGTCTTCATCGCTTGGAGTTGAATTTCCTGAAATGTTAGTACACACTAGAGCAAAAATAAAACTTCCAACAAGTGTTAGGAGATATATAAAAACAATAATATTTGAAATCATCAAAATAATACAAGTTGCAAGAATGTAAAACATGCAAATAGCAACTCTCTCTACACTTAGGACACAACCCTCCATCCCGGAGTAGTCAATCCTAAAACATCATCTTTTGAGTATTTATTAGGTATTCTAATGTTGGTTAATTAGTTTTTGTTAATCAATTTGAGGTTTCTTGTAATTTTAAGTGAATTATTAGATTTTGGAAACTTTATAATTATTTAAGTATGTTAATTAAGGTGTTAAAGGTTGGCTTTTAAAATCAAGGTTGGTCTTGGGGTTATGAAATTTTTATAGTTGAATGGCTTTGAGTTTGATTAAATAGGATTTTTCTAGAATTAATGAATATTTTTCAAATTTTGGAAATTTTGGGATTTTCTAAAATTTCATAATTAAGAGAATTTTTTATTTTGATCCAAATCAGCCCTAAAACTCTTGAGACCACCCCGAGAAGTCAGAAATGCCCTAAGGGGATATTCCCAAGTATTAAATGACATTTTAGAATTTTAAATATTTTTAATTATTTATTTTAATTCATTGTCAATTTTCCTTAAAAAATAAATTAAAGTTAAATAAGGAGTGGTTTGATAGGGTTGTATTTTTTAGAGGTTAATGTTCAATCATGATTAATTAGTGGTATTAAAAAGATTTTTAGGATTTAAAATGTATTATTACTGGAATAATTAGGGTTCTAGGCCAAATCTAAGAAGATATTTTACGGTTCTTAGTTGACAAACTAAATGGGAACCAAATCCAATGAATTTCGAGCCATGAGGTCACCTGATCTCAAGGTTCAAACCATCTGAATTTGGGCCTAAGTAAAGCTCTCTAATGTGACTAACCAAGCGACATAAGGTAATCTCTAGGTCACCTTAGAATATTCCTAAGTGACTACTCTAGGCTTGAATAGGGTGTAATTAATGGCTCTAAACTCCTTAGACTAAGCACAATTAGGACACCAAATCTCAAACCCTTAAGTCTTTTGGATAGATCCTAGAATCAATTTGAAATCAAAGGTGAAACCATAATCTTTGATTTTATATTGACTAAATTATGCCCTTAAACATGTCAAACAGTGGTGAAGAAATTTGGACATGTCAAAGACATGCCCGAATTTATCCTCCAAAAAACCCATGATCAAAATCTCACGGTATAGAAAGTCCCAACAAATAGGTTTTTCTATCAAGAAGCTTTAGGGAGAGATAGAGAGAAGTTCTCCTTTAGACATAGGGATTGGAGGACAGCTGGAGGTACGACTTCGAGTGAAGGATGGAAATCTTTCACTAGAGATTGCTTAAACAACTGGTTTCAGAAGGCTTAGAAGTTAGGGATTGAGAGAGGAATAATTAGGAGCTTTGGGGGTTTTTTTTTTAAAGGTTGGGATTGAATAATGAAGTCTGGTTGGAAGTGCCTTATTCAAACATTAGCTATGATCCTGGATAATTAAGATCAATCAGGGCATCCATTAGATGACCTCTAGGTGGAAGGGCATATTGTCCCAGAGCCTCAAGAGCTCAAGCCCAAAGAAGTTAGGATCTTGTATCCATTACGTAGAGCTGGAGGATGGGGGTACCATCAAGGCTAAATTTTTATTTGTTCTAGTTGTCGTCAGCCAAGAACTTGGTCAAGCTAAGGTTGAGAATTTGTTGGGGGTCCGATGAGCTCACTTTAAGCTCAATTGGGTAAGGGAAATCCGAATTCACCTAGGTGGCTTGGGTTAACCAAAACTTGTATAGTTTGGTCAACTTGAGGTCAACCTGGATCAAGCCAGGGGGGGATTGAGGTGGATGGAGCATTGGGTCAAGGGTCACCCAATGCAAGTGGTAATTGGATCCAATTGGGTCTGAGGTGAGAAGTGGCTCAGGTCAAAGTGGTTTTGACCACTTTAGGATAGCCTAGAGGTTGATCCAAGTCAACCCAAGGAGTTGAGTTTGATTGGGTTTGAACTGGGTTTTAATTGGGACCTATATGATCTGGAAGTACAGATCTTCCAACCATTAGGTCAGTAGAAGGAAACCCAAGTGGGACTTACTGACCTCATATAGAAATAATGTCAACAACCTCCTCAACCTAAAAATAAAGGGGAAGATGAGGATCATGAAAAAGTGTCCATGTGATATCAAGGAGATGACAATGCTTATGTTCAGCGAGACCATTTTATTTAGCGGTGTAGGGGCAGCTAATTTGGGAAAAGATGTTGTGATTTAAGAGATACATTTTGAAGTTTTTGCTTGTGAATTTTCCTCCACCATCAAAGCAAAAGGTTTATAAGATTGTATTGAATTTATTTTTGATTAGATTACATAACTGTTGAATTTTTTTTAATGTCAATTGCTTTGAGTTCATGAGACAAAGCCAATAAAATTTTTTGAAATCATCAATAAATATACATGATATTTGTAACCATTAAAAGAGGGCATAGGAGTGGAACCACAGATGTTCAAATGAACAAGGTGAAAAGTTTAGTAGATAAGGAGATACTTGTATAAAAGGGTAGTTTATGACTTTTAGATTCACAAAATGCAAATGTTGGAGGATAAAGAATTATATAATGTTGGTATATTCTTAGCTAAGGTAATAAGAAGGTGGTGATGAGGATGATCGAGGCATTCTTTCCATACCAAAGTGGAGGTGACATGGGCTTGAAGGGTGGTAGAAGGAGAGATGGAGGATATGCAAACTAGCTTCCATTCACAATCAAGACGGAGTCGATGTAGTGGTAGGTGGAAGACTACCAACTCTGTTGGGGGGCGTAACATGTTGTAGACTGAGGAAAGCTCATGAACTCCAGTAAGATGGAGTGTATTGGAGGTTGCAATGATGGCAATAGTTGAGCGCTAGGTGATCGATTTTGCCATAGATTTGACAAGTATGGCAATTAAGAGTTTGATGGTGTTAAATGAGGCTGGCGGTTGGCTCAAAAGGGTGGGCATGTGTTGACCTCATTTTTGTATGAGGTCACTGAGACCCTTCCAGAATCCAGATCCGATCCTAGACCCTAGGATCCACTCTAGACTTTAGGATCCTTCCTAGAGCCAGACCTTAGGATCCTTCTAGATCCAAGACCGTAGTGCCTACTCTAGAGCTTAAGTTTTTTTTCATATCCAAATCCTAGAACTCCTCTAGATCCTAGGATCAATCCAGACTTCAAATCAATCCCACCGTCCCTTTAGGCTCCACACTCGTGAATAGGCAAGAGACACGATTCCCATTGATTCCAAGCTATCTTGCATTCCAGAGCTCCCCCAGAGCTTTGATGATTTTGTTTTTTATTCCATTGAGCTCGAAATTGATTTTCCTATCGAGCCTCGGCGTTTAGAAGCTACCGGCGGTAAGATTCCAGCCAAATCGAGACCAAAGGACCGTTCCAGGCCTGTAGCTCAAGATCCAGACCTTCTCAGCCTTTGGAGTCTTCTGGAGAAATGATCTAGGACAAATAACAAGTTCAACAAGCCCTCAATCATAAAAAACCATCCATTAAATCGGGGTAAATCCTAAACCCTAGTTTGTTTTCTAGCTTTTTAATTAACTCACTAAGAATTGCATCAAAGGCTAAGAAAACTATCCCCCATTATTTCTTAGATCCTAATGTGGCTCTGTTTAAATTTTTAAAACATTTTTCTGAGTTTTTTTTTATGAGAACGAAACAAAAATAGGACTAGGGCTCACGGTTCTGGCTGGAGGAAGAAGATGAGCCCGCGACCGTTGGATCTGATCTATCGGGATCTACCGCCGTGATTAAACCCAATCTAAACTCATTTTAACTGTGGCTTAGCCAGATCCTCGGCGGGTTAAATCCTAGCCATTGATCCAAACCGCGGAGATCAGATCCACCGTCCGATCATTCTGGATCGAGTTTGATACCACGGCTTGGATCTCAGCCGTCCAATCTCCTGTGCGATGGATCGAACGGCTCGAAGCCCTGCCGCGCTGGTTAAGTGGCGGGTCCCGCTTGACCGCCGCCGTCCGCGTGGACGTCCCTGCATGCGCCGTGTGTCCCAGTCGCTGCCGCCGCTTGACCAAGCACTCAAAATATTTAAAATAAATCCAAAAAAATACTAGAACTTCAAAAATTCACCTGAATTTCAATTCTCATCCATTTTTGGAGTTCTTGGTCTTGTTTTGTTTGTATTTTTAATTAACATATTTTAAAAATAAATAAAAATTATTTTGATTCATATTTTATTAGTTATTTGAATAATACAGAAAATTGGATTTTATTTTTAAATAAAAATATACAAGTTATCTTAGGCTGAAATTTGGCAGAGACATAATAGGGCCTAAGGTTGATCTTTTGTAATTTTCTTAAGGTCATTTGATGCAATTTCATTCAATTTATGGATTTACAAAATCTAGTTCAAATCTTGATCTAGATCTTTGGAAATTCATGAATAATCCAAATTAAATCCAATCATGGCATGTTAGAGTTCTATGGGATCAGTGTAAAGTTTTCCTTTCACTGAAAAATAGGTTTAGATTTTGATCATGTATGGTTTAGTTAAAATCCATCTTCAATATCATGCTTAACCTAGTTTAATTAACCATTAAATTGTACATGATCATCATATTAAATTAGATTGACTCTTGATTTAGGGATATTGATATACATATGCATAGATATATATCCCAAGATCATTTCATTCTAATTTGATGTATCTATTTCTCTATGGTAAATTGTTTAAGTTTATAGGTCATTAAATGATCTATAAATATAATAATTCACTATAATCCTTCCATAGAACATTAGGAGCACTTTTGTTGTTCATTGTTTGTGCTGATGTGATTGTAAACTAGTGTCCAAGGGTTAGAAGAACATTGATTGCTATCCTATAACCTAGTGACACTAAGGACAACAATTAAGGACCCAGTCTTAGTCAACTTAGATCAATCTAGGAAGAATTACATACATCCTTTTTTGGGATAAAACCAAACATATAAAACTAGTGTCATGTACCCAATGATTAAACTCACTTTGATTTGACATTAATTGATCTCAACATAACTAGTAGATTTAGGTGTTTTTCTCTTTAAAAGTTTTAATGTTCAATAAATTATAATAAATCAAATAAAATTCTTTGAAAGTCTAAATCAATCTTAATCAACCTTAATCGACTCTTACCAATTATAAAACAAAGTTACAATCATTCTAAATTAAAACTCAAGGCCTTTAATTAAACAATTTCAAAAATTCATTAAATACCCAAAACTTCAATAATTCATAACTAATTCAAATAAAATCCAAATTGATTAAACACACTTGCATTCAACTCATAATAATGTCTAATATTTGTTAAAAATGTTAAAGATCCAGAAAATCTTTAATTTCAAAAAGTCAACAAACTGGTCAACTCTAAGTCAAAATTAGACCAAAACTTCAAACCTTCGTAATAAAATGTAGAAAAATCCGACTTCAGCGTACTTACCTCCTAATTGACCGTATTGAGGTCTAGTATTTTAATAAAATAAAAACTTTCTAGAATTTGAGCTTAATGTAAAAGTCAACTTTTCAACCCTTTAATTAAATGATTAGAATAATCCAAAAATTCATAAAACTCAAAATCACTTTACAACTACAAAAATCTTTAATTAACCTTAAAATCAGTAATCAACCAACTTAAATTAAATTTTATTAACACTTAAACCTTAATCAAATCTAATTCACTTAATTATATCGGGTACCACTAGGTAACCCAGGCCTATGAGGCTATTTACTTAGCCCCAAGAAAGGTGAAATAAACTTCACGGCCTCGGTGTGAAACAAAGGTGGTTTCCAACAAATAATTAATAATTAATTTTAAAAGATTCAAAATATTAATATTTAAACTCTAATTAAATTTCTCTTAAGCCTTTTAACCAACGAGAACCTTAAACAACTTTAACAAATGATCCTATTTAGGACATATCAGAACCACACGACCTACCTCACACACTGTAGATGGTTTGCTAGGATAAAAAACTCTAGTTTTAGGCTAGGACAGTGTTTACTTTTCCGTTGTGTGCCGGGTTTTCGAGTTTTCACTGCATGCTGTTTGCTAGTGTAGAATTGTTGTGTCTGCTTACTTATTTCCTGCACTCTTTGATTGGTTGTGCGTTAGGCTTACCCCTAGGTTAGGGACGAATTATACTTGTGCAATCTTATGCAGGTGGCCATGCTCATATAAGGAGCTGAAATTAAAGGGGGCAATTAATGAAAATATATACATACTCTTTACACAGGTACCTACCGCGCTTAAGACCCCCTTTAAATAATAAGTGCATGGCCAAGTGTGGCTAAAAGAAATGCATTTTAATTTCATATTACAACTGCTTGGGATTGAACATATATAACTGTTGATTATTAGGATAACCTTGCAGGATCGAGTCTAGATTTTTCTATTTAAATTTATGTAAATTTGATTAAACAAGGTTGTAATTCTTTGAGATGACTTGAGGTTTGGATGCTTAACCCTAAATTTGAATTCCAAAGAGGTGAAGACATCCCTAAAGGGGAGAGTCTTCTTCCATTTGGAAGTCAAATTAGGATACCTTTTTAAATATCCCAAGAGGAAAGATAACACCCCGTTCAAGGGGGAGTTTCTTTCCATTTGGATATCCGAAACCGACGAATCAAGATGTTCGTGAGAAGATGAAGGATTGGACAATGAGAAGAATCCCAAATCTCAAAGTCATTTGATTTAGAATCAGAAATCCGGGTTGTAGTCAGTGGTGCTCGGTCACTTTAATTTTCTGTAAATTCTGTGATGTAATAATAAAGGCACTTGCCTATGGACATTCAATTTGATATATTTAATTTGATTGATTTATTTAATTGACTACGCATTAGAACTCCTGCTTTTCTAGTCTTTTTATTTGCATGCCGTATTTGATTTGACCTGGAATTCGAATTTAGGCTCTTAGGGGTCTGTCAAAAATTCTTCTACTTTAATTAAATAAAATTTTTAAGATAAGATAGAAACTCCAAACGGTCCTAAGAAGTAAGCTCGGACTCGTCGAGGGTTTTTCATGCATTCATATTGTACTTTCTCAACCTTGTTAGGCATCTCCCGCCTGCGGGTTCTGGCAGACCACCTGGCCTATGAGGGTGCCGATCTGTCAAGGGGATGTTATGCAATCTCTAGGGAAAAACCTATTTTCTAAGCCAAAATTTTTAAACTACTACATATCAATTTTGCATTCAATCGAGTCGATTAGCATGCATCGCATTAGTAACAAATTTAAACGAGTCTAATATTTAATTGCATTTATTTAGACATCAAACCCAACATAAGTCTAAGGGGCCAATTAAGACCTGCTTTAGATGTTGGTCCCGTTCTCAAATACCTTTATAAAATAACATCCTAACCACTCAACATTAAAAGACCGAACTCATAATATTTTAAAATCGTTTAGGTGATTTAGCTGGCTCCCCAATCCAGGCCGGGGTAAGACCAGATCTGCACTGCATTAGCTAGGTTCGGGGGCGCTTTTAAATGCCCAATTTAGCCTTAGGATCCGAGGCTGGCTTGGGCCATAAGACCTCAAATTTCGGGAATATAATCCCAAATTTCTAATAAAATGCTCAACTCTAATTAAAAATTCCTTTCATTCCTAAAACATAAAGCCCAACACTTAGATTAAGTTGGGGCACTTTCTGGATGGTTCCGGAATCTCAAAGTGTCCCCTACCTCTCTTCCTTTGAATCTATTAATAACTGCTCAATCTAAATCCATTCCCTTTTGATTTTCCGATAATTCTATTCATGCTTTGATATCACTCATAGAAAATTTAACAAAATTTCATTCTTATTCTAATCGAGAGTTTTCGTAGGGGACTTTGTCTCCCTACGATGTAATTAACTACGAGGGCTTGCGCTCGTAGGAGGTTTGGAACCCCACGCACCTGATTTTAAAAATTGATTTTTCAAAACTCAATTGGATTTCTTTGGGAAAACTTAAAATACTAGTGATCATTGTTATCATATTCAAAGAATTATTATCGAATAGTATTTTCTCCCTTTGGGGAGATACACTTTTCTTTGATAAGGCTTTGGATGTGAAATCAATGATCGCACTTCTTGAATATTGTGGCTGGATATTCAGTAGAATCTCATTTTGACCCTCCGGGGCCATATGAAGTTCTCTTTAGCATCCGGTCACGATATTCAAGATGAATTTCATAATTCTAAATCTGAACGCCGTTATGAAATTTTATTTTCACTTTTCGAGGTGATATATTTTTTCTAACGAGAAAATTCGATTTTAGAATTCAATTTTAAGTTCCAAAGAAAACTAATATTTTTTAAATATATTTTTAAAATTCCACCAACAAAAAATGGCACGCCCGGTGGGACAAATCTCTCTCTCCATCTTTAATAAGAATGAAATTTTGTTTCATCGGTAGTCTTAACTACCTTTCTTCCGTTGGTCCCTCAATCCATTTCCTTCTTGGGTGAGTGTGGCCAACATCTAAAATAACTTAAAACATCAAAAGAGAGGTTCTACCTCCCAAAAATTTGTTGCTTGTTAATTTAATCGTTCCGATTTTGACCTTCTGCCCTAGGATTTCCTATGAGGCGACAGCGTCAAATCGGACCTCCAAATGTTCGTTTTGAAAAAAAATGTTTTAATAATGCCACTTTCAAAATATCTCTTTTGAAATTGAAAAGAAAAGACTTTTGATTATTAAGAAGATTTGAGATACACTAGTCTTAACCTCTTTACCATTTTGACTTTCAAGAATAAAGAGGTTAGACCGTTGACTTTACTTGGGATTTTCTTACAGTTCCATAAGCCTTCGGGCAAGAGGAAACTCTGTCCGTTGTGTTTTGGATCTTATAAGAAGAATCCATCTCAAATCATTCAAACTTCAAATTCTTTTCAAAACAAAAATCCAAAAAATCTTTTTATTCCAAAACCTCATATGCTACCTCATATGATCACTTTATGGGCTAACATATGTTGATCTCTTCTAAAAAATATTTTTTTTTTCTTTTGGCATGTACTTAGTCTCTTTATCTCCCTAACATGTGTTGAAGGTTCCTACCATTCGATATGTGTTGGGAGGTTGGGATTATCCTACAAGCTTTAAGTTTTAAAATGATGAACACTTCTTCTTCAAGAAATCTAATGTCAAACCATTCTTTAATTTTCAGAAAATATCCAATGGCTGGCAAGTTGATCTTTACCTTTGACCGGGAACTCTCTTCGACTGTGAATGACCAAGGGAGAACTGTTGTTTTTGGATTGGGCTTTGATACTCTTGAGTTTTACATGGATGGACAAGAGGTAGTCAAGTTGGATGCCACCAAGAATCCCACCCCTGAGCTTGAGTTGATTGTGGGAGCTACTTCTGTTGCACCTGTTGAGATTGAGACACCAAAGTTGCCCGAGTCAGTTGTTGAGGTCCCTACTGAGGTCAAATCTATTTTTGAAGAAGGGTCTTGTTCTGGGCTTACCTTTTCAACTAAGAATCAGAAGAAGAACTACTTAAGGAGACTTAGAGAGAAGATCTCTAAGGCTAAGAGAGTTGTACCCTTTAAGACCTAAGCTCAAGTAGAACCTGAGGCTGATGAGGAGCTACCTATTCCTGCATCCTCTCCCCTTCTGAAAGGGAGTCGCTTTTTCCCCTTAGCTTCTGCTCAAGGGGAGGAGAGGATATCTAGGATAGCCCGTTCCCCACCATGCCCAGTCGACTACTCGACTAAGAAGACTTCAAAAGAGAAATATTTACAGAAGACTAGAGCACTAAGGAATATAATTCATACATGTGCTGCACAATCTGGACAAACCAATGAGCAGTACTTGAGCCAGCTGAAGGGAGTGATCTCCCATCGCTTCCAGAAGGAAGTGTTAAAAGAAGAGGCATCTGAGGCTAAGAACCTAACTCCACAACATGTTAGGAGAAAAAGGAAATATGTTAGGCAGTCTGCCACTTCTGTGCTAGTTGATGGATATCACTGGGCGCCACGCCCTCCTTCTTCCAAGATGGAGGGTATTGTGTTGACTGGGTCCGAGAGAAGCCTCCATCCTCATGGAAGACCCCCGGTACCCCCTCCCAAAGCTGTAAGGTTGGCCTCAGTGATTGTTAACCCCAAGGGGAATGAGGCGTTAAAACATCTGGACGTTAAAGGGAAAAGACCCAAATCTCCTGAAAAGAAATATGTGCCAAAGAGGACTAAGTTGGAGAGTCTTCCACCACCTCCTAGAACTTCTAAGTTCATTTTGCAGCTCCAACGAGTTCCAACCAACCCCACTCCGGTTTCAGTTGACTTGATGGATGTCCAGACTAGTACTCCAGTTGTTACAGTTGACAGTTTTCCCACAGCCAGTTTAGTTCAAGATTCAATAACTACCACCCCTGTTGCCCCAGTTGATGATCCCCAAGGTCCGAGTGTCATTCCTAGGCTCCTTAGCCACGTGTCTGAGGACCTTACCTTGCCAGATATAGGAGCTATCACTTTACAAGCTCCTGCTTCTCCCCCCGAGGTATATGTCCCTCTCCCCGTAGAGGATGCCACTCTTCTGACTACCAGTTCTGGGATAGTCGAAGAGGAGAGAATTGACCAGGATCTAGAAATGGAAGGTGAACCGGATACAAAGTCTGAACCAGATCCTAATCCAAAACTTACAAAAATCATTGCCCGCCTGGATTTTGAAGAATTATTCGATATGGCTGAGTACAAAGGATACTTACCCCTCGATCCTAAGGCGATTGGGGATAGACCGGTTGAGGAGGTAGTTCAAGAAATAAGAAATATTTTGTTGAATAAAGAGGGAATGGCCTCTTTTCACCCTGAGCTGGATGATCTCCTTGGAGATGAAGATGATTATGTTGGTAGCATTCATATGGTTGAGACTAGGGGATCTAATAAAGGAACTGAGCCCAGCAAACGTTGATTTGTTAAAGATGATGATTCACATGCTGCCGAGTCAGATTCAGATGAGTCTTTAAAGGCCAGAGATGAAGAGCACATAAAAAACTTGGAGACTTAGCTTGCAAGCATGATGTCACAAGTTAGGGAGATGCAAGAAAAGTTGGATAAGTCACAGCAAGAGTCCCTTAAAATCCAGCAGTCAGCTCGAGAACTCACGGAAAAGGCCAAAAAGGCAGAATTTAGTTCCAAACCTCTCGAGTCACCGCCTGTGACCCTTCCTTGTCCAGTAGAAGCACCTCCAGTTTACCCCACGGTTTCCACCGCTCTTCCGATTCTGCCTCAGAAGGATATTAAGCAATTAATTGAGGACCAGGTAAGGGAGGCCTTAGCCCTTTCGCAAGGAACCGTGTCTGTTCCAAAGGGTAGACCTTACCCCGAAGAATATGACTTAGTTCCTTACCCAAAGGGCTTTGTGCCACCAACTTTTAAAATCTTCACTGGAATTGAAAACCCGAGACAGCATCTGGCCCACTTCCGAGCAAGCTGTTGCAATGCAGGGGGGTCAGATGCTCTACTATTTCGCCAATTTATGAGTAGTCTATCCGGCATTGCTTTTAAATGGTACGCCGATCTGCCCAATGGTTTAGTTAAAACTTTTAGCGATCTAGAAAATCTTTTTCTTAAAATATTTTCTGGAGCGCAACAACGAACTACTGTGGGCGATCTTGTTGTTGAGAAACAAAAGCCGGGAGAGTCTCTGGTTGAGTACATCTTGAGGTGGCGAAACCTCTCGATGAAGTGTGAACCCCAGTTGCAAGAGCAACATGCGGTGGAGATCCTTCTTAAGAATATCCATGGCCCTGTTGCTTTCCTCCTGAAGGGTTTCACCATTAAAACTTTTGAAAAATTACTTAATAAAGCTAGCAATCTGCAGGAAGAGGCTCATAAGATGCCATTCCTATGAGAGCAGTCTGAAGACAAAAAAGGTCCTAGATTGGTTAAGACTTTTGAGAAGAAGGCAGTAGTGTCGGCAGTTGACAAGGGAAAAAGGCCAATGACTAGTCAGCCCATTATTCCTCCATCACCACCGCCACAGCCAGATCAGAAGCAGCCCTTTCAGATAGTTCCTCAACATACTAGAGATCCTAACTTCATCCCTTTTAGAGAGAGACTGGCAAAGCCTTATCCATTTAAAAGGGAGTCAATTAAGAAGATCTTTAAGATCTTGTTAAAGAAATCTGATTTTTAGTTGCCAGAGGCTAGGAGACCCGAGGATGAGGCTAAGAAAGACAATCCTAAGTATTTTCCATACCATCGGATGCTTAGTCACCCACTTGAGGACTGTGTTGTGTTCAAAGATTGGCTTGAGAGGAACTACACCCAAGGTAACATCATAATTCCTAAGGAATACTTGGTCGATCCAGATTAAGCTTCCATTAAGACCATTTCAGGTAATTCTCTTAACCTTCCTTGTTTTGTTGAAGATAGTTGGGACATCGCTTTGTCCCGGGCACTTAAAAAGTCGATTAACGAGTCTTTTTGTCTTTCTCAACAGCTGACTACGATAGCCTAGGCCCCGGCGTGGAAGGTTGACCTGGATGCTTCGTAGAAGGATGTTAAGCCACTTCCCTCTCCAGTAGTCGTAGGAACTACTGAGAAAAATATAAAAGAAAAGAAATTTGATTTTGTAGAGAGGAAGTGTGTGGATGAGAGATGTATTAAAATGGAGGATGGTGGTGTTAAAACCCTTTCCCCTCTTTTGTTATCTGACTTTTACTTTGCCCCATCCAAGGCGAAGGGTCAAAAGATGAATAAAAAACATCCTTCTACTTCTGTCTTCATGATTGACCATGATTCTCAAATGCAAATTGATGACTCTCCTATTTTAAATCAAACTCCTAAAGAAATAAATCTTGATGTTAATCAAACCGACCTTCCCGAGTCGACTACTCAAGAAGATGTTGAATGTTAAGCCTTATCAGAAAGTGATTTCCCCCAATTTGATTTTCAGGGAAGTCCTATCGAGATAGAGTTTTCAGATTCTGACTCTCTTTCGTGAAACGATGATCCAATGCCTACAGTGAGTGTAGACACCGCTCTAGTTTACCTGCCTGAGGATATCGAGCAGGTGCAACTCCATGGCGGTAAAGTCTTACCTCCTAGGTTACCCCCTCAGGACAAAGGCAAGTAATCCCCGTTCGAAGATTTAAATCCAGATTCTCCACAGCAACCAGAATTTCCTTTAATTCCTCCGGGTTTCGAGTATGTCGTTCCTAAGGTTGATTATAATGTTCTAGCCCACCTTAGGAAGTTGCCAGCGAAATTAAGTATTTATGACGCCCTCCTTCTCTCCAAAGAAATGAGGGAGTCTTTAATTAAAGCACTTCTCTACCTTAGATTTGTTTAACACAGTTGGCTACAACTTGAAAAAGTGAGGCTCTCTACTTCAAAGAGGTTCCCGGGGTTACCTTTTCAGACGAAGATTTACTTTTGGGAACTGCCGACCATAACCGCCCCCTCTACATTACCGTAGATGTGGGAAATTTCAAGTTATCAAGAGTCCTTGTTGATCCAGGTGCATCGGTCAACGTAATGAACATAAAGACTCTTGCTTATCTCAGAGTTGATACTAGCAAGATTTCAACCGACAGGTTGGTGCTTCGTGGGTTCAACGAGAAGGGCGAGAGGGCTTTAGGTTCAATCACTTTACTCCTAGAAATAGGAGGGTTAAAAACTGAAGCTAAATTCCACATAATTGATTCGACTACGTCCTTTAACACACTTTTAGGTAGACCTTGGATTCACGAATATAGAATGGTTCCATCTACCCTGCACCAATGCGTTAAGTATCAACGAGACGGCATTGAACATGTGATTAAGGGTGACCTACAACCATTTTCAATTCAAGAAATTGGTATCTACAAAGATGCTGCGTATTTCATACCAAAAGGGTCCTCATCCCGTTCTAAATTGGAGATCAAAATTGAGGAGAAAATGGTTGGACAAAAATTCAACCAAAAGAAAGAAAAAGACAAAAATATCGATCAAGAAATGACTCAATCGAGTAGTGAAGATGACTCCGATATCATTGTCCTTAGGCCTCCAAGCACATTACCTCAAAGAGGTGGGAGGATGGCTTTAAGGGCACGAGGTCGAGGCCGTGCTTCATTAGATAGGAGAGCAGCACCTGTGTATATTGATTTGGAATCAGACTCTGATGATGAATTAGAAAATCAGGGTGCTGCCCTCTCTCTCGATTACCAAAACATAAATACTCCTCCAAAATTTGATCTCACCTTAGACAAGGACAGTGACCCTGAGGCAGATATCTCAAAAGTTAAAAGTGATGAGCCTGAATTAACAATGTACGAAAAGCTCAGTAGAAGGAGGCCCTTTCTCTGACCCCACTGTCGGCAGGCAGGATTGTAGGGTTAGAAGTCAAAGTGGCCCCCAACTTGGATGGTGAAGTTAAGAAAGTCCAGAAATTCTTCCCTGGCTCCTCCTCCGTAAAGGACGAAGGTGATGTAACCCTTGAGGAGGCAGATTTCAATGAATTAATGGAATTACCTTTTGGCTACTTCCCTGTTTGTGTAAAAAATACTTTTTCTAAGGGTTCTATACCATACCGATGGACTAAGGGTCAAGCCAGATACCATGAAAATATTTGGTGAACAAAGATAAATAAAAATCCAACAAGTGGTATTGGCTTTGGAACCGTTAGTTCATTTGATGATGATGAGTATTGCCTAATGATAACTTACCATCTCGATTCTCCAAATGTCCCTACGGATCCCTCCTGTCCTCTAGATGGGCTCTGTTTGGAGACTTTAGACGATCCCGATGATCTTCAGGTTCGGGATGCACCCCCTGAATTTGAAAAGGAAATTAAATCTACAGTCGATGAGTTGAGAGAAATTAAACTGAGAAACGATGATGACCCCCGCCCGATTTTTATAAGTACTTTGTTGAGCAAGGGTGAAACCCAAGACTTAATTCAGTTGTTGTCCGAGTTCATGGATTGCTTTGCCTGGACATACGACGAAATGCCAGGTTTGCCTGCTGAGGTAGCAGTCCACAAACTTGGAGTTCGGCATGATGCCATTCCTATTAAGCAAGCTCCTCGACGCATGCGCTTAGAAATCGAGCAACAAGTCATTTCTGAGGTTAAGAAATTGGCAGAAGCCGGATTCATTCGAGAGGAACAATATCCCTCTTGGGTGGCCAGCGTCGTGCCAGTTCGAAAGAAAAATGGTCAAATTCGGATCTGTGTCGACTATAGGGATCTGAATAAGGCATGTCCTAAAGATGAGTTCCCTCTACCAATACCAGAACTCATGGTGGACATTGCCTCCTCACATGCCATTTTCTCATTTATGGATGGCTCATCAGGTTATAACCAAATCAAGATGGCCCCAGAAGATGAGAGAAATACGGCGTTCAGAACCCCTATTGGAATCTTTTGCTACAAGGTGATGCCATTTGGATTAAAAAATACCGGAGCAACCTACCAACGGGCCATGACCCATATCTTTGACGACTTAATTCACAATCAAGTTGAGTGCTATATTGATGATTTAGTTGTCAAGAGCAAGGTCAAAGAGGCTCACCTTTATGACTTAAGAGTTGTTTTTGAGCGGTTGTGCCGTTACGATTTGAAAATGAACCCCTTGAAGTGCACCTTCGGCGTCGCCTCAGGAAAATTCTTAGGATTCGTAGTAAGGCACTGCGGAATCGAGATTGATCCTGCTAAAATTGAAGCCATCCTAGATATGCCATCTCCTAAGAGCCTTACCCAGTTAAGGTCTCTACAAGGTAGAGGCGTATATAAGAAGGTTTATTTCTAATCTTTCCGGGAGATGTCAACCCTTTTCTGTCCTTGCGAAGAAAGATGCTAAGTTCGTATGGGACGAGAAGTGTCAAAATGCTTTCGATGATATTAAGCAGTACCTTTCCAACCCGCCAGTTTTGGCAGCCCCAATTCCGGGAAAGCCGTTAATTCTCTACACCGCAGCCTTAGATGAGTCTTTAGGTACCCTGTTGGCTCAAGTCAACGACGAAGGGAAAGAGAATGCTCTCTATTACCTCAGTCGGAGACTTCTTCCTACTGAAATTCGATACCTGTCAATTGAGAAGCATTATCTTGCTTTGGTTTTTGCAGCTCAGAAACTGAGGCATTATATGCTCTCCCACTCAATTAGTTTGATTTCAAGAGTTAATCCTTTGCAATATCTTATGACCCGGCCTACGTTGTCAGGACGTTTAGCTCGTTGGTCTATGATATTACTGCAATTTGAGATTACTTTCACTCCTCTTCGTGCTGTGAAAGGACAGGCTATCGCCGATTTCCTGGCAGCACACCCGCTGCCGGCAGATTCTCCTCTGAACGATGACCTACCCGACGAACAAGTCATGAGTTTGAGGGAATCTGATGAGGCCGTCTGGGAATTGTATTTTGATGGAGCAGCATCCTCTCGTAGGAATGCAACCCAACAATCTGTAATTCCCGGAAAGGCTGGAGTCGGTTTATTTTTTATAACACCAGAAAAAGGAATGATGCACTTTTCCTACCATTTATCGGAGCCCTGCACAAATAACGAAGCTGAATACGAAGCTCTGATAACCGGTTTAGAACTTGCAATTCTAATGGAAATTAAAGAGATTAAGATCTTTGGAGATTCCCAGTTTGTGATTAACCAAGTGGCCGGAACTTATAAAGTCTTGAATCATAATCTCCTAAAATATCACCAGTACACACTTCACCTGTTGGAACAAATTCCCACCGCTACTTTCTATAGGGTTCCCCGTGGAAGCAATTCTGCAGCAGATGCCTTAGCAAAACTAGCGAAAGAATTTGCCTGTCCTGAGGAAGATTCCATCCCTATAGAGATTCAGGGTCGTAAAACCCTTTCTCTTATAGATTTGGAACACATTAGTAAAACTCCCCTTCAGATCCTTTCTGCCTCTTCGACGACCGACAAAGAAGGCGATTGGAGACGACCCTTAATCGACTACCTTAAGGAAGGGAAGCTTCCCCAGGATAAATCATTCTCCAACCAGATTAAGAAACGTGCCCTGTCATATGCACTAGTTAATAATTTGCTGTACCGTCGGTCCTTCGATCACATGTGGCTACGCTGTTTGGGTCAGCGAGAGGCCCTGAAGATTGTTAATGAAGTCCATTCAGGACTGTGCGGTGCACATCAATCGGGTCCAAAAATGAAATTGAGGATTAAAAGACTTGGATACTACTGGCCTACAATGATTGACGATTGCATGAATACTGCAAAGCACTGTCATCATTGTCAGGTCCATGGTGTGGTTTTACATCAGCCGCCTAATGTGTTACACCCTACGATAGCCTCGTGGCTTTTCGAGAGTTGGGGCACAGATATCATTGGGCCGATTGACCCTCTTTCCGCGAGGGGTCATCGTTTCATATTAGAGCGACTGATTACTTTTCAAAGTGGGCGGAAGCAATTCCCCTACGCAACGTAACATCACACCATGTATTAAAATTCTTTTGTGACCATATCGTATATCGATTCGGCGTGCCCCGTAGAATCATATCCGATAATGGGTCCGCATTCAAGTCTATAAAAATCAACAGTTTTGTAAGGCGCCATAATATTGATTGGAGATACTCGATGATCTATTACCCTCGGGCGAATGGATTGGCCGAGTCCTTCAACAAGACCTTGGTGCAAATTGTTAAAAAGACCCTTGATGATAACAAACGACAGTGGGATGAGCGGTTGGTGGAAGCTTTGTGGGCTTACCATACCACTTATAGAACCCCAACCCAATCCACCCCATTTGCACTAGTGTATGGATCTGAGGCCGTTTTACCCCTGGAAATACAAATCCCTTCGCTCAGGATTGTAGTTCAGAATCAAATCACAAATGAACAAAATGCAAAACTGCGGTTAGAAGAACTTGAAGAGCGACGTCTCCAAGCTCAACAAAGTTTAGAGTTATATAAGTCCTGTATGGTTCAAGCCCATGATAAACTAGTGCGACCTAGGACCTTCCAAGTGGGAGACTTGGTGTTGGTCCTTCGGAGGCCTATTTTAGCCCATCGAAAGTTGGGTGGCAAATTTGAACCTACGTGGGATGGACCCTTCGTTATAGAGACTGTCTACGAAGGAGGCTCGTATCAGTTAGTAGATTGTAAAGGAAACCACCCAATGTTATCTGTCAATGGGCATTTCCTTAAGAAATATTATGCTTGATGTAGCTCATTTTATCAATTAATAAAATTTCCCCTTCTCGATTTGCAACTTGATTCTTCTCTTTTTAAGGCTTTTTTTGTAACGCTCTTCGCCTTCTCCTTAGGGCCAAATCATTCCTCCTCTTATGATCACACCTGCTAGTGGTGGAGTACGCCCTCTGTGGCACCACCCTGGCATTTGACTTGGGGATTGTGGTGGAGTACGCCCTTCGTGGCACCATCCTGATTCACACTCGCTAGTGGTGGAGTACGCCCTTCGTGGTACCATCCTAGTTTGCCAGTTTCGATCCTCTGTGTGGAGCAAGTTTCCTCCCCACATGACCATTCGCTAGTGGTGGAGTACGCCCTTCGTGGCACCATCCTAGTTTGCCAGTTTTGGTCCTCTGTGTGGATCAAGTTTCCTCCCCACATGACCACTCGCTAGTGGTGGAGTACGCCCTTCGTGACACCATCCTAGTTTTGCCAGTTTCGGTCCTCTGTGTGGAGCAAGTTTCCTCCCCACATGACCATTCGCTAGTGGTGGAGTACGCCCTTTGTGGCACCATCCTAGTTTGCCAGTTTCGGTCCTCTGTGTGGAGCAAGTTTCCTCCCCACATGACCACTTGCTAGTGGTGGAGTACGCCCTTCGTGGCACCATCCTAGTTTGCCAGTTAATTTGCCTATTTGGAGTAAGTCTTCTATCAGCATCCTATAGGCCTAAGGTTGGGTGATGCCCTTCCTTAGACCCAAGGCTAGGTATTCCCTACCTTGGTTTCCCAATTTATCTGTCTAGTAGGAGTAAGTCTTCTATCAGCATCCTTGTAGACCTAAGTTTGGGTGATGCCCTTCCTTAGACCCAAAGTTAGGTATTCCCTACTTTGGTTTCCAATTAATTTGCCTATTTGGAGTAAGTCTTCTATCAGCATCCTATAGGCCTAAGGTTGGGTGATGCCCTTCCTTAGACCCAAGGCTAGGTATTCCCTATCTTGGTTTCCCAGTTGATCTGTCTACTAGGAGTAAGTCTTCTATCAGCATCCTGTAGACCTAAGGTTGGGTGATGCCCTTCCTTAGACCCAAAGTTAGGTATTCCCTACTTTGGTTTCCAGTTAATTTTCCTATTTGGAGTAAGTTTTCTATCAGCATCCTATAGGCCTAAGGTTGGGTGATGCCCTTCCTTAAACCCAAGGCTAGGTATTCCCTACCTCGGTTTCCCAGTTGATCTGTCTACTAGGAGTAAGTCTTCTATCAGCATCCTGTAGACCTAAGGTTGGGTGTGCCCTTCCTTAGACCCAAGGTTAGGTATTCCCTACTTTGGTTTCCAGTTTTCTTGCCTATTAGGTGTAAGCCTTCTGTCAGCATCCTATGGGCCTTAGGTTGGGTGATCCCCTCCCTTACACCCTTAAGATCCTACTTCTATTCGATTAACGCCAATGTGTGCAGCAGAAGTTCCTTCTACCACACACATTGGGGGTCCATTTGTTGACCTCATTTTTGTATGAGGTCACTGAGACCCTTCCAGAATCCAGATCTGATCCTAGACCCTAGGATCCACTCTAGACTTTAGGATCCTTCCTAGAGCCAGACCTTAGGATCCTTCTAGATCCAAGACCTTAGGGCCTACTCTAGAGCTTAAGTTTTTTTTCATATCCAAATCCTAGAACTCCTCTAGATCCTAGGATCAATCCAAACTTCAAATCAATCCCCACCGTCCCTTTAGGCTCCACACTCGTGAATAGGCAAGAGACACGATTCCCATTGATTCCAAGCTATCTTGCATTCCAGAGCTCCCCTAGAGCTTTGATGATTTCGTTTTTATTCCATTGAGCTCGAAATTGATTTTCCTATCGAGCCTCGGCATTTAGAAGCTGCCAGCAGCGAGATTCCAGCCAAACCGAGACCAAAAGACCGTCCCAGGCCTGTAGCTCGAGATCCAGACCTTCTCAGCCTTTGGAGTCTTCTGGAGAAATGATCTAGGACAAATAACAAGTTCAACAAGCCCTCAATCATAAAAAACCATCCATTAAATCGGGGTAAATCCTAAACCCTAGTTTGTTTCCTAGCTTTTCAATTAACTCACTAAGAATTGCATCAAAGGCTAAGAAAACTATCCCCCATTCTTTCTTAGATCCTAATGTGGCTCTGTTTAAATTTTTAAAACATTTTTCTGAGTTTTTTTTATGAGAACGAAACAAAAATAGGCCTAGGGCTCACGGTTCTGGCTGGAGGAAGAAGATGAGCCCGCGACCGTTGGATCTGATCTATCGGGATCTACGGCCGTGATTAAACCCAGTCTAAACTCATTTTAACCGCGGCTTAGCCAGATCCTCGGCGGGTTAAATCCTGGCCATTGATCCAAACCGCGGAGATCGGATCCACCAGCTGATCATTCTGGATCGAGTTTGATACCGCGGCTTGGATCTCAGCCGTCCAATCTCCTGTGCGATGGATCGAACGGCTCGAAGCCCTGTCGCGCTGGTTAAGTGGCGGGTCCCGCTTGACCACCGCCATCCTGCGTGGACGTCCCTGAGCGCGCCGTGTGTCCCGGTCGCCGCCGCCGCTTGACCAAGCACTCAAAATATTTAAAATAAATCCAGAAAAATACTAGAACTTCAAAAATTCACCTGAATTTCAATTCTCATCCATTTTTGGAGTTCTTGGGCTTGTTTTGTTCGT
Source organism: Dendrobium officinale (assembly GCA_019514585.1). Taxonomy (NCBI): domain Eukaryota; kingdom Viridiplantae; phylum Streptophyta; class Magnoliopsida; order Asparagales; family Orchidaceae; genus Dendrobium; species Dendrobium officinale. Next base: position 30,416,649 of record CM033692.1, read on the forward strand.
ATTTTTAATTAAAATATTTTAAAAATAAATAAAAATTATTTTGATTCATATTTTATTAGTTATTTGAATAATACAGAAAACTGGATTTTATTTTTAAATAAAAATATACAAATTATCTTAGGCTGAAATTTGGCAGAGACATAATAGGGTCTAAGGTTGATCTCTTGTAATTTTCTTAAGGTCATTTGATGCAATTTCATTCAGTTTATGGATTTACAAAATCTAGTTCAAATCTTGATCTAGATCTTTGGAAATTCATGAACAATCCAAATTAAATCCAATCATGGCAAGTTATAGTTCTATGGGATCAGTGTAAAGTTTTCCTTTCACTGAAAATAGGTTTAGATTTTGATCATGTATGGTTTAGTTAAAATCCATCTTCAATATCATGCTTAACCTAGTTTAATTAACCATTAAATTGTACATGATCATCATATTAAATTAGATTGACTCTTGATTTAGGGATATTGATATGCATATGCATAGATATATATCCCAAGATCATTTCATTCTAATTTGATGTATCTATTTCTCTATGGTAAATTGTTTAAGTTTATAGGTCATTAAATGATCTATAACTAAAATAATTCACTATAATCCTTCCATAGAACATTAGGAGCACTTTTGTTGTTCATTGTTTGTGCTGATGTGATTGTAAACTAGTGTCCAAGGGTTAGAAGAACATTGATTGCTATCCTATAACCTAGTGACACTAAGGACAACAATTAAGGACCCAGTCTTAGTCAACTTAGATCAATCTAGGAAGAATTACATACATCCTTTTTTGGGATAAAACCAAACATATAAAACTAGTGTCATGTACCCAATGATTAAACTCACTTTGATTTGACATTAATTGATCTCAAGATAACTAGTAGATTTAGGTGTTTTTCTCTTTAAAAGTTTTAATGTTCAATAAATTATAATAAATCAAATAAAATTCTTTGAAAGTCTAAATCAATCTTAATCAACCTTAATCGACTCTTACCAATTATAAAACAAAGTTACAATCATTCTAAATTAAAACTCAAGGCCTTTAATTAAATAATTTCAAAAATTCATTAAATACCCAAAACTTCAATAATTCATAACTAATTCAAATAAAATCCAAATTGATTAAACTCACTTGCATTCAACTCATAATAATGTCTAATATTTGTTAAAAATGTTAAAGATCCAGAAAATCATTAATTTCAAAAAGTCAACAAACTGGTCAACTCTAAGTCAAAATTAGACCAAAACTTCAAACCTTCGTAATAAAATGTAGAAAAATCCGACTTCAGCGTACTTACCTTCTAACTGACCGTATTGATGTCTAGTATTTTAATAAAATACAAACTTTCTAGAATTTGAGCTTAATGTAAAAGCCAACTTTTCAACCCTTTAATTAAATGTTTAGAATAATCCAAAAATTCATATAACTCAAAATCACTTAACAACTACAGAAATCTTTAATTAACCTTAAAATCAGTAATCAACCAACTTAAATTAAATTTTATTAACACTTAAACCTTAATCAAATCTAATTCACTTAATTATATTGGGTACCACTAGGTAACCCAGGCCTACGAGGCTATTTACTTAGCCCCAAGGAAGGTGAAATAAACTTCACGGCCTCGGTGTGAAACAAAGGTGGTTTCCAACAAATAATTAATAATTAATTTTAAAAATATTCAAAATATTAATATTTAAACTCTAATTAAATTTCCCTTAAGCCTTTTAACCAACGAGAACCTTAAATAACTTTAACAAATGATCCTATTTAGGACATATCAGAACCACACGACCTACCTCACACACTGTAGATGGTTTGCTAGGATAACCAACTCTAGTTTTAGGCTAGGCCGGTGTTTACTTTTTCGTTGTGTGCCGGGTTTTCTAGTTTTCACTGCATGCTATTTTCAAGTGTAGAATTGTTGTGTCTGCTTACTTATTTCCTGCACTCTTTGATTGGTTGTGCGTTAGACTTAACCCTAGGTTAGGGATGAATTATACTTGTGCAATCTTATGCATATGGCCATGCTCATATAAGGAGCTGAAATTAAAGGGGGCAATTAATGAAAGTATATACATACTCTTTGCACAGGTACCTGTCGCGCTTAAGACCCCCTTTAAATAATAAGAGCATGGCCAAGTGTGGCTAAAAGAAATGCATTTTAATTTCATATTACAACTGCTTGGGATTGAACATATATAACTGTTGATTATTATGATAACCTTGCAGGATCGAGTATAGATTTTTCTATTTAAATTTATGTAAATTTGATTAAACAAGGTTGTAATTCTTTGAGATGACTTGAGGTTTGGATGCTTAATCCAATTTGAATTCCAAAGAGGTGAAGACATCCCTAAAGGGGAGAGTCTTCTTCCATTTGGAAGTCAAATTAGGATACCTTTTTAAATATCCAAAGAGGAAAGATAACACCCCGTTCAAGGGGGAGTTTCTTTCCATTTGGATATCTGGAACCGACGAATCAAGATGTTTGTGAGAAGATGAAGGATTGGACAACGAGAAGAATCCCAAATCTAAAAGTCATTTGATTTAGAATCAGAAATCCGGATTGTAGTCAGTGGTGCCCGACCACTTTAATTTTCTGCAAATTCTTCGATTGTAATAATAAAGGCACTTGCCTATGGACATTCAATTTTATATATTTAATTTGATTGATTTATTTAATTGACTACGCATTAGAACTCCTGCTTTTCTAGTCTTTTTATTTGCATGCCGTATTTGATTTGACCTGGAATTCAAATTTAGGCTCTTAGGCTTCTGTCAAAAATTCTTCTACTTTAATTAAATAAAATTTTTAAGATAAGATAGAAACTCCAAACGGTCCTAAGAAGTAAGCTCGGACTCGCCGAGGGTTTTTCATGCATTCATATTATACTTTCTCAACCTTGTTAGGCATCTCCCCGCCTGCGGGTTCTAGCAGACCACCTGGCCTATGAGGGTGCCGATCTGTCAAGGGGATGTTATGCAATCTCTAGGGAAAAACCTATTTTCTAAGCCAAAATTTTTAAACTTCTACATATCAATTTTGCATTCAATCGAGTAGATTAGCATACATCGCATTAGTAACAAATTTAAACAAGTCTAATATTTAATTGCATTTATTTAAACATCAAACCCAACATAAGTCTAAGGGGCCAATTAAGACCTGCTTTAGATGTCGGTCCCGTTCTCAAATACCTTTCTAAAATAACATCCTAACCACTCAACATTAAAAGACCGAACTCATATTTTAAAATCGTTTAGGTGATTTAGCTGGCTCCCCAATCCAGGCCGGGGTAAGACCATATCTGCACTGCATTAGCTAGGTTCGGGGCGCTTTTAAATGCCCAATTTAGACTTAGTATCAGAGGCTGGCTCGGGCCATAAGACCTCAAATTTCGGGAATATAATCCCAAATTTCTAATAAAATGCTCAACTCTAATTAAAAATTCCTTTCAGTCCTAAAACATAAAGCCCAACACTTAGATTAAGTTGGGGCACTTCCGGATGGTTCCGGAATCTCAAAGTGTCCCCTACCTCTCTTCCTTTGAATCTGTTAATAACTGCTCAATCTTGATCCATTCCCTTTTGATTTTCTAATAATTCTATTCATGCTTTGATATCACTCATAAAAAATCTAACAAAATTTCATTCTTATTCTAATCGAGAGTTTTCGTAGGGGACTTTGTCTCCCTACGATGTAATTAACTACGAGGGCTTGCGCTCGTAGGAGGTTTTGAACCCCACGCATCTGATTTTAAAAATTGATTTTTTAAAACTCAATTGGATTTCTTTGGGAAAACTTAAAATACTAGTGATCATTGTTATCATATTCAAAGAATTATTATCGAATAGTATTTTCTCCCTTTGGGGAGATACACTTTTCTTTGATAAGGCTTTGGATGTGAAATCAATGATCGCACTTCTTGAATATTGTGGCTGGATATTCAGTAGAATCTCATTTTGACCCTCTGGGGCCATATGAAGTTCTCTTTAGCATCTGGTCACGATATTCAAGATGAATTTCATAATTCTAAATCTGAACGCCGTTATGAAATTTTATTTTCACTTTTCGAGGTGATATACTTTTTCTAACGATACAATTCGATTTTAGAATTCAATTTTAAGTCCCAAAGAAAACTAATATTTTTAAAATATATTTTCAAAATTCCACCAACAACATGGTGTTTTGCTACGATCACGTGAGGGGAAATTATTATTGGGCATAGAGAATCAGCCAAGCATAGAGGAGGTGCGATTGGAACATAGAGCTATGTTTTTTGAAAGCTAGTGGTGTCTTTAAGCTGGTTGTTCTAAATATTTATTTCCTCACCACATAACAAGGAGTATAGAATGTCTAAGCTTATTGAGTTGAGATATGTGTGAATGGTAGTTTTGAAGGGTTTGTAGATAGAGGGAAGGACATTCAAGATGTATAGTATAATATCATCATAGTCTATGTGGGAGCTGACAGCAGCAATGTTGTTTACTAGTCACATGATTAGAGCAAGGTATGTGTCATGGAGCGATCTCTCATTCGGATTTGGTGAAGCTCATTTTTGAGATAAATGACATGAGACCTATTATTGGGTTGTATTCTTCTTTCCAGGTAATCCAAACTTCAATAGAAGTGGAAAGGGTGAGTACATAGGGAAGAACAAAGTGTTATATGGTGGAGAAGAGAGTAGAAATTAAGTTTTGGTTGATAAGGTGCCATTGTTGGTAATTGGTAGTGGAGGTCTCAGGTGGATGTGGTTTAGCTTCGATGAGGTTCCTATTGAAGCCATTAATTTGTAGAAAAATGCTGATAGATTTGGAGGCGCCAGATTGCATAGTTGTTATTGGTCAGCTGGGTGGGAATACCGTTCTTGAGATTGGAGATAAGAAATTTGAGAGGTGTAGGTATAGTTAATTCAAATAGGGAGGCAGAGAGGTTGGACTTGTGTGGGAAGGAAGTAGTTGAATCTTGATTGTTATGGTTAATCTTCTTGCACAGATACCATGAAAGAACCTATTTACAGAGAGGAATAACATGAAGTAGAGTAGAAATAAAAAGAAGAAGAACATATGTTTAAGAATTCTTTTTATTGTGGTTACTGTAACATATTTCCACACATCCATCCTAATACATAAGGGTATATATAGAATTGAGTAAGGATAATTTGTTACAAGAGGATTTTGGGCAGCATATGCCAGTCTTTTATGACAAAGATGGTGGAGCTGATTTGATTTCGAAGAAGGTGATCCTCATGGTTTCTATTTGTGCTTATCGTATGCTAGCATACAGCATATCTCACCTTTGCAATCAGAAATGCTTTCCCTACAAGTATCTTCATCTTTACTATCTTCTAGTAGTAGTCTATGAACTTCATCTAATCTTTTGGCATCAACGCACTCTTGGGTATGCCCAACCTTTGATAAATTTTAAAGGTAAATAATTATTTACACTATTATGTGGTGAAAGAAACATTTCAGATCACATATTCATGTTCTATGTGACATTTAATGGAAATAGGGAAAGCAAGCAAGCTTCTGTCGTGACTTCTGATCCAACATCATCGAACGAGGACAAGCTTTAACAGCAATTTATAAAAGCTATAGACACGAACTAATGGAGAAGATGAGAAAAAACCTTGCCTACTATCTAAACATAGAAATTAATCTAATTTAACTTAAATAATATAATTTAAAATATTAAAGTTGACCCCTATAACTTAAACTATGTGTAGAAAGGAGGAAAATGGCAAATCAAGCAATTCACAAGTTGGCACGATGCATCACTTAAACAATCAAATAACCTCTGAATGCCAAGCAAACAACAGTATTATGATCAGAACATTGAATTCTACTAAATTGAGTCCCCTCACAATTAAATCAAAAAAGATCGGTCAAAAGGGACGATCGAGACCCAAAATTAAAGTGTGATGTAAGTCAAATGATGTCTAATTGCATAACAAAAATTGCCATTATGTCTAGAACATCGTTGACACTCAAAAAATAGATTTTATTTGATTAATTGGGATCAACCAAGGTGGTGGCATAAATCTCAAGGAAACATTAAGTAAATCAAGGAATTTTGACACTCGGTGTCACCCAAACAACATCCAATCGCAGAACAGACTTTATCGTTGTGTCTAAAACATCGTAAAAATTCAAAATATAATTTACTTATTCAACCAAGGTCATCCAGATTGGTGACATGTGTCCAAAGAAGAGAATATGCATATCGAGAAAACTGGCTTCGACGTTGCCCAAACGAAGTCCAATCATAAAACTGACTTTGCTATTGCATTCAAAATGCTTTAAATACCCAAGGAAGGTAGCGAATTTGTTCAAATTAAAACATATGAAGAGGTAGATAAACATCTCAAAAAAAATCTCAAATTTTGAGGAAACGGTCACTCAATGCTGTCCAAATGACGTCAGATTGACTAATAGACTTTATTGTTGCATCTAAAATGATATCAATACTCTAAATTGACAGCCAATTTGTTTGGAAGGGATTAAGCATGCAAATTGAGACAATCCTAATGCAAAAATACACATTTTTGGCTATACCCCTCCAATGAGGTGGTAAGATAACAGTATCCGATTGGTGGACTAAAGCAAATATGTCTATAACTAACTATGAGGCAAAGAGGAAAAGTAGGATCCTCTTCGACTCCAGAGTAGAAGATGCCTAAGATAGTGGGAGAATAGTGGGGTGCCCTCTCTCTGAAAAGCAAGTAGGAGACTATAATATAAAAGGCACCAAAAACATGTAGATGAACCCATCCATACAAGTACTACCATGGCAAAGTCAAGTCCCATAGATCAAGAGAAGTGGCCTCATAAGTAGTGCGTAGAGACCTGTAAATCTTACCAAGTGTCGTTGGAGCTAAAGAAAGTCTCTATCCCTATGCTAACAGACTGGCGGACAAAAGTATATTGCATCTGATAAACACTGCTCTGAGAGGAAGAATAAAAGTGCAAAGCCATGTTGCCAAAAATCCCACCTAAAAAAAATCCTCATTGACACCGGACAATCCTGGGAAGGTACAACCATAAGTAGAAGAAGGTTCAGTGGTCTCCTCTTATAATGGAGTACCACACTCCAAATCGAGCCCAAATAGGTTATGTAGTGAAACCTCAACCAAAGACAAGTACCTCTCTTGGAGAAAATTATAGATCCAAACATCCACGGGCATGGAAGCCCTAGCATGCCTCAACAAGTCAAATGCTATGTATATCTATATGTAGTGTAGTAGAGCAACGGGGTAAATGTCGGGTAACAGAAGTCTCCCTCTCCTATCATCATTCGCAAAAAAAAGGACATACTAAAACAATTGCTCATCTGGAGGGATGTAATCCTTAAAGTGTTGACCAAAAATTGGTAGCCCTGATACTATCTGGAGGCCTAGAAGAGTAATAATGAGCTCCTCTTCCCCAATCCATCAAGTGCCTGTACCTGAGTGTTGACCTCAATATTCGAGGTTAATTTCCCCAGAATCAATCTCTAGTACCTAGGTTTTCGTAGCCTAGTGTAGATGTCGCACCCGCAAGATTTCCCTTAGATGGACACCTAATGACGTAGCACGAACTCAAACCTATCACTCAACTCGAATCAAAATCAATTCAATCCAACTTCAATTCAGCTCCAAACGAACTCAAATCAAGCTCGATTTTATGATTCGTCGATGTCGATCAAATCAATTTAGTTTGATCTAATTCATTTTCGATCAAACTGATATATTATTGGTCTCAAATCAACTATCAATCAAACTCCAATTTCCATCTAATAAAGACTCGATCATTTTTTTTATCAAATCAATATCAACCCTTAGATCTTTCTTTGAAGGCATAAACCAATCTAAGCCGTCAAATAGTTTTGAATTGATATTTAATTAAGTGTGCTTAGATTAGAACCAACCCAGCCCATGACCCCATCTCCCTCTAACTTCAATTTCGCAAACCGCCCCCTCTACCCATCTATTCGCATGAAACCTCCCATCTCTCACACACGCCTCATTCACACACACAGAAAATCCTCCACAGCAGTTCCAAACTGCTCTTCTCCCTATCTCACACAGAGAGAACCATCTCCTATTAGCACGATCAAAGGCCAAACTACCCTCTAATCCTTCTCCCCTGTAGTTGGTGAACCCCGCTCCTCTCCGTCTCCCTTTACTCTTTGTTCGAACAATACAGGCATAAAACCCCAAGCTCCCCCAGCCATCTCCCACAAGCAGTTCGAAAATCCTCCCAGCCTCCTCCGACGCTCTTATCGCCAGCCCATAGCCGAACGAGACCCCTACCTCTCTCCCATGACCTCTCACACACGAAGCCCAGGAATCCCGTCATCTCCAGCCTCCGCCTGCTCTCTGCTTGGCGTGACTCTAGGATCGAAACTCCCCAAACCCGACCACCTACTCCTTCCAACACAACATAAACGAAGTCCCTCCCTCACGCTCTGATACGCACTAACCTCCACATTCGCATATACAGAACCAAACACCATCTCCTCCTTCTCTTTTCCCATATGAAGCCAAGCTCAAGTTCTTCTCCTAATTGCAAGAAGCCCATGTTGGCCTCTATATCTGCAGTTTGCAAGGACAGCCTCTTCTTTGTTCTCAATTTGCAAAACTACCCTATCCACTTACTCCTATTGGGACAACTGCTCCGAGTTCGTGAAAATTCCAGGCGAATTGCTCCCTCTTCCTCATTCTCGGCTTTATGTGACAACAACAAAAAAAATTGCTCTCAAACCCGTCGTTTCCCTTGACCGATTCTCTCCACCTACAAGTATACTGCTTCTTGCCTCTTCCTCCCTAACCTTTCTATCTCTTTATAGTTCCTTGTTTAGTTTTATACGATGGATTAAAAGGAACCTTTATTTGAAGAAGATTTTGTATCTTGATGTAAAAATATGTAGGAATCATAAATATATATACATATTTTTTAAAAAGGGATTTGAAAGAGGGTTGATGAAAAGTTTTGTTTGACTTCTTAAAAATGGATGAATACTTGATTTATGCATAGCTTTGTTTACTAGAAAAATGGTGAAGTCTATGTCTATTTAATTCTTTCAAAAAGAGCTTGAATGAAAGTTTAGTGTGAATCTTTTTAGGAAACGTACATAATAAATGCAAAATTCTCCTTAGCACTTCCTTTTGCAAAAATTTCAAATAATCGAAAGAAGATTTTAGTTCATGATTGAAAGGAGATTTAATAGTGATTTGGAAAGATGAAGGTTATATGTTTTGGAGGGTGAAAATGCGAGGTTTTGGAAAATAGAGAGTAAGTTTTGAAAATGAAAAATATAGTTTTTGAAAGTGGTGTTTGTGTAAGATGAATTGTATGAAAAGCATGTATACTTTGGAAAAAGAAAAAATAAAAATGTGTTAATGAAATTTGTGTGTTTTGGATTCTTAAAAGTGTATGGTTTTTGTGAAAAATGTGTGTTTTGAAAAATGGAACTTGAGGTGTATGAAAAGTAAGAAATGGAGATTGTATGTTTTAAATGTAGAAGTGTTTTGAAAAAGTATTTGTGTAAGAATGGTAAAAAGTGGTGAAGTGTATGTGTTGAATTTTGAAATGTGTAGAAAGGTATTTTGTTACGTAGTAGAAAATGTGAAGCGTGAATTTTTAGAAGTGTGTGTATTTTGAAAGGTTAAAGGTATATGTAAAAAAAAAAAAGTAAGTATAAATGTATGATTTTGAAAAGTGAACTTGTGTGTTGAAAGGTTGTGTGTATATTTCATAAAATGTGGGATCGTGTAAGTGAGAAGTGTGCATGTGTGTTGAAAGGTGTTGTGTGGGAAAATGAAAAGTGGAATGTAGGATCTTAAAAAGAAAAATGGCTTTGATAAAAAGCAAATTTCTATAAGTGAAAGTTTATGTTAAAAAGTGAAAGATATGAGTGTTAGAAAGTGTCTTAGTTGGGTGATCCATAGAAGATGAAAGTCTTAAAGAAATTAAATGCTCTCTAGTCTCTCTCTGATTCTCTAGAAGATCTCTCTCTTAAAGAAAGTCTCTCTCTCTCTCTCTCTCTCTCTCTCTCTCTCTCTCTCTCTCTCTCTCTCTCTCTCTCTCTCTCTCTCTCTTTCTTTCTCTTTTTTTCTCTCCCCCTTTCTTGTGCCTCGGGATAAATGTTAGAAAAGTATAAAGTGTGTTTTCAAAAGGAAGAAAGGTTTCAAAAAGCAAAGTCAACAGAACCAGTGATCAAGCCCGAAGAAAGGTACGCCTTTATTTTCAGTAAATTTCAATTATTTTATTATCAATTATTAAATGTATTTTATAATCCCTGTTTTTTTTTTGTTTTCCTTGTTTCTTTGTTTTATTTGCATATACTGCGAGGAATGGTACCGGTCAAGAGAACAAAAGGATAAGGAGCTAATGACGTTAGTCGCCTCTATCCAATCGGATAGAGGTGCTACGGGCGGAACCACCGGGTCGTAGCCCACGGTGACTGTGAGTATTTCTAAACTTAGGAAACCTTTAGGGACCCCTTGATGTGGTGTGCGTGAACCATTCCCTTAGGTCCTTGTAGTAACTTCAATTTAATTAGGATTACTTTTTATTTTATTTTAGATCCTTAAACCCTTTTATATGCACGTAAAGTCCTAAGGGTTAGTGATAACAAATATTTTCATCCTGTATAATAGTAGTGACACTTAAGGACAAAAATTAAGGACTAAGTCTTAGAAAACTTAGACTTAGGATGCATGCACACTTTAGGATAGAAACATATAACATGGAGAAATTAGTGACACCTCACCCTAGAATTAGTGAACATTTTTTTTTATTAAAATTCAGTCAATTAGAAAACTTTAGTCAATAATTAACCTATATAAGACATATCAAAACCACACAATCTATTGCACACACTTAGAATTGTTTGTCAGGAAAACCGACTTTAGCTTTAAGTTAGGCCGGTGTTTATTTCCTTACTGCGCTGTGACGGGCTTTTCCTCGAGTTTCATTGCATGCTAATTGTAAAATTGTTGGTGTATTTCTTTATTTATTTTTACTGCACTCTGTGATGTGATTTGATTTGATGATTAGATTACCCGTAGGTTAGAAACGATCTGGTTGTTAATAAGATTTTTTGCAGGTGGCCACTCTCATGTAGGGCAGTAAAAGGGGGGCTAATTAATTAATAATTATGTAAATGCTACATGTGCTTCAGTTACTTAGCCCCCAAATAAAAAGAGTGTGGCCAAGTGTGGCTAAGTAATTTAATTTAAATGCATATATATAACTGCTTGGGATAATTTTTATTATAAACTGCTTAGGATAACCCTGCATGTGGTCTAGATTTTCTTTTTCTTTCTATGAATTGTAATGTAAATGTAAATGCGTTTGAAAAGTGTTATAAAATATGAAAGTGATTTTGAAAATGGGATATAACATCCAATTTGGAATCCAAAGAAAGGAGAATATACCTTAAAGGATTATTCTCTTTAATTTGGAAAGCCAAATTAAGATGATTCAATATCCAAATAGAAAAGAAAATACCCCTCTTAAGGATGAGTTTCTTTTCATTTGGATATCCAGAACTCGGCGGACCAGAGAAGCTCGTAGAAGAAGAAAAGACAGAACGAGAAGATTGAAGATAGAAGATGAAGAAATAAAGATTCAAGGAATAGTATATCCCAGTTCAAAAAATCACTTGCGTCATTCTTAGGATTAGAATCTGGGTTTGTTGTCAGTGGTGCCCGGCCACTTTACTTTTCTGTAAATTCTGGGTGTAATATGAACATTGGATATTGGATATTATAATTTTGGATTATTTAATTTGTTTGTTTACATTATTTGTGCAGTAGCTTTTTTTAGGGCCCTTGCATGCCGTATTTTGTTTTGGCCTGGATTCGAATCCGAGAGATTTTTTTCGTAAGGGTACGCTTAAAATTCTTCTACTTATAATTTTAAATAAAAATTTTTAGGCTCACATAGTAACTCTAACGATCTAAGAAGTAAGCTCGGGACCGCCGAGAGTCAGCATAAGCATATTAATACTTTCTTTTCCTTATTAGGCACCTCCCCGCCTGCAGGTTCTGGCAGACCACTTGACCTATGAGGGTACAGTTCTGTCAAGGGGAAGTTGTGCAATCTCTAGGGAAAACCTATTTTCTAAGCCTAATTTTAAAACTGCTTCATATTCATTTTATGCATTCGAGTCAATTGGCATGCATCGCATTAGATACAATTTAAAAAGAGTCTAAAATATTAATTGCATTTATAGACATTTTTCACCATACATAAGTTGAAGGGCAAATTAGGATATGTCTTAGATGTCGGCCCTCAATTCCTTAAAACTTAAATAACATCCCTACCCATCTTTCATGAGAGACTGGATACATGGTTTTAAAGCGCTTAGGTGGTTAGCTGGCTCCCCAATCCAGGCCGGGGTAAGTCCAGATTTGCACTTCATTAGTTAGGTTCGGGTCACTACTTTGTAGTACCCAAATTAGATTTAGGTTCTGAGACAGATTCTTTTTAGATCTTAAGTCCTCGCCCTTCGAAAATATAATCCCAAATTTCTAATAAAATATCAACTTAAACATAAAATTTTCTCCTAAAATGTAAAGCCTAACATAGGGTAGGCTGAGGTTGTCTCTGAGCTTCTCAGAATCCGACGCCTCCTACTTTTCTACCTTTGACCCGCTAATAAATGTTCAACATTGAGCTTTCTCCTTGAAAAATTCCTACTTCTGTTCCTTGTCTTCTACTTTGTAGTTAAAAGGGTATGAAATCACTGCTTTAATCGAGAGTTTTTTTAGGAATATCCCTCCTAGGATATAATTAACTATAGGGGCTTGCTCCTATAGGGATTTGAGAGCCTCAGACTAAAATAAACCTTATTTTATTCGTATAAAATAAGGGAAGAATCTTTGGGAACGTAGATATTTTTAAAACCTCATTTCTAATTTTGAATAGACTTGTAGAATGTTATTATTATCTTTTCAGATAATATAATATTATACTTGTTATATTCAACTTTAGAAATGATGAATTTTACAAAACTCATTCTCGCTTTTGGATATCTTGAAGAATGTTATGTTCGTCTTTTAAGATGATATAATATTCTTCTTGCCATATCTAAATAAAAGAATGAATAAACTTTTTTTCAAAAATATATTTCTATCTTTAAACATATTCTATAGAATTTCATGCTCATCTTTTGAGATGATATGTTATTCTTTGAACTATATTTGATTATAGAAATATCAATTTTCAAAACCCTATTTTGATATTGAATCCATTAAAGAATATTGTATCAGTCTCTCGAGATTGTACTTTATTCTTAATACAGTATTCGATTACAAAATAGAAGAAATCAAAATCTGCGTGGTGACTCAATTTTTCCCACCAAGGTTTTTCCGGCGACTCTGCTAGGGATCAATCCTCTCTCCATCTTTAGCAGTGTTTTATACCCTTTAATCGGTAGTATACTTGTGCTCGCATTGGTTGTAACTACCTTTCATCCATCGGTTCTTTTATTCATTTCATTCTTGGATAATTTGGCCGGTATCTAAGTAAATTTTAGACGTCTTATTTTGGACCCCGTTAGAAAACTGATGGGAAGCTCTTTTATATGACCTTTTTGTAAAAAAATTTCCTGTGCTAATTCGAATGTTGTAGTTACATTTTCCTTGTAGCTTGATGTTTGACTTAGGACTGGGTCCAAAATCAATTTACCCAATCATTAGTAATATGTATAGTTACTTCTTTTAATAACTTAATGTATTATTTGGATTGGGTCCATTTTTTTTTAAAGTCTTCAAAAATTTAAACCTTTATGTATCCTAGCCAATATATTGCAGTTATATATTTTGTAACTTGATATATGGATGGACAGATCCTAAGAAAATTTGATCTTTTAGATCAAAGTTTTCTCCCTATCTAAACCAGCATATTACAGTTATATATTTTTATAGCTTAATATGTCTGGTAGGACAGGGTCCAAAAGCTCAAACCTTCAAATCAAAATTTTTTGCTTGTCCTAATAACATATTGTAGTTACCTGTCCTTTGTAGCTTGATATGTTTGCTAGGACAGGGTCCAGAATTTAATATATGCAAGATTTTCAAGATTAAAGTCAATTTAAATTGAGAAAGTTTAAAGGTTCAAATACAAATCAAGCTTATAAAAATAATTTTTGCTAGAGAAAATAGCAGGTTGATTTCTTTTCAAAAAGAAATTTATCTCTATCTTCCTTAAATTGTAATTAAAACTTCATTGTGGTTGACTCCTCTAAACACTTAAAGAATAAAACCTATGGTTATCAATGCTAAAACGAAAAGTGTGTTCCCTCCCTCCCTCCACTTGGGTGGATTAATGCTTTAGGTGAAGATATATTTAATCTAATTTCCTTTTGGAACCTCAAAGCACAAAAATTTAGCTAATTTTGCTAGGTTCCTAGCAATCGCTAAATTAAATTCAAATATATTTTTAAATCTCATATTCAACCATATTATGATTTTTCTAATCTTAGGAATGAATAATTATTGGTTGATATATTGAAGTTTGAAAATATTTTGAATTCCCTCATCTTTAAGCCTTCTTGTAGGTTAGAATTTAAGATGCTTTTAAATCCTATTTCTTAAGGGTACTACAAGGATACGACGACTTGTCCTCTACTATGTGGTTTAACTCTGATAGAAAATGGATCTTAAGGCATGCGATAAAGATAAATGACCTAATCAATTATATAAATGCCTTCGTTTACCGTCTGAAGTTTTCTCTTATGATAATATTTTTAAATCAAATTTTAGCTAAGTTTACTCTTGGCTTTATTACTCCATTTGAGAAAACTCATGAGTAGTTCTTGTTAAATATTGATCATCTTAAATTTCATTCGAGTCGAAAACTTAGGACAATTCAAGTTTCTTTATTAAGGTTAACCCATTATATGGTTAACATTCCATTTATCATGTAGCTTTCCCTCAAAATTAATTAACACATCTTGAATTGATACTAAGTTAGTCGATTTCATAATACCTTTTAACAGTTTCCTTCTTCAGTAGTAAAATAAATAAATAAATTATTATCATATTTGGGTTCACCCATTACGATATCCATAAATAACTTCTTCTGAATTAAGATATATGTCAAATTGAATTTGGAGGAAGTGGAAATCTTGTTGATCTCCTTAATATTATGTATCTCATACACATCTTGCAAGTTGATGAACTTGTTTCATAATTATCTCATTCAAGTTATTTATTCGTACTATAAGATTAGGTCCGATTTGTAGATCCATCTTCCTTTTATAAGAGGGATAATTTTCTACTCTTATACTTGAAAGATAATTTTACAACTGAGATAATCATTTCAAGATTAAAGTAAAGGAAGCCTAAAAAAAAAAGGTAAAGAAGGAAAAGAAGAGAAATGAAAAAGAGACACATTCATTAAATGTGTAGCAAAAAAAATAAATAAATAAATAAATAAAGTGGCTTCCCTTTCTAAATCTTAAATATCAAAGGACCTATTTATCCTTTAGTATTTTTAACACTTGATTTTGAGAATTCAAAATTTTTATTCATCATCAAACATTGATGTTCTATTAGATGTAAAATATAAATATCATCTACAAGATTTGGAAATATTGAATTTCTACCTTTAATTTGATTCTCTTTTGATATAATTCTTAACTTAATGAAAAGATAAAGAAGGAAACCCTAGTTTTGCTTGTAGAGAGCTTTGATCTGGGTTAAGAAAATCTAAATATTGAGACCTCTCTAGTTAGCAACTTGAGTAGGTTTGTTCATATCTTCAAATCATTTTCAAGAAAAATCACATAGATGATCAATCTAACTAGAATTATAATGGTGCTGGTTGTGCATTATTGGGTTTCACATATCTAACCTAATTGAGATGCATAAACAAATCATTATCCAAAAATCTTTAACTCTCTTTTGGACATCTTCCAATTTGAATGAAATTCTAGATAAGATCCTAATACTGGATGATCTATAGTGATATTTATAGATATAAAAATCACTTTAGATTTAAAATTTTGAAACTAAACTAAGGAACATCCCTTAGCTGGTTCTGAGATGATTGTCTAATGTTCTCATTCACTATTGAATAACTATAACTACCAAATTTATATCTATTATTGACTGAACTAGGATGTTAGAACATGAGGTGTTCTATCCTTAGTGATGTCGATGATACCTTTGTTTGAATATTTGTCAAACTTCAAGATAAAATCAAGCTACATTTTGACTAAGTCCATAATTGACTTATCTTGGATGTTAGAATTGGAGGGATTCTATTTCTGAGAAAGTCTTTGGTAACTTCCTCAAAAAGATATAAAATTCAATTCAAAGTATATCTTCACTTTTTCATAAACTAGAATCGGATGTTAGAGCCTAAACAACTCTATCCCCATTAAAGAATCTTTCATAGCATTGAAATTCAAAATATTTGAAACTATAATTTTCTTTAAAAAAAGTTGTTAAGTTTTGATTATTTGATTAAACTCATTTTGTTCATATTCAAATTATTTAATTTAGGAGGAGTCAACCAATTCTTCGTTGAGTTTTTGAATCTATTCCCATATGTCATTTTCGTTGGGTTAAGATGATTAAAACTTAAACGATCACTTTCAAATATTATAAGAGAATTATCAAATGAAAAATAAAGCTTTCACTCTCTGATGAAAATCAAACTTTTCTCAATCATTATGAATATTTGATATTTCTTAGTGCTTTCACTATAAAGGATGCTTAAATATACTCGTTGTTCTATAACAACTCATGCAAAAGTTAAAATTTTTAGAGAAAATTTTATCATGTTGCATTTAGTTCTCCTAGAGCATGCAAATGAGGACTCTAGAAAATTCATATGATTTTCTTTGAGTTAATCAAAATAAATTCAATCATAGAATAAATCTTTAAATAAAATCTTGCATTTCTCCATTAGTGGTCGAGATGCTTTGATAAGTCTTTACTTATCTAAGATGATCAAACTACTCCCCTTTTGTTTTCCTCACATATGATGATCCGGTATAAAAACATAATCCCTAGTGGATTATTTGTAAGTTATAAAGATTATTTATAATGAAGGGTAAAACAAAATTTTAATCAAAAGACTTTCAAGTCTATCAATCTTCAAAATGTTTTTCTTTCCCTTCTAGAAAATCACATATATAAAAGCTTATGATCTCTAGTATAACATTTGCAAGTTGTCAATGTCATTTGTGGTTGAGGAAAAAGATTTAAAGCTTTAAAGGAATCAACTTTACTTTAAAAATTCACCACCCTGAAATCAGTCTTTAGGTCTAAGTCCGCTTTTACGGCATCCTACAGACTTTCTGGCTTAAGTCCGCTCTTACGTCAGCCAATCCAGTTTAAATCAATCTTTAGGTCTAAGTCCGCTTTTACGGCATCCTACTGACTTTCTGGCTTAAGTCCGCTCTTACGGAAGCCATTTAGCTTAAATCCGTCTTTAGGTATAAGTCCTCCTACGGCATCCTATTGACATCTTTGGAGTTAGGAGTAAGCATCCCTAGTGGCATCCTAATAGTCATTCCGAAGAGAAGTATAAGCATCCCCAGCGGCATCTTCTCTTCATTAAATTCTAAATCTTAAATCCATCTCTAGGTATAAGTCCTTCTACGGCATCCTATTGACATTCTTGAAGTTAGGGGTAAGCATCCCTAGTGGCATCCTAATCTTCGTCCCGAGGAGAAGTATA
Organism: Dendrobium officinale; assembly: GCA_019514585.1. Taxonomy (NCBI): domain Eukaryota; kingdom Viridiplantae; phylum Streptophyta; class Magnoliopsida; order Asparagales; family Orchidaceae; genus Dendrobium; species Dendrobium officinale. The sequence continues at coordinate 30,434,326 of CM033692.1, forward strand.
AGCATCCCCAGCGGCATCTTCTCTTCATTAAATTTTAAATCTTAAATCCGTCTCTAGGTATAATTCCTCCTACGGCATCCTATTGACATCTTTAAAGTTAGGAGTAAGCATCCCTAGTGGCATCCTAATCTTCGTCCCGAGGAGAAGTATAAGCATCCCCAGCGGCATCTTCTCTTCATTAAATTATAAATCTTAAATCCGTCTTTAGGTATAAGTCCTCCTATGGCATCCTATTGACATCTTTGAAGTTAGGAATAAGCATCCCTAGTGGCATCCTAATCTTCATCCAAAAGTTAAGTATAAACATCCCCAGCGGCATCTTCTCTTCATTAAATTTTAAAACTTAAATCTGTCTCTAGGTATAAGTCCTCCTACGGCATCCTATTGACATCTTTGGAGTTAGGAGTAAGCATCCCTAGTGGAATCCTAATCTTCATCCCGAGGAGAAGTATAAGCATCCCCAGCGGCATCTTCTCTTCATTAAATTCTAAATCTTAAATCCGTCTTTAGGTATAAGTCCTCCTACGGCATCCTATTGACATCTTTGAAGTTAGGAATAAGCATCCCTAGTGGCATCCTAATCTTCATCCAAAAGTTAAGTATAAGCATCCCTAGCTGCATCTTTTCTTCATTAAATTATAAACCTTAAATTTAATCCTCTATGGTTAGGTGTGAGTCCCCACACTTAGGCTTTCTTTCCATATGATCATTTGATCCTCTGAAGTTAGGTGTGAGTCCCCACACTTAGGCATCCTTTCTTCATGATCATTTGCTAGAGTTGGAGAATGCCCCCCGTGGCACCATCCTAGTATAAATTATAAACCTTAAATATGATCCTCTATGGTTAGGTGTGAGTCCCCACACTTAGGCTTCCTTTCCATATGATCATTTGATCCTCTGAAGTTAGGTGTGAGTCCCCACACTTAGGCATCCTTTCTTCATGATCATTTGCTAGAGTTGGAGAATGCCCCCCGTGGCACCATCCTAGTATAAATCTTAAATTGATCCTCTATGGTTAGGTGTGAGTCCCCACACTTAGGCTTCCTTTCCATATGATCATTTGATCCTCTGAAGTTAGGTGTGAGTCCCCACACTTAGGCATCCTTTCTTCATGATCATCCGCTAGAGTTGGAGAACGCCCCTCGTGGCACCATCCTAGTGTAAAACTTAATTTTTAAACCTTCTAAGATTAGATATAATATATTCCATAGGTTGCTCTCTTTTCTTAGAGATGCCCTCTAGTTTGTTGAGTTAGGTGTAAGTGCCCACTTGGTGGCATCCTTTCTCTTGGACTAGAAAGAAGACTCTAGTCTTATCAAAATTATTTTCAAATCAAAATCATATTCAAGCTCCTTCTTTCATATCAAATTCCTTTCAAATCACTATGCTCATTCTTTCATACCTTGACTTTACTTAATGATACTAATCTAATTAGTTATCATTTTACTAAAGCCGCCAATTCTAACATCAAACTTAGATTCAATTCTTCAACTCGAATATCTATAAATTGTTCATTTTGATTATTTATCAAAATAACAAAATCCCTTCAATCCATATTCTCAGATCTTTAAATTTAAATTTTGGATCTAGTTGATCGTTTCAGTCAACACCAATACGCACGATAAACTTTTGCAAGTTTATCATGCCTATTGGGGGTCCATTTGTTGACCTCAATATTCGAGGTCAATTTCCCCATAATCAATCTCTAGTACCTAGGTTTTCGTAGCCTAGTGTAGATGTCGCACCCGCAGGATTTCCCTTAGGTGGACACCTAATGTCGTAGCACGGACTCAAACCTATCACTCAACTCGAATCAAAATCAATTCAATCCAATTTCAATTCAGCTCCAAACGAACTCAAATCAAGCTCGATTTTATGATTCGTCGATGTCGATCGACTCAATTTAGTTTGATCTAATTCATTTTCGATCAAACTGATATATTATTGGTCTCAAATCAACTATCAATCAAACTCCAATTTCCATCTAATAAAGACTCGATCATTTTTTTTGTCAAATCAAGATCAACCCTTAGATCTTTCTTTGAAGGCATAAACCAATCTAAGCCGTCAAATAGTTTAGAATTGAGATTTAATTAAGTGTGCTTAGATTAGAACCAACCCAGCCCATGACCCCATCTCCCTCTAAGTTCAATTTCGCAAACCGCCCCCTCTACCCATCTATTCGCATGAAACCTCCCATCTCTCACACACGCCTCATTCACACACACAGAAAATCCTCCATAGCAGTTCCAAATTGCTCTTCTCCCTATCTCACACAGGGAGAACCGCCTCCTATTAGCACGATCAAAGGCCAAACTACCCTCTTCTCCTTCTCCCCTGTAGTTGGTGAACCCCGCTCCTCTCCGTCTCCCTTTACTCTTTGTTCAAACATTACAGGCAAAAAAGCCCAAGCTCCCCTAGCCATCTCCCACAAGCAGTTCGGAAATCCTCCCAGCCTCCTCCGACGCTCTTGTCGCCAGCCCCTAGCCGAACGAGACCCCTCCCTCTCTCCCATGACCTCTCACACACGAATCCTAGGAATCCCGTCATCTCCAGCCTCCACCTGCTCTCTGCTTCGCATGACTCCAGGATCAAAACTCCCCAAACCCGACCACCTACTACTTCAAACACAACATAACCGAAGTCCCTCCCTCACGCTCTAATACGCACGAACCTCCCCATTCGCATATACAGAACCAAACACCATCGCCTCCTGCACTTTGCCCATATGAAACCAAGCTCTAGTTCTTCTCCCAATTGCAAGAAGCCCATGTTGGCCTCTATATCTGCAGTTTGAAAGGACAGACTCTTCTTTGTTCTCAATTTGCAAAACTACCCTATCCACTTACTCCTATTGGGACAACTCCTCCGAGTTTGTGAAAATTCCAGGCGAATTGCTCCCTCTTCCACATTCTCGGCTCTATGCGACAACAAAAAAAAAACTGCTCTCAAACCCGTCGTTTCCCTTGACCGATTCTCTCCACCTACAGGTATACTGCTTCTTGCCTCTTCCTTCCTAACATTTCTATCTCTTTATAGTTCCTTGTTTAGTTTTATACGATGGATTAAAAGGAACCTTTATTTGAAGAAGATTTGTATCTTGATGTAAAAAATATGTAGGAATCATAAATATATATACATTTTTTTTAAAAAAAGGGATTTGAAAGAGGGTTGATGAAAAGTTTTGTTTGACTTCTTAAAAATGGACGAATACTTGATTTATGCATAGCTTTGTTTACTAGAAAAATGGTGAAGTCTATGTCTACTTAATTCTTTCAAAAAGAGCTTGAATGAAAGTTTAGTGTGAATCTTTTTAGGAAACGTACATAATAAATGCAAAATTCTCCTTAGCACTTCCTTTTGCAAAAATTTCAAATAATCGAAAGAAGATTTTAGTTCATGATTGAAAGGAGATTTAATAGTGATTTGGAAAGATGAAGGTTATATGTTTTGGAGGGTGAAAATGCGAGGTTTTGGAAAATAGAGAGTAAGTTTTGAAAATGAAAAATATAGTTTTTGAAAAGTGGTGTTTGTGTAAGATGAATTGTATGAAAAGCATGTATACTTTGGAAAAGGAAAAATAAAAATGTGTTAATAAAATTTGGGTGTTTTGGATTCTTAAAAGTTTATGGTTTTCGTGAAAAATGTGTGTTTTGAAAAATGGAACTTGAGGTGTATGAAAAGTAATAAATGGAGATTGTATGTTTTAAATATAGAAGTGTTTTGAAAAAGTATTTGTGTAAGAATGGTAAAAAGTGGTGAAGTGTATGTGTTGAATTTTGAAATGTGTAGAAAGGTATTTTGTTACGTAGTAGAAAATGTGAAGCGTGAATTTTAGAAGTGTGTGTATTTTGAAAGGTTAAAGGTATATGTAAAAAAAAAAGTAAAGTATAAATGTATGATTTTGAAAAGTGAACTTGTGTGTTGAAAGGTTGTGTATATTTCATAAAATGTGGGATCGTGTAAGTGAGAAGTGTGCATGTGTGTTGAAAGGTGTTGTGTGGGAAAATGAAAAGTGGAATGTAGGATCTTAAAAGGAAAAATGGCTTTGATAAAAAACAAATTTCTATAAGTGAAAGTTTATGTTAAAAAGTGAAAGATATGAGTGTTAGAAAGTGTCTTAGTTGGGTGATCCATAGAAGATGAAAGTCTTAAAGAAAGTAAATGCTCTCTCTCTCTCTCTCTCTCTCTCTCTCTCTCTCTCTCTCTCTCTCTCTCTCTCTCTCTCTCTCTCTCTCTCTCTCTCTCTCTCTCTCTCTCTCTCTCTCTCTCTTTCTTTCTTTTTTTCTCTCCCCCTTTCTTGTGCCTCGGGATAAATGTTAGAAAAGTATAAAGTGTGTTTTCAAAAGGAAGAAAGGTTTCAAAAAGAAAAGTCAACAGAACCAGTGATCAAGCCCGAAGAAAGGTACGCCTTTATTTTCAGTAAATTTCAATTATTCTATTATCTATTATTAAATATATTTTATAATCCCTATTTTTCCTTGTTTTCCTTGTTTCTTTGTTTTATTTGCATATACTGCGAGGAATGGTACCGGTCAAGAGAACAAAAGGATAAGGAGCTAATGACGTCAGTCGCCTCTATCCAATCGGATAGAGGTGCTACGGGCAGAACCACCGGGTCGTAGCCCCCGGTGACTGTGAGTATTTCTAAACTTAGGAAACCTTTAGGGACCCCTTTATGTGGTGTGTGTGAACCATTCCCTTAGGTCCCTGTAGTAACTTCAATTTAATTAGGATTACTTTTTATTTTATTTTAGATCCTTAAACCCTTTTATATGCACATAAAGTCCTAAGGGTTAGTGATAACAAATATTTTCATCCTGTATAACAGTAGTGACACTTAAGGACAAAAATTAAGGACTAAGTCTTAGAAAACTTAGACTTATGATGCATGCACACTTTAGGATAGAAACATATAACATAGAGAAATTAGTGACACCTCACCCTAGAATTAGTGAACATTTTTTTTATTAAAATTCAATCAATTGGAAAACTTTAGTCAATAATTAACCTATATAAGACATATCAAAAACCACACAATCTATTGCACACACTTAGAATTGTTTGTCAGGACAACCTAATTTAGCTTTAGGTTAGGCCGGTGTTTATTTCCTTACTGCACTGTGACGGGCTTTTCCTCGAGTTTCTTTGCATGCTGATTGTAAAATTGTTGGTGTGTTTGTTTATTTATTTTTACTGCACTCTGTGAGGTGATTTGATTTGACGATTAGATTAACCGTAGGTTAGGAGCGATCTGGTTGTTAATAAGATTTTCTGCAGGTGGCCACACTCATGTAGGGCAGTAAAAGGGGGGCTAATTAATTAATAATTATGTAAATGCTACAGGTGCTTCAGTTGCTTAGCCCCCAAATAAAAAGAGTGTGGCCAAGTGTGGCTAAGTAATTTAATTTAAATGCATATATATAACTGCTTGGGATAATTTTTATTATAAACTGCTTAGGATAACCCTACAGGTGGTATAGATTTTCTTTTTCTTTCTGTGAAATGTAATGTAAATGTAAATGCGTTTGAAAAGTGTTATAAAATATGAAAGTGATTTTGAAAATGGGATATCACATCCAATTTGGAATCCAAAGAAAGGAGAATATACCTTAAAGGATTATTCTCTTTAATTTGGAAATGCAAATTAAGATGATTTAATATCCAAATAGAAAAGAAAATACCCCTCTTAGGGATGAGTTTCTTTTCATTTAGATATCCAGAACCCAGCGGACCCGAGAAGCTCGTATAAGAAGAAAAGATAGAACGAGAAGATTGAAGAAAGAAGATGAAGAAATAAAGATTCAAGGAACAGTATATCCCAGTTCAAAAAATCACTTGCGTCATTCTTAGGATTAGAATCCGGGTTTGTTGTCAGTGGTGCCCGGCCACTTTACTTTTCTGTAAATTTTGGGTGTAATATGGACATTGGATATTATAATTTTGGATTATTTAATTTGATTGTTTACATTGTTTGTGCAATAGCTTTTTTTAGGGCCCTTGCATGTCGTATTTTGTTTTAGCCTGGATTCGAATCGGAGAGATTTTTTTGTAAGGGTACACTTAAAATTCTTCTACTTGTAATTTTAAATAAAAATTTTTAGGCTCACATAGTAACTCTAACGATCTAAGAAGTAAGCTCGGGACCGCCGAGAGTCAGCATAAGCATATTAATACTTTCTTTTCCTTGTTAGGCACCTCCCCGCCTGCGGGTTCTAGCAGACCACTTGACCTATGAGGGTGCAGTTCTGTCAAGGAGAAGTTGTGCAATCTCTAGGGAAAAACTTATTTTCTAAGCCTAATTTTAAAACTGCTTCATATTCATTTTATGCATTCGAGTTAATTGGCATGCATCGCATTAGATACAAATTAAAAAGAGTCTAAAATATTAATTGCATTTCTAGACATTTTTCACCATACATAAGTTGAAGGGCCAATTAGGATCTGTCTTAGATGTCGGCCCTCAATTCCTTAAAACTTAAACAATATCCCTACCCATCTTTCATAAGAGACTGGATACATGGTTTTAAAGCGCTTAGGTGGTTAGCTGGCTCCCCAATCCAGGCCGGGGTAAGCCCAGATTTGCACTTCATTAGTTAGGTTCGGGTCACTACTTTGTAGTACCCAAATTAGATTTAGGTTCTGAGGCAGATTCTTTTTAGATCCTAAGTCCTCGCCCTTCGAGAATATAATCCCAAATTTCTAATAAAATGTCAAAATAAACATAAAATTTTCTCCTAAAATGTAAAGCCTAACATAGGGTAGGCTGAGGTTGTCTCTGAGCTTCTCAGAATCCGACGCCTCCTACTTTTCTTCCTTTGACCCGCTAATAAATGTTCAACATTGAGCTTTCTCCTTGAAAAATTCCTACTTCTGTTCCTTGTCTTCTACTTTGTAGTCAAAAGGGTATTAAATAACTGCTTTAATCGAGAGTTTTCTTAGGAATATCCCTCCTAGGATATAATTAACTATAGGGGCTTGCTCCTATAGGGATTTGAGAACCTCAGACTAAAATAAACCTTATTTTATTCGTATAAAATAAGGGAAGAATCTTTGGGAACATAGATATTTTTAAAACCTCATTTCTAATTTTGAATAGACTTGTAGAATGTTATTATTATCTTTTCAGATAATATAATATTATACTTGTTATATTTAACTTTAGAAATGATGAATTTTACAAAACTCATTCTCGCTTTTGGATATCTTGAAGAATGTTATGTTCGTCTTTTAAGATGATATAATATTCTTCTTGCCATATCTAAATAAAAGAATGAATAAACTTTTTTTCAAAAACATATTTCTATCTTTAAACATATTCTATAGAATTTTATGTTCATCTTTTGAGATGATATGTTATTCTTTGAACCATGTTTGATTATAGAAATATCAATTTTCAAAACCCTATTTTGATATTGAATCCATTATAGAATATTGTATCAGTCTCTCGAGATTGTACTTTATTCTTAATGCAGTATTCGATTACAAAATATGAGAAATCAAAATCTGCGTGGTGACACAATTTTTCCCACCACTGAGTCCAAAAAATCAACTAACGCATAGACCCAAGAAGTATGAAGGTGCATGTAGTTAAACAACTAGGTGTAAACTGCCTCATAAATCTCTGCCACCTATAGTGCACCTTTATGCACCTGAAAGATGTTACGAGCCCAATAAACATATCCACTGACTATAACTATTAGTGATTGAGATGCCTCAATTGTCTGACTGACTCGAGTGTCTGACTAACTTGACTGTGTCTACTGCAGGCTCCAAAACATCGCAAGTCGCCCAACTAAGTGGTGTAATGGAACTCTCTAATGGGTGGTACTCCCTGCACTATAATCTAAGCCTTGTGACCCACCTATTTGAGTCCTAAAAAAATAATAGAGTCCCAAGAAAGCTCTAGAAGTAAGGGGGTTAGCATAGAAGCAGTGAAAGGCTTCTCCAAAACAACCCCCCCCCCCCCCCCCCTTGCATGTGTTAGTTCTACTCTAGTCTGTCCCGAACATCAACACTATACTAGAAATCCTACCTATCATTTGTAACCCACATGGTAGCCTCACTAGGCTAACCCGGTCGAATATCGTTAGGTCTCAGCCAACAGAACATCTTTTGCATAAGGAGGAAATAGAAATGCATTAAAAAGAAGTCATAATAAACACGAATGGTTAGAAAGAAAGCTACTAAAGACTGTCAACTAACTCAAAATAAACTTGATATGCTCTAGACGCATACCACATTTGTTAAGTTGCATTTGTTGAAACCTACAACTCAAACTACATGTAAAAGGGATAAAAAAGGTGAATCAAGTTGCGCACATGTTGGCGCGACACTTTACTTAAAGGGTCAAATTTGAATGCCAAACACACAACGGCATTGCAATTAGATCATCAAAATTTTCTATGTTGAGGAACCTCATAGTTAAATCGGATGAGATCGATCAAAAGGGATGACTTACAACCAAAATTAAAGTGTAATGCTAGTCAAATCATGTCCAATCACAGAACAGACTTTTCCGTTATATCCAAAACATCGTCGACACTAAAAATATATATTTTATTTATTAATTGGGATTGACCGATGTGGTGGAATGAATTTTTAGGTAATGATATATAAATTGAGGAATTTAATAGTCAACATCGACTAAATAATGTCCAATTGTAGAACAGATTTTTTCATTGAGTACAAAAGATCATCAGTATTCAAAATAAATATTTTTCTTGTTCAATTATGGTCATTCATAGTGGTGGCACATATCCAAAGGTGATAACATGCATATCAAGGAAATTTTTCTCGACGCTGCCCAAAATAAGTCCAATCATGAATCAAACTTTGACATTGCATTTAGAACATCCTAAATACACAAGGATGATAGCAAATATGATCAATTTAAATCATGCAAATTGGTCGATATGTATCATGAAGCAAAGCATGAATTTCAAGAAAAACGTTGCTCAACACTGCCCAAATGATGTACGATTGACGAACAGACTTTGTTGTTGCATCTAAAATGTCGTCAGTAATCTAAATTGACATCCAATTTATTTGGAAGGGATCAAGCATGCAAATCGAGGTGGTCCTAATGTAAAAACACACATTTCAATGTAATTAACTCTTAACATCACCCAAATGATGTCTAATCGCCGAACGAACTTCATGTTGTGTTCAAAGCTTCAATAATAGCCTAACGGCACTAGCAATTTGTCCAATTTTTATTATGGTTAAATCGACATGTTGAATAAGGAGAAATGTACGCAAATAAGAGAGCATGCAAATCGAGGTGACCTTTGACCTAATTAAGACATTTTGTCTATTTTGAATTAATTTAGCAACAATTAAGCACTGATATAGCTTTTAATTCTAAAGGATTTAGCAAAAATCATGTGCCAAAATAGGAAAAAGTGAAATGCCCATTAAATGTATTACCTTCTTATGTCAAAACTACGTCAACCTATCTCCACGTAACCAGCTTGCCTCATCCTTGTTTTATCATCAAGTCTAAAATGAAACAAAATTTAGTGAAGTAGCTTTAATATTCTTCTTTTGTTTCGCATGTACGCACGAAGTCTTTGACTTTAAAAACCTGTTCATAATTCCACGTTCTCTCCATCTCCACTTCACTTCACTTTCTCCACTGGAAGCCTTGAAGCTATGTCCGTCACGTGGTTTTCTGCTGTAGCTAACTTCCCTCAAGATTCCTACTTTCTTCCAAAAAACCCTCATGCCTTCAACCTACCAATATGATCTTCCCTCTTCCACTTCCCACCTCACGTGCTATCTCTTCCTAAGCCAACACTTCAACCCAATATTTTTGCCTATACCTCATACAAGCAACTACAACACATGTTTGATATCTATTTTAAAAAGGAAAAGGGAAGAAGGGTTGTACTTTGCATTAAGCTATAACTTTACAGCTCATTCCATCCCCACATTTTTCTCACCATAAGCTGATTCCCACGTCTCCTACACAAGAATCTCTTGTGATTGTTGTTTCATCATTCAACGCATTTCTTTCATTTTTTTTTACTATAAGCCAGAAGGAAGAAGAAAGTAAGTACTAATGTCATTATTAGTGGTCCTTATTTGTTCCCTCTAATTATTGCTAACTCATTATTATTATTGGTTAAATCAATATTCTCAGTGATGTCATTGGTTATTAAATTAACTATATGTGTATATGCAAAAAAAAAGCTCTCTAGGTAATTGATGCTTCCAAAAGCCCACCAACCCACCTCATTTCGCATCTTCATCCAGTACAGACAGAAAAAGGGGGTCCAATACATTTCTTGCAACCCAACAACTGCATTTCACTCCAATCAACTTCTTACCCAAAGCCATTTTGGTCTTTTCCATTCCAGCAAAACCATCTCATGCCAAAAAGCCCATTAAATCATCTAATCCATCAAGCGCCCACCTCCTCCTTGCCATAACTAAACAGCATTCAGCCCGCTACAAACTCACTGCTTATCCACTACATCCAACACAAAGTGGCCCACTCCACTTCCTCAAACAGCAAATAAAACGACACTTGCAAAAATTACAATCTAACCACGACTTGTAGATTTAAACGGTGCAGCATTTGTTTCCACCTCTGTAATAGCAGCAGCCCGCTTCGAAGGCTCCAATCCTTCATCCAAAAGGCCCATATCCAAGCTGCCTATCAATACCTCTACCCCTCACAAAACCCAAAACAACCCCACTACAAATAGAGCCCATTTTTCCCTCTACTTACCATATAGTAGCAAGCCTCAAATTCCTCCACAATCCTCCCGGCACCACTTAAAGCTCAAAAGCTCCAACAGTAAGCAATTTTCATTTTTTTTTTGCTAACATTAGTTTTTATCCTTTGTTAAGATTAGTGTATTGTTATTAATTGATTAGTTAATTTTGTGATCCATTGTATAATTCTTATTATTTTTAAACACAAACACACACACACACACACACACACACACACACACACATATATATATATATATATATATATATATATATATATATATATATATATATATATATATATATATATATATATATATATATATATATATATATATATATATATATATATATATGTATGTGTCTATGTATGTGTGTGTTCATGTGAGGAAAGAAAGGAAAGAAAATGAATGAGAAAAAAATAAAAAAGACAAAAGGTGAAAGTAAAAAAGGAAGGGTACGTAGAAAAGAAGAATGTCTTCATTTTTTAACTTTTCTGCCACCTCATCGCTGTCATCATCAACCTTCACAAAGGTAAAATTTTTTAAACTAAAATATTCCCGCTCTCTGAGTTTGCGGTGGGCCAAAAAACCCCCTATACGTGCTCACGTAGCAGCATGGGAGGAAACTCGATGTAGCGCCTACGACGAGGTAGGTCATCACCTAAAATCCTATTTTTGATGTTTACATCAGATCAGATAACCACCTGTACGCACTCTTATATCATGGTAGGAGGGAACCTGACGCGTCCCATATGGTGAGGTAGGTTAGCCTTATACGTGGTCATATAGCGTGGTGGGGAAAGCCACTTGTATATTTATACATGAACTTTTAAAGACCCCATATGCGCTCTCGTAATGAAGATGTACAACCTGGTGTCTTCTGACACCTACCATACACACTCTAGTAGCTTGGTGGGATGACCCAGTTTCCCGTAGTTTTCTCTAAATGTGGGAGACACCGAGAGATTGCCATAATTTTTTCTAAAAAATATAAGGACTTAGATAAACCACATGGGACTTATGAACTCAACTTGGACCATTGGGAACTAAACTCAAAGGACAAAATCAAACTCAAATCAATTGTAAAATAAATCCAAGTTACCAAATAATGAATAAAAGAATGCTAAATGAACACAACTTAGCATATGCTTTGAAGATGAAACACTTAGAAGATGTGGTAGTTTCCTTGGGTAAATAAATGGTAAACTAGAGATGAAATTGATATCCAAGAAGAGAACAAGAAAATTCTTTAGCAAGAGTTTAGTCTCTGAAGGAAGGCAAAAAAATTGTGAGGGAATTGAATAATCAATGTCTAACAAAAGAAATGGAAGCAGCCAGTTTATATATTGAATCCCTAGAAATAAAGTGATGGATTTACAATATGGTCATACTGAACTACAAGAGTGTTGTAGTAAGCTTGAAGATGAGAAGCTACAATTTTCCAATAACTAGAAGAATATGGAATCAATTTCTGACAGGAATTCAGCCTTGGAGAACTCTTTATCAGATGCAAATGCGGAGCTTGAGGAGTTTAGAGAGAAAATGGTAGTTCTAGAAGGTTCGTGCAAGTCAATAAAAGCTATAGTTTCCACTCAAGTTAGTGAAAAGACTTCTCTAGCCTTTCAAATAGAGACTCTTGTAGAGAAATGAGGAGAAATTTTCTAAAAAAAATATGTTTTTGGAGAACTCTCTTGATGATGCAAATACTGAAGTTGAACGTTTACACTAAAAATTATGAGGCTTGGACAATCATTTCAATCTCTCTCTCATGTAAATTCATATCTCATTTCCCTAAAGAATAATCTGATCTCTTAGTTAGAGAGCATTCAGTAGAGTCTTACAAATCTGGAGACTACACATGGTGTATTGGAAGGCAAGCATTTAGATATAGTGAAGGAAAAAGATCTATCTGTTAACATAATTTTGAATCTTGAAGGTTCATTGAGTGTTATGCAGAAAGAGAATGATTTGCTTATCCACTCAAAGAATATTAACTTGGACACCTTGGAAAACCAGCTTCATCTCCTGCAAGAAGATATAGCTCAAAGAGGAGGAGTTAGGGGCAGAGAAACAAAGATGCTTGTCTCATATGTTTGAGATTTATAACTTATAGAGATGTCTTTGTGACATATCTATTGGAACTCGTTCAATAAGAATTAGGATGTTAAGCCTAATTAAATGTCCCAAGGCTAACCAAGAGGGGGGTGAATTGGTAATTTAAAAATTATACTTATACTCTTGGATTTTTAGAAAATCTTTTAAATTATTAATGCAAGTTAAATTTAAAGTTTAAAAAATAAACTTTTCAACCAGAGTAAACAACTTGCAATGAAATTAAATGCGGAAAAAAAATAAGAAAGAACACACCAGATTTATAGTGGTTCGGTCAAACCTTGACCTACGTCCACTCCCCGGAGGAACCCTCCGAGTATTGCACTAATATCACAAAGTGACTCTCCTTTTGCCCCCAACGCAAGGCGGAGAAGCCTGTACAAAATCACTTTCACCTTCCCCGGTGCAGCGGAGTAGCCGGGTTCTTTGACACCAAAGAGATCTTCTTCTCGCCAAAACTTCCCTCAAGATGACCCTTGAATCTGATGGTACTGAGGTGCAAGTTCGCCGGAGCAACCGTGTGAATATCCCCTCCACACTCCCTTGAAATCCCCTTCAAGGATCTTCTCCCTCTCAAACTCCACCCTTTCCTCTCTCCCTTTCAAGTTCTCCCTTCTAGTTTTCTCTAAAAGAACGAAGACACAATGACCGTCAAAGATACACTTTGTCGTCCTTTTACACTCTCCAAGTGTCGGCAGAGAACCGAACCGATGTTGTTGAACTTCACTTGAGAGCCTTCAAAGGAGATGGGTAGAAACAAAGAGATCTTCTTCTTCAAGTAACCTTGTGAATCCCTCACAAACCCCCAGTTGATCTCTCACTCTTCACTCTTATAATCTCTCCCAAACACTCACACTCAATGATCCCTCTCAAGATAAAACAACTCCAAAGGTAATTGCAATAGTTTCTAGGACTCCTTATATAGAAAGGACATGAAAAACCGTCCAAAAAGCTGCTAAAATCATGTTTTTCTACGCACTGGATCGTCCCGTATGAACCTGAGTTAGTACGGACGAACTGTGTAAAATAATGTCCCGTACGAACCATTTGTGCATCAGTACAAACCAATTTCATCCTGGGACGAAATTGGTTAGTCCCGGGACGAAATATTTCGTCCGGTACGAACAGTTATATCAAAGGTCAGTTCCGAAAACTGCAGAACATTGCCAGAAACTGCCATAATTGGTTCCCTTCGTCCTGGGACGAAAATATTTCGTCCTGGACGATCAGAACTTAGAAAAAATATTTTTATTCAGTTTCTATTCATTCCATTGTTCTTACGAGGAGATAACTGACCTTATCATCCCGTACGAACTACGTTCATCCCTTAAGTGTGTGTGTTTTAATTCACTCAATTTACAATCACTCTCTTTCAAGTTTATTTCAAAGAAAAGTACAAGCTTCAAATCATAGAGTATTTCATGATGAATTGATTTTGAAGTCTTCGTTTGTCTGGAGTTCGATTGTCCTGAAATGTTAGTCCACACAAGAGCAAAAACAAATCTTCCAAAAAATGTTAGGAGATAACAACACATAAAACAATAATATTTGGAATCATCAAAACTATACAAGTTGCAAGAATGTAAAACATGTAAATAGCAACTTTCCTAACAATATCAAATTCCTCAATAATTGAAAAGTAGAAGTACAAGTACCTTATCTAGTCGAGTGAAATCAATGATAATCAAGAGAGAATTATGGTCTAATCACAGGTAGATCACGAAGCACCACAGTAGTTGCTTGATCCATCAAGGTGTATCCACGAAGTTACTCATAAACATACGCCATATTATGCACAAAGGACATTATAACGTCCATCCAGCCAATGTTAGCCAGTTTGGAAAAAAAAAGTTACAGTTTATTACTATTGTTGAAGATTAATGTTTAATCAATTTAACTATGACATACAATCCACATTAATACATAAGTAAATGCATCTGACCCAACGTTAGCCTACTTGTATTGATATTTAAGAGAATTCACTAATAAGAAAACAAAGACAACAACGAAACTGATCCTCTTTTTATAAGTAGATGGAGTCGATATGATTCAATCAATGAAATACAAATACCTATGAAAACCTCGATGATGGCCATGTTGAATGTAGATCTCAACTGGAGGGGTTAACTCTAAATATTTTAAATGCCTCCAAACTTCTATAAAGTTGAAACTTCCATAAATACAAACACTTTCAAATGAGCCCATATACCCTAATGACGGCCGTGTTGAATATAGATCTCAACCGGAGTCGGTAATTGTCCAAATTCTAAATGCGACCCAAAATCAAAAACTCCAAAATTTTCAAACTAAAATTGTTTAAAAATTGAAATCAAACATCATATCATTTAAAGTAAAATCCATCCACTATCTATAATAGTTTTCTGGGTGGACAAATAAAAGTTTACTTCAGTTTACAAAAAGCTAATGCCTAGTCAAATATATCACTATGATTCATTCACAAATAATCTTCTACCTGTAAGGGCGTGGTATGTGTCCTCTGACTGGCAATTTTATCGCCAAATGGCATAGCAAATAAATGGTTATGACCTAGGGTCCTCTGAACCAATGGCTGTTTTCGCTATATGACATCACTAAATTATAGTTATGGCCAGACCCAATATGCTCTTTAGTGGCATCAAATCCTTGAGATATGCATCAATAGGATATAATCGATAGGGCACAAAGTCTTCTATTAGCTAAGGTGGATTCAAATTTGTCCCCTTAGATACATATCCATCCTAGGTCTACAAGGTACCCTTGAACAATACAACCCACGGTAGCGGATAAGGATCCTTCTATCAGGTTAAGTCGACTACCTCCTCTAAGTAGACCATGGTCCATGATGGCCAGGGATGACAGAACCATGGAATCTTGATCGGGTCCATCGTCTATTCCCCCATCATTCGCTTTAAGTGTAAGATGGTGAAATTTTTAATTTTAAATATCACATTTCTAAATACCTTTGCCCATGCTGCTACTACATGCTAGATACACGTACTTCTAATTATCTGATTGACAACTAGCCTTAATCAAAAGTTCTTTCTCATGATCAAGTGGGGTAATTAACTGTAGGGGCTTGCGTTAAGAGGAAATCCGAACTCAAATCATAAAGTCCTCGCAAAATAATGGTGAAATCTCTTGGTAGTGTCTCATCTACAAACCCATCTACCTTCCCAAAATTTACCCTAGAACTTTATTACATTAAAACACCCCCAAAAAGTAGCAGGGGAGGTTGGGGCCGAATTTTTGGAGCCTACAATTAAGTAATTAATTAGATGATTTTCAATATAGTTAAATATCGGTTACATATAAATTAACTCCAAAATATATAATTTGATAATTACGACTACAATTATTAGTTTAATTATTTGATAATTAAGTTAATTTATATTTATATTATTTATTATTATATTTTATTAAAGGTAATTAATAAATAACTAGTACTTAACAAAAATTAAACTCAAAATATAATAATTTTAAATTTTAAATTAACTAATCATCTTAAATCATAGATTACATTGACAAATAGCTTCATAAGATTTAATAGGCCAGATGTTTTTCAAGATTTAACATACTCTTGATTTATTAAATTCAAATTTTGAGATTTACTTAATATGTTAAATCCTACTTGTTGCCAAAAAACCCCTTAAGGGAAAGAAATGGGAGGTTCCCCTTTTTTCTGTGTTGTATTTTATTAGAAGTTTCTTCATTTTCATTGAAAAATGGCTTATGTTTCTTATGAATGACTAAAATTGAATTTCCTGATTTAAATCTAATAGTAAACAAGGTTTCATAGATATTATGAAAATTCAAATATTCAACCCAGTTACATGGGCCCTTGCCTCAGAGCCTAAAATATTTTATTATCAAGGAAAGAAGCCTAAAAATTAAGCTATTTATAGTCATCATACACCTCTCAAATATCTCAACTTAAGTATCTTGTGTCGCACAAACACACATAAGTACGTCATTAGGCATGTTTATATGCATATCTACGCATAGGCATGCTTATGGGTGGGGGGGGGGGGGGGGGGGGGGGGGGGGGCAAGTGTCCCCTCTAAAAAAAATATTGTTATCTATGCCTTCCTCCCCGCTCTCTCTCTCTCTCTCTCTCAATGTATTTTTTATGCTTTCTTTGTTGCAGTTCTTGTGGTTGCTTTGACTTTGGGACTAGTATGGCTTTCATTTGCTCCCTTTTTCCCTCTATCTTCTCTCTCTCTCTATCTCTTCATTTTTTCTTTGTTAAGGGAGACCATCCTGTAACAAGAGTAGCAACAAGGGAGAAGTTTCGCAAGCTCCAGTCCTTGAAAATGCAATTGTTGCTCAGTTCTGCAAGGAGCTTCTCTTTCATCTATAGTTTTTTTTCTTTTTAGGAAATATTTTTCTATTCACATTTGATTATGCCATGAGGTACACCTTGCAAAAATGTTTTCAAATTATTTTAATTTTTAATAAAAATGTTTTTTAAATATTAGTTATTTCATGAATATAATGACCTTCACTTTAATTTTAATGATTTTAGATTGAGATTTAATAGATTTTTTTAATGATTACAAAATAAATTTTAATCATACATACAAAAATTTAGATGACTTCTTTATTTGGATTGGGTAAAAAACTTCAAAGTTGTGCTCTGAAATCTTAATTTCAAGAAGTTTCTGAAGTTGGTTGAGTAACCAAATTTAATGTTATGGAAGCATTTGAATTATCAAACCAAAAGGTCGACTATAAGTGATTCTCCTCAATTTCTTTATCTTGGAAACAAATGTAGTTTTCTTTTAGTGTGATAGTTCTGTTGTAAAATTGATGCTATAGTATACGGCTAGCTGATACGGGTAGAGTACAAGAACTTTCAGTCTATCCTATTTAACTTCACTTGCATTAATAAAACTATTTAATAGCTCACACCTTGTTGAAATTAAATTCTGGGAAATGTAAGAAAATTTTATTGTAATGTGGCAGAAGTGCCAAAACAACACTCTTATGAGAATATGCACCAACTAAAATTAATTTTGCAAAATGAACTCAAACATGTACAAAAAATCTTGTCTGGA
Source organism: Dendrobium officinale (assembly GCA_019514585.1). Classification (NCBI taxonomy): domain Eukaryota; kingdom Viridiplantae; phylum Streptophyta; class Magnoliopsida; order Asparagales; family Orchidaceae; genus Dendrobium; species Dendrobium officinale. Next base: position 30,452,216 of record CM033692.1, read on the forward strand.
AAAAATAAAAAGAAGATTAGTATGACTTTCTATAAATAGCACAATCTAGAACGTCAATTTAAGCATTGATAAAAGTAGGAGTAGTTCACAACGGCCTTGTAAAGAATGAAAAATGCAATACTGGATGTTATACCTTGTGAAATCATGTTTCCTCTTTTATTATTTGGGTTAATTTTGAAAGTAGGATGCAACATTCCTTGTAAGAAGATGAATTTATATGCATAATATGGTCGACCCAATTATTCAACTAAATTTTTAGAAACCAATTTATTGAAATTTTTTTCTCAAACTAGTACTTTGTCTGGGACGACTTTCTTATTGCTTCTTAAAGTGGCTTGCTAGTGAAAAAGTTTTAAATTTTTTTACTAAAATTTTACTTTAAGAAGCAGTAACAAAGCCGTCCCAAATCAAGTCTAAATGTCACATTCCATGAACATACTTTAAGATATTACCAAAACTTTGCAATCTTATAAGCAGCTGGAATAATGCTGGAAGGAAAGAACAACTAATCACAGTTATTTTGTTGCATAACAAAGTGCAATGAAAATAATAAAAATTCTACTCAAATTTAACTGCATGAAAATCTTAGCTGTTATTTGGTCACTCATGTCAAAAATTAAACAATTCTATTGCATTTTATTTTGTCACCTTACTCATTGAGTAAAACGATATCATCTTTCATTTTATTCTTAACTTTTTCAAATTTGACCCAGTACAACACGCTACATATTATGAGGCATCTTTTTTTACTATTAGAATAAATGGATCATAAGTAATGCTGAACTGATGCTTTTTTTTTTATGAACTTCTCAATGCATTAAAAAAGAAATAAAACCAAGAACAAAAGTCTAAGTGATAGATATCCTATCACTTTACTCCTTTAACAAAAAAATAAAAGGTAGGAGGTACCTTATTGACTTCTAGAACATACCAAAAGAAATTACCCTTTAAAGCATGGTTAGCACACCAATGAGCTAACTTATTACAACTTTTATTAACAAAATGAAAAAGGATAACCTACAACTCCTTTAGAAAGTCCAAGTCCTCTTTAAAAGCTTTATCCACCACTTGGTTGTCCAACTTCACCGAGTCTTGTAAATGAGTAATAACATTAACGTTGTCTCCTTTCACAATTATGCCTTTAGCATTGAACATCCATTCTTCAATAACTCTACTCAATGAACGAACAGCCAGCAATTCTAATGCTCCAATATCCCAATGCATTAACAAATAACCAAAGGATAAAAGCATTCTGCCTTTATGGTCTCTAAAGATTCCTCCAATCCCTACTTCATTAGAGCTTTGAAGAGAAGCATCTATGTTTACTTTAATCCATCTGGGTGGAGGGGGATGCCAAGATGAAGAAATCAGCTCCAAATGCTGGTTAGCACCCCAGTGGTTCGAATGTATATTGGAAAATGAACTAGATGCATAGGTAATTGCATTTGTCACAATAATACCGTCTCCCATCTCTTTGCCTTCATGTATTAACAAATTTCTACTCTTCCAAGAGTTGAACACAAAGGAACAATTGAGTTTTGCTATAAAAGGATTATCCTCTCCTTGCTTTCTCAAATAGGAAATGTAATCATTTAAATTATTGAATACATGTAAATTAAAACCCCAACAGTTGGCCTTTTTGATAACCTTTACTAATTTCAGACAATTCACCGCCACATGCTTTCCATCTTCAATCATTATATAATCTCTTGGACAAAGGTTACACCCAATCAATCTTCTATGTAATAAGAAATCCGTAGTAAGTATAGCATTCTTTTAAAGTCTCCACCAAAAATGGGAAACACGTGGATTTAGCTTAAGCTTTTTGATGCAGCTCCAATCTTGTAAAAACATATTGTCCACCTCTTCCTTGTTAAATTTAGCAGTTTTAACCATAGCTGAAATAGTCTTTCCGGAATGTACCTTCAATAATTCCATTTTGTCTTCAAGATTTTCCACTTTAACCTTCAAATTGCAAATAAGCTTCACCAGTTCTTCACCAAAGTATTTATGAAGTTCCTCTGTGATCTAGGCTCCTTCCGAAATGAAGCTAGAAAGATTAGTAAGGTATCAATCTCATTTGAAATGAAAGATGTCCAACTTTCCAATCTTCTATCAAGTATCCAAATGTCCTTCATGATATTTATAGAAACTCCATCTTTAATGTTCCATCTCACTATATGTTTTAAAGCTTTAGAACCACTAAGGATTTATTTCCATGATGAAGAAGAGTTCGGCCTTCTTTCTTCATCCCAAATAATTTTTCCATATTTTGCTGATAAAGTTTTGCTAAGCAAGGAATTTGGCTTGTTAAAGAACTTCCATACCAATTTATCTCTAAGTGGTTCCACCGAGTCTACAGCAGAATGGATGCCAAGGCCTCCTCGATTCTCAGGTTTACACACTTCTTTCCAAGCCACATAGTATAAACCGTTATCTCCATTGTTTTTATTCCATAAAAATTTCCTGCTTATTTTGTCTAGCTTCTTGAGGACAAATAACGGAACCAGTGATAATGAAGTGTAGAAGACGTGGATAGCTTGAATCACAAATTTAATGGAGGTAATTCTACCAGCCGCAGAGATGAGCTTCTTGCCCCAAATATCCAGTTTACAAGCAGCTTTTTCTAGAATATTCAAAAAGGTTGAAGCCACAAGCCACCTCAATGTGATTTTATTACCCAAATAACTGAGCTCTTTGACCTCCTTGATCCCCATGAGCTTGGAGATACTCCTCCTCCTTCTCCTTTCCATATTCTTGCTAAAAATGATAGAAGATTTATTAACATTAATAAGCTACCCTGTCCAGCTGCAGTAATCCACCGTGATCTTTTTAATTTTCTTTATATTCTCCATTTTTACATTTGAGAAAATCAAGATGTCATCGTCATATAATAGATGCGAGATCCTAGGAGCCATCGGAGCAACTTTTAAACCCAAATTTCTTCCTTTGGAAAGAAATGCTTTAGTGAGTAATTGAGAACAAAGAATGAATAAATATGGGGATAACGGGCACCCCTATCTAAAGCCACTTCTCCCTACAATTCTTTCCAAAACCACTCCATTAACTTGAACAAAGAAAATCGGATCAGTAACACAATCAATAATTAGATTTGAAAATTTACCAGGAAAGCCAAAGTAATTCAATATTTGCTTAAGCGTGTCCCAAGACATACTATCGTATGCTTGCTCCATATCAAGTTTGATTGCTACCATGCCTCTTTTAGACTTAGGAAATCTGAACTTATGAAAAATTTCTTGAGCAAGAAGCATGTGATCAGATAAAGCCCTTCCTTTTATAAATGCCACTTGCTCTTCAGTTACCAGGAAATGAATTGCTTTCATTAACCTATTCAAAATAATCTTCGCCATAATTTTGTAGATAGACATACATAGGCTTATAGGCCTAAAATTAGAGGGAGTTAGAGGATTGCTTATTTTGGGTAAGAGAATCACCAATGTCTCCTTCCATTTAGAAGACATCTTACTTGAATTAAAGCATAGTTGAATGGCTTTCCACACATCCCTCCCAATTATCTTCCAATAATTTTTGAAAAAAGAATATGTAATCCCGTCTATTCATGGGGAAATATTGTTGCCAAGCTCCTTAATCACCTTCTCCACTTCCTCCACAGAAAAAAACAGCCTCTAGGACTTCACAATCTTCTTGATTTAGGGTGTTCTCAATAACAGGCCAATTGGCCAAGTTGCAGTCTCTGTGCTTCCATTTATCCCCAAAAAACTGAGAAAAAATAGTTTCTTATACTGGCCGGATCTTCAATCAATTCGCCATCCTCATTCTTCAATTGTCTTATTGAGTTGGTATTTCTCCTTCCATTTGCAAAGGCATGAAAGAAAGAAGAGTTCAAATCCCCTTCTTTCATCCATTTTGCTTTAGCCCTTTGTCTCCACCAAGTACTCAACCTTGTAAGAGCAGAATTGAATTCCTTAATTTTGGTTCTAAGAATAAGATTTTTGCTGGCTGAAAAATCTTGATCATAAGCTTCTTCCAGCTGTAATTCTTCAATTTCCATCTTCAAATTCTCCTTTAAAACTTCAAGTTTTTGATGTTTAGCCTTACTCCAAAAAAATAAGCTTTTAAGACTCTATTCAACCTCTTATTTAGAGCTTCCATATCATCACCTCTCACTGGTTTAGCCTAGGAATTTCTAACCACCGAAGTAGCTGCTGCATAAGAGAGCCAAACATCTTCAAATTTGTGTATTCTACTGCCATGAGGTTGTTGATTAAACATCTGCAAAATGATGGGACAGTGGTCAGAAGCAATTCTATTCAAATGCCTTACTGTTGCTTGATTGATTTGTTCCAATGCCTTTGAATTCAGCATGCATCTATCTAGCCTTTCTAGAATCCGGGCACTTCCACTTTTATTATTACACCATGTAAATTTTGAACAAAAATACCTACATCATGTAAGTCATTCCTATTCATAAAATATTTCATCTCCATAGGCCCATCTGAGAATGAAAATTTCTTCCCACCTTTCTTCTCATCTTGAGAAAGAATACAATTGAAGTCCCCACCAGCTACAAAAGGTACTTCATGTTTAACAACACCATCCATAAAACTCCATAATCCTCTTCTACCTTGAACTTCTCTACTACCATAATTAGTAGCAACCATCCATTTGCCTCTATTAAAAATCTCCAGTTCTCCCAAAATGCATTGATATGAGGACTTTATCAAGAAAAAATCAGCTATATTTGAATTCCAAATAACCATGACTCAACCAGAATTTCCTCTAGAAGGTTGAAGAATTAAATCCAACAGCTAATGGAGAAACCAAAATCTTACCAAAATCTTCTTTAGAGAGAGAAACCAATTTTGTTTCAACAATACCAACAAAAAATACATCCCATTCTTTTATAAACTCCTTCAAATATAAGGAGGCCTCTTTCTTGTTAGCCCCCCTACAATTCCAAAAGCTAATGGAACTCATTTGGATTTGAATGGGGAGATTCCCCCACCCTTATTCTTGTTAACACTATTTCTAGTTTGTCTGGAAACTAAATTTAAAGGGCCCAAGTACCTTACTTCCTTAGCAAGTTTAATTTTCTGAGAAGAAGCCTTTCCAATATTCACATTAGAATTTTCCTTATACATAATATCATTGTTTTTCTCAACCTCACCCTGAGCAGTAACCACTATGTCTCTATTCAGGCATTTCTCCATTATAACTATAACTTCACCTTCTTCTACTACTTCTTCCAAGGGATCCATATGAATATTTACATCAATGCTTTCTTCACATAAATCATTCAGAAGCTCAAATTTGTTGACTGGAGATACAAATACCTTCTGGTTTGAATCAACCTCTAAGTTCCCTCCAGGATTTCTATGTTCTGTTATAACTTCTGCTTGGATAATACTTGTTAATTCAGCATCACCCGAATTCACTTCAGCTTCACCTGAATTACAGACTTCCACTTGATTAATGAATTCAACATAAGAGTTGTTGGCATTGATCCCTTGTTCTAACGGATCCACCACTTGCTCTATTACATCTTTCTGAAGTTTGAAATCAGAATTTTGATAGGTAGTACTTGAGTTCGCAGGTAATCCCTTAGGATTTACCTGAGTTCGGAAGCAACCCTTCCCACTTTTGTTTTTATAAACATCTTGAGAAAGATCATACCTAATAAAATTACCTTTCAACAACAAATTCTATTCCAATTGAACATTATTTTGTTTCATTTGCTCCTATGTTTCCCTTTCCAAAATAATCTTACCTCCTTCTAGTTGGAAAGCAACATCACTTGGCCTTCCTGGGAGCTCTTGGATAGATTCTTTGCCTATGCCCACTACCTTAGCAGTTCAAGCATCTTCCACAGCTGCCACTTGAACAGCAATTTTTCTAACATATTTGGAAGAGTAAGGTATGTTCAACTTGTTCCTTTGTTTTGAGTACTTCTTTTTCTTATTGTTAACTAAGATCCAAGGACTATAGGTAGGATCTTTAAGAACATCTTGTCTCTTTCCAACACCTTTCCCTTCATCACTTTCTCCCGCAACCTCCATGATTTTTTGAACTTTATCTATAGGAACACATTCCTTATCCATATGTCCAATCTTCCCACATCCAAAGCAAAAGTTTGATACCTTTTCATATTCCACTTTTTGAAAGAACCTTCCACCCATTCTATCAACCCAAACACCTAAAGGAAGAGGTTGATCAAGTTTGATTATCACACAAACTCTAGCAAATTCTCTTCTTCCCCAATGAAACATGTTACCATCTAGCATAAGTGGTTTTCCAATTCTTGAAGCAATGCAAGCTACATTCTTCTCATCCCAACATTGCAAGGGTAAGTGTGGCATTCTAATCCAAATAGGAGAAGAAAGGCCTTTAATAGATGAAGTATTGAATTCCGGAGACCACCTCTCCATACCTACAATATGTTCATTCACAAACCAAGGTCCTCCGGAATGAGCAGCTTCTACCATCTCATCCGAAGAGAAAGAACACAAAAACCATCCTCTTCACAATGTAGTAAAGTGGAATTGTCCAAATGTCTCCATTGTTTCCTTAACTCCTATGCCACTATATTGGAACGTAAATCTTTTCCAAAAACCTTCACTACCAAAGAATTTGACAGTTTTTTTTTTAATTTTTCTCCTCCAAATCCACATTAAGCTTAACTGCCATTCCATCTTCAGATAAATTCACATCCTCATCTTTGAAATCAAATTTAATGTAAGGCTTATTACTCCAAGGATTCACTTTAACATATCCTACCGATTTAGGCATATCTTCAGTCATCTTAACTCCATCCGATTCCTTTCCCTTTTCCAGGACAAAATATATATTATTGTTAACCATTTTCAGTGAATTTTCATTTATCACGTTACGACAAAGTCCAGGGATTGCATTCGAATTCACGAACCGGTTAACAAAATTTTTCATTTCGGAAGTAGACGCAGTAATATCAGATGAAATTTTAGATGATTGCAAACTGTTAGGAGTAACCATATCCACCATATCAACAATAGCCTTGCCTTTACCTTCCACATGTTTGATCAACTTTGGCTAAGGTTCTGAAGCTTCCTTGATCACCAATGTTCCTTGATGCTTCATCAAAGGCATTTGAATTCGTTGTTGAGAATTCAAAATTGATAATCCATCTACATTCTCCCTATTTTTTGAATTACCTACAACCAAAATAGAATTCGACGATAAAGGTTGCTGTAGATTTTTGAATTCCGAATACTGACCTTGCCAAAGGTTATTTACCACCCTCATCATCTTAGGTTCCTCAGATGAAGATCCCCGATCATACTTGGGACAATCACCAGCAGAAAGCTGACGATCATCCATTGCCATCAGCGCCTTAGAACGTTACCGCCCAACGGACTTTCAAAATTTTTTATTTCTCTCTCTAGAATCCCAGACGTTCTCTCTCTAGAAGGTCTAATGTTAATCAATGAACGTTACCGCCCAACGGACTTCAAATTGATGATTTTAGTTCTTCAATATTAGGTTCTAATGTTAAGCAATGAACTCAACTATTTACCGAATTCCTGTGTCCTTCAACTTACTCTTTTCGGTTGAGGAATTTATTTATGGCCATATTTGCATAACAAAGCAACTATATTCTAGCTATAACAAAAAATTTTCCTTCCCTTCATATGATGTTGTTATAGAAAACATTTACTTTCATTCAAATGACATTCTTCAAATTTAGATCCAAAAATCCAATATAACCCACAATCATTTTTACATCCTAGCATCATTCACTTGGAAATTAGATCACTGTGATTCTTCTTTGTGCCAGAAAGATACATATTCCAATTATATTCTTACAAATCAATGTACTAAACAAAATTGATGTTGTTGAAGCTTTATAAACTCAGTTAAGGTTCTAATGTTATTTTAAGGGCTTGGGAGTCATCGAGTGTGGGTTGATGCATGTGTTGACATATGTAGTTAGTGGTGAAAGCAATATCTGGTCGAGTTATGGATAAGTATTAAAGTGAACCTGCTAGTTTTCTATAGGGGTGCGGATCGGAGAATGGATTGGTGTTGGAACTCCTTGATATTGTCGTTTGAGAGACATAGGAGTAGGTGCAGGTTTGATGTTCGTAAATTCGGTCGTTAGCAAGAGTTGTTGTGCGTAGTGTTGTTTATGTAAGAAGTAGCCTTTTGACGTTCTTGAAACATGTATGCTAAGAAAAGAGAAATGTCTCCAAGTTGTTTAAGACTAAAATTAGAGTGTAGCTGATGTAAAAGAGTTTCAATGGTAGACTTGTTGTTTCCCATGACCAAAATATCGTCAACATAAATTAGAATGAACAAACAAATATTATCTTGAGTGTATATAAGCAAAGAGGGGTCGTCTTTGCTAAAGCTGAACCCAAAAGTTTGTTAAAAAGTGGTGAGTTTGTTGAACCATTGCCGGGGAGATTATTTGAGACCGTATATGGACTTATGAAGCTTACACACGTGTCCCGAATTTTGAGAATCAATAAATCCAGGCAGTTGTTACATGTACACGTCCTCTTGAGGATCGCCGTGGAGAAATGTGTTGGAAACATCGAGATGGAGAATAGGCCAATTTTTTTGAAGAGTTAGAGTGATCATAATACAAATAGTTGGCATTTTTGCCACCGGGCTGAAGGTATCTTTGTAATTGATTCCAAATTCTTGGGAACATCTTTGTGCCATGAGACGAGCCTTATACTAAGCTATGTTACCGTTGGAATGTTTTTTTATTTTGAAAGTCCACTTGCACCGAAGGACGGGTTTGGAGGGTGGAGGTGGAACGAGAGACCAGGTAGCTTGTTTTTGAAGAGTCATGTATTCAGTAGACATAGCGGATCGCCAATGTTGTTGTTTGTTGGCTTGAGCAAAAGAGGTTGGAGTAGTGTCATGCTTACAAATGGCTGAAAGTTCAACAATTGTTCTTGGTTTAGGTATATCGTACATGAGCCGAGTCTGCATGTGATGTGACCAAGCCGGTGGAGGTTGAGGGGAATTGGAAATTGAGGGAAGAGATGTGATAGAAATTGTGGGTAAACAGTTCTGTATAGGAATAGGGAATTAGTTTTTGTGCTGGGCAGTTTAGTGTGTGAGAATGTGACTGGTGCTGTGGAGGTAGCATATGTGGGAATAAGAACTAGTGGAGAGTAGGTGGTGTTAGACGGAGTGGAGTTTTGAGTTTGGGTTCAGTTGTTGAAGGAAAAAATATTTTCATGAAAAATGACATGGCGAGAATCGTGGATGCGGTTGGTATGAATGTCGAGACATCGATACACTTTGTGGAGAGTGGAATAGCCAAGAAATACGCATTCTTGTGAGCGTTGAGGGAGTTTGCTTGAAGCTTAAGGCTTAAGCCATGGAAAACAAAGACATCCGAACATACGAAGATGTGTGTATGACGGATGATGTTCGTAAAGTTTGTAGTGAGGGCTATGGGGAGAAGTGGCTTTGGCCGGTAAGCGATTGATGAGGTAGTGAGTTGCAGACAAGGATTCAGCCCAAAAGGAGTGAGGTAGACTAGCAGCGTGCAGTAGAGTTCTAGTAATTTCGTGCAGATTGCCGATGTATTTGTTCAGCCATGCCATTTAGCTCAAGGGTGTGAGGGAAACTGAGCTCATGAGTGATGCCATTTTTGAGAAGGTAGGTGTTGAATTGTTTGCTGCTGAATTCGCTGCCGCCGTCAGAGCACAGGGTTTGAATGTTACTATGAAAGTTATTATAAATGAGATGATAGAAATTTTAAAATTTAGATAATGTTTTAGATTTTTTGGTCATCAAGTAGAGCCAAGAATAATGTGTCTGATATAGTATCTGTAGCCATTTAGCGAAGGGCAAGGGCTGGACCCCAAACATCCGAGTGGATGATCTGAAAAGGTTTTATAGAAGCAGAAGTACTAATAGTAAAGGATAGTCTATGGATTTTAGAAACATTGCATTAAATACAAACATTAGAAGTTTTAGAAAAATTGCAGAGTTCTGGAATGAAAGTGGTTAAAGATGAGATCGATCTTGAGTTCGGATGACCGAGGCAGGCATGCCACAGGGAGCTTTTGGAGTGTTGGACTTGGGGAGCAGAGACTTTGTAGTTGGGTGTCATTTTACCCTGGTACAGTCCGTCATGTTTGCGACCATGAAGAAGAAACTGATTGTCCTGAGTGTTCTTAATCACAAAACCATTAGTGTCAAATAAAATTGAAATATTATTGTCAGTCGTTAGTTTAGATATGGAAAAAAGATTGTGGAAAATAGATGGAACGTGGAGAATATCATGAATGTGTAGCTTACGAGCCGACTCCGAGAGGGGAAGAATTCCTTGGACTATGTTCTGAATAGGAATAGTGCTTCCGTTAGCGACAGAGACTGAATCTAGCCCTCTATAAGGGGCTGTTTGGTTCAGGTTAGAAATGTCCGATGTCAAATGGGCGGTGGCTCCAGAGTCAAGAATCCAATTGGTGGTAGACGAAGATGCTTGAGGTTTAGTGAAGAAGGCTCTTGAGTTCATCGAGGATGAGGGTGCATACTGAAGGTTACATCGATGCCAACAATTCAGCGCTATGTGGCCGATTTTCCCGTAAATCTGGCAGGTCGGACGTTATGTTCTCAGTTGGTTCCGTTGTGGCTGATTGTCGTTGTTGGGGTTGGGTTGGAAGTTTTTATTGTTCTGTTGGGATCAGTTGAAGCGTCCACGAGCAGGTTTGTTATGAATCGAAAGAAGAGCAGAATTGTTTGAAGGGAGGTGAGTTTCTTTAGACTTTTCTTGTTGAAGATTTATCTCTTCGCTGCAAAGTAGTGAGTAAAGAACATCCATAGATATGGGGTTCAAGGAGGTTCGAATCACAGTCTTGAACGGATTGCAGATGGTCGGAAGACCATTCCAGATATAGAGGATTATATCTTCAGTATCTATAGTTGATATAGTGGCTGCGATGTTATCGATGAAGTTCTTGATTTGAGCGAGGTACTGTTGCATGGAGCGATCTTTCATCTGAATTTCGTGAAGCTCGTTCTTGAGTTGGATGACTCAAGAGCGATTCGTGGGTTGCAATCTTGTTTCGAGATTTGTCCAGATCTCATGGGCGGTGGCATGAGTGAGGACATAAGGGAGCACCGAAGGGGAGACTGTGGACAGGAGAGCGGAGATGAGATTTTTTTCAATGAGTTTCCATAGTCGATGGTCGGTGGTGGATGAGGCGGGTGGACAGACGTTGGTACCTGTGAGGTGGCTGCTGAAATAGTTTGCTGCAAAATGTTAATGCAGCTGAAGTCTCCATATAGAGTAGTTTTCATTGGTGAGAAGGGTAGGGACAAGATTATTGAGGTTGGAGATGAGAAACTTGAGAGGCATGGGAACGACGAATTCTTCGAGAGAGGCGGAGATGTTTGAATCTCCTTGAGTTGAAGCAGTGGAGCCTTGATCAGCCATGGGGAAGAAAGCAAATGCCGCTAGGAAGGGTGCTCTAATACCACGACAAAAAACAAGCCGAGAAGAGAAAATGGAGACAGAGAGAAACAGAAAGAAAATGATATTGTATTCCTATTTGGATACAAGATATGTAGGCTATAAATATCCTAGCAGGCTACTGGTAATACAGAACAAGAATCAAGAAATAAATGTGACTAGAATAAGTGACTAGGCTGACAGGTCGGGCTATACTAACAGTGCTTACATTGGGGTGTGTTGTGTTGAGGAATAAACATGTGTAGGGATTTTTTTTGAAGTTGATATCTAGTTGTGCAATGCTTGGTGTTGTGATCTTTAGCCATCGTTATGAAAAAGGGAATTTTATATGAAGAAATGATTTGTTTATCTAGGTTTTCATCATTTGTGTTGCATTTGGCCATTCTTGACCTCATTGGTTGTGCGAATCCTAATTCGGATACGGCTAGAGATATTGGCTGCATCTTTGGGATTAGTAGATTGAACATCTGGTTTTCTCTCTCCCTCTCCCTCTCTTTATAGTAGATTTCGGCTTTACAATGGTTCAGTTGAGGTGCTTATCGTCACTTCGTGATTGATAATTTGGTGATTGGTGCAACTGAAAATTTAACTCAGTAATGTTGATTCTATCGAGATTTCAACATGATGTATGTTATCTATTTGTGATTTTGTACCTCATTATTATAGGCATAAATCTAGGTCAAAATTGCCAGATTTTCGTGACATGAATTGGTTCTCTTTGCTTGAATATTGGCCATTTTCGGTTGTTGGTAATTATGACTTTCATAGATTTAATTTTCTTTGGTGTGAATGGTGGATTTTAGACCTTATTTGGGACCACTTATTTTCTATTTTGATTTTTTAATATGTTCATTTAATATATATATATATTTTGAAAATAAGTTAAATTATTTTAAAAATACTCAAAATAATTTTTGAATACTTTTTTTTAAATAATTTTATTCCCCGTCCACTGCCATCACTTCACCTTTATCTCAAGACCTGGCTATTATCACTTCTGAGTTCTGGCCACCATTTAATTATGCCGGGCTAACTCAATAACACAATTTCTGTAGTCTTTATTTAAAAAATTATTAACATGATGAAAAAACAGCTTTAATAATGTTTTCTCTAAAAAAATCCAATTAATTGATCAAGGTCCAAACTATGCCTGATCTCTCTGTTAATAAAAGTTCGTTTTCCAGGGGCTTGAAAAAGGCAGACGATTTAGGTTAGACTTTATTATAAAATGAACCGAAATCAAACGAAAAAGGCACAACACAGCCTAACAAAATAGTGCCTTCCGCTCCAGATTCAAAGCACAACCTAACTAAACAGCAGTAATAGCAGCGGGAGCCACTTTAAACAATGCTCTTAACTCTATTTCTCAACTTTTCTGAAACCCTTATCGTCTCAGAACCACTGTTGCCCTCCTCCACCTGAACACAAATAACAAAGAAAATATTGAATCTCTCATAATATCTAACTAATCTCTTTTATATATATTAAAAAGATATGAGCATATATCCTCACACTTTATTTTTCAATCACTTTTTTACACGACTGATATTTTAAGTGGCTAGAAGTCATTTTTATTATTTTTTATATTAGTATGAAGACTTTGACCTTCTGAAAATCCCAACCGCTTAAAAATTTTTGAAAATCAGTTTGAAAAGAACAAGAAAATAATAACAAATGAAAATTTGACGACTAAAAAGAAAAGCAATCGAAAAGCTGTCCCCATCCTTTTGTTCTTCAGATTAGATAGTAGAATATATAGAATTAAACTTGCACTTACCAAAGAGTGGATGATGTAAAAAGCCTTGTTACCAACGATCGTCACATTAGCGCTCAATATCTCGCCTCCTTCCTCTTCAATCACTTCAACAACCTTACAGAAAACAGACCAATCCCGCGCATCTGTTATAATCGCCACGCCAACCCTGCCATCAACTTCCCTCAAGTCCAAATGTGGCGTAATTGTGCTGATCTCCGATCCCATGCCGCCGGCCAGTTGACTTTTTGTCTCCTTCATTTGCTCTAGCTTTTTCTGCAGATCCTTTATATAGCTCACAGACTCATCAAGCAACTCGGGCAATGGCAGTGATACCCCTTTCTACAAAGCAAAACAGTTGTAATATGCATAAACATATAGGTATAATGAACAAATTCAATCATGTAGGGTTTCATTACAATTCTACAATATGAGCTCTTTGTACCTTTGAGCAAGGCAGGAGAGAGTTGAGCCTTGCGTAGAGTGACTTCATATGCATCCTTCGTTTTTTTTCTATCGTCTTGCGGTCCGGCCTTGCCGATCCGGCGTTGGCAACCATGTTAAGCTGAAAGAACGTATATGCGGACTTAATTTCCCTAACTTCTTATAGTGGAGAGAGATACATAGTGGGAATTGGTGTGGACGAGAAGAATATTTGGATGGCCGGTGGAGTGGTGAAAGGTTCTGGTGGGGTCGTTAAGAGGAATTTGGGTTGACCCCGAATGTCGGGTCCGAGCAGCGTGGTTGGATTTGAGAATAAATTGACCGTTGGATCTTAATAAATATGTGGTTGTGAAGAGAACGTGCGGTGGTGATGGATTTGGTCAAAAGGTTAGATGTTTCAACCCCATGGCAATTTCAGCTGGACTTGTTTGTTCGGCTTTCTAAAGTGTACTGACTACTTAATGCGTTGACGCGACTTGATTACACGTGTATACTCGGCGCAATGCTTGTCCTTTAATGACTTGACTTTGAATGTTGAAAAAAATTGTTAAATAATTAAACCTCTTTAAAAAAAAAAAAATTAACTAACTTGAAACTTCATTAGCATGGAGTTATGGTTAAATTACACATGAAACTATACAAAAACTTTTTCTTTATTTAAGGACATTTAGGCAAATTAAGAAAAACTCACACACACATCATGCTTGAAGCTAAAATCTCTTGATTGGTAGTCAAAACTTTCAACCAACATATAAAATATACAATATAGTAGTAATACAAGAAATCAAAAACTTGTGCTACTCACATTGGTGGAAAGCTAGAAATTTCTTCAGTGGGGACACAAATTAAAAATTTCAAATATTATCTCAACTTTTTTTTTTTAATTTGTGCTTGAGACCAACATTGTCAACATAAAAAAAAATTATTTTAATGTCTTATTTTAAAAAGATAAAAAATAAAATGTTAAAGAATTTTATAATTTATAATGCATTTATTATGAATAAGTTAAATGATTATTTTATTATTAATACAACAACAAAAAATACAACAACATCAAGCCTTTATCCCACTACTTGGGGTCGGCTACATGAATTCTTTTTCTCCATTATGTCATATTAAAAGAATCAAATATTATTTTCTCAATATATATGATTTAAAATATCATTTCAATTTAATTGTCAATTCTTTATAACAATCATAACATAAAAAAATAATAATAACATGCTCAATCATACTTATAGGAGTTGAGACCAATGACTAATAAGATGAACATCAGACGTTACCCTTATTTGTGCTGTGGGCAATGATGTAAGTGTTGATCGTGAGCATCCGCTTTATTGGTGATGTTAGTAATTGTTGACATTGATATCATGATGTGTGTTGATCTTGATGCTAATCAACCATATTGATTATGGCAAGCATAAAGCCTTGATTGGTGATAGTAGGCATTAGTGTCTAGGTTGACATTAAACACCAATATTAGAATCATTTGTAATCTATAACATTAGGGTTGAAGATGACACCCGTTAGCCTCCATCTTCTGTTCATGTTGTAACCCTAACACAACCATTTCCTTTTTTTATTAAAATTTTCTTTCACCCTAGCATGACCATTCACATCTTTAATTGATTTATAATTATTATAGTTATGAATAAATTCTCATCAGATGGAGTGACCTACCTAATACATTTGCCTATCATTTGCCTGCCACCACTAAGATATACTCCCCTTGACCACTCCATCATCGACCTCGTCCCACCCACCACCTCACCAACAAACACTATAGGGAAAAAAAGTTGTTATCAGCTGAAGCAAAATGGTCGAAATCTCCAACGACAAAATAGATGAAAATTTTCAACCGATTTTTTGAGGTGTTTCTAGTGGATTTTTCAAAATAAAATTCCATCCTAAACACCTATTTAAAAACAACATAATTTTTCATGAAAATTTTGCCATAAAGAGCCCTTATCCCCAACTACCAACCTTCCTTCACTTTTTCCTCCATTCCTTAAAAGAGCTATAGCAAGTAGGTGATTTAGGTAATCAAGATAAGGTTGCTACTGCCCATGATGGTAATGGTGGTGCTGATGATCAAGGTGATGTTGATTAATAGTAGTTTTTTGTAAGTTTTTCAAAAAATTTCTAATATTTTCTTTAATAAAAAGACTTATTAAAATTATTAGATAAAATAGTTTTGATTATTAATGAAAACAACCTGTTGTTTTCATAGTTAGGTTATTTTATTTTTCAGTACAGCAAAATTTATATTTACTTAAGCTTTATTTTGGACGACTTTCTTACTGCTTCTTAAAGCAGCTTTCCAATATAAAATTTAAATTTATGTACTCAAAAATTGCTTTAAGAATCAATATAAAAATCGTCCCAAATGAAACCTTGAAGTCAAAAGTATGTAGTATAAAGTTGAAAGGGTGTATTATGAGTTGTTTATTTGTAAGTGCACAAGAATAAAAACTCTACGCAGGCCTTTATAATGAGATTTAGGCTTCGTTTGGGGCGGCTTTCTTGTAGCTTCTTAAAGCAACTTTCTAGTACAAATATTTTAATTTTTATACTAAAAAACTGCTTTAAGAAGTAGTAAGAAAGCTGTCTCAAACGAAGCCTTACTCAGAGTTATAAATCACTTAAGAGGAGGGGTAAATTTGATGTACATTAAAAATTTCTTACAAAATAAATTAATAGTTTTATTTTTTGTTGAAAACAAATTTTAGATAAAATTATAATTAGAAAACAAACTAAACAAAAGTGCGAGGAAAAAATAAAGAGAAACATGAGACAATATTTTTATATGGTTTAGCGAAACACCAAAAACGCCCTACTCACCTAGGAAACCCTTTCTACAATTCCACTAAATAACCTCAAAATATGATAAAGTCTTTGTACTCTCCTACAATGGGGTGAGTACAATCCCTTACAAAAATCAAATCACGTTCCTCCTACAATGGGCAAATTATTGGGTCAGGTGACCGAACGCAGAGATGGGTCCGGATATTAATAAAATATTATTTTAAAATTATCATAACTAAAGCGCAGGTAAAGCGCAACTAAAGCGCAAGTCAAAAAGCGCAACTAAAGCGCAAACAAAGCGCAACTAAAGCGCAACCAAAGCGCAACTAAAGCGCAAGTCAAAAAGCGCAACTAAAGCGCAAGGTGACGCGACAAATTTTTATTGGATGTCCGAACTTATTTTCCGCCTCCGGTCACCTGACCCAATAATTTGCCCCTACAATGAGTGGTATAACCCAAAAACTTAAAATATAAAGAAAAAGAATATATATAATAATATTATTGATCTCTCGAATCATTTAAAATAATTTTCTCTCAAATTCTAGATTTGTAATAAGATAATAAACTAAATTTGATCATAATTATTTTTTAAATTTATTTGAAAAGATAGTTTGTGATGGCGCTTAAGGCGGTTAGTAGATACTAATGGTGTGAACTATGAGATTTCGCTGAGTTTACAATATGCTTAGTTTTTTTATCTGAAATTAAAGTAAGCCCGGTAAAATATGCAAGTACACATGTCAAATTAATTAATAAAGTGATCGAGTAGAGTGTTGAAGTCACGAGAACTTGTGATGCTTAGTTGCAACTTAACAACTACTACTACTTCAAATGCACGGCTTACCTTACTAAAGATAAAAATGATATTTTAGAGTTTTTATCTCTGAAAGAAAAACATGTAAAATAAATTTAATACTTCTAAAAATAAAATATTTTTGGACTAATGAATGTGTAAAAATATAGCTTTCCTAATGAGACTCTTAAATGTAGACGCGGATCAGAGTATATGCTTCCCTAGATTTATGTCGAGCTTGTATGGGTGAAAAATAAGTTTTATGACCTTCCTACAATTTTCCATATCTATAAAACCTAGAATATTCAAACATCATATGCCTAGGCATGTCAATATTCCATTTCATTACTTTTAATTATTCCAATATTTATCTATCGAGGTTATAGATCACACAGGTTTCAACTACACATATAGCATTGTATGCATTAAATGAAGTACGAGAGATATTGAAAATATCAATACTTTCATCAAAGAACAATAGTCTTCATTAGTACATACTATGCTAACTAAATCATTAGCCCAAAACTAGAGAATTAGCTTGACAATGACGAAATAATATGCAAACCAATTATCATTTTATTCAATAGAAGAAGCAATACAAAAGAAGTAATAAGAAAATTGTCATGAGGAAGAATTAAATGATCTTATCAACACTCCTTTCATAAATAATAGAGATGCTTATGAAAATAGGCTAATATCTCCATAAAAAAAAAGTATTTTACATTTTCCTAGCCTCTCTTAGACTTTACTCTAAGGGGGTACTAAAAAAATACAATTATAAGGATAGGATTTCACTCTAATGAAAGAACTCTTTAACAAAATAATTGAAGAACTGTTTATAATATTGGCAAAAATGGTCTCAAGCGTCGTGGCGCTTGATAGGGTGGCACTATGGCAGTGAAAAATAAGCTAGCATGTCAACGCTGTAAAGTCTACTCTGTTGGCTGACGTGGCACCTTTACTAATTGAAACAACGTATCTTTTTGCTGAGTTGGAACAACTCCTCGCATTAGTAGCTGCTCTATCCTATCACTCCAAAAGTTTGAGCGTTGTGATGCTCGAATGGAGAATTCAACACTGAGGCATTAAAAGGCATGGTGCTGCAACATTTATTTTCCTGAGACGCCCGATACTATAGTGCTAAAATTTTAGTATAGTGGGCTATGTAATGCCGTTATGCTTATTATGGTTCTGCCACGGTGCTTGAAAAAAGAGAAGACAAGCACTACAATGTCAAAAACTGCCACCTTTGTGTTATTGAACTTGAAATTATGACGTAATATACTCGTGCACCACAACGCTACTTCAAACATGTAATTTTGACCATTTTTGAGTATTTCCTATACAACACAACAAAAATAACATATTTTCACTAAAATTCAAATACAATAAATAATATATAATTTACACTTAATAAATTTCTCCCAGCTTAAAGTCTTGTTTGTTCTCAAGCAACGATAACATTCATACCTTGCTCACTTGATAGTCAAAGTAAAAATTTGATAATTTAAAATTACTAAAATATAATATAGTACAACACAGTCTAGAAGCGCTTTAGAATGAATAAAGTTATAATTCTAATTTGAAAAATCCATAACAATCATCCCAATCAATCACCATTGCTATTACTTATTTTGAATTTATTAACTATTTATATAAATTTAAAATTGACTTCTAATTATTAAATGAATAATGAAACATAGGGACTAGTTGCTCATAGTAAAATAGGAAATTCATTATTGTAACTTCACATATAGTAGTTTACTTATTTTATCATTTTTTATGTACGTAATTGAATATATTTGAATTTAAGCTATAACTGATACAAATTTTTGAAGGCACTCATCTTTTTCATTATTTGCAATATTTTCTTTTAATATTTTCAAAATTTTCTTTCTTTTATTATTTGTGAAATTCATACTTAACGATTTTTTAATATTAGTTTTTTGCTTTCATTCTATTCATCCCTATTAAATTAATAAAATAAATTAATAAGATCAGTAGTTTCAATTTTTAATTTTACTATGATTGACATAATTTAAGATACTCAAATCTAATCCTTAAAATTATTTATTTCTTTTTAATTCAGTTGTTAATAAGTTAATATATAATTTCTAAATTCCAAATTATGTCAATGGCTTAGTTGACCCAATTTAGATAATTATTAAGCTTTCAAATTATAAATTTTTATTTAATATTAATTTAAACTATAATTTTAAATTTTATTATTATCCTAATTTTACTTAATTTTTAACTATAATTATTATTTTGCTGAATAAGAAATTAAAATATAATATCTATAAAGGATAGGGTACAATAGTTTAAGCATAATAAAATTAGTCAACAACATAACACATTGTAAACTAACATTAATCTATCATAACTAAATACATATGAAAATTACAAACTAAATATGACACAACATTTAAGAAAAGAAATAAATAAAGAAAAGAACTTCCATGCTAAGTTTATACATTTTTGCCAAACTTGCTTAGATTTTTCATTTTGGCTGGGGTGTATCACTACCATTCCTCAAGTGGTTTCCACTATGAACTTTCTCTTTCTTTTTAGGGTTAACTTTAGTATTACTAAGTAATAAACCAAGAGGTCTGGTACTAAAAGAGATTACAAGTTATCATACTTAAGTTTTTAAATTCTTATAGAAATAACTTGACTTTGCAATTGAGTTTCCAATTGAATCACTGCCTCTTTCAAAGGTGTCTTTCTATTTATAAATTGATTATTTTGATCAAAATTTAAGGGATAAGAAGGTTTAAGATTCACAATAGGTTGTTGAGGGTTATTTCAATTTTCTCCTTACTTAGGTTGTCCCAAATTCTACTAATTATTACAACCAACATTATTTAACCAACTAAAATACGGGTAGTTCTTCCAACCCGGTTGTAAGGATTAGAATATGAATTATTTTGTCTTCTAATCAAATTCATTTTTTCAATCCCTAATGCATCAATATCATCAACAAATTTCAAATTAGATTCATCCAACTATATAGATGATCCTATTCCTAAATTAACTTTAATAATATCCAACTTCTTTGAAATAGTACTTATCTGAGCAGTAAGAATTGACAAAGTATCTTATTCATAAACTCTAGTTGCTCTCTTAGGATCCACCTTATCAACAGGCCACTAAAAAATCATTTGTAGACATTTCTTTTATTATTTCATATTCCTCCTCAAATGGCTTAGATATCAAAGATCCTCCAGCTACAACATCTATAATTGACCTAAGAGATCTTACTAATCTATTATAAAAGATAAGAATAACCAACAAATTGGTTAAGGCATGGTGAGGTCATTTCCTAAACTTTTCCTTAAATCTCTCCCAACTTTCATAAATTGATTCTTCTTCAAACTAGGAAAAGGAAGTGATAACATTTTAAAGTATGATGATTTTTAAGGTGAGAAATACTTAGCTAAGAAATTGTGTGCCAACTCATTCCATGTGGTGAGCATAGGGACAAAAATTCAACCACGTCTTAGCCTTATCCTTTGGAGAAAATGGGAATAATTTAAGTTTACTAGTATCATTACTGACATCATTATACTTAAATATTATATAAATTTCCAAGAAATTCAATAAACGTAAGTTGAGATTTTCAAAAGTAGTTCCCATAACTTAAAAATTTTAAACCATTTGAATAATAGCCCATCTAAGTACAAAATTATTAGACTTGATAGTAGGTCTATTTATACTTTGATGGATTCTTCTACTATAAGGTTAGCATACTTCCTAAGAGATCTAGAATGCTCTTGATCTTATACTGGGTCAAAAAATTTTAAAATCTTTTTAGTTTTTTTAAATTTTGTGAGAATTTTTTCTATTTACAGATCAAACAATAATGGCTCCTTACTAGATCTATTAAATACGCAACAAAGATAAAAAAAACTAAAATTATAAACTGAACATTAAAAATAAAAAAATTATTTTATTTTTAAATTTTTATGAGATAGAATAAATATGCATGATACAAGTCTAAATATGAACTTGTTTATATGTACATTTTTGTCGAGCATGCATGTACAAGTGAAAAGAAAGGTTTAAGGCCTTCCTACAATTTTTCTATCTCCATAAAATCTATAATATTCAAATATCAAATGTTTAGGCATGCCAATATTTCACTTCAATACTCCTAATGGTTCCAACATTCCTTCTTTAAGGCTACACATCACACTAGAAGTTAACTACATATATGACCATTATATGTATTAAATAAAGAATAGGAGATATGCTAGATAATTTTTATAAATATAATTTAAATAATTTTTATAAATAAAATAATATTTATTCTAGATTGTTTTTAATTTTATGAGAAATATTTATAATTTTATTCAAAAAAAATATAATTACCCAACAAAGCCCAACCTATTCTTATTTGATTTTCTTGATTTAGTTGATCATGTTAAGTTTGATATTTTGCTTGAAACACTTAAAATTAAATATTAGTAGCTTACAATCATATATTTGTCATTATCAAAATCTAAACTAATAAGTCATTTTGCTCACGTGGTTAATAATCTCTCCCTTTTTTATGTTGATAAATCTAAGTCAATAGCGAGTATGGTGAAGTTGCAAAATGATCTTACATCACCCTTTTAGTTTCAACAAATAAGATATTATATGTTGTTCCACCTAAATGTTTGCATGTAAAGAAAATGTAAAGAACCTATAAAGCTACATCTTCACCTTTTAGCAACATTAAAAAGATTTGAGAATAGTTTAAAATAAGTGAGAATAAATATGTCAAAATAAATATTTTGATCTAACATGTTAATCATTCATCTCAAAGCACAAAAAAATTCTTCAAATAAAAGTTTTATAAAAATATCAATAATTAGAAAATCAATGCTAACAAATTCAATATTAAAACCACCCTTGCAAATATGACCCCTAAAATAGAGTCTAATTTCAATATGCTTGGCCCATCAATGCTAAATTCGATTTTTACTTAAACTAACAACACTAGTATTATCACACTTAAGATGAATGTGTTCTAGCCTAACTCAAAAGTATTTTTTACTATTGCTTTAATAAAAAAAAAACTAATTAACACAACTATATATAGAAATGTACCAATCTATAATTTTGGAAAAAGACATAGAATTTTGTTTAAATTGTGCATACTATGACTCATTAGTTTGAAAAATTCAATTCAATAATACTCATAGAGATAGTTGAGATCATCAACTATCAAGTTTAAGAATAAAGTGTTTGAATATCGTATAATGATTTAAGTTAAAAATATTTTAAGTATTTAGAAAAACTTCAATATTATAATATAAAATAAGTTCAAGTGGAGAGAATCCACTTGAAAAAGAAAGAAATAGTTTGGATCAATTGCATATCCAAAATTAAAAATATCCAATCCAAATGGATATGATTGAACTACCAATAGACTCATCTATAGATTTATGACTTAGTTAGGATAGAACCCGATCAACCAACATGATATGGAAAGTCAAAAAATGTTCCTAAAAGGAAGGCACATAAAAAGTTTTCAAGGTCGAAGGAGCATAACCTTACTGAGGAATGATTTAGCTAAAAGAGTATGGCGACATCAAGAGAATTTCTAGCGAAAAGCGTATGACTAGATAACGGATGTAGTGATAAAAAATAGGATACAAATAAAATAGCATAACCAAAATAACTTGATTACACTTAGGAAAAAATGAGTCAAAAGAGCATGAGCAATTTAAAATTTTTCTTGGGAAAAATGACATGATTGAGAGAAATTGTAATTACAATCAAATGGGCAAGATCATATTGAAAAATCATAACTAAGATTAATCCAATTGAAGTGATAAAGATTATATATCTAGAATGTCAGATGAAACAAATCAACTTGATGCATCTATGTATGATAATGAATGCTTGCAATTGATTTTAAAATAAGGTATTAAACTTTGGAATTGTCTTTAATATATATTATGATCTTTAATGTCACTTTAATATATAAGGAGCTCATGCGGATAATTTTACCATGTTGTGTAGATCATCTAAATTAATATTATTCTATACTTGTCAACTTCATCAAAGTGGTAAGTTAACTAGTGTGCCTAATGGGTGTTTCAATATAATGAGATGAGAAAATTTTCCAATAGGGTCGACAAACAAAAATTGCTATACAAACTCCAAACCTAAGCTTCTCTTTCTCTCTCCTCTCTTGTATCTCTTATCTCATTTTAATTATCTATTAGTCAAAGGAAAAGGAGAAAAGGGATTTAAAAGTTTTTAGTTAGTGGAAACATATTTTTATATAAAAAATAATAATTATTATAATGTAATTATACAATTCAATCAATTTTAGCATAAAATTCATATAAATCCTTTGGAACTGAAAGAAATATAAAATTTTTAAAAAATAATTGAAAATGGAAAAAATTTGAATTCCTATTTGAATTTCAGCACATCAGAGAGAAAGGAAAAAATTGTATTTTTGGTCTTCAATTATTTTGCTATTTTTACAAAAAAATTTCAGATCAAGATAAGTGACTATAATCCTATCTCTATTTTCAAATATTTTAAATTTAACCATTTAATTCTCTCCAGAATAAATTTTACTATATTTTTCATGATTTTATTTAATCTTTTACCAACAACATTTTGTATATTATAGTACTGATTATTCTGGGCATTTTGACTAAAATATCTATGACTTTCAATAGGTAACACAAAAGTTATTGAATCATGAATATTTGCATTGTATATTAATTGAGTGTTTTTATTTAAGCATATTATTAATACAAGCATTGCAAGTACAAATAAATGCGTGATTGAGTAATTGTTGATCACTATTACTTTTCTTGTGTGAAAAATAGTATAGACAAATTGACCCATTGATTGAAGATTGATTGACCTATAGATGAAGGTGGACTGACATGATTATTTAAATATTATAATTTGATGTTATCTGATACAATAATATAATAATTGGGAGTTATAAAGAGTTATACTAAGTCGACGGGCAAAAAAATGATGACTATTTTTACTAAGCCAACGATTGCTAACTACTGATTACTAATTACTTAAAAAACAACAATTAAGTCGGGACTTCTTACATATTTAGTTTGACAATTAAAAGGAATATTATGGATTTATTATTACTGTACATTATTATTGAAACTATTTTAATTTACTATCACTGTACAAGTTCATTATTATTGGATTATTTTATTACTATAACCACATAATTTTCTTCTACTAATCCAGACATCGATACTATTACTAAATGGTTACTAATTCCACTAATGCTTACACTTTTTATTATTGTTATTAAGTCACTATAAAATACTGAGCATATAATATACTATGTATGTAACTAAGATACTAATATAGAATAACTGGATAACATGTGCACATCATTATAGGAATTTTTTGCATTAATTTGATTTTGGCAGTCTTTGCCAATGCTTTAATTTTATCACTTTATATGATTTACTTATTAATTAATAGTACTGATCACTACAGGAAAGTATCATATTACCGGAGAAAAATTCTGAATTTTCTGATAGAATTCTAAATTTTTTAGAGAAAACATTTTCAACAGTAAATCAAGCGTAAAAAAAATTCTCCATCAAAATAATTTGCCATAAATATTTTCCGACAGAATTAGTTCAACAGAAATATTTTTCAATGGTTGTCCGACGAAAAAACTCTGATGGAATAACTAAAAAGAAATCCACCCCCCCCCCCCCCCCCCCCTCATGTGGCAACCCTGCTTAGGGCAGGCCTAAGGCCCCCATCTAGTGCTGGCCCACCGAAAAGCCTAACCCCACACATGCAAGCCCGCTTTCGCACTGTCTGGCCCCACCCATGCCACGAGCTGTCCAGCCTGTAGGCCGAACCCTGCCTGCACTCGCTCACTCGTGTATATGACCCGCCCATTAGAGCCAGTGCACCCACGCCGTGTAGCCCAACCTTCTAGGTCTGCCAGCAGGTAGACCTATCAATATTGGACCCGACCCGAAAACCCGACCCGAAAATTTCGGGTTCGGGTCAACCCGAACCCGAACCGGGTCGGGTTCGGGTTAGAGATTTTGACCCGTTTGTAAAACCGGGTCGGGTTCGGGTTGACCCGGAAACCCGAAATCGACCCGGTTTGACCCGTTTTTAATTAATTTTGGAGGATTTTAATGAATTTTTATGAAATAAGTAAATAATATTTCAAAAAAGTATAAATATTATTGCTCAAATTAAATTAATCTTGATTTATTTTAAATTAATTGAAGTAAATCTACCCTTAATTTGATTTAAATTTAAATAAAATGAATTAAATAAAAAAAAATTAATTAAATATACCCGAAGCGGGTCGGGTCGGGTTGACCCGGACCCGAAGCGGGTCGGGTTCGGGTTCGGAAAACCGACCCGTTTGCAAAAACGGGTCGGGACGGGTCGGGTTGAACAGTGTCGGGTCAATTTCGGGTTGGACCCGAACCCGACCCGTGACCCGTTTTTGACAGGTTTACCAGCAGGCATGCGGCCTGTGATGGCACTAGGTTCAAAGAGGAGATCTCCACTACCTTGTTGTGGAAGAAAACTTGCGATAAACTTTACATTTTATATATAAATAACATAATATGTAAATTAAAATTTAAAATAAATTTAAATAAAATATTAAAATTAATATATAATTAAAATAAGTTATTAAATAATTAATTAAATTAAGTTTTTTACATTTTTTTAAAATAAATTATTAATTTAATAAAATTTTGTATTATTTAAAAATACATTAAAAATATTAAATTTAGTAATTAATAAATTTTAATTAATACGTAAAATAATTTATTAAACTTATAATTAATTATAATAATTTAGCAAATTTATAATTAATTAAAATAAATTATTAAATTCATAATTATTTAAAACAAGCTATAAAATTATTAACTATGACTATTTTTTGTCAAAAAATTTTAAATCCGTCAAAAAATATGTAGGAAAAAACTAATTGAAAATCTGCCGGAAAAACTACCGAAAAACCTACTTGCAAATTAGTCAAATATGTTTCATCATAATCCATTAGAAATTCACTGAAAAATTCGCTGGAAAATATTCCGCCAGAAAGTCGTCAGAAAAATGGTTGGTAATGAGCAATTTTCCTGTAGTGGATATAATGATTGCTTTATCAATTTGATAACTGTACTAATTTATCAGTTTTCTCACTATACTATTTTACTATCTTTCATATCATATTATTTTAATGTTTATATATTTTATCGCTAATGTAAATTATCACACCCTAGAATATAATTTAGAAGAATTATTTCTTTATCTTTTAATTTTCACTACCAGGGAAACTTAATTTTTCATGGCAATATAAATGACAACAAAAATAAAACTATCAATAAAAATATCAATAAAATCATAACATATTTATATTAACCTTGAGTACAAAGGAATAGCTACTAACAAAAAGAATTAAGCTAGTAGTAAATTTGAAGAATCTTGACTATTCTCACACTCTTGATCTTCTTTCTTGACCTAAAAATACTTGAATCATATATAATGAGCTAAAAAGCCTAACAGGTCATCCAAAACCTACAACTGAACTCAATGCATGGTAAAAGGGCAATATGCATGCCAACGATCAAACCATAATAGTAACATTCATATTATCATTGAATTAGTGTAGTAATAGTAAAACTCTTCAATCAGTCTCACACTCTTGAACCACTTTCCTGGCCTTGATCTGAATAATTTTCATAAAAGTGTCAAAGCAAACTAAAAACAAAAAATCCAAAATTCTCTTTATCTTCATTGTGGTATAATTCAAATAAGAATTTATATTTTTTTTTAATTTAATTAATTCTAAAAATTATATGGCTTAACCCATATTAATTAAGCTTAATTAGGAGTCACATAATTAAAATTGAATTAATTAATCACATAAAGAGTATAAAGTTGAGTGTAATAGCTACATGGCCTTAAATTGATATATAATTAAAAGTGCATATTTTCAAGTGCATATAACTAGGTGATGTTTTAATGCTAATTAACCCAAGTTGATGAAAGTCATCCTTGTTTAACCAGCACACTATATAAGTGTGTGGATAGTACTATATATAATAACACTGACGTTGCTAGGTCCTAAGTCCTAGATGAGAAAAGTGGAGGGTTGTGTTAGGTAGTCGACAACCAGTGTAAAACTAATCAAATAATTATTACATGAATGATTTAAAATTGTGTTAATGCTAGGGCATCCACTAGAAGCGACGCGTTGTATGATCTGAATACAATGACAAGTGTGCAAGGGTTGCTGCATCGGTGCCTTGGTGCAATGTTAAATAGGTAGGGTTCCCACATTAATGATGGATGTGGGCAAAGAAGTTAGTCCATGAAACTAAAAGTAGGATAGGAACTTGGAATATAGGCTCCCTTACATGAAAATTAATGAAATTAATATATATTATGATTCATATGAAGATAAATATTCTGTACATTCAGGAAACTAAATGGGTTAGAGAGAATGCTAAGGAGATTAATAGTTTAATATTATTTTGAAGCCTAAAAATATGCCACATGAGTAGAAAATGTGTGTGTTAATTCAAATTTTAAGAATAAAGGTGATGCACAAGATTATGTAAATTATTGAGGAATTAAGTTATTGTTTCATAATTTAAAACTATGGGAGCGAGTTATGGAGCATAGGTTGCAGCGTGAAACTAATGTTTCTCAAAATTAATTTGGATTCATGCCGGGTAGGTCTACTATGGAAGCCATACATTTATTGAGAGGTTTGATGGAGAAATATATATAGAATAAGGAAGATCTACATATGATATTTATTGATTTAGATAAAGCATATGATAAAGTTCAAAGAGAAGTGCTATTGAGAGTTCTTAAAAAGAAAAAAGTTAATAACGCTTATATTCAAATCATTAAAGATATGTTTGCAGGAGCCTTTACTTGTGTTCAAACACTAGGTTGTTTGACTAAGTGTTTTCCTATATCAATTGGATTACATCAAGGATCAGCCGTATGCCCATATCTTTTTTCTTTAGTTATGGATGCTCTCACTAGACATTCACAAGAGGATGTACCTTAGAGTATGTTTTTTTGCAGATGATATTCTTCTTGTTAATAAGACTAGAGAGGGAGGTTATAGTAAACTTGAATTATGGAGGTCAACCATAGAGTCTAAAGGTTTTTAATTGAGTAGATCTAAAACTGAATATATAGAGTGTAATTTTAGTAGCAATAAACTTAGTGAGGAGATTGTGACTTTGGGCGATCAAGTCATTAATAAGAGTACACATTTATATATATTGTATCTATTATTCAGAGAGATGATTGTTGAGTCTAGTAATTAGGTTGTTAAACCTAAATGAATGTCCCAAGGCTACCAAGAGGGGGGGGTGAATTGGTACTTTAAAAATTTTAAGTCCCCTTTGAAATAAGTTGAACCGAAATGAAAATTTTTCTTTTAAGTTTTTCTAGAAAAAGTTTTTCAACCACAGAGTTTTTAAACTTAAAATTAAAATGCGGAAATGTAAAAATAGTAAAGTAAATGACACCAGATTTATAGTGGTTCGATCTAAAACCATACCTACATCCACTCCCCAGAGGCACCCTCTGAGTATTGCACTAATATCAATAGTGACTCTCCTTTTGCACCCACAGCAAGGCGGAGAAGCCTTTACAACACACTCTTTTCACCACTCCCCGGTGCAGCAGAGAACTGTCCGTCCTTTTACACAATCCCCAGTGTTGGCAGAGAACCGTCCATCCTTTCACACTATCTCCAGTGTTGGCAGAGAACCGTCATCCTTTCACACTCTCCTAGTGTGGGCAGAGAACCCTTCGGCTATTTACACTCTCCAAGTGTAGGCAGCGAACCCTTCGGCTGTTCACACTCTCCAAGTGTCGGCAGAGAACCAGATCTCCTTGACAGATCTTCTCACAAGAATCTAGAAGGAAGAAGAAAAAGAGTGAAGTAATCCCAATTCACAAGTAGAGATTCTTACCTTTGGAATCCAAGTGAAGCCTTTTCGCTCCAGTGGTAGGAATCCTCCCTTAAATGCTCTCTTCCACTCTCTCCTTGGCTATTCTCTCAAGAGGCACGAAGATCAAATGACAAAAGATTTGGTGGTAGTCTAATTTGGACTATTTATACAAAAGATAAGAAAAACCGCCCAAAAATTGCAAGTTTTCAATTCTGTACGCAGTGGATCGTCTTGTACGATCGTGGATCATCCTGGACGATTTTACTTAAATGATGTGAAAGGACCCTATTTGAATATGTGTACGAAATGTCTTCGTACAGCTGATCATCCCGTACGAACTAGGTTCGTCCGGTACGAACGGTTATTACAAGATCAGTTCTAGAAACTGCTGAAAACTGTTCTAAGTCGGTTAATCATTTGGACGAGAATATGTTCGTCTGGACGAAATTTTTTACAGAGGAATGATCGTCCTGGATGATTATTTATTTTGTCTGGACGAAAATTTTCCAGAGGACCAATCGCCATTGACGATTATTTAATTTCGTCTGGACGAAAATTTTCTAGAGACCCGATCGTCCTGGACGATTATTAATTTCGTCTGGACGAAAATTTTCCAGAGGACCAATCGCCATTGACGATAATTTAATTTTGTCTGGAAAAAAATTTTACAGAGAACCAATCGTCCGGGACGATTGTAAATTCGTCCTGGACGAATAGGACTTAGAAAAATTTTGAAAGAAGTTCCTATTCGTTTCATGTGCTCAAAAGGAGATAACTGTCTGATTGTCCAGTACGAATTGATATCGTCCCGTACGATCAGTATAAATTTTATATGATCTCCTTATGTGTGTGTGTATGTTTTTATTCACTCAAATTACAATCACTCCCTTTCAATTTGATTTCTAAGAAAAGTACAAGCTTCAAATTTTACAAAGTATCTCATGCTGAATTTAATTTGAAGTCTTCGTAGTCTGGAGTTTGTTTTTCCTGAAATGTTAGTTCACACAAGAGCAAATACAATTCTTCAAAAAATTGTTAGGAGAGAACTACACATTTAACAATAATGTTTGGAATCATCAAAACTACATAAGTTGCAAAAATATAAAGCATGCAAATAGCAACTATCTTAACTATCTCCCCCTTTTTGATGACGGCAAAACGATTATTGTTTGTATGATTTCAAAATAAATCAATCTCCTAAACTCCCCCTGAATTGATGTATATATAAAAATAAGGAGGCATTTTGAACCATAAAACACAATTTTTTGAAAAATTTTAATAACAAACTACAAGACAAGACCACACAAACAAAAACATACAAACACAATAATTTCTCCCCCTTTTTTACAACAATAAAAATAGAAGAAGAAATAGACGAGAAATGTAAATAATTGTATGAAATTCATTTGAAAATTTAATCTAAATGATGATTGACATAAGGTATGCAATTTAAAACTAAAAATATTAGGTCAATCATAGAAATTCATGAAATTTAAGAAGTGATATAACATTGTAAGTAAGAAGAATTTATCAAAGACATGTTTCAATTTAGACATTCGAATATAGAAAATCATTACAAGAGAGATGTAAAAAAATTTTATTTTTCAAAGTTCAATAGAATATAAATGAACATAAGATCAATTTGAATTAAGAGATTGAAAGAATTTGGAAAGAAGAGAATTACCACGTGTGGCGCTTTGCGCATCTTTTTCAAAAATTTTGGGCACAATTTTGTGCTTCTTTTGATATTGGATTAATTTTGTGCCTCTTTTTCATATTTGCGAACCTTTGGGCATTCCTTTTGATTTTTGTACTCTTTGTACAATTTTCAAGAGTAATTGAGACCAAATCTTTCCAAAATCAATAATCTAAATATTTTAAGTGCATAAATATCACTTGAGTATAGAAATATAAAATAAGAAAACATCTAAATTGCAATAATAATATTAATTTTTATGTAGTCTAAATGAATAGACATGAATTTAAAAATTCTAATTATAACAAGTTATAAATAATTTTTAAATTTAGAAAGACTAGATTTTCTAATGTAAATAATCTCAAATTACAATTTAATTTAAGCACTATTAAGATTAAATAAGACTTAATAAAATTCATAAAAAATTAACCACATTCCAAAAACAAACCAAATTTGAATCAAGTACTACATGCATTGATATTAATGAAAGGATTACAAATTCATTTCATAATATCAAAAACAACAAACAAAAAAAATACATTGAACTTAAAAGTAAAGACAAACATAAAAACAAACACTGAAAATAAAAACTGATATAACAAAACATTTAGAACACACACGAGTACAACAAAAACAAAGAAGTTCATCTCTCATTCTCTACTGTTCTGGAGGAGGAGGAACGCAGCCAAAAAGGTTGAAGTAGGAGGCCATCAACATTACATTGGTATTGATTTCATGTACTTCATTTCTAATGCTACCAATGTCTTGTTGTTGCTGCATAAGTTGAGCATCAAGTTGATCAAATCTTTGATCAATATGTGTCTCTAGTCTATCAAATTTCTCAATCAGATTCTGATAATCTGACTGAGGTGCAGAAGTTTGCACTCCTTATTCTTCTTCTTCTTCTGAAGCACTGGCATGTGCTTTTTCTTTTTCTTTTTTCTCCTTGAAAAGCAATCTGAAGGAAGCATCATTATAGTACACTGGCTCTTCGTATTCATCATCAGGATGCACTAAGTTATATTTCTTTTCCAAAATGTATGTAACTAAGTGTCCTAATGAGATGTTCCTTTTTCTCTTCTGATCTGCATGTCCTATTTCTGAAAGCCCATAGAGATGATCTATGATAAGTTGGGCTTCGTCGAAAGGATGACATTCCATAATCAAAAAGGTTAGAACAGAAAGAAGAGGGGTAATATTAATCCTATCACCAGCTTTAGGAATGATTGAAGATCGAAGGATATGCTGGATGATTCGGGCATTTTTTGTTATACCGGAGACTCTAGCGACATGATAGTTAAGAGCATTTTGTCTAATTACCCTATTGACATCATACCATTTGAAAGTGGTTTCAGTCATTAGGGTCTGGGCTCTATATCCTTCAGTTCTTAAGTTCAAAAAGGCACCAATGACATGCTTGGTGATTTCAACTTTTTGTTTGTTGTTGGAAATAGTGAAAGGTTTGTTTGTTGTAAAAGTGGACGAGAGAAAGAATGAATTGAAACTGGGTGGAGGAAAAAAGGTGCATTACCTTAAAGTGTATCTTGCTTTGAATTAAAATGCGAGATGGAGTTATTTTGGCAGATGCAAAACGAGGAAAAGATTCCTCATTTGCCTTTGATAGGAAGTTTTCGGAGGCATTCCTTTGAGGTTTCTTCACCAACACTTTTTGTCTCTTGCTTGAGGAGGCCATTGACGATTTGAAGTAGAAAGGGATTGAAAGTGAAGTTTGGAGGTGTGATTGTTAAGTTAGAAAGCCTTCATATTTAAAGAAAACGATACGTTCATCCTAGACGAAAACAGTTCGTCCTGGACGAAAATCATCGTTCGTTCAGCACAATTTACGATGCGTCCCTTCGTACAGGCTTTTTGACTTGATCGATCGTACAGACAAAAATTTTTCATACAGACGATCAAAAGTTAATTCGTTTTAATGTCTGTTAAAAACCGTCCCCTACAATGAAACGACATTTGTTCGTCTGGACGAACCAAAAATTCGTACGGATGAACTTCACAATTAAAACTGTCTTATCCACTCAACCGCTGCATTCAATCGTCTCGACATTTGAGGAAAAAAAATTTCGTCCTGGACGATCGTCAGATCGTACAGACGATCTAATTAAAAACTGCTCTAAAAACGGTTAAAAATCGCGCAAACTGATTCTTCCACACATCGTCCAGTACGAAACAAAATTCGTCCCGGACAATTTTCACCAATTTTTAAATTTTTGAATTTTAATTTAAGAAAATTAAACAAAACATTCAAAAACACATAAAACATAAAACAAATCATAGACTCAAAAACAAAATCATTCAAAACACACAAAAATTCACAAAAATAAAAATAAAATAAAAACAAATAAACTTAGAAAACATAAATATCAATGTTGCAAAGACATTTTGTTTAGGCATTCAAATCAATAACACCAAGCCTTGTTCTTAAAGTACTGAAGGTATCAAAGGCTAAAGGTTTTGTAAAAATGTCTGCAAGTTGATTTTCAGTTAAAACATGTGTGAGTTCAATTTCTCCCTTGGATACATGATCCCTTATGAAATGATGCCTTATGTCTATGTGTTTGATTCTAGAATGTTGAATAGAATTTTTGGAAATGCAAATAGCACTAGTGTTGTCACAATAAATTGGAATAGTGCCTATAATTAATCCTAAATCAATCAACTATTGTTTTAACCAAAGTACTTATGTCACACAACTTCCTAATGCAATGTATTCTGCTTCTACAGTAGATATGGCTACTGAATTTTGTTTTCTACTGGACCAAGAAACTAATGAATTTCCAATGAATTGACATGTTCCAGAAGTGCTTTTCCTATCCACTCTACAGCCTACAAAGTTAGAATCTGAATAACCAACAATTTCAAATGAAGAGCTAAACTTAGGATACCAAATTCCTAAGTTTTGACATTTGGCTCTTCCAAATTTCCAGATTCATCAAATACAACATGTGAGGTTTCTTTAATGACTAAAGTTCTTTTGTTGAATACCCTATAAGATTTTCCAACACTTGAATATCCAACAAAAATTCCTTCATCTGATTTTGGATCAAATTTTCCTAAGGCAGATTTTCCATTATTATGAATGAACACTTTGCAACTAAAAACATGCAAATGTGACAAATTAGGTGTTCTGCCTTTTAGCAACTCATAGGGTATTTTATTTAAATTTGATCTTATATTCACCTTATTCAGAATATAGCATGCAGTGCTAACCGCCTCAGCCAAAAATATTTAGGAAGTGAGTATTCTCCCAACATTGCTCGAGCGGCTTCTATTAATGTTATGTTTTTCCTTTTAACTACCCCAATTTGTTGCGGTGTTCTAGGTGCTGAAAAATTGTGATCAATCCCTTTTTCCTTATAAAAATTTTTAAATATTTCATTTTCAAATTCTCCTCCTTGATCACTTTGTAAAGAAATTATTTCACATCCTAGTTTTCTTTGAATCCAAGTTAAAAAATTTCTGAATTCCTCAAATGATTCACTCTTATGAAAAAGAAATCTAACCCAAGTGAATCTTGAGAAATCATCAACTATAACAAATCCGTATATCTTCCCTCCTAGACTTACAGTTCCTACTGGTCCAAAAAGATCCATGTGAAGAATTTCCAAAGGTTTACTGGTCCTAAGATCCTTATTGGACTTAAAAGAGGACTTCACTTGTTTTCCTAATTTACATGCATCACAAAGATGGTCCTTAGTAAAGTCTAGTTTTGGTAAACCTCTCACCAAGTTCTTTTGGGTAATTCTCCTAAGATTTTTCATACTAGAATGACAAAGTCTCCTATGCCAAAGCCATGATTCATCAGAAACAATTTTTAAACAAAAAGCAGTAGGAGATTGAATAGAATTCAAATCTAGCATGTAAACATTGTTTACCCTTTTTCCATTAAAAATTTCTTTCCCATTTAGGCTTAATATGCAGCTAGTAGGTAAAAATTTTACATTATAGCCCTTATCACATAGCTGACTTATACTTAACAGATTATGTTTTAAGCCTTCAACCAATAATACATTGTCTATGAAAAAGTTTTTGAAATTTCCAATCATACCTGATCCAACCACTTTCTTTGTGGTATTATCTCCAAGTGTAACCTTGCCTCCATTCCTGGCTTCTAGCGTTATGAATTGAGTAGTGTCTCCAGTCATATGCTTTGAACATCCGCTATCCAGGTACCATATGCTCCCACGAGGTCTTGTGTGAGAGCACTCCTGCAAAAATCTCAAATGTTAGACCTGGGAACCTAAACTAGTTTGGGTTCACCTTTAAGAAATTTATAATCAGATGCATGTATGATATGTCAAGGTTTATGCATCTTAGGTCTCCACACCAAATTAGATTTCATCATCAAGGTATAGGTGTGAGTTATATGTCCCAAAAATCCACAATTATTACATTTAACATTAGGAAAAATATTCTTAAGTTTTCTTCAATGTGATTTTCTTCTAAGCGATTTCATGAATTTAGGATAGTATTTAGGATTTGTAAAATCTTCAAGTTTGGGGGGTTTCCTATTATCCTCGAGAGCTCTTATTGTTAGTTTGTAAAATGAATTCATATCTTCCTAGATTCGATTGGTATAATTGATTCTATATGCTTTGCTCTCAGATTCATCCTTAAAATTATTAAATTCTTTCTCAAATTCTGTATAGGATGTTTTTAAGTTTTCAAAATTTTTATTCAATTCATCGTATTCATCAAGTAGTTTCATGTGGTTGTCATCTATTAAAGTATGGTCTTTCCTAAGGATTTCATGTTCATTCTTGGGTTCTTCCAGTTCCAAGCTTACACTAGCATGCATCTTTTTCATTTTCTTATATGCATCATACATGTGTTCAGAAACTTCAAATAATTCATCATAGGTTAAGTCACATACCTCTTCTTGATCTGAGTGATCCACATTGTCTGCCATAAAGCAAAGATTAGTGATTTCTTCTTCTTTTTCAGTCCCAGATGAGTCTGAAGCTGAGTCTGCCAAGAAGGCTCTTTGAAACTTCTTCTTACCCTTCTTTACCATTGGTTTCTCCTCTACATTCTCCTTGCTAGGAGTGGCTTTGAGTTTTTGGGCAATCAGTCTTGATATGATCTGGTTTCCTGCATTCATAACAAATTACTTCATTAGAAACCTTGCCATTTCTATTAAACTTACCTCATTCCATTGCTGGCGTCTCTTCTGCTTTCTCTTTAAAAAGCTTCTGAATTGTCTAGTCATCAGTGCAATATCATCTTCATCCTCAGGTTGTGAGTGTTCAGTCTCTGACTCTTCCATCTTTAGTGCAATATTCTTCTTCTTTCGTGGTTCACCTGCATCAATCTTTCTTTGACTTACTCCTTGCTTATAAACAATGAGTGAACTAAGAAGATTGTCAATAGAATATATGTTTAGATCTTTAGACTCTGTAATTGCAGTAATTTTAGCATCATAAGCAGTAGGTAAACATCGAAGAATTTTATTGACCATTTCAGCATTAGTTAATTCCCTACCAAGTGCATGCAAAGAAGTGACAATTTGTGTGAATCTTGTGTACATGTTAGAAATAAATTCATTAGGTTTTCATGCGAAACAATTCATAATCATGTAACAAGATATTGAGTCTTGACTACTTAACCTCATTTGTCCCTTCATCAGTTATACAAAGTCTATCACATATGTCCTTTCCACTTTTGCAAGTGAAAACCCACATGTAATCTTCAGATTTTAAAGCACAAAAGAAACTATTTAGACATTTAACATTTAATTGTGCTAAGTCACGTTCTTCTATAGTCCATTCTGCAAAAGGTGTTTCTACCCTAACTCCATCAACTAATCTAGTTGGTTTTGTGTAACCTTCCTGGACTAGTATCCTCATGCTATAGTCAAGTGACTGTAAGAAAGTAGACATGCATGTTTTCCAAAAATCAAAAGGAATATTGTCAATCAGTGGAGGTCTAGTGATAGAGTAACCCTCAGGTGTGTTTCGGTTTTCAAATGTAGCCATCTACGTTAATCAAAAAGTAGTTCAAACTTATGATTTTGAAACGAAGCTCTGATACCACTTGTTGAGTCTAGTAATTAGGTTGTTAAACCTAAGTGAATGTCCTAAGGCTACCAAGAGGGGGGTGAATTGGTACTTTAAAAATTTTAAGTCCCCTTTGAAATAAGTTGAACCGAAATGAAAAATTTTCTTTTAAGTTTTTCTAGAAAAAGTTTTTCAACCACTGAGTTTTTAAAATTGAAAATTAAAATGCGAAAATGTTAAAACAGCTAAGTAAATGACACCAGATTTATAGTGGTTCGGTCTAAAACCAGACCAACATCCACTCCCCAGAGGCACCCTCTGAGTATTGCACTAATATCAATAGTGACTCTCCTTTTGCACCCACAGCAAGGCGGAGAAGCCTTTACAACACACTCTTTTCACCACTCCCCGGTGCGGTAGAGAACCGTCCGTCATTTTACATAATCCCCAGTGTTGGCAGAGAACCGTCTGTCCTTTCACATTATCCCCAATGTTAGTAGAGAACCATCGTCCTTTCACACTCTCCTAGTGTGGGCAGAGAACCCTTCGGCTATTTACACTCTCCAAGTGTAGGAAGCAAACCCTTTGGCTGTTCACACTCTCCAAGTGTTGGCAGAGAACCGGATCTCTTTGACAGATCTTCTCACAAGAATCTAGAAGAAAGAAGGAAAAGAGTGAAGTAATCCCAATTCACAAGTAGAGATTCTTACCTTTGAAATCCAAGTGAAGCCTTCTCACTCCAGTGATAGGAATCCTCCCTTGAATGCTCTCTTCCACTCTCTCATTGGCTATTCTCTCAAGAGGCACGAAGATCAAATGACAAAAGATTTGGTGGCAGTCTAATTTGGACTATTTATATAAAAGACAAGAAAAACCACCCAAAAACTGCAAGTATTCAATTCTGTATGCAGTGGATCGTCCTATACGATCGTGGATCGTCCTGGATGATTTTACTTAAACGATCTGAAATGACCCTATTTGAATATGTGTGCAAAATGTCTTCGTACAGCTGATCATCCAGTATGAACTATGTTCGTCCGGTACGAACGGTTATTACAAGGTCAGTTCTAGAAACTGCTGAAAACTGTTCTAAGTCGGTTAATCATTTGGACGAGAATATGTTTGTCTGGACAAAATTTTTTACAGAGGTCTGATCGTCCTGGACGATTATTTATTTCGTCTGGACGAAAATTTTCCAGAGGACCAATCGCCATTGACGATAATTTAATTTCGTCTGGACGAAAATTTTCCAGAGACCCGATCATCCTGGACGATTATTAATTTTGTCTGGACAAAAATTTTTCAAAGGACCAATCGCCATTGACGATAATTTAATTTCATCTGGAAAAAATTTTTACAGAGAACCAATCGTCCTAGATGATTGTAAATTTGTCCTGGACGAATAGGACTTAGAAAAATTTTGAAGCAAGTTCCTATTCATTTCATGTGCTCAGAAGGAGATAACTGTCTGATCGTCCAGTACGAATTGATATCGTCCCGTACAATCAGTATAAATTTTATATGATCTCCTTATGTGTGTGTGTATATTTTTATTCACTCAAATTACAATCACTCCCTTTCAATTTGATTTCTAAGAAAAGTACAAGTTTTAAATTTTATAAAGTATCTCATGCTAAATTTAATTTGAAGTCTTCGTAGTCTGGAGTTTGTTTTTCCTGAAATGTTAGTACACAGAAGAGCAAATATAATTCTTCTAAAAATTGTTAGGAGAGAACTACACATTTAACAATAATGTTTGGAATCATTAAAACTACATAAGTTGCAAAAATGTAAAGCATGCAAATAGCAACTATCTTAACAATGATGAAATAGATGGGGATATTATAAGCCAAATTCAAGTTGGATGGTTAAAGTGGAGGAATGCATTGGGCTTGTTGTGTAATAGAAAAGTCCCCCTCAAATATAAGGGAAAATTCTATAATATGGTGGTGAGACCTGTAATACTTTATGTTTCCGAATGTTGGCCATTAAAATAGAAGCATAATACTAAGTTAAGGTTTGTAGAGATGAAGATGCTTAGGTGGATGAGTGGCTTTACCCTTAGAGATAGAATACAAAATGAGCATATAAGTGAAAAGGTTAGAGTAGCTCCAGTGGAAGAAAAGATTAGAGAGAGTCTCCTGGTCATAATAAACAGAGGCCTTCTGATGACAACCTAGTTTGAAAAGTTGAGGTATTAGAATTGACTCATGTTAAGAAAGGTAGAGGTAGACCTTGTTGAGTCCAGTAATTAGGTTGTTAAGCCTAAGTAAATGTCCCAAGGCTACCAAGAGGGGGGTGAATTGGTAGTTTTAAAAATTTTAAACCCTCTTAATGTTAAAGTTGAACCGAAATAAAATTTTCTTTTAAGGTTAGTAGAAAAATGTTTTTCAACCACAGAGTTGTTAAAACTGAAATTTAAAGTGCGGAAACGTAAAAGCTGTAAAGTAAATGACACCAGATTTATAGTGGTTCGGTCTATAACCAGACCTACATCCACTCCTCAGAGGCGCCCTCTGAGTATTGCACTAATACCAATAGTGACTCTCCTTTTGCACCCACAGCAGGCAAGGCGGAGAAGCCCTTTACAACACACTCTTTTCACCACTCCCTGGTGCGGCAGCAGAGAACCGTCCGTCCTTTTACACAAAACCCAGTGTTGGCAGAGAACCGTCGTCCTTTCACACCCTCCAAGTGTAGGCAGAGAACCTTCGTCCTTTCACACTCTCCTAGTGTGGGCAGAGAACCCTTCGTCCTTTCACACTCTCCTAGTGTGGGCAGAGAACCCTTCGTCTGTTCACACTCACCAAGTGTCGGCAGAGAACCCTTCGGCTGTTCACACTCTCCAAGTGTCGGCAGAGAACCGGATCTTCTTGAATGATCTTCTCACAAGAATCTAGAAGGAAGAAAGAAAAAGAGTGAAGAAATCCAATTTCACAAGTAGAGACTCTTACCTTAGCAATCCAAGTGAAGCCTTCTCGCTCCAGTGGTAGGAATCCTCCTTTGAATGCTCTCTTCCACTCTCTCCTTGGCTATTCTCTCAATAGGCACGAAGATCAAATGACAAAAAGAGATGGGTGGCAGTCTAATTTGGACTATTTTATATAAAAGACAAGTGAAACCGCCCAAAAACTGCAAATATTCAATTCTGTACGCAGTGGATCGTCCGGTACGATTCTGGATCGTCCTGGACGATTTTACTTAAACGATCTGAAACGACCCAATTTGTATATGTGTACGAACTGACTTCGTACAGCTGATCGTCCTGTACGAACTTGGTTCGTCCAGTACGAACGGTTATTGCAAGGTCGGTTCTAGAAACTGCTGAAAACTGTTCTAAGTCGGTTTATCGTTTGAACGAAAATGTGATCGTCTGGACGAAAATTTTCCAGAGAGCTGATCGTCCTGGACGAATATTTATTTCGTCTGGACGAACTTTTTCCAGTGAACCCATCGCCTGGGACGATGATTTGTTTTCGTTCGGACGAAAAAATTTCCAGAGAGCTGATCGTCCTGTACGATATTTATTTTCGTCTGTACGAAATTTTTCCAGTGAACCCATCGCCTCGTACGATGGTCAAAATTCGTCTGGACGAAAATTATCCAGAGAACCCATCGCCTGGGACGATAATAAATTTCGTCCTGGACGAATAGGACTTAGAAAATTTTTTCAAAGCAAGTTCCTATTCGTTCCAAGTGCTCTATAGGAGATAACTGACAGATCGTCCAGTACGATAAATATCGTCCTGTACGATCAGTATAGAATTTCAAGATCTCCTTATTTATGTGTGTGTGTGTGAGATTTTATTCACTCAATTACAATCACTCCATTTCAAAATTAATAAAAAAAAAATATCAATTAAACAAAATTTCTCATGTTGAATTTGAATTGAAGTTTTCGTAGTCTGGAGTCTGATTTTCCTGAAATGTTAGTACACACAAGAGCAAGTGCAAATCTTCTGAAATTGTTAGGAGATAACTATACATTTGAACAATAATGTTTGGAATCATCAAAACTACATAAGTTGCATAAATATAACTCATTCAAATAGCAACTATTCAAACAATCTCCCCCTTTTTGATGATGGCAAAACAATTATTATTAGTATGGTTTCAAGTTAAAACACATCTTTTATCTCCTAAACTCCCCCTGAATTTATGAGTACATTAACATAAGGAGGCATTAAAGAACAATATTTAACGAACAAAATTTTTATTTTTTTCAAAAATTTTAACACAAACTTGCAACACAAACTTGCAAACAAAACATACCACAAAACACAAACATACACAAACTAATAATTTCTCCCCCTTTTTGACAGCAACAAAAAGTGAAGAAGAAATAGACAAGAAATGTAAGTAATTGTATGAAAATTCATTTGAATATTTAATCTAAATGGTGATTGATATAAGGTATGCAATTTTCAACTAAAAACATTAGGTCAATCATAGAAATTCAGGAGATTTAAAAACTGATATAACATTGTAAGTAAGAAGAATTTAGCAAAGACATGATTCAATTTAGACATTTCAATATAGAAAATCATTACAAGAGAGATGAAGAAAAAAATTCTATATTTCAAAATTCAAAAGAATATAAAATGAACATAAGATCAATTTGAATTAAGAGATTGAAAGAATTTGGAAAGAAGAGAATTACCACATGTGGCGCTTTGCGCATCTTTTTCAAACTTTTGAGCACATTTTTGTGCATCTATTGATATTGAGATGTTTTTGTGCCTCTTTTTCATATTTGCGAACCATTGCGCATTTCTTTTGATTTTTGTACTTTTTGTACAATTTTCAAGAGTAATTT
Organism: Dendrobium officinale; assembly: GCA_019514585.1. Classification (NCBI taxonomy): domain Eukaryota; kingdom Viridiplantae; phylum Streptophyta; class Magnoliopsida; order Asparagales; family Orchidaceae; genus Dendrobium; species Dendrobium officinale. The sequence goes on from CM033692.1 coordinate 30,493,952, forward strand.
AGACCAATTCTTTCCAAAATCAATAATCTAAAATTTCAAATATTTCTAAGTACATAAATATTATTTGAACAAGGAAATACAAAATAAGTAAACATCTAAATTGCAATAATAATTTTAACTTTTATGTAGTCTAAATGAATAGACATGAATTTTAAAAATTCTAATTACAACAAGTTATAAACAACTTTTAAACTTAGAAAGACTAGATTTTCTAATGTAGATAATCTCAAATTACGATCTAATTTAAGCACGATGAAGATTAAATAATACTAATGAAATTCATAAAAATTAACCACATTTCAATAACAAATCAATATTGAAACAAGTGCGAAATGCATTGATTTATATGAAAGGATTACATTTCACAAAAAATTAAACACAACATAAAGTACAAGACACAACATTAAACAAAAAACACTAACAAAAACATTAACAAAACAAGACAAAAAAAAATGTGAAACAAACACAACAACACAACAAAAATACAACACAAGAACAACAAAAACACATAAAATCATCTCTACTGTTCTGGAGGAGGAGGAGGAAACTCTGCTGGGATAAGAATGCGAGACGGAGTGATTTTTGCAGAGGCAAAACGAGGAAAAGATTCCTCATTTTCCTTAGAAAGAAAGTTGTCTGGGGCATTCCTATTGGGTTTCTTCACCAAAACCTTTTGTCTCTTGCTAGAGGAAGCCATTGTTGATTTGATGTTGAAAGGGATTGAGAAAGAGATTTGAAAGTGTGATTTTCAAGTTTGAAAAGCCTTCATATTTAAAGGAAAACGATACTTTCGTCCTGGACGAAAATATTCGTCCTGGACGAAACATAATAGTTCATCTGGACGAAGTAGGTTCGTACAGACGATCCAATTCGTCCAAAATGTAACGGCTTTTCGTATTCAAGACAACTTACGATGCGTCCCTTCGTACAGGCTTTTTGACTTGACCGATCGTACAGACGAAAAAATTTCGTACAGACGATCGAAAAGTATTTCGTTTTAATGACCCTTGAAAACCGTCCCCTACAATGAAACGACACATGTTCGTCTGGACGAACAAAAATTTCGTACAGACGAAGTTCGTATTAAAAACTGTTTTATCCACTCAACCGCTGCATTCAATCGTCCCGACGTTTGAGAGCAAAAAAATTCGTCCTGGACGATCACAGATCGTACAGACGATCCAATAAAAAAACTGCTCTAAAACGGTTTTTAAATTTTCGCAAACTGTTCCTTTACACATCGTCCCGTACGAAAATATTTCGTCCTGGACGATTTCCTCAAAAAAAAAAATTTTGATTTTTAAAATTTTTATTTTAACAAAAAATCAAAAAAAACAAAAAAAATAATCAAAAAAAACACAGAAAACATAAGACAAAATCATAAATCCAAAAACAATTCATTCAAAAACACACAAAATTCACACAAAATCACAAAAACAAAACACAACAAGTATCAATGTTGCAAAGACATTTTGGTTAAGCATTCAAATCAATAACACCAAGCCTTGTTCTTAAAGTACTGAAGGTATCAAAGGCTAAAGGTTTTGTAAAAATGTCTGCAAGTTGATTTTCAGTTGAAACATGTATGAGTTCAATTTCTCCTTTGGATACATGATCCCTTATGAAATGATGCCTTATATCAATGTGTTTGGTTCTAGAATGTTGAATAGGATTTTTTGAAATACAAATAGCACTTGTATTGTCACAATAAATTGGAATAGTGCCTATAGTTAATCCTAAGTCAATCAACTGTTGTTTTAACCAAAGTACTTGTGCCACACAACTTCCTAATGCAATGTATTCTGCTTCTGCAGTAGATAGTGCCACTGAATTTTGTTTTCTACTAGACCATGAAACTAATGAATTTCCAATGAATTGACATGTTCCAGAAGTGCTTTTCCTATCCACTCTACAGCCTGCAAAGTCAGAATCTGAGTAACCAATAATTTCAAATGAAGAGCTAAACTTAGGATACCAAATTCCTAAGTTTTGAGTTCCTAGTAGATATCTTAAAATCCTTTTTACTGCTGTCAAATGTGATTCTTTTGGATCTGATTGAAATCTAGCACATAGGCAAACACTAAACATAATATCTGGTCGGCTAGCAGTCAAGTAAAGTAAAGATCCAATTATCCCTCTAAATTTCTTTTGATCAACAGATTTTCCCTTAAGGTCTTTATCCAACTGAACTGAAGAACTCATTGGTGTACTAACAGGTTTAGCATTGTTCATTTCATATTTTTTGAGGATGTCTTTAATGTATTTGTTTTGACTAAGAAAAGTACCTTCCTCAAGTTGCTTAATGCTAAATCCTAGAAAGTAATTTAAATCTCCCATTAGACTCATTTCGAATTCATTACTCATTGTTTTAGAAAAATCATCACAAAGATGTTTATTTGAAGATCCAAAGATGATGTCATCCACATAAATTTGAACAATAAGTATATCCTTTCCAATTTTTCTTAAAAAGAGAGTTGTATCCACACTTCCTTTTTCAAAAGATCTTTCAAGTAGGAAGGTGCTTAACCTCTCATACCAAGCTCTAGGTGCCTGTTTCAATCCATATAATGCCTTTTTTAATTTGAAAACATGATTTGGAAATTTAGAATTTTCAAAACCTGGAGGTTGTTCTACAAAAACATCTTCTTCAATTACTCCATTTAAAAAGGCACTTTTAACATCCATTTGAAACAATTTAAAACCTTTAAAACAGGCAAAGGCTAGTAAAACCCTAATTGCTTCAAGTCTAGCTACAGGAGCAAAAGTTTCATCAAAATCAATTCCTTCAATTTGATTATACCCCTTAGCTACTAATCTAGCCTTATTTCTAATGACTACTCCTGAGTCATTCATTTTATTTTTGAACACCCACTTGGTTCCTACAACACTTTGATCTTTTGGCCTTGTAGTTAGTTCCCAAACTTTATTTCTTACAAATTGATTTAACTCTTCTTGCATGGCCAATATCCAAAATTCATCTAAAAGTGCTTGATCAATGTTAGTGGGTTCAATGGTTGAAATAAAGGCTGAATGATTGACTTCCTTGTTTAATCCACGCCTAGTTCTAACACCCTCACTTGGTTCACCTATAATTAATTCCTTTGGGTGATTTTTAGAAAATCTCAAATCTCTAGGCAAAGGGTCTTCTCTTTCTATATTTTCTTCCACATTTTCTTCCAAATTTAATCTATCAATCTTTTGGGAGTTTTCTTCAATTTCTTCTTCAACAACTTTTGGCTCTTCCATATTTTCATTTTCATCAAAAACAACATGTGTGGTTTCTTCAATGACTAAAGTTCTTTTGTTGAATACTCTATAAGATTTTCCAACACTTGAATATCCAACGAAAATTCCTTCATCTAATTTTGGATCAAATTTTCCTAAGGCAGATTTTCCATTATTATGTATGAACACCTTGCAACCAAATACATGTAAATGAGATAAATTTGGTGTTCTACCTTTTACCAATTCATAGGGTGTTTTATTCAAATTTGATCTCACATTTACCCTATTCAGAACATAGCATGCAGTGCTAACTGCCTCAGCCCAAAAATATCTAGGAAGAGAGTATTCTGCTAACATTGCTCGGGCGGCTTCTATTAATGTTCTGTTCTTTCTTTCAACTACTCCATTTTGTTGAGGAGTTCTAGGTGCAGAAAAATTGTGATCAATCCCCTTTTCTTTACAGAAATCTTCAAATCTTTCATTTTCAAATTCTCCTCCATGATCACTTTGTATAGAAATTATTTCACATCCTAGTTTTCTTTGTATCCATGTTGAAAAATTTCTGAATTCCTTAAATGATTCACTCTTATGAAAAAGAAATTTAACCCAGGTGAATCTTGAAAAATCATCTACTATTACAAATCCATATACCTTTCCTCCTAGACTAACCGTGCTTACAGGTCCAAAAAGATCCATGTGAAGAATTTCTAAAGGTTTACTGGTCCTAAGATCTTTATTGGACTTAAAAGAGGACTTCACTTGTTTTCCTAATTGACATGCATCACATAAGTGGTCCTTAGTAAAGTCTAGTTTAGGTATTCCTCTAACCAAATTCTTTTGGGGTATTTTTTCTAAGATTTTTCATACTAGAATGACAAAGTCTCCTATGCCAAAGCCATGATTCATCAGAAACAATTTTCAAACAAAAAGCAGTAGGAGATTGAATACAATTTAAATCTAGCATGTAGACATTATTCACCCTTTTTCCATTTAAAACAATTTTCCCATTTAGGCTAATTATGCAGCTAGTAGGTAAAAATTTTACATTATAGCCCTTATCACATAGCTGACTTATGCTAAGCAAATTATGTTTTAAGCCTTCAACTAATAAAACATTATCTATGAAAAAGTTTTTCAAATTTCCAATCATACCTGATCCAACCACCTTCTTTGTGGTATTATCTCCAAGTGTAACCTTGCCTCCATTCCTGGTTTCCAGCGTTATGAATTGAGCAGTATCTCCAGTCATGTGCTTAGAACATCCGCTGTCCAGGTACCATATACTCTCACGAGGTCTTGTGTGAGAGTATTCCTCTTCTTGATCTGATTGTTCAGCTTTATCTGCCATCAAGCAAAGGTTGGTGACTTCTTCTTCGTTTTCAGTCTCAGATGAGTCTGAAGCTGAGTCCGCCCAAAAAGCCTTTTGAAACTTCTTCTTGCCCTTCTTTACCATTGGTTTCTCCTCTACCTTCTCCTTGCTAGGAGTGGCTTTAAGTTTTGGACAATCAGTTTTTTATATGACCTGGTTTCCTGCATTCATAACAAATCACTTCATTAGAAACCCTGCCATTTTTGTTATACTTACCTCTATTCCATTGCTGGCGTCTCTTCTGCTTCCTCTTTAAAAAGCTTCTGAATTGTCTAGTCATCAGTGCTATATCGTCTTCATCCTCAGGTTGTGAGTGTTCACTTTCTGACTCTTCCACATTTAATGCAAGATTCTTTTCCTTTCTTGGTTCACCTGCATCAATCTTTCTTTGACTTACTCCTTGCTCGTAAGCAATGAGTGAACCAAGAAGATTGTCAATAGAATAAATGTTCAGATCTTTTGACTCTGTAATTGCAGTAATTTTAGCATCGTATGCAGTAGGTAAACAAAGAAGAATCTTATTAACCATTTCAGCATTAGTTAATTCCCTACCAAGTGCATGCAAAGAGGTGACAATTTGAGTGAATCTTGTGTACATGTCAGATATAGATTCATTAGGTTTCATGCGAAATAATTCGTAGTCATGTAACAAGATATTGAGTCTTGATTGCTTAACCTCATTTGTCCCTTCATAAGTAATACAAAGTCTATCCATATGTCTTTTCCGCTTTTACAAGTGGAAACTCGCATGTAGTCTTCAGATTTTAAAGCACAAAAGAAACTATTTAAACATTTCGCATTTAATTGTGCTAAGTCACGTTCTTCTATAGTCCAATCTGCAAAGGGTGTATCTACCCTAATTCCATCAACTAATCTAGTTGGTTTTGTGTAACCTTCCTGGACTAGCATCCACATGCGATAATCAAGTGACTGTAAGAAAGTAGACATGCGTGTTTTCCAAAAATCAAAAGGAATATTGTCAAACAGTGGAGGTCTAGTGATAGAGTAACCCTCAGGTGTGTTTCGGTTTCCAAATGTAGCCATCTACGTTAATCAAAAAGTAGTTCAAACTTATGATTTTGAAACTCTGCTCTGATACCACTTGTTGAGTCCAGTAATTAGGTTGTTAAGCCTAAGTAAATGTCCCAAGGCTACCAAGAGGGGGGTGAATTGGTAGTTTTAAAAATTTTAAACCCTCTTAATGTTAAAGTTGAACCGAAATAAAATTTTCTTTTAAGGTTAGTAGAAAAATGTTTTTCAACCACAGAGTTGTTAAAACTGAAATTTAAAGTGCGGAAACGTAAAAGCTGTAAAGTAAATGACACCAGATTTATAGTGGTTCGGTCTATAACCAGACCTACATCCACTCCTCAGAGGCGCCCTCTGAGTATTGCACTAATACCAATAGTGACTCTCCTTTTGCACCCACAGCAAGGCGGAGAAGCCCTTACAACACACTCTTTTCACCACTCCCCGGTGCGGCAGAGAACCGTCCGTCCTTTTACACACAAAACCCAGTGTTGGCAGAGAACCGTCGTCCTTTCACACACCCTCCAAGTGTAGGCAGAGAACCTTCGTCCTTTCACACTCTCCTAGTGTGGGCAGAGAACCCTTCGTCCTTTCACACTCTCCTAGTGTGGGCAGAGAACCCTTCGTCTGTTCACACTCACCAAGTGTCGGCAGAGAACCCTTCGGCTGTTCACACTCTCCAAGTGTCGGCAGAGAACCGGATCTTCTTGAATGATCTTCTCACAAGAATCTAGAAGGAAGAAAGAAAAAGAGTGAAGAAATCCAATTTCACAAGTAGAGACTCTTACCTTAGCAATCCAAGTGAAGCCTTCTCGCTCCAGTGGTAGGAATCCTCCTTTGAATGCTCTCTTCCACTCTCTCCTTGGCTATTCTCTCAATAGGCACGAAGATCAAATGACAAAAAGATTGGGTGGCAGTCTAATTTGGACTATTTATATAAAAGACAAGTGAAACCGCCCAAAAACTGCAAATATTCAATTCTGTACGCAGTGGATCGTCCGGTACGATTCTGGATCGTCCTGGACGATTTTACTTAAACGATCTGAAACGACCCAATTTGTATATGTGTACGAACTGACTTCGTACAGCTGATCGTCCTGTACGAACTTGGTTCGTCCAGTACGAACGGTTATTGCAAGGTCGGTTCTAGAAACTGCTGAAAACTGTTCTAAGTCGGTTTATCGTTTTGAACGAAAATGTGATCGTCTGGACGAAAATTTTCCAGAGAGCTGATCGTCCTGGACGAATATTTATTTCGTCTGGACGAACTTTTTCCAGTGAACCCATCGCCTGGGACGATGATTTGTTTTCGTTCGGACGAAAAAATTTCCAGAGAGCTGATCGTCCTGTACGATATTTATTTTCGTCTGTACGAAATTTTTCCAGTGAACCCATCGCCTCGTACGATGGTCAAAATTTCGTCTGGACGAAAATTATCCAGAGAACCCATCGCCTGGGACGATGATAAATTTCGTCCTGGACGAATAGGACTTAGAAAAATTTTTTCAAAGCAAGTTCCTATTCGTTCCAAGTGCTCTATAGGAGATAACTGACAGATCGTCCAGTACGATAAATATCGTCCTGTACGATGTATTTCAAGATCTCCTTATTTGTGTGTGTGTGTGTGAGAACTCCCTTTCAAAATTAATAAAAAAAAAAATCAATTAAACAAAATATCTCTTAGTTTTGTGTCTGTCTGATTTTCCTGAAATGTTAGTGAGATTTTAGTTCACTACATTTGAACAATCAAAACTACATAAGTTGCATAAATATAACTCATTCAAATAGCAAAATTAATAAAAAAAATAGTGGGACAATGGCTTGATGTTGTTGTTTGTAGAAATTATATAACACCTGGAAGATCAAAGTACTATTCAAACCATTCTGACCCAATTAAAAGTCAGGTAATCTATTAAATTTTTATGTTTGAACTCTTTTGCATGGGTTTAAGAATACTTTGTATGTATAAAAAAGGTATGAGTGTGTTCTAAAGTGGGTTCCAAGGGTTTGAATGCATATTTATAAAATCTAGAATTTTTTTTCTAAAGAGACCTAACACTTGAATAGCATCATTGGAAGTTCTAGGAATTAAAAAATGAACTAGTGCCTTGACATAGGGCAAAATTTGACACTTAAAAATAGCCTTTTTCCATTATTTACTCATTCATTTAATTTCACCACCTAGCCTAGAGAGAGGAATGTGATTTAGGGAGAGAAAGGAGGATTTGAGCTGCTTCGGTCAATTGTTTATTATTAGCCTAATTCTAAAATTATGCGGACTAGGTAGGCCCGACTAGGTTTAAAGTTGTTTTAAAAAATATAATGTTTTTTAAATTCTCTGATTAAATTTATATTTTTGTTATGAAAAATGAAGATAATTTTGTATTGATAAAACTTTTACTTTGTAAATTTTTTTATATTATAGAGATTAAGAATCTAAATACTTTGAGTATTTTCTAAAATTTTAATATTTGATACTTTGAAATTTGCACCTTTTTAATTGAAGAAAAATAATATTGAACCCAAAACATAGTGTGTAATATATTTAAAGTCTTGAAAAAGTGTTCTACACAATCCTTTATTATTTGGTGAAATTATGAAATTATATGTTTTTGCATAGTAGTATTTTTTAATGCCTACCATTATAATAAATTGGGAGATTTTACACTGAGTTCTTTTATGCTTTAACTTTTACATTACAATGGCTTATGTGTTATACTATATGAATTACATGATTTTTTATGTGAAATCAATTGTTGGGAGATATAAGGGTTTAGAATCCTTTGGATTCTATTTAATGCATAGAATCTAGAATCCTATAAAATTCCATCTATTGGGAGTTATATAGAGCATGAATCATAGATTTTTTCTTAAAATGGGGAATTCTATTGGGAGTCGTAAGGGGTCATAATCTTGAATTCTATCTAAAGGATGTGAAAATCTATTATATTATATTCTGTGAAATAAAGTTCATATAAAACTTTAGTTTATTTTATTTCTCAATATTATCATTTGAATCTTTGGATAACTATTATGCTATGATTTTCCAAGTATAGTAAATTATTATATTACATTTGACAATTCTGGAAAATATTTAATACAAAATATTTGAAATTTTTGAATGATATTTGTGGCCTATTGAACTATTTTAGCTCACCATTATTTTGCATTCTTTTTTTAGGGTCAGGGAAAAAGAGAGAGTATGTTAAATTGTAGTTCCAAGGATTTAATCTTAGTCTATAGGTATTTCTTCTTATGAATTTTAATGTTATCATGATTAATTTCTTACTCTATTTTGTGGCTTATATTTATAGTCATGCATTATGGTTACATATGCATTTTGTGTTAAATGAAATTAAAATTCCTAGATGAGTTTATTTTTCTTATTGTATGTTATTAGTTCCTATGTAATTTTTTTTTTCAAAGAAAAATGGAAGAAGATTTCTAAAAACTTTCCAAAACATAGATCTTAGGATTCACCTGTTACATGACCTATTAAATCTATATGACTTATAGAGTTGGGTCGTGATAATCATTTTTTCTATCAAAGGAGTTGTTTTGAGAAGTGATTATCAAATAGAGCTATAGAAATTGATTTGTAAGTTGAGTCAGTTAGTTTTTGTAGTCTACCCGGGCATTCACTTTATTTGTTTTTATGTGCATATATATCGAGTTGTGTGTTTTGTATTATTATTAATCCTTAAGAACTTGATATGATAGATGGATAGAGTGACAGTCAAATAGCTCTTGTATATAATAGTATTTTGAAAGTTAAAATTGATATGATTTCACTATTTGTTAGTCTGATGGCCAAGATGATAGGCAAGGTGTAGAGCAGATTTCTTTATTTTAAACCTAAAGAAGTATATCGACATCTAGAAATATTTTTAAGATAGAAGTATCAAGGTTTGAGGGCGTTGTTTAGCCTAGAGTAGTATAGTATTGGTTGAAAAGGCGGGTGATGATATTTGATAATATGTAATGTCCCCCTAAGAGGAAAGTACCATTAGTAGTTGTTTTTTGTTAGATGGTCAGGAAGAGCGTTGGTGGATGGGCCAGCAAGAAGAAAAATTTTAGGGGAGACTAAATTCCTTGACCAGTCGGGAGTAATTTTTTGATAAAATATGGGCTTAGTTTGTACCACCTTTTATATGACAATAGATGCAGAGACATTCTTTATGCTGGTTTAGGATAGTAGGATTGTGATGTAGTCCTGGGTACGATTTACTACTTTGATTAGGTATGCTTTATAGTTAGTTAGCAGTACAGAGGAAAAAAAAAGCTACAAATTTCTAAGGGGACTATGAGATAGTTTTAGATAGTCACTCATTCTAATTCATATTTTTTATTTCTAAGAGTTGGTAGAGTGAGCTCAATTGATTGAGAATAATTTAATAGCTACTCAAAAGCGGTGGACTTGTAGTAGAAAACATTTTAGCCTTAAGACTTTTTGTAGTGCATTTTTTAAGAAAAAGAGCAGATTTGGACCTAGAGAGTCTATGAGAGGCTAAATGACTATATTTGTTGCAATTTCTAGTAGTTATAGTGTGGCTAGTTCTTATTCTATCAGTGGAGTGCCTATATATTATAATTGTGGTGGATGACACTCTAGTTAGTGTTACAAGATGATGGGATAGTGTTTTTGATATGGATAGGTGCGAAATAGTGTTACTAAGTGTCAATATGTAGAAATTGATAGACAATTTGAGCCCCAATTTGTGAGTTTTGTCATACCTACAAGGAGACCGAGGGCAGTTCTTCTCCGTATATTTTTTGAGGGGTCATTTAGTAGGGGTAGTGGATCTAATTCTATAGTAGACTTAGTAGCATGTGGACTATTTACAGGTCAGATATAGTTTGGTAGTTCTATTGGTCCAACTCTAGTTTAGCCATGTGTTTGTATTTTAACTCAATAAGATTCTCAGGATGCCATAGATATTGTAATTGATATGGCTTACATTTATGCAGCCATATTGTGTTTTATTTGATTATGGATTTAGTCCTTCATTTATTTCTGAGCACTATTTTGATTCACTACACTTTCATTTGGATTTATTTCTTTTTTCTTGTTTGATACTTTTACCGGCTAGAGATGGTATGATATCTAGTAGGGAATGTTTTATGATATTTAGATTTATAATAGAAAGTGAAGGCTTAGTTTGATTTTATTGCCTATTTTTAAATTTGATATTGTTTTATATATGGACATATTGAGTTAGTCTCATGTTTGAATTGATTGTTTAAATAAGTAAGTCACCTTATTTTTAGGCAATGAAAGTTTTTATTTCAGGAAACTATAGGAAAAACTATAGGTGTTTTGTCATGTTAGTTTTCTGCTATGAAAGCGGATAGATTGTGGAAGAAATGTTGCAATGTATTTTTGGCATCGGTGCAGGATAGTAGAATGAATGTTGGTTATATTTTTGATGTCCTAGTAGTGTATGAATTGCCAAATATTTTTCTTGAGAAGTTAATCAATTTGCTACAGGGCAGAGATATTGATATTTATATTCATATATTTTTGAGTACGTCCCTTATATCTAAAGCTCCGTACATAATGGTGCCTGAGGAACTTCAAAAATTAAATGTGCAACTTTAAGTGTTAGTAGACAAATGATTCATCTATCCTAGTATGCCTCTGTGGAGAGCAGGAGTTTGTAGACAGATGATTCGTCCATCCTAATATTCCTCTGTGAGGAGCACCACTCTTTTTCGTGAAGAAAAAAGACAGTACGATGTGTATATGTATTGATTACAAGGAGTTCTAAAAATTGAAAATAAAGTAGCGCCTCAACACTGAAAAAATTATGTTAAATGAAATGAAGGAATTTTTACAGATTATATCTGAAGGCGGTGGAAATCTATTGATTTATGTTATGAGAAATGAAGTTCATATGAAAATTCAGTTTATTTAATTTCTTAATACTATTATTAAAAATATTTGGATAACTGTTATGCTATGATTTTCCCAATATAGTGGATTGTTATATTGCATTTGATAATCCTGGAAAATATTTAATAGAACAAATATTTGAAAATTTTGCCTATATTTATGGCATGTTAAGCTATTTTAGCTCACTTTTTTTTTTCCATTCTATTGTGAGGGTATGGAAAAGGGTAAGATTTTATTGAATTGTAGTTTCAGGAATATGATCTGAATATGTATGTATTTCAATTAGATTTTTGCACAATCTTAACTACTTTTACTACTTTATTCTTTAGCTTTTATTTATAACCATGTACTATGATAATCTATCCATTTTGATGTTAAAGGAAAAGAAAAGTTTTTAGAAGAGTTTATTTTTAGTACTAGATATAATTAGCAGCTTTATGTTTATTTTTGTTTTTAAAGCAAATTGGAAGAAGATTTGTACAAACTTTTCAAAACTTTGATCTTGGGATTCGACTCTTAGAGCTCAATATAATAGGAAATGTTTAGTTTGTTGGTCTTATCGGGTTGGGTTGCGACAAAAATAACTTTTGAGGATTATAAAACATTTTTTAAGTTTTTAAATAATTAAAATTCAAGATACTCAAATATCATTTATATATTTGAAAATGGAACTGGCATTTAAAAAAAAATTAAATTTAATATTTTAAAAATGACAAACTTAAGTGGATAGTCGACGTCAAATCCTAATTTCCTTAATCAAACAAGTAATTACAAATGAAATAATTAGAAATATTTGAGAGATTAGTCAACCTATGGCAAAATTTGGGTTGACTAAGCATTTAGATGTTTCTAATTTAAATAAAATATATTTCCAAATATTAAGATATTTTAGAGATTATTTGATATTTTTATAATTACCATCAAGGGATGAGAATCATGAAAGTCATTAAATAAATAAAAGAAATTCAAAATATTTGGGTATATTTAATGTTTAACATCTGGCTTTTAGAAGCTGATCATATTAAGTGTTGATTTGATCAAATTGATTAAAATTTGTATTTTCAATTATCAAAAAGGAGGCTTTTTAATAATGAAAAGTGCATAACATGATATTCACATATCCAATCATCATATAATTATTGGCACATGTTCATGCATATATGATCAATATTCTCAAATATTTTTAGATTTTTCTAAAATCATTGATATTTTGAAAATTTATTATTAAAATTATACTAAATAATAAATACTGACTAAATAAGAAGAAATCTAAATTATTTAAAAAGTATTCATATGCATTCACAATAATATTTAGATTTGAAAATATACATTAGTGATGTTCAAAATGCATAAATTTAAATTTTCCATTATTAAATAAATATGTAAATTTAGAATATTAAGATTTTTCATATTCAAAATTTAAATTTGTGCTTAATGATTTTGGAAAACCACATGAATGCTTTCAAAGAGGTAAAATGACATGTTTGAGTGATCTCGAAATTTCTAAAAGCATTTAAATTATTTTTAATATTAAATAATTGAAATAACTTATATTCCATTAATTATGCAAGAAAGTTTCAAATAAATCGAAGGAATGTTAAGTATGCTTAAATTAGTAAACAAAGACTATGGGTTGCATGCCATGAACTTGGGCCATAGAGGGTAGTTTGGTGATTTTACATAGGGTTATTTACCTTTAAGTATTCCAAATAATATGCAGAGAAGAAAAAAAAAAAAAAAAAAAAAATTGGAATTGTCTAGCTAGCAAGTTAATAAACTACCTAAAAGTTTAAATAGAATTTTTAGATATATCAAAATAAATTTAAAAATTAAAAAAATTGTGAACACGCGCTATTTTATATTCATTATTCATATAAATGATTTTAAAAAATTCTAAAATAATTGGTTGAACTTAAAACCTTGCAATGAGCCTTCACAAAAATTTTCTAGAATTTGTTATGATTGCCTAATTATCTGAATTTTAAATATTAAAATTTGTAATTAAAAATTTCATAGAATGCAATCCTAAAATCACTATTCCCTTAGATAATTATCTAAGGATTCGTTTAAAATAACTTTCTTATTATTTTGTAAAGTTGTTATATAGAAAATAATATTTTAAAATTATTGTACAAAGCAACTTAATATAAATATTTTTTGAAAGCAGAGAAGATGCAGTGGAAAATTAATATTTATAGTTGCAATTTGAAAATCATAACAGTAAGAAAACTATCTCAAACGAAATCTAAGGCACCATTTGTGACTGCTTTCTTAGTGATTCTTAAAGTAGCATTTTAGTACAAAAATTTTTGTACTAAAAAAATATTTTAAGAAGCAGTAAGAATGCCATCCCAAACAAGGCCTAAGACTTAATACGGTGTGGTTGAACTATCCCAATAGTGTGGATATTTCCTAAATAAATTGAAATTAATTCATTTATAATTGTGACCTTTTGATTTTTTAAAAGTAAAAAAATAATGTTAAAATGCCTTGCAAGTATTTTTATTAATTTCAACATGCTTTAATATACTTTCAAATAATTTTTTTTTTATTTGCTCAAATGTTCGATTAAAACAAAATTCTCTTTTAAACCATTGAATCCTATAAATAAGATCCAATCGCTGACATATCATCTTTCCACCTACGCGTGATGATCCAAAGGTTCTGGGCTGGGCTTGGTTCAGCGAACCCGAGCCTTATTAGTTACATCTGCTCTACCTTAAGTTAAGGAACAATGAACAGGCAACATAAAATGAAAATAAATAAGATAGACGTGCAAAATAAAAAAGCATAAGAATACAAAGCAATTTTGATGTGACTAGACCGCCGATTACGTCAACACCTAAGAGTTGTTCACATTTAAGATTTTCTGCACAACCTATAATAAAGAAAGTCATTACTCCTTACCGGCGGAATAACTTTTAAGCCAAAGTCCTTTTTAGGGGAAGAATTATTCTGTCCGAACAGTGTACCGATCGGTATCGTTGTCGGTATCGAGTACGGTACCGAGCGCTCAGTGATGTAGCGCTTTTTTATTAGTCCCTGGACATGTTCGGTGTCCGGACACAATAATCTATCTTTTAAGGGAACCTCCTTTATCTTTCTTTCCCACAAGAGTGTCCCCTCAAGCATTTTACTCCAAAATATTTAGAAAATATGCTTAGTATCTTTCTTTAAAAAAAAAAACATTTTGTGAAGGGCACCATAAATACCACAATATTTTTTTAAAAAATTGGGAATGATATACTCACTGTCCAGATCTGTGTGGATGACATTCTCTTTAAATTGACCGGCTATAATCTATGCAAAGAATTTTCTTCTATCATGATTATCAAATTTGAAATGAGTATAATGGGTGAGTTAAAGTATTTTCTTGGATATAATGTAAAAAAAAAATAGAAGCTGTGAACTTTATAAGTTAAAAAAAAAAAAAACTTAAAGAAAATTTTTAAAAAAATTTATATGAAAAATTGTAAAAGCATAAACACACCCGTAGCTCAACAACCCAATTAGATAGGGAGTAAGATGGAAAAATCGGTTACTCAAAAGAAGTTTATAAGGACAATATGCTCATTACTCTATTTTACTAGTAGTAGGCATGAGACTATGTTTAGTATTTGCTTATGTGCTAGATTTAAGATCGACCCTAAGGAATATATCTCACATGATTACGGTCAAAAGAATCCTAAGATATCTTATAGGTACTAAGAACTTAGGTATCTAGTATCATATAAATAGTTTAGCATTTGAATTAGTTGGATACTCATATTAAGATTTTTTCATATGTAAGATGGATAGAAAGAGTACCTCAGAATTTTATTAGTTTATGGGACAATCATTAGTTTCCTGATCTTGTAGGAAGCAAAATTTAGTAGCCCTATCTATTACAGAAGCTGAATATATAGCCACATTAAGCTATTTTGACCAAATTCTTTGGTTAAAGCAACAACTTCTTCATTTCGATTTAAAGTGAACACCATTCCATTATGTGTGACAAAATGTTTATCATTAAGAATCCAATTCAGCACTTCCACACTAAATCCATTGATGTGAGACACAATTTCATTAGAGATCACATGACAAAGGGATATGTTAGCATCCGGTTTGTAGACATAGAAAATAAATTTGCTTATATTTTCACTAAACCACTAAGCCATGAAAGATTTAGTGCATTTAGGACTAGATTGGGGATTATCAATTTAAGTGCATATGCTATTAGGGTAGACATTTGTCTTTATTATGTTTATTTCTAATTAATGTATTTTATATGTTTATGTATTTCTCCGTGTAATGTTTATTTCTAGTTTATGTGTTTATGTTTGTTTCTTTATATTGTGTTTTATTTCTAGTTTTTTTTCTTAGGTTGTCTTTTTGCGTTATAGTATTCTTCTCCTTTTTTTTTTGTTCTTCCTTTTAGTGATACAAAAAGGAGTAAAAGTAGGAGTTGATTGTAGTAATAGGTGATGTTTGTATTGCTTTTAATTCCAATTTAATATTCTTATTTTGTTTTATATTTTATATTGTTTTGAAAACTTTAAATAATAAATTATAATAAAGTAAAGAAAATCTTAAATCTAAAATTCATTTTAAATTTAAAATGTTTTCCCATGAAAAAATATAAAAAGGGCATAAAGTAAGGGGGATAATTATACCGAGAATTAAATAGTAACTCAAAATTCTAAATTCCAACTAAGAATATTTGTCATCATCGAAAATTGAAGATTATTAAAACCTGTGTGCCCAACCTATTATTTTGATAATTTTAAACATTATTGGTAAGATCACTCATTATTGTTTACAATATATATTGGTTGTTTTTACTATACTACATTTTGTCGGACCACCACCTAAGGCCCGAGGTTTCGTCGGATTACCACTAGAGGCATGTACTTCTAACGGACCATCACTTTAGGCCCGAAATTCTGTCGGACAACCAACTGAGGTCTGGACTTCTGCCTGACCACCACCTGATGTCCGGAGTTCTGTCGGACCACCAATTGAGGCCCAAACTTTTGTCGGACCACCACATGAGGCCTAGAGTTCTGTCAGACCACCACATAAGACCCAGAGTTCTGCCGAACCACCGACTGATGCCTAGATATCTGTTAAACCACCACATGAGGCTCGTAGTTCTGCTAGATCACCACTCGAGGCTTTCAATTCTATTTGACCAAAACGTGAGGCCTTAATTTCTAACGGACCACCACCTGAGGCCCGAGATTCTGCCGGACCACCACTAGAGGCATGGACTTCTACCAAGCCAAAACCTGAGGCCCGGAGTTTTGTCGGACCACCAACTGAGGTTTGGAATTTTGGCCATGACCACCTGATGCCCGGAGATCTACCGGACCACCATGTAAGGCCCGGAGTTTTATCAGACCACCACTTGAGGCCTGAACTTCTATTGAACCACTTCCTAAAACATGAAGTTCTGTTGGACCACCACCTGATGCACGAACTTCTATTGGACCACCACTTGAGGCCCAGACTTCTACAAGACAGCCAACTGAGGCCTAGAGTTTTGTCGGACCACCACCTAAGGCATGGACTTTTGTCGAACCACCAACTGAGGTATAGAGTTCTACCAAACCACCACCTAATGCCGAGAGTTCTGCTAAACCACCACCTGAGGCTCGGAGTTCTATCAAACCACCACCCGAGGCTCAAAATTCTATTATACCACCACTTAAGGTTTGGAGTTTTATTGGACAACCACTTGAGGTTTGGAGTTTTGTTGGACCACCACTTGAGTCCCGTAGTTCCTTCAGACCACCACATGAAGCCTGGACTTCTACCATACCATCACATGAGGCATGGAGTTCTGCTAGACCACCACTTAAGGCCTGATGTTCTATTGAATCACCACTTGAGGCTTAAAGTTTGTCAAACCTCTACTAGAGGCCCAAAATTCTGTCAAATCATAACCTGAAGTCCAGACTTCTACCGGACTACCACCTGAGGCCCAAACTTCTGCCACACCACTACCTGAGACCCGAAGTTCTACCATACCACCACTTGAGGCTCCTAGATCTGCCAAAGCATCACCTGAAGTCTGGATTTCTTCCAAACCACCACCTGAGACCCAGACCTCTGCGAGAACACCACTAGATGCTTGTTGTTCTATCAAACCACAATCTGAGGATTGAAATTCTATCAGACCACCATCTAAGGCCTGAAGTTCCACTAGACCATCATGTGAGGCCCAAACTTCTACTAGACCACAACCCAAGGCCTAAAGTTCTTTTGAACCACCACTTGAGGCCCATGGTTTTGATGTATCATCACTTGAGGCCCAAACTTCTATCGGACCATCACCTGAGGCCCAAACTTTTGTCGGACCTCCATCTAAGGTCCAGAGTTCTGTCGGACCACCTCCTTAAGCCTGGAGTTCTACTAGATAACCACTTGAGGCCCAAACTTTTATCAGACAACCACTTGAGGCCCAAAATTTTGTCGAACCACCACCTAAGGCCATGAATTCTGCCGAACCACCATATGAGGCTTAGAGTTTTGCCTGAACACCACCCGAGGCCTAGAGTTTTACTTGACCAGCAATTAAAGCCCGAACTTCTTTCGGACCACCACATAAGGATCAGGTTTTGTCAGACAACCACCCGAGGCTTAAAATTCTCTTATACTACCACTTAAAGCTAAGAGTTTGCCTAACCACCATTATGGCTTGGAATTCTACTTGACCACCACCTAAGGCTCGAGGTTTTCCCATACCACCGCATGAGGCCCAGACTTTTATCGGACCACCATCTGAGGCTGGAACTTTTATGAGACCACCACCTAAGGCCCAGAGTTCTGCCGGATCACTACCTAAGGTTCTATCGGACCACCACCTAAGGCCTGAACTTGTGTCGGACAACAACTTGAGGCCTGGAGTTCTACTGGACCACCACGTGAAGCCCAAAGTTCTTCTAGACCACCACCGAAGGCCTGAACTTCTATCGAACCACCACATGAGGCCTAGAGTGTTGCCTGACCACCAACTGAGGCTTGAAGTTTTACCATACCACCAATTGAGGCATGAACTTCTACAAAACTACCACTTAAGGCTCGAGGTTCCGTCAAACCACCACATAAGGATCCAAATTCTATCAAACTGCCACATGAGGCCCGAGCTTCTATTGTACCACTACCTAAGTCTTGTAGTTCTGTCGAACACCATATAAGGCTTAGAATTTTGTCAGAAAACCATCTGAGGTGTGGAGTTCTGCTAAGCCACCACTTGATGTCCAAACTTTTGCCAAACCACCACATGATGCCTGCAGTTCTGCCAAACAACCACCTGAGGCTTGGAGGTTTCCCGGACCACCACCTGAGGCTTAAAGTTTGTAGTTCTTGAGGCTCAAAATTTTATCAGACCACCATTTGATGCCCGGACATCCGACAGACCACCACCTAAGGCTGGTAATTCTACCAAACCATCACCTGAGGTTTGAAGTGTTGTCGGACCACCACCTTGAGCCTGGAGATCAATAAAATCATAACTTGAGGCCTATACTTCTGCTAGACTATCACCTATGGCCCAGACTTCTGATAAACCACCACCAGATACTCAGAGTTCTGATAGACCACCACCTGAGGTTTTTGAATTCTATAGGACCACTACCTCAGAACCAAAGTTTTGTCAGACCACCACATAAGGCCTAGACTTCTATAAAACCACCACTAAGGTCCGGAGTTCTTTCGGACGACCACCTAAGGCCCCGAGTTTTACAGGACCACCACCTGAGGCTAGGACTTCTACCGGACCACCACCTGAGGCTAGGACTTCTACCCGACCACAATTATAGGCTTGGGGTTCCACCGTATCACCACTTGAGGCTTTGACTTTTGTTGGAAAAGCACATGAGACCCAAACTTTTTTCGTATCACCACATGAGGACCAAAATTTTGTCGGACCACCACTTGAGGCCCAAAGTTCTATCGGACCACCACCAGAGTATTAGACTTTTGTCAGACAAGAACCTCAAGCCTGGACTTCTGCCCGAACACCACCTGTGGGTGCGACTTCTACTAGATCACCACATGAGGCCTAGAGTTCTACCATATAACTACATTAGGCTCGGTGTTCTGCTGAACCTCCACTCGAGGCTCAAAGTTTAGCGGACCACCACTAAGGCTCAAAATTCTGTCAGACCACCACATAAGGCCCAAAATTCTATCGCACCACCATTTGAGGCCCGAAGTTCTATTGAGCCACCACCTAACACCCGGAGTTCTACCAGACTACCACCTGAGGCCCAAAGATCTACTGGACCCCCACTTGTAGCCCAGAGATCTTTCGGACCACCATGTGAGGCTCGAACTTCCGCCGAACCACCACCTAAGGTGTGGAGTTATGTTGGACTACCACTTTAGGCCTGGAGTGCTGCTACACCACCACTTGACTTCCGGATTTCTGCTAAATTACTGCTAGGCTACTACCTGACACCCAAATTTTCAAGTAACGTTAGACTTCTACTAGTCCACTAAGTGACGCTGGACATTCAACCCTTTTTGTTGCTATATTTCAAAGATAAGGTTTATATTTGTAATTTGATCACCCTCAGGGATGAGTCATCCTATTGTAATATACCCAAACACTATTAGAATCATTTCAACTAGGCAAGGCCCTGTGGTTTCCCTCCTTTCCAGTATTTTCCATGTAAAAAATCTTGTGTTCTCTATGTGTGAGATTGATAATTGTGCTAACCCTAACACGTAGGAATTTAAGTCTATCTTCGCATATATTCTAGCCCATAACAATTCTAATTATTGAGAAGATAACTATATAGTATAACAATTTCAAATTTTAAAATGAACACACACACACACACAAATATGTAGATATAAGGTATATTTACTATAAAATATGTCAGAATAAATTTATAATTTATAGTGAGATTAATATGATATAAAGATTATATTTGTAAAATTAATCTGCTGTAACTTAATAAATTTGAATCTTATCCTAATATATTTTATATTATAATTATTTTACATAATTTTTTTTTATTTTATAATATATTTTTTTTCAAAATGATTCACCAATTCCCTTTTATGTTTTTTAAAGGGTTTTTAAGTCAGTTGTAATTTTTTATAAATATAATGATAAAGTTATTATAATTGATATTTCATGAAAAAATTATCTTAACCGGGCATGAATCTCGACGCAAAATCAAGTTGGAAACTTCAAAAATTAAATTAGAGATCACATCATTTCTCTTGAGATGGGACCAGAGCAAGAAGAAGAAGAGGAGAAGGAGAAGAGAAAAGAAGAAGGATAGGAGGGAAGAAACTCCTCCTCGACCACCACAAGAATTCTACCTGACACCCAAGTGATGACGGAATTCTGCCCAACGCCCAAGTGACGTCGAAACTCTGCCCAAGTGACACCAAATTTTAGTCTAACCTTCAAGTGATGCTGAAGTTTCACCCGAACTCCAAGTGACGCCAAAATTCCGCCCGACCTCCAAGTGATGCCAGAATTTCGCCCGACCTCCAAGTGACACCGGAGATTCACCTGAACTCCAAGTGACACCAGAGTTTCACCCGAACTCCAAGTGAAGCCGGAGTTTATCTTGAATACCATCTAACATTGGAGTTCTCCTCACCACCGACTTACTTCAAACTTTTACCTAATGCCAGACCTCAGCTCGTCACCAGATTTCTACCCAACACCGAACTTCTGCTCATTATTTGACTTTCGTCGAACTTCTATCCGGTGCTATATTTTTGTCAATTGTTGGAATTCTATCTGATACAGTAATTCTAACATGTGTTGCCATACAATGGTCTTTATGATCTCCATTGACAGTTGACTATGATCCTCCTGACTTACATCAGCCATCAACTAAAGTTCTTCCGACCTTCGTCGCCCGTCAACTATGGTCCTGCTGACTTATGTCGCCCACTGACTATAGTCCTTCCGACCTCCATCACCTGTCGACTACTATCCCTCTGACTTACGTTAACCACCGACTACAGTCCTTCTGACCTTCATTGCCCGCTAATTATGGTCCCTTTTACTTACGTCGCCCACTAATTACAGTCATTTTGACCTCCTTCCTCTGCCGACTATGGTTCTCCTAACTTACGTTACCCACTGGCTATAGTCCCCCTGACCTCCATGACCTACACACTATGATTCTCTTGACTTACGTCGCCCACCAACTATAGTCCTTTCGACCTCCGTTGTCTATCAACTATGGTCCTTCCAACTTACGTCGTCCACCAACTATAGTCCCTCAGACCAAACAAACACATCAGTAGAGACTCTTTATATTCTCATCATGTAATGTACTTTATAAAATGTACATCAAGTTAAGGCCTTCCCCCAAGGAAGGTCTTCATTTATAATCAACTGCAATACTAGTGGATTCATTCAAATTATGCTAGGCCCCATGGTTTTTCCCCCTTTTTTAGGGGTTTTCCACATAAAAATTTACGTGTCTCTAGCAATTGACACGCCCTCTCTTTTTATCTGTGTATATGCTAGATCTTCATATAATGCTAAGACATTAAACTTTATATTTCTCTACCACCGAGAATACTCTAAAAAGCAATATTTTGGCACCGTCTGTGCGAAAGTTGTTCCCGACTGGGGGGCAATTATTGCTCCAATCTCAAAAGATTGCTCTTATCAACTCATAACATTAGTCATTACTGCATTAATATCATAAGAATCAGATGCAGACTAGCGGGTAACTTTGACTCCAACTATGGTAAAAAAGATCCTCTGATGCTTCATCATCTAGATGATATTTTAAGAAAATCACAGCAAATGCAAGGATGTCTCCAATCAATTATAATCTTTATACAGTCCCTTACAGGACTTCTACTTCTTGATCAAGTTCTTAATCTAAAAAAGAAAGTAACATTCTAAAGAGAGACCATTCTTCATTTTTTATTTGGGATACATGCGACGTTTTCCACCTCCCAATCAAGGCAAAATCAATCCCAGGGAGATTCAATTCAACCTCTTCTATTCAGGTTAATGTCATCAAGCAAAGGCTTTAACATATAGCCTCGGATAGGTCTTACATCCTTAGTGAATTCTCTTGACCTCTTTCACACAGGTTAACGTTGTCGAGCAAAGGCTGCGACATACATCATTGGATAGGTCTTGCATCCATGGTGGATTCTCTTGATCTCTTTCACACAGGTTAACATCGTCGAGCAAAGGCTCCGACATACAACCTAAGATAGGTCTTACATCCTTGGTGGATTCTCTCGACCTCTTCCACATAGGTTAATGTCATCAAATAGTGCTTTATCATATAATCTCGGATAGGTCTTACATCCCCCATATCCTTATGGAAAACCCTTTTCTCTCTTGGTGGATTCTCTCGAGCTCTTCCATAAAGGTTGATATCATCGAGCAAAAGCTCTGACATACAACCTCTAATAGGTCTTATATCCTTGGTGGATTCTCTTGACCTCTTCCACACAGGTTAATGTCATCGAGTAGTGCTCTGACATATAAACTTGTAAAGGTCTTACATCCTTAGTGGATTCTCTCAACCTCTTCCATACAGGTTAATATCATCGAGCAGTACTCTAACATATAACCTCGAATAGGTCTTACATCCTTGGTGGATTCTCTTGACCTCTTCCAAATAGGTTATCTTCATCAAGTAAAGGCTCTGATATATAACCTTGGATAGGTCTTATATCCTTGATGGATTCTCTCGACCTATTCCATAGAGGTCGAGCAATACTCTAAGTGAACAATATTTTCTCTATAAAATTCTATGAGAGCAAGGGGTTGATATAATCAGCACTCATATAAGGACCTTAGCAGTCTAATAATACCTCAAAAAATATGGAGGGTAATATATCAAATCATGACTCAAAGATGCATATACAATTCAATTTCCTATGAGGGATAAGATCTCAACTTCATATACAGTATCATTAGAGTTACTTTGCAAAAATTGTACATCAAGTTCATTTTTGCAAGAATTTCAAAGTAAAAAGTATATTGGCATCATCCCTACAAATTACTATCATCAAGCAACAAGAATCTTTAAGATGGTCAAATATCCTTGGTGGATTCAAATGACCTCTTTTCTATTATGAATTGATGCATTTCATACAACTTCTTCTTCAAAGAAAGGAGTATCTGATGTCTGCACATGTCAATATAGATACATATCTCCTTAGGAGAATGCAACTAGACCACCATCATCATCGACCCTTCTCCCCATGTGTGCAATCAATCCTTTACTTCATATCATCCATTATCAACTTCTCACTCAAACTATTGATAATAGCACACCATCCAACTCTCTCCTTCAGGTCTCCATTCGGTTGCTGATTTCCAACAAACTTCCACTTGATCAACCATCATTAATGAACTTTTGCCCAAATAGCATCAAAATTCTCCCCGTCTGTTCATAACTTATAGCTCTCCTCCCAGATACTATTACCGCTAGATCTTTTCAAATCACCGTCGCATACAAGTAGTGATGGATCTTCTTCTACCAAGGATTATCTATTAAGAAGATAGGCTCTCATCGTGACTTTTTCTACATAATAGAGGGGCGCTAAAACTTAATAGTGGAATAAAGCCTATCTTCGAAAGTGGAATGCCTCTAATGCAAGAAGAAGAACACAAGTAAAGAACAAGGAGAAAAAACATTTCCTTCTATACAAGAGAGGGGATCTAAAACTTAATAGGAGAATGCTGCCTATCTCCGATAGTGGAAAGCGTCAAATGCAAGAAGAAGAACACAAGTGAAGAATAAAGAGAAAAAAACATCTCCTTCTACACAAGAGAGGGGCACTAAAGCTCGATAGGAGAATGTCTCATATCATTGAAAGTGGAATGAATCCAATGTAAGAAGAAGATTAGAAGAGAACAAAATGAACGGTTGCAAAAATTTCAACCTCTACATACGGAGAGGGGCATTGATTTTGTATAAGAAAAGTCACCTATGAAAAATAGTGGAATGCCTCCCCTGCTAGAAAGTTAGAATGCGGGAGGAGAAAGAAAAGAAACAGCTACAAAAAATCTAACTCCTGTATAAGAGGAGGGGTGCCAATTTAAGTAGGGAAAGTCGCATACTATAAGCAATAGAATGCCTTGACTGTAAGAAGATAGCTAGAGGAGAAGATAGTGGAAGGAGGAAAATTTTCCTTCTATACTGAAGAGGAGCATTGAATTTAAGTAGGGAAAATCAGATACGAAAAATAGCGGAAGGCCTCTAGAGCTAGAAAAGAAAAAGAAGAGAAAGTTCTAACTTGTACAAGAGGAGGGGCACTGATTTAAGTAGGGAAAGTTACCTATGAAAAATAACGGAATGCCTCCACTGTAAGAAAGCCAGAAGGAGAAAAGAAGAAGGTGCAACTTTCCCCCTAGCCAAGGAGGGGGGGGGGGGGGGGGGGGGGGGGGGGTATTTATAGTCTAGGAAGAAAAAAACATTCTAGAATTTTATGGAATTTTTTTTATTTTTCTAAATTTTTTTTGAATTTTCTAGGACTTTTTTTAGAGTTTTTTTATTTTAAAAAAATTACATGGGCGGTGGGCCCCACAGAAAAAAAAAATAATTAAGCCTAAACGCACAGGGCACGCCATTTGACGCGTGGCGCGCGTGCCACTTCGGCTACTTAGGCTTGTTCAGATCCGATTTTTGGCCCAGACGATCCAAATCTAACATGTTTGGTGTCCCCGAATAAGGTTTTCGACGTTCTAGACTCAGTTTTGACACTTTTAGAGCTTAACAGGGTCTCTATGATAAAGTTTGAGCATGTTTACCTTTTTTGGAATGTAATTTTTTTTTTGCGATTTAGTCAATTTAAAATATCCGAATAAGTATTTTAGGACTTCTAGAGCTTCTACGACCGAAAATAGGGAGCAACTAATATTTCATGAAAAAATTATCTTAATCGAGCATGAATCTTGACTCAAAATCAAGTTGGAAACTTCAAAAAATAAATATGGGATCACTTGAACTCCGATTTTAACAAATTTATAGTCAAACTGAGCGTCTCGCAATACGAACCCAATGACACCAAATTCATCTCAATCCGAGTCTAAATGAGTCCAAATTAAGGACTGAAAGTGTTGTTGAAAGGTTCAAACCATAATTTGGAAAACCAAACGGTTTCCAAACGTGATATGCTTATAGTCAAATCGAGCGGCTCAACAAGACGAATCCAACGAGTTCAAGATCGTCGAATTCCAATATCATTAAGATCTTTAAATATCTAATGAATGGTCCATGATCAAGGGATTCAATATTGGCCGTCCATCCAAAGCACTCTACATTTACCCTTGATCTCTCACCTATTTACGGGCCATGCCACTCTAGAATTCTATGAATAGACCCCTCATTTATCTTGAGAGGGGACCGAAGTAAGAAGAAGAAGAAGAGGAGAAAGAGAAGAGAAAAGAAGAAGGATAGGAGGGAAGAAACTCCTCCTCGACCACCGTCGGAATTCTACCCGACGCCTAAGTGACACTAGAATTCTGCCAGACGTCCAAGTGATGTCGGAGCTCTGCCCAAGTGACACTGAATTTCAGTCCAACCTTCAAGTGATGCTGAAGTTCCACCCGAACTCCAAGTGACGCCAGAATTTTGCCCGACCTCCAAGTGACACCAGAATTCTGCCCGACCTCCAAGTGACGCTGGAGTTTCACCTTAACTCCAAGTGATGCAGAAGTTTCACCTGAACTTCAAGCGACACTGAAGTTTATCCCGAATACCATCTAACGCTGGAGTCTCCTCGGCCACCGATCGACTTCGGACTTCTACCCGACGCAGGACCTCAGCTCGTCACTAGATTTCTACCTGACACCGAACTTCTTCCTATTGTTGGACTTTCGTTTGACATCTATCAGTGCTGGATTTCTATCCATTACTGGACTTTTACCCGACACAATCCTTCTAACCTGTGTCTCCATACAACAGTCTTTATGATCTCTGTCTACAGCCGACTACGGTCCTCCTGACTTACATCGTCCACTTGCTACAGTTCTTCTGACCTCCGTCGCCCGTCGACTATGATCCTGCTGACTTACGTCGCCCACCGACTAGAGTCCTTCCGACCTTCATCGCCCGCCGACTACGATCTCTCTGACTTACATCACTCACCGACTATAGTCCTTCTGATCTCCATCGCCTGCCGACTATGGTCCCTCTAACTTATGTCGCACACTGACTACAGTCATTCCGACATCCGTCGCCTGCCGACTATGGTTCTTCTGACTTACGTCGCCTGACCTCCATCATCCGCCGACTATAGTTTTCCTGACTTACGTCGCCCACCGACTACAGTCTTTCCGACCTCCGTTGTCTGCCAACTACGGTCCTTCCGACTTACGTCGCCCATCGACTACAGTCCTTCAGGCCAAACAAACATATCAGTAGAGACTCTTTGTATTCTCATCATGGATGTACATCAAGTTAAGGCCTTCCCCCAATGAAGGAACTCATTTGTAATCAACTGTAATACTAGTGGGTTCATTCAAAATGGGCTAGACCCCGTGATTTTTTTCCCTTTTTCAGAGGTTTTCCACGTAAAAATTTTGGTCTCTAGTGAATGACGCACCCTCTTTTTTTATTTGTGTGTGTGCTGAATCTTCGTACAATGCTAAGACATTAAACTTTATATTTCTCTACCGCCACGGCCGCCACGAATACTCTATGACGCAACAATAATAAAAGTAATTTTCGTTAAAGACAGTTGTTATTATATATATATATTGAACAATATTTTTTTATAATTATTATATATTAGTAAAATTCAATTAAAAATTTTTGAGAAATAAAAAAAGAAAATATTAGCCAATTAAAAATTTGATTGTAATTTAAAAAATAAAATAATGAGAAAGATGCTAGAAGAAAAACAATTTTTATTCATTTTCCGCGTAATCTCCGTCTCCGGCTGCGCAGTCCGTCCAGTTGCGTGCGACTTCTTTAAACGAACCCATCCAGATTACCATTATGGGGTTTTTTAACAATGCTTCACCTCAATTCTACTTGGTTTTTATTTTCATGTCTCCTTATACATTTTGTCGTAAACGGTATCCGTTCTGCTCCAAATTCAAATAAAGTTTGTTTATTTGATTTCTTAAACGGCAAATTTCTTTTAAACTTTTTTCTTCTAATCAGCGAAAACAAATCCGAGGCCAGAGGACTCACCATTTTAATTTTCCTGTTTAGGTTCTTCGAAATATTGTTTTATCTCTATATATATTTATCATTTTAATCTCTCCAAATGGCCAAGTTCTAATCTTTTAACAGTTTACTCCAAAATCCACTCATCTGAATCTTGGTTTTTATTGAAGTTTTTTTTTTCCAGAATAAAAGATGAAAGCATTCTTAGCTAAATGAAATTCATAAACGGAAGTCTCCCTCCTAACTTCATTCATGGAGAAGAAATGGGTAGTCCCCCTCTTCGTGAGTACTTTATTCGGCATCTTCCTCCTAAGGTCCCTCAACATGGGTCTATTTTCCTCCATGGAAACCATCAACTCGGTTCTCTCTCTTTTACCATCCAAAATCTCCGGCGACAACCGTGACTCTCCTGTCATCGTCGATTCCAAGCTCTCGTCGGAGCCACCGACGCCGGCCCCTGACGTACCTCGCCTCGCTTACCTCATCTCAGGGTCGAAAGGGGACCTCAGCAAGCTGTGGAGGACCCTTCATTCTCTTTATCATCCTCACAATCTCTACGTTGTGCACCTCGATCTGGAGTCACCGGCGGCGGAGAGGCGGGAGCTCGCTGCCCGGGTGGCCAACCATTCGCTGTTCGCCAAGGTGGGGAACGTTTATATGATCACTAAGGCGAACATGGTGACCTACAGAGGTCCGACAATGGTGGCTAACACCTTGCATGCCTGCGCTATTCTTCTCAAGAAATGGAAGAAATGGGATTGGTTCATCAACCTTAGCGCTTCTGATTACCCTCTCGTGACTCAAGATGGTAAGCTCTAAGTGCTTGATGAAATGCTCATTGAACTTTAATCTTATTTTCTTACTGCTTGTGTTTGTGTTCAGATCTCCTTTTAACCTTCTCAAAATTGCCTAGAAATCTGAATTTTGTTGAGCACACGAGTAGATTGCGATGGAAGGAGTATGTTTTAAGAGTTGCTTGCGATGAGCTTATTTTCTTTTCTTTTTTGCTTTTTTTTTTCCACAATAGATGTGTTTTTTTATATAATTTGATAATGTGAATTTATTTGGATATAGGCCACACAGGGCAAAACCTTTAATCATGGATCCAGGGCTCTACATGACAAACAAGTCTGATGTGTTTTGGTTGTTGTCAAAGAGAGAAGTGCCCAATGCCTTTAAGCTGTTTACAGGTACTTTTTAATCAACATTTAAGAATGATTAATAATGTTGTTAGATTGTTGCGCAGTTTTGTGATTGTTTGATGGATAATGTTCTTTAGGTTTGAAGGCCACAATATGCCTGTTTGATTTTATGGAAATTTTAGAGGAAATGAAAATGATGAAGGAACTTGTTCGGTTGATGAGAAATTGAGTAATAATTATTTTTATTTTGTTGTTTGTTTTGTGGGAGATTAAATTTTTACATCTTGTGAAGAGAGCACATATACCCCGAGGGCTCATAATTGTTATTTTTTCACAAAATTTTGATATGTAATTGTTAATTTAAAAATTTATACAGGCATATTTGTTTACTAAATCCAATTTTCTATTGATAACATTCAAATCAAACACCCAACATGAAATTATAATATAAAATTCATTTGCATTCTCTCTAATTCTTTCAATCCAATTGGAGCCTGAAAGAAAAAATTTTTATGGTAGTATGATTTTCTGATGTCCTACTATAACCATTTGCCTTTACTAATGTTTGACAACTTTGGGTTCTTCGAAAGAATCAAAATAGGAATGATGAGATTGTAATGCCTATTGGATTCATTATACTCAAATGAAATGTTTCTGACAGCTAAATTTAACGGGCATTAGCTTTTTTTTGGGGCAAAATATTTAAAAGATAAGTTTCACTTGATTATGAGGGTGGTCAATAGACTGAATGTACTTAAAAAAATCATTAAATAATTGTTCTTTGGTTATGGAGTTTCAATTGAAATTGTTCGAAGGGTACATGGCATACAAAATGAATTCAATGTGTTAAAAATTATTATTATCGACTTAAACAAGAATTATTGTTGTTTACACCATGAGCTAATTAACTTTTACATAAAGTCATGAAAGGTGATCAGAGACGTGGGACGTGCTTTCCATTTGGCAAAGCCGGAGATTTTAGAAGGGGGCTTGTCGTTGAAAAGGTCTTCCTTTCTGTCTTTGTTTCTTTTATCTTTTTTGTTTTTTGTTGAAGGACTTGAACTAATTTTAAATTATGGGGAACTCTACCAATTAGGCTAATCCTTGTGAATTGGTGGTTGAAAGGCTATTAGAAAGGCTCGATAGAATCAAATGTTCTGACTTGATCAAATATAATACTCACTGTATTTGACTCCAAAGTCTAAGCGAACATATTTATTATTTGGATCAATTCCATTCCTTTTTCTATCAAAGCTTTCTCACTTG
This sequence comes from Dendrobium officinale, assembly GCA_019514585.1. Classification (NCBI taxonomy): domain Eukaryota; kingdom Viridiplantae; phylum Streptophyta; class Magnoliopsida; order Asparagales; family Orchidaceae; genus Dendrobium; species Dendrobium officinale. The sequence goes on from CM033692.1 coordinate 30,523,991, forward strand.
TCTCTTAGAAAAGAAGTTATCAATGATATCTGGTTTTAAATCACTGAACACTTTCATCAAACTGGAAAATTCTTACAGGTGTCTTCAAAGCATTTGTTAACAAGCTTTTATTTAGCATTAAAATTCTGAACACAGCAGCACGGAAATGATGCAAAAATTTTTACCGTCAATATGTATTTAAGGAAATTCTCTCAAATTCGTTGGTCCTTCAAGCTACAAATCAATACAAACAGAACTTAACCAGTGCCACGCTGGTTAGTAATGTTTATTACAAGCTCTCTTATGCAAAGTGTGAAACTGCTAACATGCAGGATCAGCATGGATGGCTCTGTCAAGAGAGTTTGTTGAATTCTGCATCTGGGGCTGGGACAACCTACCAAGAGTTCTCCTCATGTACTACACCAACTTTATCTCGTCCCCCGAGGGCTACTTTCAAACAGTCATCTGCAATTCACCAGACTTCAATGGCACAATAGTAAATCATGACCTCCACTATATTTCTTGGGACATTCCTCCCAGACAACACCCACACACCCTCTCCCTTAATGACATCGGTAAAATGATTAGCAGCAATGCTCCATTTGCACGGAAGTTTGATAAGGATGACCCTGTTCTCGACAAGATTGATGATGAGCTCCTTCACAGAGTCAAGCAGTGGGTCATCCCCGGAGGATGGTGCTCTGGTGAGCCCCTTTGCTCTGATGTTGCTGATGAGCTAAAGCTTAAACCTGGACCAGGATCGGAGAAGCTTGCATTGCTTATGGATAGGTTATTTTCATCTGAAACATTCATGTTTAACCAATGTAAATAGAAATAGTATTGTCTGTTGCAATGTCTCCTTTTTCATTGCTTCTACTTGTTCTCGATTATTCAAGTTTGAATTACATTAAGAATGTTTACATGGTATCAAAGCATCTGTGTAATGGAATCATTTCTCATACTTTCCTTCTTCTATTTCTCATTATGAATGATTCAGCATCTTCCATTATGAATATAGCAGATCCCTATCTGTTTATGGAGGGCTACACTGTCCCTCCTCCATGGAAATTTCTGATGTACACAATTTAAAATGTGGTTAGTTTTCAGCTAGTGCAGATAACCATCTCCCCTGTGATCGGAAGTTCTTAAAATGTATTGGGCTAATGGCTTCAAGGATATCCTGGTGGGTCTACTTCTTGTCATTCATGTCAAGTTGTCTTGACTTCCAGTGAAGTCGCTCCAAATCCTGATTACATGCTCTGGATGCCTATGGATCATAATGCTATGGCTGCCCCGTTCTCTACTATTTCAGCACCATTTCTTCCATGCATGCTTACTCTGGATTCACGTGCTGACATTTGGAGCAACATTGATTTCTTTCTACTTTTGTCAAATTGAATTTATATTTTTCAGCTTAAGAATGAACTACATCACGTTACTATGAATGATCAGTAAATATAACCATGTCTATCCAACATAAAATCCAAAGTCAATCTAATTGTCATAGCTCCTCTTAACCCGGAAGATATATTCTATGTAGTGTAGGCTCCGAAAATTTGGCCCCGGCCACCGCTGGCACTGTTTGGTTTTTCTTCGGCGAGGAAGTTTTAATGGAATTAAGTTCCGGGATAAATTTTGGAAGGCAAATGAGTTTGTAGATAAGACTCTATCCAGAGATTTCTCCCTCATTTTGTGAGGACTTTATAATCTGAGTCCTGGTTTCCTATAGGCGCAAGCCCCTATAGTTAATTACCCCTCCCGATAACGAGAGAGAACTTTCGATTAAGGCTATTCGTCAATCAAATACGTATAAATACGTGTTATCTGGCATATAGTAGCAGCATAGGTTTGGATGTTGGAAAATTTGGGAATATGGAGGATTGAAAGATTTGGAGATTTGATACTAAAAATTAGAAATTACACCATCTTGCACTTAAAGCAGATGGTGGGGGAATGAATAATAGACCCGATCAAGATCCCAAGGTTCCGTCATCCCGGGCCATCATGGTTCCTAGTTGTGGGCTCCGAAAATTCGGCCCCGGCCTCCACTCGCTTTTCTTTTTATTTGAGCGAGGGAGTTTTAACTGAATAAGTTTCGGGGTAAATTTTGGAAGGCAGATGGGTTTGTAGATAAGACACTACCCAGAGATTTCGCCATCATTTTGTGAGGACTTTATGATCTGAGTTCTGATTTCCTATAGGCGAAAGCACCTATAGTTAATTAACCCTCCCAATGATGAGAGAGAACTTTCGATTCAGGCCAGTCGTCAATCAGATACGTAGAATATACGTGTTATTTGGCATATAGTATTAGCAATGAGTATTGGTATTGAGGGTTGGAAGTTTGGAATTTGAATGGTTTGGATATTGGGAAATTTGGAGGGTTTGATATTTAAAACTTGAAATTTTCAATGTGGGATTTGGGCAGGATTTCTGGGAGACGACTGCAAACGGGGCCAAATCGGCGTGATTCATGGGAGGATTTCGTGGATCCAACGGTTTATAGGTATTATTTTTTTTGTTCCTTTGGGTTTATCTGTGGAGGTCAACAAATGTGGCACATGTCTAGAGTGAATCACGTCCGTTGTATGCTGATTGACCCTGTGGATATCTAGATATTTATTCTAGATGTCACACCAGGGCTTTCATTTAGTAGATCTCCTAAAATTTATTTGGATGTCACACTATGATTTTTATTTAGCAGATCTCCAAAAGCTTGTTTGAATGTCACACTATGGTTTTCATTTAGTGGATCTCCAAAATTTTGTTTGGATGTCACACTAAGATTCATTCTATAGATCTCCACTAAATCCATCTCCGTGCCTTCATGGATCCTTAGATACACGTGCAATCTTCAGTATAGTTGATATATTTTCTCTTGTTGAAGTAGAGATCCTCGGGGTAGTGATAGAGTACTTTGTATTTAGATCCTTAGAGCTTCACTTTGTAGATTGATGCAGATAGTATTATCACCTCTTGCTCTGCTTTTGCTCCACTATCACTTTTGCTTCTAGCATTTTAGTATCATTTGAACTTTATCTGATCTTTATAGATTCATTAGTCGGTGGGACTTTATTGCCTTAGGCTCTCCACAGTTACTTTTGGGTTCAGGTACACTTTCTCCCCTTTTTCTTAATTTTTATTTTGCGCTCGTATTGACATTGTTTTGTATTTTGTGCAGGCTACCACAGGAAGAGGATCCGAGCTTCAGCCAGTTTACTTCCTTAGGAGACTTCAGTTTTGGTACGTTTTTACTTTGTTTGTATTGTTCTTTTCTTTCTTTAGCTGCTTTCTGACACCATCTTTTTTGCTCTGCACAGGTTTCGAGAGGAGCGGGATACTTGTTCGCGAGCCACCTCGGGAGACTTTTGTTTTAGGTACAACTTTCTTTTCATAGTCTCTTACATATATTTTTTTATAATTCTTCTTCTTTCTGCTGATTTATCTGTTGCTTTGTGTAGGTCCTAGAAGTGTAGAACACCTGGTTTTTAGAAGGTGAAGAATAAGGCTGTGGACTTCCTCTTTAGGCGTAGTTTAGGAGATAGATTGTAGTCCTCTGTGAAGGGCATTGTACTTTTTTTTTCCTTCAGTTGATGTAATCTTATAAAAAGATGTAGTCCACAAATTTATATATGAATTCTGAACTTAATAAAATAAAGTAATTTTATAAGTTCAGTTGTTGACGAGCTCTCTTTTTACTGTTCTTGAGACTTCTGTGGTTGTACTTTGATCCGTGCTCCTGGTATTTTAAATATTTATTTGGGGATCTCGGCATGCAGCACGATATCAACCCAAATAAATATTTAAAATGCCCACAGTCTTTAGGGACGCTTATAGATATTATTCGGAATGCTTCTTTTCATAATTTTAGACATAGTTACGAGATTTTGGTTCTTCTGTCCTGTGCTTTGTGCTGCGAACATTGATGGAGGATTACCTGATTTGTCTTTACTGACTTGTCAGGTGATTTTTCTACCTTCGGCCCTATACTTTCTGCTTTGGTGGGCTTGTTAAAGGAGTAGATGTCGATGACCTAAACCCTTAGGTTTGTATTAGGTCGATCGAGAAAAGTCATCGGTCCAGAGTTTTGTGCATAGCGGACTTGTTGATGACGGAATCCACTTAGTTCAGCCATAGCCTTTTCATGAACTGTAGGATATTTTCTTCGGTCCTTTGCTTTGTGTTTTGACGGACTTGTTGAAGAAAAATTCCTTTGATCCTCGCTTTATGCTTTACGAATTTGTTGAAGGATTTGTAGGTTCTGGATTCAGTTGATAGTACTAAATGTAGGTATATCTTGTTCCTTAACCACTTGAGAAGACTTTAATCTGAATCACTTGAGTTCATCAGATCGGAAGAGCTAGAATTTGATAGCTCTTTTTCCTCTGGTTGTTGAGATGGGGGTTTCTCTACTATGGCCTTTCTTATGGCTTGTTGAGTAGACAGAGCTGCCAGCGGTCTGGTCATATTTGGGCATGTTGGATCCGACCTTTTACACCCATTCAGACTTTAGACCTGAGCTATGGGAATTGCGCTCCCCAATGATGATTTTATTGAAGTTAACAGATTTGGAGTCATCCTTTATGGTTGCAGATTTGGAGCCTACGAACATTTGGTAGTTGCTCAAGACTCATCTTTCCACTGGAACTTTGATTCTCCAGTCACTCAGGAGAAGTTTGGTGGACTACGATCACTTGAACTGGTCGAGTCAAATTGGCCTTTGTTCTTCCTACAGTCCCTACTGAGGGATTGACGAAGTGGGGGTTCCGCTATTACGGCCTTTCTTATGGCTTGTTGAGTAGACGGAGCTGCCAGCGATCCGGCCATATTTGGGTGTGTTGGATCCAACATTTTACACCCATTCGAACCTTAAGCTTCAGGCTGTCGAAAAATTTCAAGCTTTTTCGGCTCAATTTTGTAGGAGTGTGTAGCCACAAAAGTCTCTTTCTTGACTTTTGAGTCTTTATTCATTAGAGAAGGTGTTGTTTCGATCTTTAGAGAAATTACCTGCAATACTTTGAAAAATAAGTATTTGTATTCTCGAGGACAAAAGAACATTTGAATTGATAATTTTAAATATTTAATTGGGGATCTCGGCTACAGCGCGATGTCGATCCGAATAAATATTTAAAATGCCCCCTGTCTCGTCGGGATATTTTAGAATGGAATAAATTTGGAATTTTGATATTTTAAATATTCATTTGGGGATCTCGGCATATAGCACGATGTTGACCCAAATGAATATTTAAAATGCCCCATATCTCGCGGGGATATTTTGGATAGGCTTTTTGTCTTTAAGATTTTAAATATTTATTTGAGGATCTCGGCAAGCAGCGTGATGTCGACCTAAATAAATATTTAAAATACCCCCAGTCTGATGGGGGATTTTGAAATGTGTTCTTGCTATACAAGAAAATTTCAAAATATAAATATATGCATGCTCTGATAACTATATACATAAAAATTTGTTCATCACAAAATACATTAGTTATGGAATTTTCATGCATGATATTTCTTTAGATGTCGGCCGTTGATAGATGGCATAGGCCTCTGACCATTCAGATCGATCAACTAATAAGCTCCTCCTTGCTATACCTTCTTGATGATAAATTTCTAGGTTTTGTTGAGCTTGTAACCTGAGTTCATCAAGTGCATCGAGCTCTTCCATTCCGAGGCAGGCATTTTGCTCTTGAGTAAGATCATTCTGAATTGCTACCCGAAGTGATGATAGTTCGATTTACAATGGTAATACGGCTTCAACATCAAACACCAATGAATAAGGAGTGGCTTTAGTTGGTGTTTTGTAAGTTGTACGATAGGCCCATACAGCTTCTGCTATCTTCGTATGCCACACTCTTTTGTTCTTGACGAGGATCTTCTTCAACAATTTCACAAATGTCTTGTTGAAGGCCTCCGCCAAGCCATTTTCTCTTGGATTGTATATAGATGAATATCGCCAATCGATTTTGTGACGATCAATAAATTTATAGATTTTTGTACTTTTAAATGCAGTACTGTTGTCTGAGATTATGCGGCGTGGCACATCAAATCTGTAAATAATATTGTGTGTGAAAAAGTTGATCACATGCTCTGATGTGACCTCTCTGAATGGAGCTGCTTCTGCCCACTTGGAGAAGTAATATATTGCTGCCAGAATAAATCGATGTCCCGCTAATGATGGCTGATTTATTGGCTCGATAATATCAGTACCCCAACATTCAAATAGTCATGACGCTATTGTTGGGTGTAGTGGATTTGGAGGCTGATGCATAACATCACCATGAATCTGACATCCATGGCACCTCTTTGCGTGGTCAATATAATCTCTGACCATAGTTGACCAATAATATCCCATCATTTTGATTTTAGCAGCCATCTTAGGACCTGACTGATGAGCTCCGCAAAGTCTTATATGAACTTATATCACCTATTTATCAGCTCCCTTGGTCCTTAGGTTCCTTAGCCACATTGATCAAATGCTCGTTTATACATCGTGTCGTTGACAAATGCGTATTGCAATGCCCTTTTTTGAATTTGTTCGGCCGTAGACTTTTTTGTCGGGAGTTTGTTTTACTTGAAGTAGTCAATGAATGGTTGCCTCCAATTATTTTCGACTTTAATATTTAAACAATGCCACCATGATTCTGAAGCTTGACTAGATTTACGTCTCTTGGTCACATGATATTCTTCTGGATAATTCTCCATAACGATCTGATGTAGAGGTTGAGGGTCAATTTGGGTTTCATCCTGCTAACTTGAATATGTAATTCCCTCTGTCTTCGGGAATTGTAACAGAGCGGGCGTTAAGATCCTACGGTTGTAAACTCCGATGAATATAGGTTTCTCCTCATTGGAATTTATCATTTCCTTGGCTAATTTGGCCAAATAATCTGCTTTGACATTCTGTCCTCGAGGGATTTGAACTATTTTAACATTTGGTACCTGCTTTAGGAGTTCAAGGGTCCACCGGTGATAGTGAGCCAATTCAATATTAGAAATCTTGTAAATGCCCAAGACTTTATTTATCACAAGATGAGAGTCGCCGAAGATTTGAAGATTTTGAATTTTGACATCAATTGCTATCTCCAACCCTACTATTAGAGCTTCATACTCGACTTCGTTGTTGGTTCGAGGTTCAGTCAAACTGAATGAAAACCTCATTATGCCTCCTTCAGGTGGTATGAGAACAAGAACGATACCGACTCGGGCTCTTATAATATTTGGAGGTCGGATAGGTCTAATAGATAATGCCAAGTAAAAGTACATCTCCCAGAATGGTAGCCTTTCATTCTTCTCGACCTGTATTATTTGCTCGTCAGGCAAATCATGATTTAGTGTAGAATCTGCTGGGATCAGATGTACAACAAGAAAATTTGCCAAAGCTTGACCTTTCACCGAATTTTGTGGCATGTATGTGATATCAAACTGTAGTAATAATACCGCCCACCTGGCCAAATGACCTGCCAATGCTGGTCTTGTCATCAAGAACTTAAGCGGATCGATCTTTGATATTAGCGTGATTTTGTGGGATAACATGTAGTTGCGAAGTTTTCAAACTGCAAAAATCAGTGCCAGACAATGCTTTTTAGTAGGAGAATAATAGCTTTTTTCTCCAATCAACCTTCGACTGATGTAGTAGAGCGTATTTTCCTTGCCTTCTTCATTATTCTGGGCCAATAATGCTCCGAGAGACTCTTCTAGTGCTGTCGTATACAGTATAGGAGGCTTTCCCGGAATTGGCGCTGCTAGAATGGGAGGATTTAACAAGTATTTTTTGATACCATCAAATGCTTCCTGACATTCTGCGTCCCATTTGAAACGGACATTTTTCTTCATTAGCTTTGAAAATGGCTGACACCTACCCGATAGATTTGATATAAATCTCCGAATGAAAGCCAGTTGTCCTTGGAGCGAGCGAAGCTATCGAAGGTTTCTTGGTGGTGGCATATCTGTGATCGCCTTAATTTTGTTGGGGTCGATCTCGATACCTCGATGACGGACAACTTATCCCAAAAATTTTCCAGAAGAGACTCCAAAAGCACATTTGAGAGAATTCATTTTTAGATCATACTTCCTGATCCTTCCAAAATAATTCTGAGATATTTTAAGTAATCCTTTCGGCCAAGAATTTTAAGAACAAGGTCATTTACATAGCAGTCGACCTTCTGATGTATTAAATCATCAAATATGTGAGTCATTGCCCGCTGGTAGGTGGCACCAGCATTCTTCAGGCCAAAGGGCATGACTGTGTAGCAGAAAATCCTGATGGGCGTCCTGAACGATGTGTGCTTTTCATCTTCGGGCACGTTCTTAATTTGATTGTATCCTGACGATCCATCCATGAAAGAGAATATGTTGTAGTTGGAAGTATTATCCACAAGGAGTTCGGATACAAGGTGTGGAAAGTCATCTTTTGGGCACGCCTTGTTAAGGCCCCTAAAGTCAATACCGATAAGAATCTGTCCATTCTTCTTTTTTACAGGGATAATATTGGCAATCCAATCGGCATATTTTTCTTCACGGATTAAGGCTGCCTCTATAAGCTTATTGGTTTTGGCAATCACATGTTCTTCTATCTCCAATCTCATTTTTCTCGGAGCTTGCTTGATAGGTGTTATATCTGGTTTGATTGCTAATCTGTGAACTACTACATCAGGGGATAAGCTGGGCATCTCAGTATATGTCCAAACAAACTAGTCCCTAAATTCACAGAGGAGTTCTTTTATTTTTTCTATTTGTTCTTTGGGTATGAAAGAACTAATGAAGGTTAGGCGAGGATCCTCCTCAGTCCTCAAGTTGACTTCTTTTAGTTCATTCATAGTGGCTATTTGTCCACCTTCTTCAAGCTCTTTTGGTGCAGGCTCGGTCTCTACGGGTTGATCATCATAATCATCAGCTTCGCATGTCTCTTCAACACCACCATCCTCGGATTCAATTTCCATGCATGTGATTGTCCGGCAAGTCTCTTTCCGAAGGAATTTTTGCTTGATGAATCCGATGCCTTTATATGCATCTGTATCTTTCCGTCGTAACGGACATGGATTCCTTCCATACCATAGGCCCAAGCTTGTACGAAATTGTCGTTTGGTAGTAGGAATATTGATTTGCTTTCGTAGCATTCTTTGAATATTTTTGGTATTGAACCTATGTAGCCTCGTAGGAAACAATTCCTCAGAGTTGAGGAGAATGCAATCACAGTCATGATTCTACTCTTCGTGAACTCCCGTGGAATATAGCACATTCTTTGACACAGTCCCATTTTTAAGGGGAGGAAGATACAGGGTGACAAGTATTCAACTTTATGCACCTCATGCGAAATGATTTCTTTGAAATATTGCAAGGGAATACATGTGACTACGAATATAATATCTGAAATTGATAGGCTGTCAATTCTTCTGGAGAACACATTCTACACAGTGTTCATATAGATTGAGTCGTAGTCATAATCATCATTTGAAAATTCAACCTGCCTACTCCATTCATCCGTGGGCTGGAATACTTTTCAGGATTTGGCAGGAATAACATCTTCTTCATCTGTATCACTCCCAAGATAAGGTACATATTTCTTTTCTTTTGGAATGGTCGGTACTTTGGGAAGAGTCGACCCTGCCTTCTTTCTCCCCTTTTACTTTTTCTCACCCTCTGGTTCAGGTTGCTTTGTAGTCTTCGAATTTGATGCTTTAGCTTCAAGGGAGCTTGAAGACTTTTGCTTTTTTGGCATGAAATACCGTGAATCTTTATAACGTGTTGCTTCATTAATTGTAAATGGCTGAATGTCACTGGAGATCCTGAATTCTTCTCCATCTTTGAGATATTTCATACATTGGTGTAATGTTGACGGGACAATGTCATATTCATGCAACCAGAGCTTGAACGAAGTATTTGCATCAATCACATGGAATTTAGCTTATGTATGAAATTCTCTAAATACAAGAGGCAGCATAAATGATCCGAGGGTCTTTTGCCCTTTTTCATTGAAACCATGCACCATCGATTTATATGCCCGAGGTGTTCCACATCAAGGCAGAGGGATCTTAGTGATTTCAAGCTTATCAAATTTACAGAGGATCTAGGATCAATCAGAATTCGACTGATGATCAGCTTATCGCTCTCTGCAGTAACATATAGAGGACGATTATGGTCTGCAGTCCCAAGCATCATGTCCTCTTCGAAGAAAGTAATGAATGGCTCATTACGAGCTTGTAGAACTTCTGTCAAATTACGTTCAATAAAATACGCCTCGTATCTTTCGGGATGTTTGAGAGCTTGAATCAGAGTCTCTCGAAGGTCTTTTGATATTACCAGGGCAACGTATATGCTGAGCTGTGCTGGGATCTTTCTCAGATGGGTTAAGATATTATAATCTATCCTCTTGGCTGAAGTGTTCTTTTTCTTAGGATCTCCAGGGATAATATCATCGTTGATGATTATTTCTTTCTCCTTATCTTTATTGGAGACCCCTTTCTTCGGTGGAGGCGGTAGTAGCTTGTCGCTTCTTAACTGCACTTTAGCAATCTCCTCTGGTTCAGAGTCATTTAATAGAGCATTTTCTTCAGAATCAGCCATTGTTGCATCTAGGAACTCATTTGTTGATTCAAAATAACCACCCATGTTTACATATCCCATCCGAGATGTTATGCTAGGGTCCGATTCATCTTCTTATGAAAAATACAAGCCCTCTTCAAAGATGTAATCCATTGGCAAAACTATCATATAGGATTCAGAGGGTACTTCTTCTGTGTATTCTTCTTTTATCGATGTACTCGGCGCCATCGAGATGACCCTGTTGGTGTTGAAAAGGCGATTTGTCTTGCAAGGTGCAAAGCAAATCTTAATTAAATTTCTTTGGAAAAATCGGGAATTAAATTTAAATTTCAATTCTGAAGTCGAACAAACCATTAAGGATGGTATACCGCCTTAGAAGGCGGAGATAAAATCTCCTAATGGGTTTAGACCTAAAATTATAAATTTTCACTTGGCTATTGTAGTCTAATTTAAGGGAGAACCACATATGACCCCGGAGGGTTAAAACGAAGTTCAATCAAATTTTCGACTACGATAATCAAGAGAAGTGATCATTAATTAAGTATTTTTCAAATTTATGTTAACACATGATAAATCTCCCCGAAGAAAGAAAATATCATTCGTTAGCAATCATTCAATAATGACAATAACGATTGTTATAAATTTGATTCCCCAAAAGAAATATTAATTAATTTTTTTTGAAAAATTGATGTGGATTCTAAATCTCCTACGAGTGTAAGCCCTCGTAGTTAATTACATCATAGGGAAATTAAATTCCTTACGAATACTCTCGATTAAAATAAAGGTAGAAATTTTATTTTAAAAATTTTTTAGGAATGATAACAAGGAGGTGAATTTGGAATTTCAATCGGGATTGGATCAAATTTTGAACACTTATTTCCGGAGTCAACGGAGGAGAGGTAGGAGGTACCTAAAGATTCTGAAATAATTCAGAAGTACCCTAATCTAAGCTAAGTGTTAGGCTTTAAATTTTGGACTGAAATGAAATTTAGTTAGAGTTGAGCATTTTATTAGAAATTTGGGATTATATTCCCGAAGGTTGGGATCTTATAATCAAAGATCTGCCCGAGATCCTAAATCTAAATTTGGACACTAGACCACAGTCGTCCGAACTTAACTATTACAGTGCAAAATCTGGACTTACCCCGGCATGGATTGGGGAGCCAGCTAACCACCTAGTCGATTTAAAAGAGATGAGTTTAATCTTTTATGAAAGAGTGGTAGGGACATTTTATTTAAAGTTTTGGAGAGCTGGGGCCGACATCTAGAGATTTCCCTAATTGGCCCCTTTGACTTATGATGGGTGCAAAATGCTAAGGACTAATACAATTAAAATTTTGACTCTTTTAATTTGTTTTTAATGCAATGCATGCTAGTTGACAACTTCAAATCAAGTATGCTTAAAATTTTAAAAAAAAATAGGCATAGAAAATATTTTCTTAGAAGACTAGGCTTCCCCAGGTCCGGCACCTCGTCCTCATAGGTCAGACTATCCGGACTCTACCCGCAAACGGGGAAGGGTCTAAAATAAGGAGAGAGTAGTACAGAAATATGCATGCGACCCCGAGATTATAAGATTACGAGTATTAAAATTTTTACACTCACGAGTCTTACGTATCGAGGCAAAAATAAAAATGCCAAAAAATTAAGAAAAGCAGGCAACCCTAAAGGCAATCATCTCAACATATCAAATAAAAATGAATTAATTAATAAATGTCCATAGGCAAAGTTGTCTTGCTTATTACAAACCAGAATTTTACAGAAAGTAAAGTGGTCGGGCAACACTAACAACAACTCGGATTCTAAACTTAGTAGAGACGCAAGTGGTTTTGAATGGGATACTCATTGTCTTCAAGTCTTCAATCTTGTTCTCCTTCGGGTTCATCTCCTTCAGGCTTCTTGAATTCTTCGTAGTAGGCTACCCAAATGGATAAGAGGACACTTTTCTTGAGGGGAAGGCCACTCTTTCCTCTTTGGGTAGGAAAGAAATGATCCAAATTTGGATCTCCAAATAGAAAAGGGCTACTCCCCTAAGGGGTGTCCTTTTTTCTTTGGAGTCTAAGATTTGGACCTATGTACCCAATTCAAAACTCCACTTTCACAACACTTGACACTTATACAAATTATATTTATATCAAATCAAAATTATAGACTCTCCTGCAAGGTTATCCTAAGCAGTTAATAAATCAAGATATATTTTTTCTCAAGCAACTATATATATGCAGAAAAGAAAGTAAACACACTAGCCATGTTTTTTTTATTTGGAAGTTTTAACAGCTGAAATACATATGCAAGCATTTATAATAATTAATTTTTTTTTATTAATCTAACCCCCTTTTTATTGCCCTACATGAACGTGGCCACCTGCAGAAAATTATGTGAACATCCAGATCGTGCCTATGCTAGGGGTAATCTAGTCGCCAAATACATCAACCATCCACAGAGTGTAGAAAAGTAAGCAGACACAGCAAAACAATTTTATCCACAATATGTAGTAAAAACTACGAAAAATATAGCACACAACAGTAAAGTAAATACCGGCCTAACCTAGATCTAGAGTTGGTTATCCAAGCAAATCATCTAAAGTGTGTGTAAAAGGTCATTTAGCTGGGGTAGATCCTAAAGTGGGTAATTTGTTAAAGTTGTCTAAAATTGTAGGTTTGTTAAGCCTTAAAAGGGAAATTTAGATTAATGTTTAAATATTAATATATTAAGAATTTTGATTAAGTATATTTTAAGAGTTAATTGATTACTACCTTTGTTTCATATCGAGGCCGTGAAGTGTATTCCACCTTCCTTGGGGATAAGCTAATAGCCTCGTAGGCCTCGGTTACCTAGTATCAATTATGGTTAATTAAGTTGTTTTAAATTGGTTGGAATTTAAAGAGTGGATTAATATTAAAAGGAGTTGGTTTCTAATTTTAATGGATTTGTTGAGAATTTTATTAGCCTATTAAGAAAACTCTGGAATTTAAGAGGGTTAGTGGATTTTAAAGGATTATTCGGATATGCTAACTAAAGGGTCAAAATTTGACTTTTAAAATTAGAGAGAGATTAAGGGGTATCAGATTTTTAATAAATATTAGACCTAATTATGAGTTGTTAGACAGATGGTACATTCAATTTGGAGTTTTCTATCAAAAGTTATGATTTTTAAAAGTTTTAACCAGATTTTGACCTAGAGTTGTCCAAAATGTTGATTTTTTTTATTTTGACCAGATTTTGGTGATTTGATATTTTTAGAAAATACTAAATCTTAATTGGAGTCATTAGCCATTGATTTTGACTGATTTGGAATTTTCTACAATTAGTTATGAATTTTCAAAGTTTTCTTAATTATTTGAATTTTAAAATTCCTTAATTAAGAATATTTTGATTATTTTGACCCAAACTCATTCCAAACTGCATGTAATCATTCCCAAAGGTCAGGTATGACCAATGGGAGTGTTTTCAGTAATTTGAAAATTATTTGGGATTTTTTTAATAATTTTTAATTAATTAAATTAATTAATTATTATTTTTTATTAGAAATTTAATTAAAGTTAAATTGAAGGTCCAGTCAAAGAGATTTTATTTCTTTTAGGTAGATAATTATGTTATGGACAATTTAAGGTATTATTTGTAATTTTTGGATTAAAATTAGATTTATTAAAATTTTTTAAATTTTCTGAGTCCTTAAATAATTTGAATTTTGAGAAGGATAATTTTCTTACCTAATGAGCTCCAAATTCAGTAAAATTTAAACCTGTGGTTCAAAATATTACTAAATTTAATATGTTTGAGTTTCACTCCTATTGGGTGTGTGTATAGTTCCATAGAAATTTTCTAAATTTTCTAGACATTTCCTTAATTATTTTTCTTAAGTGTCCATACTGTTTAAATGGGCATGAAATTTGGTGCGTCTAACCATGGTACACATAAATTCACATCAAAAAACTTTCATAGAAAAATACCAAGTATCTAATGAGTTATGAATTTTCGAACTTTAGGGTCCAAAATGGACCTTTTATATTGAAAATTTACATCACAGGAAATTAAAGAGCATCTGATCCTAGAAAAATTACATAATATGCCTAAGATGCTCAAGAACATTCCACCAAAATTTGGGATTAATTTGATCCTTGGATTATAAGAAAATTAGGAAAATCTAAATTTAAAAAAAATCAATTTTCTTATAATCCAGAACTCAAAATAGATTAAAATTAATTTTAGTCAATACTACATTTAAATACCTTTCCAACGAGCCCAAGAATGTCCAATTTGGTGGAAAATTCAGTTTTCTATGAGTTTTGGAAGATTTTTGAGCATTTTTTGAATTATTTTTGACCAACTTTGGTCAAATTGGCCAATGATTGGAGCGGCGATGTGGCGCCACAGCATAATGCCATGTGTCACCCATGGTGTTGACCGACCCACATTCAAATCCCAGCTAAGACGCGCGTGGTATGCCCAGATCTGAGCCGTCTGATCTTCGATCGGACGGTCCAGATCTTGTCCAGTTCATTTTGACTAGAAAACTTCAAATGCTCATATCTCCCAAAATACTCAACGAAATTTAACAAAATTTGAAACTTAGCTTGAGGGCAATATAATCTTCCAACACATCAAGTTTGGAGGCTTCATGTGTTGTAGATTTGCTACAGTTTCAAGTCAAAGTTTTAGAGAAACGTTGCGACATCTTACAATCCTGTGGACGGATTTTGATGTACTTAGGCTCGTTGGAAAGCTCTTGCTATCCTCTATAACTTTGCTGAAGGACCCAAGAACTTGGGCGGCTGGATTGAAAAATGCTATAGGAATATCATTTTCTCTCTCTTTTACTCTCTCTCTTCTTAGTTTGGGTTTCTAGCTTAAGCAACCGCCACTCTAATGGATGGTGAAGCTTAGTTATAGGGGGGAAGCTTTTTCATGCCTTGGGGAATGTTTTGGGCTGCTGGGATTGAAGTTTTTGGAAAGTAGGAGGGTGAGACAAAGTTTTGAGTGAAAAGTGAAGTTCTCTCCACCCCTCTTCATGATTACCATCCTAATCTTGATTAAGGGAAGATATTGGGTGATTTCAAATGTCCTCTCCAGCCATCATTATGCATAGAACTTGAGTTATGAAGTGGGCTTGGCTTACTAAGGTGATAAAGCCACTCATTAAGTAGGGTTGACCACTTTGACTAGTAAAAATGCCACATAGGTTGATGAGGTGGCATGGAGAGTGTTATGAGCTACTGGAATGATAGGTTGAAGAGGGTTTGATGCCTAGGAATGAGGCTTGAAGGCATGGAAGGAAGATTAAGCTAGTTTGACCAAGTCTAAAGGTGTTGACTTGGTCAAAATGATCATGGATTTACTCATGTCATACCAAGGGATATTTAAGATGTTAAATGATGTGAAATCAAAGGTTCTTAAATCATCGAGTGAACATGAGTGAAGTGGATTCAATCTTGGGTCAAATATTAGACCTTATATGAGGCTTATCAATTGAGTGGAAAGGTGTATTCAATACATGGATTTGACCATAGGTTTGACCATGTAAAATAAAGGTGACTTGACTTCAAATAAGTTTGAATGGATTTGACTCAAGTTTTGAGATGGGTTTGAAAGCTTAAGGGGTTTTAATTTGATCGAATGGGTTAGAATAACCCATTTAAAGCTTTAAGGAGTACTTTTGTCAACATAGGTTGACTTGGTCAATAAAGTTGACCCAAGATTTGGAATTGGGTCCAATAAGTCCCTAAAATTATTTGAAAATATTTAGAAAAGGTTTCAAAGATTGATAATCAAATCAAGTCAAGTCTAGGTCAAAAGTCTAAAAATTCCCTTAAATGGCATTTTGGTCATTTTGGCACTGAGTCAATTCTGGGTCAAATTGATTTTAGAAAGATGTGGATTATTTCTTAAAAAGTCAATATCAAGGTCTTGAGAGTGATCAAAAGATTTGGAGGGGGGTCCAAGGTCAAATTCCATTGTGTGAAAGTCTAGTGGCATGGACTGTAAATATTTGAAGGTTTTGCAATCATTGAAATTAGATTTAGTTTATGGTATTAAAGTCCTCCAAATGAGTTCAAATTTGGAGGGTTGGCCCTATAGGTATGCCTCATCAATACAGAATTGACAGACTCTGAATTAGATGCCAATTGACAGGATTTCAAGGTGATGGA
Source organism: Dendrobium officinale (assembly GCA_019514585.1). Lineage (NCBI taxonomy): Eukaryota > Viridiplantae > Streptophyta > Magnoliopsida > Asparagales > Orchidaceae > Dendrobium > Dendrobium officinale. The sequence goes on from CM033692.1 coordinate 30,540,664, forward strand.
AAAATCACCTAAAAGGGGCTTTAGGACCTAAGTCTTTAGCTTAAGGATTCTGGGTTTGGATTGAATTTAAGATCTGGATTGGGCCGAAGGGCTAGGAGCTAGGAAGATCCTAGGATCTAGGACTCAGGAAAAAATTAAGAGTGACCTCATACAAAAATGAGGTCAACAAATGGACCCCCAATGTGTGTAGTATAAGGAACTTCTACTGCACACATTGGCGTTGACCGAATGGAAATTTTGAATAGAATCTTGAGAGTGTAAGGAAGGGCATCACCCAACCGTATGTCTTTAGGATGCTGATACAAGGCTTACACTTAATAAACAAGATAACTAGAAAACCAAGGTAAGTAATACCTAGCCTTGGGTCTAAGGAAGGGCATCACCCAACCTTAGGCCTATTGGATGCTGATAGAAGGCCTACACCTGATAGAAAAATTAACTGGGAAACCAAGGTAGGCATCATCTAACCTTGGGTCTAAGGAAGGGCATCACCCAACCTTAGGCCTATAGGATGATGATAGAAGGCCTACTCCAAATGGACAATTCAATTGGAAAACTAAGGTAGAGAGTACCTAACCTTGGGTCTAAGGAAGGGCATCACCCAACCTTAGGCCTATAGGATGCTGATATAAGACTTATTCCTAATAGGCAAATTAACTGGGAAACCAAGGTAGGCATCACCTAACCTTGGGTCTAAGGAAGGGCATCACCCAACCTTAGGTCCATAGGATGCTGATAGAAGACTTACTCCAAATGGACAATTTAACTGGAAAACTAAGGTAGAGAGTACCTAACCTTGGGTCTAAGGAAGGGCATCACCCAACCTTAGGTCTACAAGATGTTGATAGAAGACTTACTCCTAATAGACAAAATCAACTGGGAAATCAAGGTATGCATCACCTAACCTTGGGTCTAAGGAAGGGCATCACCCAACCTTAGGTCTATAGGATGCTGATAGAAGACTTATCACTACAAGAAAATGGGTCAATAGCGACCAACAAAATTGGTCGCTAAAAATGTTAATTTGGACGCTAAAGCAAATAGCGACAAAAAAATTTTGGGTCGCTAATTTGTCGCAGTAGCCTTGTCGCTGAGGCTTTTAGCGACCAAAAAAATTTTAGGTTGCTAAATTAGCGACCACTAATTAGTATTGGTCGCTAAAATTAAACATATTAGCGACCATTTTTTTTTACGCTAATGAATATTATTTGGATGCTATTAGTAATTTTGATAATTAATTTTATTTAATACATTTTTCCTATAGCTACCAAAATAAAAAATTGGTCGCAAAATGATCAACCAAATAAATCACATGCCCCTTTAATTTTATTCCTTTAATTTCATTAGGTTTTGATATATATTTATGGATAGAAAATTTATGATATTTAGTAAAAAATTATTATCCAATTATTATGCCTTAGCAATAAAAAATATGAGCAATCCATCACTCCTTTATTTTGCAATTAGTTAGATAAATTTAATAATAGAGAAATAACACATTTTTTTAGCTTGAGATAACAATAATAAAAAACATAGAATCCAAAAAATTATATTCATTCGACTGTATCATTGTCAAGAATTTGCTAGCAGAAAATGAAAATTATATTATTCATTCATATATTTTTACAAATACATCCATTAATTAACATAAAAATGCGATCTCAAAAATAATTAATCATAAAATCTTAATATTAACAAAAAGATAACATCTAGGTAACATAAAAATCTTTCATTAACTTTTATGCAAATAAATATAAAATTACAAAATCAGCTCTGACAAAGGTAAATGACAACATCAATTTGTAGTCATGCTAGCACCAATCAATATCTTGTACTGCTGCAGTGTGAGATCTAACTCCATAACAATCAATACACATTTCAGATGCAAAGAACTTCAACCTGGAGTACAAGTAGGCAACCCCTACATAAAAATTTTATAAACAAGATTACTAGAATATTTCATCAATTCCAAGATAATTTAATGTAAAATTGTAGGGAACTTGCATATTGATTGGCATCATATCTTCCTCAAAGCAAAGTTCATAAAAATATGATAGATGTTCTACTGATTGATCGCCTCCCTACAAAATTTTAAATAAATTATTTAAAAAAAACATTATTTGCTGTCATTCTATGAATATGAAGAGTAAAAACTCAAGGAAACAAAAGTAATAATAATAATACTTCAAGTCACACCAAAGCTGTATGAACCACTAAAATCCAATAAAATCATTAACTTTGGTACTACTTTTTAAGGAGTGAACTAAAGGAGGAACAACGTTGGGCTAAACAAACTAATGATAAATTTCATTTTCTACTAAGAATATCAAACCTGTAAGAAAGAACAAACACTTGTATCGTATGAATTCTGTAACTTAGCAATCTGATATTAAGGAAAAAAACTCATTAGATTGAAGAGTTTGAATATATCAATACCATAGTAGAATGCATGAAAAATGATAGGAAGAAATGCATGGATACAAACATAAAAGGGAAGAAGAATAGCAATAAAAAAATCAACAGTTGCATCCCGAAGAGCACCTTTTTGAGCTCTCTTTGGCTCGGTAATTGTTTGGGACAATTTTTTTACTGCTTTGTAAAGAATTTAGATAATGTAATTTTTAAAAACTACTGTAGAAAGCAACTTCCTAGTATATATTTTTTTTGTTTTTAACAACAAAAAAATAGTGGTCAAGTAGAAGTTGTGGCTGCGGGTAGGTTTAAAAAACAAAACATTTAGAAAACAGTTCCAAATGAGGCCTTAGAGTAAGTTTAGAGAAGCAGCATTTTAAAATTAAATTTATTAGTGTGGTAGGTTTAAGAAAAATATTTTTTAACTTTTCAAAAGCTAAAATTTAATAATACATGCATTAAGTTGTTTTTAATATATATATTTTTATCATAGCAGTTCTAAAACTATTTTTATAAATAACTATACAACAACAGCAGACTATTATTCCCCTAAATGAATAGAGAAACTTTATGGTCGAAAGTTGCTACATAAATTTTGCTTCTAAAAGTTGAAACTTATCTTCTCATTCTTAATAAATCAAATTAATAAGAATAGCAAAATAAACTTACATGTGACTCAGAAACTGACATGTGTCTCAGAAAAAAGCTTCAGAATGTTACAAAATGAGATAGATAAAGATATGGCTTCTCAAGTGTGGAAAGGGAAATTGAATGGGCAAGAACAATCAACTGAAACAACACAAAGAAAGAGGGTAATTCAAAGAAGGGGATAGAATTTGTTAAAAGCCGATGCATTTAAATGAAACGATAACAGATGATGGTAGACATAACTTTATGACAAATGTACTCAAAATACCTATTCAAATTAAATGAGCACCCAATCTATGCTCATTTAGAAAAGCAGGATTTCCCAATGAATCTAGGAAATTGAAATTATACAAGAAAACACCCCTTTTTGCTTGAGTTTGCACAAAACATAGGAGAAAAAAATTGCCAAGCAAGAAACAAGAAATTCACAGGTCAGGCAAATGAACTATAGGACATGTAGAAAATTGAACTGATTAGAGAAGAGATAGGAAACCTAACAGAAAAATATATAAGAAGCAATCAAATCAAAATATACAGAAGCAATTAAGCACATATAAATTAATTACCTTATATTTCAAGCATAAAGAGTACAGATCCTTTGAAGCCAAAAGAGTAGAGATCTAGAAAACAAGAAACTAATAAATGAAAAAAAGAAGATGCATTTGAAAATTTTAATAATAGTTATAGTTAGCTTACATGAAGTGCGATATAGCGTTCAAGCCGACTGGTGGATTGATGGGTTTGGCGAGATAGAAAGACGGATCGGGTGATGCGTTCGGTGAGCGGTAGATGAGCGAGAATCAATATTGCATCAAAGAGGTAGATAGCGAAAGAAATGAGAAGAAGTGACGAGATGGGTTTAAATGGTGATCCGTTGCGCAAGGTACCTTGATCGTGCATTAAGCTCAATGGATGGAGAAGAAATGCTCGGGTGTGAATGCATATGTGTTGGTGATTAAGTCGAAAGTGAAACGGCATGGTGCAGTAGTTGGAAGCGAAACACATGGCCGTGGTAGCTTTCAAGATGCTGTGGCGGGGATGAAGTCGATCGCTGGCAGAATGCTAGGGTTTAAATGAAATGTGTCTGTGCGGTAATGTGAAATTGGAATGTGAGTGAATAAACTCATATCAACCCACGAATGAGGAGGTCGTGACCGCTACCGTTGATTGCAGTTGGCGAATGCATACAGATATAGTTCACAAGAAAAAATCAAAGCAAAACATTATATTACATCATAATTTTTTAAAGTGTAAAATTCTATTATTTAGTTCTAAATAAAATGCAAAACTAGTTGCAAATTATAAAATTTCTCACTTGTTTGGATAACAATCTTGATTTTGTTTGGGTAATGTTTTTTTACTGTTTTCTTATTAATTTTCAGAAATTTGTGTGGTGGAAAGAGTCTAGTTACCACCAGAGTAGTTAAGGCTATAGTTGTCTTAAAGTTACTTCAAAAATCAACTTTATAAAAAGCTATAGTTGCCTTAAAATTACTTGAAAAATACATTGCACCACTATAGATTGCAATTGATGGAAGCAGCTAATAAGCACATACAGTATATTTGAAATTTATTTTAAGGCTTAGAGGCCAAAGTTTAGTTAACTGATCACTTAAATTGCTTTGCTTTCATTCATTAAAGCAAAGAAGCTCAAATTTCTGAAGAAAATCTTTTGAAAATTTTATGTACCTGGAGATAAGAGAGGGCTTGATTGAGCCGGCGAACTCTTCACGAAGAAGATTAGACGCAGAGATGAAGGCGGCTGCTACTGTGAACAAGAGTAAAAAATTAACTAGTTATTCATCGCATAAGGTAATTTCATAGGGCTTTTCCTACAGTAAAAGTAGAATGTCAACCAAAATTACGTTAGCTACAGTAAAAGATGCAATTTGAAAATACGAATTATACAAAAGCAACTATGAGCATCCAAACAAAAGCACGAATAGGAGTCTGAAATTTCAATAACTCCATTTACCTGATGAATGGTGGAGAACTTTGCAAACAAATCATCAGGTATAGACCAATCGAACACGTCAAAGTTTTCTCGGATTCAAGATTCTTTGGTGCTCCTCGGCAGTACACTGTTACCAACTTGGATTCCCCCATGAAGAGCTACTTGTGCAGCAGTCTTTCCCAATTTCTTTGCAGCCACGGTAAGAACAGAGTTTGCAAGGACATTCCCTTTTACCCATTTTGACCGGAAGAACCTAGCGGAGAATATCCCTAGAGGCCCGCGGCTTGTCCGTCAACCTCTTCACGAAGACGACTGCAATTGAAGAGATACGCGACGCGAAAGAAAATGTGAACAGAGACGGCTGGCTGTGTACAAATTTAGGGCAAATAATTTTTTTTTAGGGTTGGGGCATATTTCCGAAACTGGCCATCTGCTGCAGTTTTTTAATATTTCCAAAACTGTACGTGGATCCGCCCATGAATTGACATGAATTTTTAGCGACAAAATTAGCGTTAATTTTTTTTCTAATATCAAACTTATTATTTAGAGGCCTTACTAATTTTTGGTCACTAAAAGATATCTTTAGAGTCCAATTTATTTTTGTCTCTATTTTTTTGGTCGCAATTGACCCATTTTCTTGTAGTTATAATAGAAAAATCAACTGGGAAACCAAGGTAGACATCACCTACCCTTGGATCTAAGGAAGGGTATCACCCAACCTTAGGTCTATAGGATGATGATATAAGACTTACTCCTAATAGACAAATCAACTGGGAAACCAAAATAGGCTTCACCTAACCTTGGGTCAAAGGAAGGGTATCACCCAACCTTAGGTCTATAGGATGCTGATAGAAGACTTACTCCTAATAGACAAATCAACTAGGAAACTAAGGTAGGCATCACCTAACCTTCGGTCTAAGGAAGGGCATCACCCAACCTTAGGTCTACAGGATGATGATAGAAGACTTACTCCTAATAGATGGATTAACTGAGATGGTCATGTGGGGAGGAAACTTCCTCCACACAGCAGACCGAAACTGGCAAATTAGGGTGGTGCCACGAGGGCCGTACTCCACAACTAGCGAATGGTCATGTGGGGAGGAAACTTGCTCCATACAGAGGACCAAAACTGGCAAACTAGGGTGGTGCCACAAAGGGCGTACTCCACCACTAGCGAGTGTGAATTAGGATAGTGCCATGAAGGGTGTACTCCACCACTAATCCCCAAGTCAAATGCCAGGGTGGTGCCACAGAGGGCATACTCCACCACTAGTAGGTAAGAATCGGGATGGTTCTACGAAGGGCGTACTCCACCACTGATCCATAGGTAAAAGCCAGGATGGTGCCACGGAGGGCGTACTCCACCACTAGCGGGTCTAATCCTAAGGGAAGGAATAACCTAACCTTAAGGAAAAGAGAATTGGAAATAATGATTGATGATTTTGAATTTGATTTGATTTCTTTGAATTTGAAGGGGTGAATTTTATGTTTAATTTGATCCTCATTAGGCATGATACTTCTTAAAGAACCACCCAAATGAAAGGAAGCATCTGGTGGTATCTTCAAAATTAATCCATTGCCATGAACCTTCCTTATAGATCATCTCTAAGGTGGACGATCCATTCAACATTGATTCAAAGCTTACATTAATCGTATAGTGGACTAAAATTGGTCTCCAAAGGACTATAACCAAGTCTCATACTTGGAAAGTCTTGAGGTGACATAATTTATAACGAGCTTGAATCATACGTGACTTATGTAATTTTAAATTTTATTGAGTTCAAAACAACTTTCTTCAAGGCCTTCGAGATCCTCTTATTGGAGTCAAGCACTCTACTTAGTTGTGACTCAATTTTGAAAGTCAATTTATAGCCATGTAAAACACACCTCTATAAGAGAACAAGCTTGGACCCAACATAGAATGTTATTTGACAGAGTGGATCTTAAAAGAAATGATGCATATATTTAAGGACTCACATATATCTCTCAAGAATGGGATTTGAATTATTATCCAGAGTAGAAGATTCATTCTTTTTATTGAAAATTTCCTCTTAATCATTTGGACCCAGTCAAAATGACAAGTGGGAACAAATTCAAGAGTATAGTGAGAAGTAGAGTGACCCCAATCGACCAAAAAAGAGCCAAGGATTTGGATTTTGTTGACTCAGATCAAGTTTCATAGAAACTGAACTAGGTTCTCCCTTGTAGAAATTTTGAATTAAAATTAATTTAAAAAAAAATTAAGTTGGATAGAGAAATTTATCTTTTCAATTCTCTTGCATAAAATTTTCTATCTAATAAACTGTCTATGCATGATAATAAATCTAGATTCGAAATTTTTCAAATTCAAGCTATTAAATATGATCGGGCTCTTTTAGATTTAAGGATTTAAAAAGAAGGAAGCCTCTTTCACATTTTTTTTGTGACATGCTTTTCACACCTTTTTATTTCTTTGGCACATTTTGTACCTCTTTTTTTTGAATTTTTTAATGCACTTTGTGCATCCTTTGAATTTTCTTCTTTTTTTTTTAAATAAGAGGCTTCACTTTCTATAAAACCTTAACATGATTGCTCTTTTTATTTTAATCCAGGATTATATCGCAAGTATAAGAGAAGAAAACTCATTCTCTTATCCAAGGAAGAATAATCCTCAAATTGGACCAAATATTTTGATAAGAAAATATCAATTTGACTTAGAAAAATCATTGAATAAATTTAAAGCATGCAAGAGGTGCCTACAAGATAAAAAATTATGAGAAGATGGAGGGGATTTTCATTTCAAAAACCAACTTAAGTTTGATACAAATTTCAATTCAAAAATCAAATTGACCCACAAAAGCGGTGGGAGGGAAGGCCCTTTAAAGATCTAGTGGAGTCAACCACAACTCTCTCTTATTTTTGATTTAAAGTAGAGGTCAATTTTCATTAAAAGGATAGATCAACTATCTTGAAAATTCTGACCCATTACACTTGAGAAATAATATGATTTCCTTCAAATAGCAAGTCCAGGTGGCAAGACCCTATCAATGTAAATTATATTTCCACAATCTCTTTAGAGGAAGAGATTGTTGTGGGGTCTGCACTATCCCAAACTAGTGATGCATCATTTCAATCTAGGGATCTATCACGGTAGGACCCATCTAGAAGTTAAATTCAGATGGTGTCACTATCTGATAAGATCTCAAATCCATCATTATTTCCCTCCCTAATTACTAGTGATCTAACAATTATGAGAGTGGCACCCCGAGCGGTTTCTGCACCTCCTCCTCTATAGATGATATAGTGGAACACGTATAATAACGTAACCAAACATCATCTAGTAGAGTGGATGGGTCATAACCCTCAACTGGGGGCCTATAGTCTATTATTGTTGATTGCTCAATTTAGATTTGATAGATCTTTTCTGTGCAATAGTCAAAAGAGCAAAGTGGATATCACGCTATCATTCTCACAACCTCCCTTCCTTGAGTATGAGGAAGAGGGTGGGAGTGGCCTCCACCAAAGAGGGTGGTATGTGAGAGGAGCAATGAACCCTCCATTAGCCTCAAATTTGACTTACTCTTAAGGCTTCTGATTCAGCAATCTTTCTAGCCTTTTGAGTACATTTGATTTCCTTGAATTAAGGAAAGGTGATTTAAATCAATTGATTTTGAAATGGAATTGGAATCTTGAAATCAATTTATTTTCTTCAAATTTTGGAACTCAAAATATTAAGTTTTTACTCAACATGAAAGTTCACAAAATTGATAAGAAAATCTCAAGAGTTAGGCTTGACTCTCTCATTCCACCAACTAATTAGGGATGAAATGTCAAAGCTTAGATTTGATAAAAGAAGATTTGAATTTTAGAATTGAAAATAACAGATCTTATTCAAATTATGAAACTCAACATATTGAATTTCATTTGAATATGCAGGTTTAAAAAATTTACATGAAGACCTTAAGGTATGTCTTGACCCTTTCGCTCCACCAATTAACTTAGGGGCAAAAATGTCAAAGCCTGGAGTTGCTAGAGGGAGAGTTGAATTTTGATTTTGAGACTAAAGGGTCTTCCGTAGAATGTGAAACTTAGCATACTCGAGATTTAATTGTGTTAAGATAGTTGCTATTTGCATGCTTTACATTTTGGCAACTTGTATAGTTTTGATGATTCCAAACATTATTGTTCAAATGTGTAGTTATCTCCTAACAATTTTAGAAGAATTATATTTTCTCTTGTGTGTACTAACATTTCAGGAAAATTAAACTCCAGACTACGAAGACTTCAAATCAAATTCAGCATGAGATACTTTGTAAAATTCGAAGCTTGCACTTTTCTTTGAAATTAAATTGAAAGGGAGTGATTGTAATTTGAGTGAATAAAAACATTCACACACATAAGGAGATCATATAAAATTTATACTGATCGTACGGGATGATATCAGTTCGTACTGAATGATCAGACAGTTATCTCCTATTGAGCACATAGAACGAATAGGAACTTGCTTGAAAATTTTTTCTAAGTCCTATTCGTTCAGGAGAAAATTAATTATCGTCCGGGACGATTGGTTCTCTGTAAAATTTTTGTCCAGAAGAAATTTAATTATCGTTCATGGCGATCGGTCCTCTGTAAAAATTTCGTCCAGAAGAACAAATTGTCATCCAAAAGATTAACCGACTTAGAACAATTTTCAGCAGTTTCTAGAACCGACCTTGTAATAACCGTTCGTACCGGACGAACCTAATTCGTACGGGACGATCAGCTGTACGAAGACATTTCATACACATATAAAATAGGGTCGTTTCAAATCGTTTAAGTAAAATCGTCCAGGACAATCCACGATCGTACGGGACGATCCATTGCGTACAGAATTGAAAACTTGCAGTTTTTGGGAGGTTTTTCTTATCTTTTGTATAAATAGTCCAAATTAGACTGCCACCCAATCTTTTTGTCATTTGATCTTCGTGCCTCTTGAGAGAATAGCCAAGGAGAGAGTGGAAGAGAGCATTCAAGGGAGGATTCCTACCATTGGAGCGAGAAGGCTTCACTTGGATTTCAAAGGTAAGAATCTTTACTTGTGAATTGGGATTACTTCACTCTTTTCTTTCTTCCTTCTAGATTCTTGTGAGAAGATCTGTCAAGGAGATCCGGTTCTCTACCGACACTTGGAGAGTGTGAACAGCCGAAGGGTTCTCTGCCTACACTTGGAAAGTGTGAACAGCCGAAGGGTTCTCTACCCACACTAGGAGAGTGTGAAAGTACGAAGGGTTCTCTGCCTACACTTGGAGAGTGTGAACAACCGAAGGGTTCTCTATCCACACTAGGAGAGTGTGAAAGGACGAAGGGTTCTCTGCCTATACTTGGAGAGTGTGAACAGCCGAAGGGTTCTCTACCCACACTAGGAGAGTGTGAAAGGACGAAGGGTTCTCTGCCTACACTGGAGAGTGTGAAAGGACCCTTCTGCCCACACTAGAAGAGTTTGAAAGGACAGACGATTCTCTGCCAACATTGTGGATTGTGTAAAAGGACGACGGTTCTCTGCTGCACCGGGGAGTGGTGAAAAGAGTGTGTTGTAAAGGCTTCTCCGCCTTGCTGTGGGTGCAAAAGGAGAGTCACTATTGGTATTAGTGCAATACTAAGAGGGTGCGTCTGGGGAGTGGATGTAGGTCTGGTTTTAGACCGAACCACTATAAATCTAGTGTCATTTACTTTATTATTTTTGCATTTCCGCATTTTAATTTTAGTCTTAAAAACTCTATGGTTGAAAAACTTTTTCTACAAAAACTTAAAAGAAACATTTTTATTTCGGTTCAACATATTTTTAAAAAAAGGGTTTAAAATTTTATAAAATACCAATTCACCCCCCTCTTGGTAGCCTTGGGACATTAACTTAGGCTTAACAACCTAATTACTAGACTCAACAAGTGGTATCAGAGCTTCGTTTCAAAATCATAAGTTTGAACTACTTTTTGATTAACGTAGATGGCTACATTTAGAAACCGAAACACACCTGAGGGTTATTCTATCACTAGACCTCCACTGTTTGACAATATTTTTTTTGATTTTTGGAAAAAACGCATGTCTACTTTCTTACAGTCACTTGATTATCGCATGTGAATGCTAGTCCAGGAAGGTTACACAAAACCAACTAGATTAGTTGATGGAGTTAGGGAAGAAACACCTTATGCAGATTGGACTATAGAAGAACGTGACTTAGCACAATTAAATGCCAAATATTTAAATAGTTTCTTTTGTGCTTTAAAATTTGAAGACTACATGCGGGTTTCCACTTGCAAAAGCAGAAAGGACATATGGGATAGACTTTGTATAACTTATGAAGGAACAAATGAGGTTAAGCAATCAAGACTCAATATCTTATTACATGACTATGAATTGTTTCACATGAAACCTAATGAATCTATTTCTGACATGTACACAAGATTCACACAAATTGTCACTTCTTTGCATGCACTTGGTAGGGAATTAACTAATGCTGAAATGGTCAATTAAATTCTTTGATGTTTACCTACTGCTTATGATGCTAAAATTACTACAATTACAGAGTCTAAAGATCTTAACATTTACTCTATTGATAATCTTCTTGGTTCACTCATTGCTTATGAGCAAGGAGTAAGTCAAAGAAAGATTGATGCAGGTGAACCATGAAAGGAGAAGAATATTGCACTAAAGGTGGAAGAGTCAGAGAGTGAACATTCACAACCTGAGGATGAAGATGATATTGCACTGATGACTAGACAATTAAGAAGCTTTTTAAAGGGAAGCAGAAGAGACGCCAGCAATGGAATAGAGGTAAGTTTAATAGAAATGGAAAGGTTTCTAATGAAGTAATTTGTTATGAATACAGGAAACCAGGTCATATCAAGACTGATTGCCCAAAACTCAAAGCCACTCCTAGAAAGGAGAAAGTAGAGGAGAAACCAATGGTAATGAAGGGCAAAAAGAAGTTTCAAAGAGCTTTCTGGGCAGACTCAACTTCAGACTCATCTGAGATTGAAAAAAAAGAAGAAGTTACCAATCTTTGTTTGATGGCAGACAATGTAGATCACTCAGATCAAGAAGAGGTATGTGACTTAACCTATGATGAATTATTTGAAGCTTCTGAACACATGCATGATGCATATAGGAAAATGAAAAAGATGCATACTAGTGTAAGCTTAGAACTGGAAGAGCTCAAGAAGGAACATGAAATCCTTAGAAAAGATCATGCTTTAATAGATGACAACCACATGAAACTACTTGATGAATATGATGACTTGAATAAAAAATTTGAAAATTTAAAAACATCCTATGCTAAACTTGGAAAAGAATTTAAGAATTTTAAGGATGAATCTGAGAGCAAGACATATAGAATCAATTATACCAATCGATTCTTGGAAGATATGAATTCATTTTACAAACTCACAATAAGAGCTCTCGAGGATAATAGGAATCCCCCCTAAACTTGAATATTTTATAAATCCTAAATATTATCCTAAATTCATGAAATCCCTTAGAAGACAATCATATGAAAGAAAACATAGGAATATTTTTCCTAATGTTAAATATAATAATTGTGGATTTTTGGGACATATAGCTCACACATGTACTTTGAAGATGAAATCTAATTTGGTGTGGAGAACTAAGATGCATAAACCTAGACATATCATACATGCATCTGATTATAAATTTCTTAAAGGTGAACCCAAACTTGTTTGGGTTCCCAGGTCTAACAATTGAGAATTTTGCTGGATTGCTCTCACACAAGACCTCGTGGGAGCATATGGTACCTGGACAGCGGATGATCAAAGCATATGACTGGAGATACTACTCAATTCATAACGCTGGAAGCCAGGAATGGAGGCAAGGTTACACTTGGAGATAATACCATAAAGAAAGTGGTTGGATCAGGTATGATTGGAAATTTCAAAAACTTTTTTATAGACAATGTGTTATTAGTTGAAAGCTTAAAACATAATTTGTTAAGTATTAGTTGTTGAGTCCAGTAATTAGGTTGTTAAGCCTAAGTAAATGTCCCAAGGCTACCAAGAGGGGAGTGAATTGGTAGTTTTTAAAATTTTAAACCCTCTTAATAATAAAGTTGAACCGAAATAAAATTTTCTTTTAAAGTTAGTAGAAAAATGTTTTTCAACCACAGAGTTGTTTAAACTGAAATTTAAAGTGCGGAAACGTAAAAGCTATAAAGTAAATGACACCAGATTTATAGTGGTTCGGTCTATAACCAGACCTACATCCACTCCTCAGAGGCACCCTCTGAGTATTGCACTAATACCAATAGTGACTCTCCTTTTGCACCCACAGCAAGGCGGAGAAGCCCTTACAACACACTCTTTTCACCACTCCCCGGTGCGGTAGAGAACCGTCCGTCCTTTTACACAAAACCCAGTGTTGGCAGAGAACCGTCGTCCTTTCACACCCTCCAAGTGTAGGCAGAGAACCTTCGTCCTTTCACACTCTCCTAGTGTGGGCAGAGAACCTTCGTCCTTTCACACTCTCCTAGTGTGGGCAGAGAACCCTTCGTCTGTTCACACTCTCCAAGTGTGGGCAGAGAACCCTTCGGCTGTTCACACTCTCCAAGTGTCGGCAGAGAACCGGATCTTCTTGACAGATCTTCTCACAAGAATCTAGAAGGAAGAAAGAAAAAGAGTGAAGAAATCCAATTTCACAAGTAGAGACTCTTACCTTAGCAATCCAAGTGAAGCCTTCTCGCTCCAGTGGTAGGAATCCTTCTTTGAATGCTCTCTTCCACTCTCTCCTTAGCTATTCTCCCAAGAGGCACGAAGATCAAATGACAAAAAGATTGGGTGGCAGTCTAATTTGGACTATTTATATAAAAGACAAGTGAAACCGCCCAAAATTTGCAAATTTTCAATTCTGTACGCAGTGGATCGTCCTGTACGATCCTGGATCATCCTGTACGATTTTACTTAAACGATCTGAAACGACCCAATTTGTATATGTGTACGAACTGACTTCGTACAGCTGATCGTCCTGTACGAACATGGTTCGTCCAGTACGAACGGTTATTACAAGGTCGGTTCTAGAAACTGCTGAAAACTGTTCTAAGTCGGTTTATCGTTTGAACGAAAATGTGATCGTCTGGACGAAAATTTTCCATAGAGCCGATCGTCCTGGACGATTATTTATTTCGTCTGGACGAAAATTTTCAAGAGAACCAATCGCCGCAGACGATAATTTGTTTCCGTCTGGACGAAAAATTTTGTAGAGAACTGATCGTCCTGTACGATATTTATTTTCGTCTGTACGAAAATTTTTTAGAGGACTGGTCGCCTCGTACGATGGTAAAATTCGTCTGAACGAAAATTTTGCAGTGAACCCATCGCCTGGGACGATGAATAATTTCATCCTGGACGAATAGGACTTAGAAAATTTTTCAAAGCAAGTTCCTATTCGTTCCAAGTGCTCTATAGGAGATAACTGACAGATCGTCCAGTACGATAAATATCGTCCTGTACGATCAGTATAGAATTTCAAGATCTCCTTATTTGTGTGTGTGAGATTTTATTCACTCAATTACAATCACTCCCTTTCAAAATTAATTCAAAGAAAAGACAAACATCAATTAAACAAAATATCTCATGTTGAATTTGAATTGAAGTTTTCGTAGTCTGGAGTCTGATTTTCCTGAAATGTTAGTACACACAAGAGCAAGTGCAAATCTTCTGAAATTGTTAGGAGATAACTATACATTTGAACAATAATGTTTGGAATCATCAAAACTACATAAGTTGCATAAATATAACTCATTCAAATAGCAACTATTCAAACATTAGTCAGCTATGTGACAAAGGCTATAATGTAAATTTTTTACCTACTAGCTGTATATTAAGCCTAAATGGGAAAGAAGTTTTAAATGGAAAAAGGGTTAACAATGTTTACATGCTAGATTTGAATTCTATTCTATCTCTTACTACTTTTTATTTAAAAACTATTTCTAATGAATCATGGCTTTGGCATTGGAGACTTTGTCATTCTAGTATGAAAAATCTTAGGAGAATTACCCAAAAGAACTTAGTGAGAGGTATACCAAAACTAGACTTTACTAAGGACCACCTTTGTGATGCATGTTAATTAGGAAAATAAGTTAAGTCCTCTTTTAAGTCCAATAAGGATCTTAGGACCAGTAAACCTTTGGAAATTTTTCATATGGATCTTTTTGGACCAGTAGAAACTGTAAGTCTAGGAGGGAAGGTATACGGATTTGTTATAGTGGATGATTTCTCAAGATTCACCTGGGTTAGATTTCTTTTTCATAAAAGTGAATCATTTGAGGAATTCAGAAATTTTTCAACTTGGATTCAAAGAAAATTAGGATGTGAAATAATTTCTTTACAAAGTGATCATGGAGGAGAATTTGAAAATAAAAGATTTGAAAATTTTTGTAAAGAAAAAGGGATTGATCATAATTTTTCTGCACCTAGAACCCCTCAACAAAATGGGGTAGTTGAAAGGAAAAACAGAACATTAATAGAAGCCGCCCGAGCAATGTTGGCATAATACTTACTTCCTAGATATTTTTGGGCTGAGGCGGTTAGCACTACATGTTATGTTTTGAATAGGGTGAATGTGAGATCAAATTTAAATAAAATACCCTATGAGTTGCTAAAAGGAAGAACACCTAATTTGTCACATTTGCATATTTTTGGTTGCAAGGTGTTTATACATAACAATGGAAAATCTGTCTTAGGAAAATTTGATCTAAAATCAGATGAAGGAATTTTTTTTGGATATTCAAGTGTTGGAAAATCTTATAGGGTATTCAACAAAAGAATTTTAGTCATTAAAGAAACCACACATATTGTATTTGATGAATCTGGAAATTTGGAAAACCAAATATTGTTGAAGAAGAAATTGAGGAAAACTCTCAAAAGATTGATAGATTAAATTTGGAAGAAAATCCGGAAGAAAATTTGGAAAGAGAAAACCATTTGCATAGAGATTTGAGATTTTCTAAAAACCACCCAAGAGAATTGATTATAGGTGAACCTAGTGATGGTGTTAGAACTAGGCGTGGATTATACAAGGAAATCAATCATTCAGCCTTTATTTCAATAATAGAACCCACTAATATTGAACAAGCACTTTCTGATAAATTTTGGATATTGGCCATACAAGAAGAGTTGAATCAATTTGTAAGAAATAAAGTTTGGGAATTAACCACAAGGACAAAAGATCAAAGGGTTGTTGGAACCAAGTGGGTGTTCAAAAATAAAATGAATGACTCAGGAGTAGTCATTAGAAATAAGGCTAGATTAGTTGCTAAGGGGTATAATCAAATTGAATGAATTGTTTTTTAGGAGACATCTGCCCCTGTAGAAAGACTTGAAGCAATTAGGGTTTTACTTGTCTTTGTCTGTTTTAAAGGTTTTAAATTGTTTCAAATGGATATAAAAAGTGCCTTTTTGAATGGGGTTATTGAAGAAGATGTTTTTATAGAACAACCTCCAGGCTTTGAAAATTCAAAATACCCAAATCTTGTTTTTAAGTTAAAGAAGGCATTATATAGATTGAAACAGGCACCTAGGGCTTGGTATGAGAGGTTGAGCACCTTCCTACTTGAAAGATCTTTTGAAAAAGGAAGTGTGGATACAACTCTCTTTTTAAAGAAATTTGGAAAGGAAATACTCGTTGTTCAAATTTATGTGGATGATATCATCTTTGGATCTTCAAATAAAAATCTTTGTGATAATTTTTCTAAAATAATGAGTAGTGAATTTGAAATGAGTCTAATGAGAGATTTAAATTATTTTCTAGGTTTTAGCATTAAGCAACTTGAGGAAGGAACATTTCTTAGCCAAACTAAATATATTAAGGACATCCTCAAGAAATATGAAATGGACAATGCTAAACCTGTTAGTACACCAATGAGTTCCTCAGTTCAGTTGGATAAAGACCTTAAGGGAAAGTCTGTTGATCAAAAGAAATATAGAGGGATTATTGGATCTTTGCTTTACTTGACTGCTAGCCGACCAGATATAATATTCAGTGTTTGCTTATGTGCTAGATTTCAATCAGATCCAAAAGAATCACATTTGACAACAGTGAAAAGGATTTTAAGATACTTACTAGGAACTCAAAACTTAGGAATTTGGTATCCTAAGTTTAGCTCTTCATTTGAAATTATTGGTTATTCAGATTCTGACTTTGCAGGCTGTATAGTGAATAGGAAAAGCACTTCTGGAACATATCAATTCATTGGAAATTCATTAGTTTCTTGGTCCAGTAGAAAACAAAATTCAGTAGCCCTATCTACTACAGAAGCATAATACATTGCATTAGAAAGTTGTGTGGCACAAGTACTTTGGTTAAAACAACAGTTGACTGATTTAGAATTAATTGTAGGCACTATTCTAATTTATTATGATAATACTAGTGCTATTTGCATTTCCAAAAATCCTATTCAACACTCTAGAACCAAACACATTGACATAAGGCATCATTTCATAAGGGATCATGTATCCAAGGGAGAAATTGAACTCACATATGTTTCAACTGAAAATCAACTTGCAGACATTTTTACAAAACCTTTAGCCTTTGATACCTTCAGTACAGTAAGAAAAAGGCTTGGTGTTATTGATTTGAATGCTTAAATAAAAATATCTTTGCAATATTGATATTTTTGTTTTCGTAATTTATTTATTTTTGTTTTGAATTTTGTGATTTTTGTGTGTTTAGAATGAGTTTATTTTAAAGTCTGTGGTTTTATCTTTGTTCTCTGTGTTTTAAATGTTTTGTTGTGTTAGTGTTTATTTTAGTATTTGTTTTAGTTATGTTTTATTTATGTTTGTTGTTTTTGTTGTTGTTTTTGATATTATGAAATGATCATGTAATCTTTCTCATTAATATCAATACATGTCGTAGTTGATTTATATTTGGTTTGTTTTTGGAATGTGGTTAATTTTTATGAATTTCATTAGTCTTATTTAATCTTAATTATGCTTAAATCATATTGTAATTTGAGATTAATTACATTAGAAAATCTAGTATTTCTAAATTTAAAAGTTGTTTATAACTTGCTATAATTAGAACTTTTAAATTCATGTCTATTAATTTAGACTACATAAAAGTTAATATTATTATTGAAATTTAGATGTTTTCTTATTTTGTATTTCTTTGCTCAAGTGATATTTATGCACTTAGAAAAATTTGAAATTTTAGATTATTGATTTTGGAAAGAATTAGTTTCAATTACTCTTGAAAATTGTACAAAGAGTACAAAAATCAAAAGGAATGCGCAAAGGTTCGCAAATATGAAAAAGAGGCACAAAATTAGCCCAATGTCAAAAGATGAAAAAAATGTGCCCAAAAATTTGAAAAAGATGCGCAAAGCGCCACATGTGGTAATTCTCTTCTTTCCAAATTCTTTCAATCTCTCAATTCAAATTGATCTTATGTTTATTTATATTCTATTGAACTTTGAAATATATATATATATATATATTTTTTTTTTCATCTCTCTTGTAATGATTTTCTATATTCGAATGTCTAAATTGAATCTTGTCTTTGATAAATTCTTCTTACTTACAATGTTATATCACTTCTTAAGTTCTATGAATTTCTATGATTGATCTAATATTATTAGTTTTAGATTGCATACCTTATGACAATCACCATTTAGATTAAATCTTCAAATGAATTTCATATAATTACTTACATTTCTCGTCTATTTCTTCTTCACTTTTTGTTATTGTCAAAAAGTGGGAGAAATTATTGTGTTTGTATTTGTGTTTGTATGTTTTGCTTGTGGTCCTTTGATTTTTTTTGTTGTTAAAATTTTTGAAAAACAAAAAATTGTGTTCTATGGTTCAAAATGCCTCCTTATTCTCATATATTCATAAATTCAGCGGGAGTTTAAGAGATTTTGTTTAAATTGAAATCATACAAACAATAATTATTTTTCCATCATCAAAAGGGGGAGATTGTTAAGATAGTTGATATTTGCATGCTTTACATTTTGGCAACTTGTATAGTTTTAATGATTCCAAATATTATTGTTCAAATGTGTAGTTATCTCCTAACAATTTTAGAAGAATTGTATTTATTCTTGTGTGTACTAACATTTCAGGAAAATTAAACTCCAGACTACGAAGACTTCAAATCAAATTCAGCATGAGATACTTTATAAAATTTGAAGCTTACACTTTTCTTTGAAATTAAATTGAAAGGGAGTGATTGTAATTTGAGTGAATAAAAATATACACACACATAAGCATATCATATAAAATTTATACTGATCGTACGGGACGATATCAGTTCGTACTGGACGATCAGACAGTTATCTCCTATTGAGCACATGGAATGAATAGGAACTTGCTTGAAAAATTTTTATAAGTCCTATTCGTCCAGGACGAAATTAATTATCGTCCGGGACGATTGGTTCTCTGTAAAATTTTTGTCCAGACGAAATTAAATTATCGTTCATGGCGATCGGTCATCTGTAAAAATTTCGTCCAGACGAACAAATTGTTGTCCAAATGATTAACCGACTTAGAATAGTTTTCAGCAGTTTCTAGAACCGACCTTGTAATAATCGTTCGTACCGAACGAACCTTGTTCGTACGGGACGATCAGCTGTACGAAGACATTTCGTACACATATACAAATAGGGTCATTTCAAATCGTTTAAGTAAAATTGTCCAGGACGATCCACGATCGTACGGGACGATCCATTGCGTACAGAATTGAAAACTTGCAGTTTTTGGGCGGTTTTTCTTATCTTTTGTATAAATAGTCCAAATTAGACTGCCACCCAATCTTTTTATCTTTTGATCTTCGTGCCTCTTGAGAGAATAGCCAAGGAGAGAGTGGAAGAAAGCATTCAAGGGAGGATTCCTACCACTGGAATGAGAAGGCTTCACTTGGATTTCAAAGGTAAGAATCTCTACTTGTGAATTGGGATTACTTCACTCTTTTCTTTCTTTCTTCTAGATTCTTGTAAGAAGATCTGTCAAGGAGATCCGGTTCTCTGCCGACACTTGGAGAGTGTGAAAAGCCAAAGGGTTCTCTGCCTACACTTGGAAAGTGTTAACAGCCGAAGGGTTCTCTGCCCACACTAGGAGAGTGTGAAAGGACGAAGGGTTCTCTGCCTACACTTGGAGAGTGTGAACAGCCGAAGGGTTCTCTGCCCATACTAGGAGAGTGTGAAAGGATGAAGGGTTCTCTGCCTACACATGAAGAGTGTGAACAGCCAAAGGGTTCTCTGCCCACACTAGGAGAGTGTGAAAGGATGAAGGGTACTCTGCCTACACTGGAGAGTGTGAAAGGACGAAGGGTTCTCTGCCCACACTAGAAGAGTGTGAAAGGACGGACGGTTCTCTGCCAACACTGTGGATTATGTAAAAGGACGACGGTTCTCTACCGCACCGGGGAGTGGTGAAAAGAGTGTGTTGTAAAGGCTTCTCCGCCTTGCTGTGGGTGCAAAAGGAGAGTCACTATTAGTATTAGTGCAATACTAAGAGGGTGCCTCTGGGGAGTGGATGTAGGTCTGGTTTTAGACCGAACCACTATAAATCTGGTGTCATTTACTTTACTGTTTTTACATTTCCGCATTTTAATTTTAATCTTAAAATTTCTGTGGTTGAAAAACTTTTTCTACAAAAACTTAAAAGAAACATTTTTATTTCGGTTCAACATAATTTTAAAAAGAGGGTTTAAAATTTTATAAAATACCAATTCGGGCTCTTGGTAGCCTTGGGACATTAACTTAGGCTTAACAACCTAATTATTAGACTCAACAAATTGGATATGCAAGCTTGCAACATTTATGAAGATCTTAAAGAATTTGACTTGACCATTTTGCTCTACCAATTAACTTGGAGGCAAAATGTCAAAGCCCGACTTGGATAAAGGTTTCCTCCCTCACCTCTCTGTTTGACATGTCTTTTTGATATTGGCCACATTCACCCAAGGAAGAAATGGGTAGAGGTACCAACAGAAGAAGGGTAGTCAAAACCACCGATGCAACAAAATTTATGCCGTTATTAAAGATGGAGAGAGAGATTTGTCCCACCGGGCGTTCCATTTTTTTGTTGGTGTTGAAAAGGCGATTTGTCTTGCAAGGTGCAAAACAAATCTTAATTAAATTTCTTTGAAAAAATCAGGAATTAAATTTAAATTTCAATTCTAAAGTCGAACAAACCATTAAGGATGGTATACAGCCTTAGAAGGCAGAGATAAAATCTCCTAACGGGTTCAGACCCAGAATTATAAATTTTCACTTGACTATTATAGTCTAATTTAAGGGAGAACCACATATGACCCCGGAGGGTCAAAACGAAGTTCAATCAAATTTTCGACTACGATAATCAAGAGAAGTGATCATTAATTTCATATTCGAATTTATGTTAACACATGATAAATCTCCCCGAAGAAAGAAAATATCATTTGTTAGAAATCATTCGATAATGACAATAACGATTGTTATAAATTTGATTCCTCAAAAGAAATATTAATTAATTTTTTTTGAAAAATTAATGTGGATTTTAAATCTCCTACGAGCGCAAGCCCTCGTAGTTAATTACATCATAGGGAAATTAAATTCCTTACGAATACTCTCGATTAAAATAACGGCAGAAAATTTTATTTTTAAAATTTTCTATGAATGATATCAAGGAGGTGAATTTGGAATTTCAATCGGGATTGGATCGAATTTTGAACACTTATTTCCGGAGTCAATGGAGGAGAAGTAGGAGGTACCTAGAGATTCTGAAATAATTCAGAAGTACCCCAATCTAAGCTAAGTGTTAGGCTTTAAATTTTGGACTGAAATGAAATTTAGTTAGAGTTAAGTATTTTATTAGAAATTTGGGATTATATTCCCGAAGGTTGGGGTCTTATAATCAAAGATCTGCCCCAGATCCTAAATTTAAATTTGGACACTAGACCATAGTCGTCCAAACTTAACTAATACAGTGCAAAATCTGGACTTACCCCGGCCTGGATTGGGGAGCCAGCTAACCACCTAGTCGATTTAAAAGAGATGAGTCTGGTCTTTTATGAAAGAGTGGTAGGGACGTTTTATTTAAAGTTTTGGAGAGCTGGGGCAGACATCTAGAGATTTTCCTAATTAGCCCCTTTGACTTATGTAGGGTGCAAAATCCTAAGGACTAATGCAATTAAAATTTTGACTCTTTTAATTTATTTTTAATGCAATGCATGCTATTTGACAACTTCAAATAAGGTATGCTTGAAATTTTTTTTTTAAAAAAATAGGCTTAGAAAATAATTTTTTAGAAGACTGGGCTTCCCCAGGTCCGGCACCTCGTCCTCATAGGTCAGACTATCAGGACTCTATCCGCAGGCGGGGAAGGGTCTAAAATAAGGAGAGAGTAGTGTAGAAATATGCATGCGACCCCAGGGTCGATCCCCGGCTAATTCTCTAAATTCGTTATCTTTCTATGTTATTTAGACTCGCTAAAATTTTAAACTTTTAAGATTACAAGTATAAAAATTTTCACACCCTTACGAGTCTTACGTATCCAGGCGAAAATAAAATCGGCATACAAACGCCAAAAAACTAAGAAAAACAGGCAACCCTAAAGGCAATCATCTCAACACATCAAATATAAATGAATTAATTAATAAATGTCCATAGGCAAAGTTGTCTTGCTTATTACAAACTAGAATTTTGTAGAAAGTAAAGTGGCCGGGCACCACTGACAACAACCCGGATTCTAAACCTAGTAGAGACACAAGTGGTTTTGAATGGGATACTCATTGTCTTCAAGTCTTCAATGTTTATCTCCTTCAGGCTTCTTGAATTATTCGTAGTAGGCTACCCAAATGGATAAGAGGATACTTTCCTTGAGGGGAAGGCCACTCTTTCCTCTTTGGGTAGGAAAGAAATGATCCAAATTTGGATCTCCAAATAGAAAAGGGTTACTCCCCTAAGGGGTGTCCTTTTTTCTTTGGAGTCCAAGCTTTGGACCTATGTATCCCAATTTAAAACTCCACTTTCACAACACTTGACACTTATACAAATTACATTTATATAAAATCAAAATTCTAGACTCTCCTGCAAGGTTATTCTAAGCAGTTAATAAATCAAGATATATTTATTCTCAAGCAATTATACATATGCATAAAAGAAAGTAAACACACTGGCCATGCTCTTTTTATTTGGGGGCTTTAGTAGCTAAAGTACCTGTGCAAGCATTTATAATAATTAATTTTTTTTATTGACTTAGCCCCCTTTTTATTGTCGTGCATGAATGTGGCCACCTGCAGAAAACTATGTGAACATCCAGATCGTATCTATCCTAGGGGTAATATAGTCGCCAAATACATCAACCATCCACAGAGTGCAGAAAAGTAAGCAGACACAGCAAAGCAATTTTATCCACAACATACAGTGAAAACTACGAAAAATCTGGCACACAGTAGTAAAGTAAACACCGGCCTAACCTATATCTAGAGTTGTTTGTCTTAGTAAACCATCTAAAGTGTGTGTAAAAGATCGTGTAGCTGGGGTAGGTCCTAAAGTGGGTAATTTATTAAAGTTGTCTAAAATTCTGGATTTGTTAAGGCTTAAAAGGGGAATTTGGATTAATGTTTAAATATTATCATATTAAGAATTTTGATTAAGTATATTTTAAGATTTAATTGATTACTACCTTTGTTTTACACTGAGGTCGTGAAGTTTATTCCACCTTCCTTGGGGCTAAGCTAATAGCCTCGTAGGCCTGGGTTACACAGTAGCAATCATGGTTAATTAAGTTAATTTAAATTGGTTGGAATTAAAAGAGTAGATTAATATAAAAAGGAGTTAGTTCCTAATTTTAATGGATTTGTTGAGAATTTTATTAGCCTATTAAGAAAATTCTGGAATTTAAGAGGGTTAGTGGATTTTAAAGGATTATCCGGATATGCTAACTAAAGGGTCAAAATTTGACTTTTAGAATTAGAGAGAGATTAAGGGGTCTCAGATTTTTAATAAATACTAAACCTAATTATGAGTTGTTAGACATGTGGTACATTCAATTTGGAGTTTTGTATCAAAAGTTATGATGTTTAGAAGTTTTAACCCGATTTTGACCTAGAGTTGACAAAAATGTTGACTTTTTGATTTTGACAAGATTTTGGTGATTTGATATTTTTAGAAAGTACTAAATCTTAATTGGAGTCATTATCCATTGATTTTGACTGACTTGGAATTTTCTACAATTAGTTATGAATTTTCAAAGTTTTCTTAATTATTTGAATTTTAAAATTCCTTAATTAAGAAGGTTTTGATTATTTTGACCCAAACTCATTCCAAACTGCATGTAATCATTCCCAAAAGTCAGGTATGACCCATGGGAGTGTTTCCAGTAATTTGGAAATTATTTGGGATTTTTTTTAATAATTTTTAATTAATTAAATTAATTAATTATTATTTTTCATTAGAAATTCAATTAAAGTTAAATTGAAAGTCCAGTCAAAGAGATTTTATTTCTTTTAGGTAGATAATTATGTTATGGACAATTTAAGGTATTATTTATAATTTTTGGATTAAAATTTTATTTATTATATGTTTTTAAATTTCCGAGTCCTTAAATGGGATGAATTTTGAGAAGGATAATTTTCTAACCTAATGAGCTCCAAATTCAGTAAAATTTAAACCTGTGGTTCAAAATGTTACTAAGTTTAATGTGTTTGATTTTCACCTCTATTGGGTGTGTGTATAGTTTTCTAGAAATTTTCTAAATTTTCTAGACATTTCCTTAAGTGTCCCTACTATTCAAATGGGCATGAAATTTGGTGTGTCTAACCCTGGTACACATAAATTCACATCAAAAAAATTTCACAGAAAAATACTAAGTATCTAATGAGTTATGAATTTTCAAAGTTAGGGTCCAAAATGGACCTTTTACATTGAAAATTCACAACACAAAAAATTAAAAAGCATTGATCCTAGAAATATCATATAATATGCCTAAGATGCTCAAGAACATTCCACCAAAATTTGGGATTAATTTGATCCCTGGATTATAAAAAAATTAGGAAAATCTAAATTGGAATAAAATTAATTTTATTAAAATCCAGAACTCAAAACAGATTAAAATTAATTTTATTCAATACTACATTAAAATACCTTTCCAATGAGCCCAAGAATGTCCAATTTGGTGGAAAATTCAATTTTCTATGAATTTTGGAAGATTTTTGTGCATTATTTGAATTATTTTTGACCAACTTTGGTCAAATTGGCCAATGATTGGCGCGACGACGTGGCGCCACAGCATAATGCCACGTGTCACCCGTGGTGTTGACCGACCCACGTTCGAATCCCAGCTAAGACGCGCGTGGTATGCTCAGATTTGGGCCGTCTGATCTTTGATCGAACGGTCCAGATCTAGTCCAGTTCATTTTGACTACAAAATTTCAAATGCTCATATCTCCAAAAATACTCAACGAAATTTAACAAAATTTGAAATATACCTTGAGGGTAATATAGTCTTCCAACACATGAAATTTCGAGGCTTCATGTGTTGTAGATTTGCTACAGTTTCAAGTCAAACTTTTAGAGAAAATTTATGATATCTTACAATCATGTGGATGAATTTTGATGTACTTAGGCTCGTTGGAAAGCTCTTGCTATCCTCTATAACTTTGCTGAAGGACTCAAGAACTTTTGGCAGCTGGATTGAAAAATGCTATAGGAATATTATTTTCTTTCTCTTTCACTCTCTCTCTTCTTTGTTTGGGTTTCTAGCTTAAGCAACCCCCACTCTAATGGCTGGAGAAGCTTAGTTATAGGGGGGAAGCTTTTTCATGCCTTGGGGAATGTTTTGGGCTGCTAGGATTGAAGTTTTTGGAAAGTAGGAGGGTGAGACAAAGTTTTGAGTGAAAAGTGAAGTTCTCTCCACCCCTCCTCGTGATTACCATCCTAATCTTGATTAAGGCAAGATATTGGGTGATTTCAAATGTCCTCTCCAGCCATCATTATGCATAGAACTTGAGTTATGAAGTGGGCTTGGCTTACTAAGGTGATAAAGCCACTCATTAAGTAGGTTTGACCACTTTGACTAGTTAAAATGCCACATAGGTTGATGAGGTGGCATGGAGAGTGTTATGAGCTGCTGGAATGACAGGTTGAAGAGGGTTTGATGCCTAGGAATGAGGCTTGAAGGCATGGAAGGAAGATTAAGCTAGTTTGACCAAGTCTAAAGGTGTTGACTTGGTCAAAATGATCATGGATTTACTCATGTCATACCAAGGGATATTTAAGATGTTAAATGATGTGAAATCAAAGGTTCTTAAATCATCGAGTGAACATGAGTGAAGTGGATTCAATCTTGGGTCAAATATTAGACCTTATATGAGGCTTATCAATTGAGTGGAAAGGTGTATTAAATACATGGATTTGACCATAGGTTTGACCATGTAAAATCAAGGTGACTTGGCTTCAAATAAAATTGAATGGATTTGACTCAAGTTTTGAGATGGGTTTGAAAGCTTAAGGGGTTTTGATTTGATCGAATGGGTTAGAATAACCCATTTAAAGCTTTAAGGAGTACTATTGTCAACATAGGTTGAATTTGTCAACAAAGTTGACCCAATATTTGGAATTGGGTTCAATAAGTCCCAAAAATTATTTGAAAACATTTACAAAAGGTTTCAAAGATTGATAATCAAATCAAGTCAAGTCTAGGTCAAAAGTCTAAAAATTCCCTTAAAGGGCATTTTGATCATTTTGGCCCTGAGTCAATTCTGGGTCAAATTGATTCTAGAAAGATGTGAATTATTTCTTAAAAAGTCAATATAAAGGTCCTGGGAGTGATCAAAAGATTTGGAGGGGTTCCAAGGTCAAATTCCACTATGTGAAAGGTCCAGTGGCATAGAGTGTAAAAATTTGAAGGTTTTGCAATCATCGAAATTAGATTTAGTTTATGGTATTAAAGTCCTCCAAATGAGTTCAAATTTGGAGGGTTGGCTTTATAAGTATGTCGCATCAATACAGAATTGACAGACTCTGAATTAGATGCCAATTGACAGGATTTCAAGGTGATGGAAAAATCATCTAAAAGGGGCTTTAGGACCTAAGTCTTTAGCCTAAGGATTCTGGGTTTGGATTGAATTTAAGATCTGGATTGGGCCGAAGGGCTAGGAGCTAGGAAGATCCTAGGATCTAGGACTCAGGAAGGAATCAAGAGTGACCTTATACAAAAATGTGGTCAACAGACTCGACATACTTCTTTGGGAAGAGAATTCTCATCATCTTCTCCGGCTTCCTCAATTTTAGCTCTTCCATAAAGTTAGCGAGCTTGATGGGTCATCTCACAGTCTGTTAATATTCATCCAAACTATTAATAACCGTCTGGTTTGCAGTCATTTTCTCCTTGGGCTTCTTCAGCTTGGTCTTCTTCTTGGATGGTTTCATCTTTCCAGTCTTTGAAGAACCAGCTTAATTCGAAAACTGTTTAGAAGTAGAAGCTTGTGCCATAGGCAGAGCTTTTAAATTTAATACTAGCTCTGTAGTAGATTTCCATTTTATACCTAGAACTCCTTCAAGTTGTTTTTACATTTTTACAATTTTTTTAGAGACCGCAGTCTCCCACTGTTCTTTGTGAGCTGGCTTCTTTTTATTTCTTCTTCTTCAGTCGAGAGTATGGAAGATGACATAACAACCTGAGTTGATTCCTTTCTGGGCTGAGTTAACACATTATCTGATAGTGTGATCTCTCCCTTCTGATATTTCCTTTTAAGCCAATCCTTAAAAACATAACAATCTTCAATAGGATGGTTGACTACCCGATGGTATGGGCAATAATTTGGGTCACCAGCGTGCTTTGAATCTTCGTGCCTCTTGCATTCAGGCAGTTCTAAATCCGATTTTAACACTTTTAAAAATAATTTGGCGACACTCTTCCTCTTGTTTGAATATTCTTTATTCATTTTATCTTTGAGGGATTTGAACGTTATATCATCAGTTCCTATTGCCTGTCTCTGACGTTCTCCACCACCTTGATAAGTTTGTGGCCTATCATTTCCCCCTAGTATCAACATCGGTTGGGGGTTGGGGTTGAAGAACTGTTTGGGCTTTTCTTCATATTGCATTGGTTGTTTGCCCTTGTCTACGTTGTAAATCACTTGCCTTTCTCTATCAGCTCTAGAGAAGAACGTAGAGTTGGCCTCACAACTTCTAGCACCCGGGGCCTTAGCCTTCTTGGGCTTATCAGAGTGATTTTCTGATCTAGACAAGTTTAGTTTCTCAAACTTGGCAACTCTATCAAGAAATTCTTGAAATGTGTTGATTGTATCCTTGCACA
Organism: Dendrobium officinale; assembly: GCA_019514585.1. Classification (NCBI taxonomy): domain Eukaryota; kingdom Viridiplantae; phylum Streptophyta; class Magnoliopsida; order Asparagales; family Orchidaceae; genus Dendrobium; species Dendrobium officinale. The sequence continues at coordinate 30,568,942 of CM033692.1, forward strand.
AGAAAGGTTGCATCTTATCATCAATATTGCACATTAACAACTATACGACATGCTCTTCTTCAAGCTGTTGCTCAAATTTCATACTCAGATTTCGCCAGCGAGTGATATATTTCGTCACCTACTCTTCTCTTTTTCTCTTCTCTAGAGCGAGGTCAGCGATCGTAATCTTTTTAGTTACACTAGCAAATCTCTTCATGAACATAGATTCTAACTCTGCAAAGGTTTTTACAGAGTTTTTTGGCAGTTCAGCATACCATTCGAAAGCAGTTGCTATCAAACTACTAACGAACTGTCGGAAGAGTTGGGCGTCGTTTCCTCCAGTATTCCCGCAGGTGGCTTTAAACTGTGCTAGGTGCTGTCAAGGATTTTTCTTACCATCGAAAGTATTGAATTTTGGTACTGAGTATCCTTTTGGATATGATACTTGGTCGTATTCAGCAGGATACGAAAAACCCTTGCCCACCAATATTTTTGCTTAATCAACGTCTATAATAGCCCTGATCTTCTCGGTAATAATTCCTTCTAACTTTGCAGTAGTCACAGTTTCAGAAGTAATTGTAATATTATATGGAGTGGATTGGCGAACAACGTTATGAATTTCATGACAACCTTCAGGTGTACCTCGTACTCTCGAGATTTGAGGTATTTGGAAATTTGGAGGATCCGGAGGAGGATTGTGCATGACACCAATAACGACAGTTCTCTGCATCATCTGCATCATTGCCCTCATATGAGCCATCATTTAAGTCATCTTTTCATTCAACTGAGAGATTTCCCTATCTTTGGCTTTCATTTGTCGCCTCATTTATCGATGCATTTCAGCGAGTATGACATTTTCGGCATCAGAAGGATTTTCAACTACTTCCTCCACTTCTTCTTCTTCTTGAGAATGACGACGTTTTCTATTGGTGGACCCCTCTCTACGACGATGATGGTATACTTGCCTGGGTGGCGGTTGCCAGCGCTCTTCATCTTCATTGTCATCATAATTGACACCATCATCGATGTCTATATGTGTCACCATATAGATAACTTCCATATCCAGAGTGTAATTTATTTCTTGAATTTCTTCTTATAGATTTTTCACTAGAAATTCATTAATATTTTCTTCCATATTTTCTACCCCTTCAAGATATTCTTCTTCTTTAATATTGTATCACCCTTCCATTTTTTCTTCTTCTTCTAGTATCCAGATCTCCGAGCGACGACGCCATTGGATTTCTTGTTCTTGATTAGGCAAGGGGACTTCTTCGATTAGTGGGCTGCGATCAAAGTTAGTCTCTTCTTTTGGAGGGGATGGAAGGCGACGGAATCCCCTGAAGGATTCTCCAAGGTGTCTACCATATGGAGGAGTGTCATTATGGGTCCTTTTTGGGGCCCACTTCTAACGTTGTTTGTTGACAGGGGCGGATCTCCGGGAAGCACAACCGGATGTCATGCCCAGATCAGCTCTTCTTTCTTTCCTTTCTTCCTTATTTCTTTGAGGCTTTGGCCTCCATAATTGCTTTTCTTTCCATCGAGACCTTTCGACAGCGGATCCCTGAACATATGATTCAGGTGTCACGCTCCGATGTTCATCGTGTGGGACATATTTCCTTTCTATCCTCTCCACCGCAACAGATAAGCGTTCTCTTGGTGGAGTCCTCGCTTCGACCATCAGTGGTCGTTGGTATCTTCTTTTATTTAATCCTCTCTCTTTTATAGTTTTTAGTACCCTATAAACCCGGGCCTAGAGAGTTTCAGGTTCTTTCCTCTTTGAAGGAGCTGGGACTTCAGGCTGCTGGTCCCAAAATGATTTCTTCAGCTCACCAGTGGAGCTTTTTCTCTTCACCCATTTCAAATTCATGAATCCATTCCGGGTTGGAATGGAAACTTCTGGCTCTTGGGACGGCTGGTTAGAGGTATGGGCCGAGAATTATCGTTGAGCCCAGATTTTGGCATTTTTGTTTCTCCTTTACCTCTTGGTGAGCCTTCCTCCACATGAGGAAGCCTCGACATCATATTTCCCGGGTGAAAACAACCCGATTGGATGAGTAGTGGTGTTGGCAGTCACCACTGAGATTATTCCGTCAGCTACAATCCTCTTGGTTGATGGGGCCTCAGTTTGAGAAAGTCTTTTAAATACAGAGATCCTCATACGAGGATTTTCAATAGCAGGTCACGGCGCTGGCAGATGCGTACGACGTATGGTGGCTTTAGTAGAACAGGGCCCCTTGGGAGGCCTTTCAATATCAGCACCATTTATAGGAACATCGGTACACTTGCTTGCAACATCAACAGGGAAGTCGAGACTATCAAACTGGATGGTAGCTCTAGAGGTTCCAGTGTTGATCACAGCATTTTCCAGTTGGATACTGGTTCCATGCTCCAGTTGGATGGTGAATGAGGTATTATGTAGATCAACCTACACGAATGAAATGTAAGGGTTAGTAATCAGAATCTGATACATCACCCCACACTTTAAAAGTGTAGAGACTTGCAAAGAACACAAAAATAAGAGAAGATAACATTAGCGAGTAATTCAAATAATATAAATTTAAAATACTGCTAAACACGTTATCTCAATGGAGAAATTTTTTGAATGATCATTCTTTAAAAAATTTCTAATATCTAAATCCTTGAATGATCATTTTGAAAGACTCAAAATTTTGAGTATGGATTGAAATAACTGCTATTATAACACTGAGATAACTAACCAAAGATGGAAAGAGAACCAATCCCCAGCGGAGTCGCCAGAAATCTGTGGGTTCCAAAAATTCAACCCGGCCACCGCTCGCTTTTCTTTTTATTTGAGCGAGGGAGTTTTAACTGAATAAGTTCCGAGATAAATTTTGGAAGGTAGATGGGTTTGTAGATAAGTCACTACCTAGAGATTTCGCCCTCATTTTGAGAGTACTTTATGATATGAGTTCTGGTTTCCTATAGACGCAAGCCTCTATAGTTAATTACCCCTCCCAATAATGAGAGAAAACTTTTGATTAAGGCTAGTCGTCAATCATATACATAGAATATACGTGTTATCTGGCATATAGTAGCAGCAATGAGTATTGGTATTGAGGATTGGAAGTTTGGAATTTGAAGGATTTGGATATTGGGGAATTTGGAGGGTTTGATATTTAAAACTTAAAATTTCACCATCTTACACTTAAAGTGCATGGTGGGGGAATGGATGATAGACCCGATCAAGATCCCATGGTTCCGTCATCCCGGGCCATCGTGGTCCCTGGTCTACTTAGTCAGAGGAGGTATTCGATCCATCCTAACAGAAGGATCCTTGTCGGCAGCCATGAATTGCTTCGTTCAAGGGGACCTTATAGGCCTCGGGAGAATATTTGTCTAAGGGGACAAATTTGAATCCACCTTAACTAACAGAGGGCTTTGTGCCCTATCGATTATATACTATTGATTAATATCTCAAGGATTTGATGCCAATAAGGAACGTAACGACGCTAGCCATAACTAGTATTTCATGATGCCATTTGGTGGCAAAACCACTTGGTTCAGAGGGCCACGGGTCATAACTGTTTATCCTGCGGTGCCATTTGGCGGCGAACCACCGGTTAGAGGACACATACCACATTCTTACTAATAGGAGACTATTTTGAGAATGGATGCTAGTGATATTTTTGACTAGGCATTTGGCTCTTTATGAGCTGAAGTTATATTTAAATTTATTCACCTCGGCAAACTATTGCGGAGGATGGATGAATTTTGCTTTAAGTGATTGATGAATTGAATATTTATTTTTAAATATCTAGAATTGGATTTTTATGATTTTGAGATTTTTGGGTTTTTTTTTTATATTTGGGAATGGCATTTGAAAAATATTTGAGATCTGCATTCAACACGACTATCATCGGGATGTTTGGGGTTATTTGAAGATATTTGAATTTTGTGGATGAACCTTGTCGACTTTATTAAGCTGTTGATAGAGGATCGGGTTTTGTAGGCTTTATACCTTTGGTAGTGAATTCTCATTGTTATAGGCCTTGAAGACCTAATATGAATGTATTAATATAACTATAACGATCGCCACAACCATATATTTATTTGTTGGTTCGAAACCTGTCGACTTCTATTGACCCGTATAGAAGGATCAATTTCGAACTTGAATTTACTTGTCAACCCACGCAGCATCCCTAGACGTCACGTGTGTACCAATAACACGCTCGTCGGGGCCCATGCCGGTGTTTGGGGGCATTTTATAATTGAACCCTGTCAACTCCTTTTATCTACTTAGAAGGATCGAGTTCAAATTTAGTAACCCGCACAACATCCCTAAATGTCACGTGTGTACCAATAACACGCTTGCCGGGGCCCATACGGGTTTTTATTACAATTACCCCTTTTAGTGTACCTATGTGTATACAAGCTATGGTGCACGTGTGGGGGTATTTTGAAATTATTTTAATCATGCAAGAAATTGCCACTTGAATGTGTACAACATGCCATTTGAGAGTTTCAAAATGCCTTATGTCCAATGTATGAGTGTTGTGGATCCAGTGGCATGGCGTAGCAGCTTCTAAATAGAGTTGTTCGCTGCTTCGTATAGGTAGACTGTCGTACACTACTTATTGCATTCTACGGGTGGATTGTAGTGTACCAACTAATATCCTGCTTTAACTCGTAGGTGCTTTTAGATGGCTCATTATTTGTATGATGAAATTACCACGGTAACCCGTAGTCACTTTCACATGATATAGTCATTTGTATTTTGCTAGTGGACAATATTCTAGTGTGCTACGAGTCTTCTACAGTGGCCCATGTATACTTGCATTAGTTGTAGTTTCTTACACTCTACTTGTGGGATATTTAGTATGTATGCTGGGTATTTTACAATAGTTTGCATATGCTTGCACTTGTCGTAGTATCATCAATCTTCACTTGTAACGGATCAACGTATTTGCTCAACATTGGATAGTGATTGATTGTATATGATTACTTTTAACTTTCAAATTGATATATCTTTAATGAACGAGCACATTCATCTAGAATTTCTTCTTTATAGCCTTTGTGAATCAATACCGTGCAGAGATCATCACATTTATTGCATGCTTCACTCATGCACTTAAGGATGCCCAAGTTCATTACAAACCATTGGACTTCATTTGTAAGTTCACCTTGATCATTTGCCTCTTGAATGCTCTACATGCATTCCTTACACATGCTTCTGGGTGAGTTATGCCTGTTAGCATTTGCACTTCAAGTGACATTTATAGCATTGAGTTATGATTTTCAAGCAAGTTTATGTTGAAATCCACCAAGTCTTTCATTTGATTGTTGATGCTTATTTGAATAATTCAAAGTCTGGCTAAACTCAAATGCTTCATTTAGAACCAAGTCCAACATTCCTTAGTTTCATTTTGGGTCCTTTATATTTTATTCAAATTCAAGCTTAGTCCATCATGATTTAGACTAAGTTCAAATGAAGTTCAAGTTATCTAGCTTTAATTCTTTTGTCATGTTCATGTCAGAGCTCCCCGCGCCAAACTCATTTAAGTTCAAGATCATGTTCTAACTTAAGTCCAATCATGAGTTCAAGTTCAAGTGGCAAGTTGAAGTTCAAATGAGAGTTCAAGTTCACATTCATTTAATATTCAAATTAAGTCCCAATTCATGTCCTTTGTAGTCAATTTTGTATGTCCAAGTTCTTGTTCAAGTCCTCGTAGTCTTGTTGAGTTCAAGTTCAAATCCTTCCTTTTTATTCAGGTTATGGTTCAAGTTCATTTAAGTCCATTTGATTCAAGTTCACAAGTCCCATTTTGATCCAAGACCTTGTTTGTATTTTAGACAAAAATTCGGCAGTCTCCCGACGTCTCCCCCATTTAGGGGAAAAACCAAGAGGCTGCCTACCCTCCATATCAATAAAAATATGCACGATTGGTGTTTGTGAGACACCGCAGTGGTTGCATTTTTGTTTTTCTCCAACCACACGCAATAAAGGCTTGCATGGGGTTTTGAAAAGCATTTTTTTTTTTTATAAAAAAGGACAGTTTTGCTTTCCCCCCTGCTCGGGGGGGGGTACTTATAAGTGGCCCCGCTTCGCCATACGTATCGCACCGGGGTCCCATCCCACCACGCGCAATGAAGGCGTACATGGGGCGGTTCTCCAGTTTGCCACGAACATTGAAGTAGGGTTTTGAGTTTAGAAAATTTTATAACTTCGCGGGGTTGTCGTGGTTGACACATGGATCGAGGGGTCACTCGCCTGCCTCGTAATAGGTGTCTCACCGGGATCTCATCCCACCACACGCACTAAAGGCATGCTTGGGATAGTTTTCTGGTCTGACACGAATATCGAGTTAAGAGAGTAGAGGGGATTTAATCATTAAATATGATTGATAATAATAAATTATGATTAAAAAAATTAATTATAATTAATAATTAATCATAAATAATAATAATTAATAATAATTAATTTATTTTAAAATAATTAATTTTAATTAATTTTAAGTAATTATAGTTAATCATTAATAAAAATAATTAACTATAATAACAATAAAAAATTAATTAAAATTTATTTTAATTAAAATTATTTATTATTATTAACAAAAACTAAATATATTTGAATATTTAATTACAATCAATTTTAATTAAATATAACAATTTATCATTATCAATCAATAATAATAATAATAATAATAAAATCTTTTACCTAAAAAAAAAAAGAAAACGGGCAGGGGGGCTTGGGTTGGAGACGGGAGAAGGGAACCCGATCGAACAAGGGGAGGAATTGGGCAGGTGGATCTCTCTCCTCTCTCTCTCTCTCTCTCTCTCTCTCTCTCTCTCTCTCTCTCTCTCTCTCTCTCTCTCTCAGCATATGGTCCGAACAGAGTAGAGGCGCAGGACCTGGAGGAGTTCGGCCGGAGTAAGGGAGGAGTTCAGGAGCTTGGAGGGATTCGGTTGTGGGATACGAGTGAACGAGAGAAGGGTCCTCTTGAACAAACACTTTGTTCGCATTTTAAAGGCGGAAGAAGGAGAGGGATCGAGGCGAGATGGGGGATTTGGGAAGGATTTCTAGGAGACGACTACAAACGGTGCCGAATCAACGTGATTCGTGGGAGGATTTCGTGGATCCAACGGTTTACAGGTATTATTATTTTTGTTCTTTTGGGTTTATCTGTGGAGGTCAACACTAGTCTACTTAGTCAGAAGAGGTAGTCGACAGCCATGGGTTGCTTCGTCCAAGGGTACCTTGTAGACTTGGGTTTTGTCTAAGGGGACAAATTTGAACCCACCTTAGTTGAATGAGGGCTTTATACCCTATCGATCATATCCTACTGATCCATATCTCAAGGATTTGATGTCACAAAGGACTGTATTGGCTCTGTCTCTAACCGGTATCATGTGGTGCCATTTGGCGGCAAAACTACTTGGTTCAAAGGGCCCCGGGTCATAATCGTTTATCATGCAGTGTCATTTGCTGGCAAAATCACAGGTTAGAGGACACATACCATGTCCTTACTGGCAGGAGATTATTTGAGAATGAATCCTAGTAATATTTGAAAGTTTGTTAGGGATGTTAAGCCCTATAGAACTGTCCCAAGCTAACCAAGAGGGGGGGGGGGGGTGAATTGGTATTTTAAAAAAAAAATCTTTTTTTTAAAAAAAATCTTTTCACAAAGAAGTAAATCCCATAAACCAAAATCACACCACAAGAAAAATATGTGCAAAAATTTAAAGTGCGGAAGCAAGAAACAAGAACACAGAGATTTATAGTGGTTCGGTCAACTCGAACTACGTCCACTCCCCGGAGGCGCCCTCCGAGTATTGCACTACAATCGTGACTCTCCTTTAGCCCCCACAGATAGGCGGAGAAGCCTTTACAAAGAACCTATTTTTGCCACCCCGGCAAGGCAGAGAACCTATCTCCTTTTGCTTCCTCCTGAAGCTGGCAGAGAACCACAATCAGATGTTGAATCCTTACCTCTACCGACCCTTCCACGGACGAGAAACTCTAGACGAAGAAGAAGCAGAGCGATCCTTGAAGCAACCCTTGTGAATCCCCTCACAAGCTCCCCCTCACAAGATCCTTTCTCTCTCCCTCTCTTTCTTTCTCTCCTCAAGATCTTCTCAGGTCAAGGCAGCAGCAAAAGATTGTTCAAAATGTTGAACAAGAGCTCTTAAATAAAAGAGATTCAAAGGAGCTCATTAATTGCAAGTTACCGACAATATCATCCAGGATGATATGGACATCGTCCTGGCCGATCAGTACAAATCTCAGAAGATCGGCCAGAGCATCGCCTTGAATGTGATCTGGATAATTTAAAATTGGCTTGATCGTCCAGGCTGATCTCACGGTCATCCAGGCTGATCAGTTCAAATCAGAGGAAAATCGTCTAGAGCATCGCCCTGAATTTGTGCTGGCCAATATTTATCATCCAGAAGTAACTAAGGTTTTTGAATAGATCATCCTGGCCAATTCGGAGATCATCAAAAATGATATGATTGTATCAATCATCCTTAATTACTTCCTTGATTGTCTGATCAATTAAGGCATAATTTGTGAATATCGTCCAGGTCGATTCAAGATCGTCCTGGCCGATTACCAAAAAGTACAGAATACCTTAATTTTTTATGGCGGGAATTTCTTTTTGTTTTGAGCTTATCGTCCTGGCCGATACACGTATCGTCCGAGATGATCTGTTAATGACGACTGCCTTAATTAAGAATCCTTGTTTAGATTTTCTATTTTAAGCCCGATCGTCCAGGACGATGTAAATATCGTCCTGGCCGATATGAGTAAAAATAGAAATTATAAGTCTCTCAAGTATGTGTGTAGGATTACTTAGCATCAGTCTCTTTGAATATTATAAATAGACTCAAGAAGAGAAAAAGCAAATTACAGACTGACTCAACCCTTACCTACGCAATCTTGAACTGGCTTCATTTGTTCGTCCGATCTTAAATTTCTGAAAAGTTAGAAGTAACAGGCAGTTCAAGAGAATCAATAGTATTTGTCAATCATCAAAATATAAGTCATGAAAATAGATTTTGCAATAATCTCGCCCTTTTTTATGATGGCAAAACACTACGAGAACAATCAGCAGTAAAAATTATGGGATCGATAAGTGTAAAAACATCATAAACTTCTACCCCTTTTGACATATCAAAAAGGAGGAGGGGAACAGAGGAAAAAAAAAACAATAGCAAACCACAATTTTTTTTTTAACCATGGCATTAAAATGATGTAGTATTCCATGTGATTGATTTAAAAACTTATGGGCTAATGAGTTAACAATCTCAACAATCCAAAGAATGGTAAATTATTCGGTCATGGCTACCCTTAGCTCAGACATTTTCTTAGGGTAGAATCGTCTTTTGAAATCAATGACCTAACTCAAAGAATTAAATGGACATGAGAAAAAGAATTCATACATCACTTGGTTCAAGAAAAAATATATTTATAAAATAATGAACCAAAGTAAATCTGTCACGATATCAAAACAATCGAAATCAAGCCTTTGAGAATGAAAACTTCTAAGTTCTAAAAGATTTAAAAAGAGTGAATAGCTTGCTTTTGAGTGGGCTCATTTTATGCCTCTTGTCAATTGAGTGGCGCTTTGCACATCTTTTTTATAGATTTTCAATTTGGCATCTTTGCGCTTCTTTTGTTGGCATCATTCGCCAATTTTTTTTTTTTTGCAAGCTACATTCTCTTTTATAATCTATTAAAAAAATATTAGTTATGAGTATATCTTCTTAGATATTAGATAATAGGAGCTCTCTCTCTAACATAAGGAAGAATTATCACAAACAGAATAAATAATCAAAGACAAGAGTAACGAGGGATGTTGATGTGACAAAAAGACTTTTATCATTATAAATACAAGATAGATTTGCTTAAGCAAGCTTAAGAAAAGATCTTAATTTCATACACAATCTTTAATTTGAAATAGATTTTTGATTAAAAAAGAAATCTATACCACTAAAATAGGTTAGAGAAAGAGACACAATCACAAAGTATTTTTACCATCTAAGAGATTAAGAGATGAAAAACACATTGACTACAAATTTTCAAAAATAAGGACAAGGAATATGATGTCATTTCAGCGATGATTTAGAAAACTAAGCTTTAAAAACACACAAAAAGAAAGTAAAACACACCAAAAACTAAGACAAAAAAAAAAAAAAAAAACAAAAACAAAAGCAAAAGAAAATTACTTAAAGATCAAGTTTCATGCATCTATGTCAATCTCACCCAATCTGATCCATTAAAGAACTGAAAGTATCGAAGGCTAGTGGTTTAGTAAAGATGTCAGCCAGTTGATTTTCAGTTGTCACATGGTGTAACTCAATGTCTCCCTTAGTCACATGATCTCTAATGAAGTGAAGCCTAATGTCAATATGCTTAGTCCTTGAATGTTGGATAGGATTCTTAGAGATGCATATGGCACTAGTGTTGTCACAAAAGATTGAGATGGTGCCTACAGGTAATCCTATATCCAATACCTATTGTTTCAACCAAAGGACTTGGGCCACACAACTTCTAAGAGCAATGTACTCAGCTTCAGTAGTGGAAAGTGCAACAGAATTTTATTTCCTACTAGACCAAAGACTGTCCTTTGAATTGACAAGTTCCTGAAGTGCTTTTTCTATCCACCTTGCATCCTGCAAAATCAGAGTCAGAAAATCCAATAATCTCAAAAGAAGTGCTGTGTTTAGGGTACCTAATCCCTAAGCCTTGGGTCCCTAAAAGGTATCTAAAAATTCTCTTAACTGCAGTCAGATGGAACTCCTTAGGGTCAGCTTGAAATCTAGCACAAAGGCAAATACTAAACATAATATCAGGTCAGCTCGCAGTCAAGTAAAGTAAAGATCCAATCATGCCTCTATACTTCTTTTGATCAACAGACTTACCTCTTGGGTCCTTATCCAATGGAGCACTAGAAGTCATGGGAGTGTTAATTGGCTTAGCTTTGTCCATCTCATATTTCATCAAAATGTCTTTTATGTATTTTGTTTAATTTAAAAAGGTTCCATCCTCCAATTTTTTTATGCTAAACCCAAAAAAATAGGACAACTCTCCCATCAAACTCATCTCAAACTCTCTACTTATTATTTTAGAAAAATCATCACACAATTTCTTATTAGAAGATCCAAAGAGTATATCATCCACATAAATTTGAACAATGAGTAAGTCATCTCCAGCTCTCTTAAGAAAAAGGGTGGTGTCTACGCTCCCCTTGACAAACTCCCTCTCTAGTAAGAATGTGCTAAGCCTGTCATACCAAGCTCTTGGTGCTTGCTTTAACCCATACAAAGCCTTTTTTAATTTAAAAACATGATTTGGAAATTAGGAACTCTCAAAACCTGGGGGTTGTTCTACAAACACATCTTCTTTTATTTCCCCATTTAAAAAGGCACTCTTGACATCCATTTGAAAAAACTTAAATCCTTTATAATAGGCAAAGGCTAATAGCACTCTTATGGCTTCCAATCTAGCTACAAGGGCAAAAGTCTCCTCAAAGTCTATCCCTTCTATTTGGTTATACCCCTTAGCCACCAATCTTGCTTTATTCCTAACCACCATTCCTGAATCATTCATCTTGTTCTTAAAGACCCACTTTGTCCCAACTATACTTTGTCCCTTAGGTCTTTCTACAAGCTCCCAAACATCATTCCTAACAAATTGATTCAATTCTTCTTGCATTGCTAAAATCCAAAACTCATCAGCAAGGGCTTGATTAATGGTGGTGGGTTCAGTCATTGAGATAAAGGCAGAGTGGTTCACCTCCTTCCTAAGTTCATGTCTAGTCTTAAGTCCATTAGAAGGATCTCCTAAGATCAAATACTTGGGGTGACTTGTAGAGTATCTCCAATCTCTAGGCAAAGTGTGAGAAGGTCCAACCCTTTCATCCAAATAAATATTTTCTACTCCTTGGGTGACTTCTCCTACTCCTTCATTACTTTGGTGTTCTACCCCCTTCCCCAAATTTTTTACTCCACTTGTAATCTCTCCAACATCATCATCTTCAACTCCAGATTTCCTAGGATCAGACTCATCAAATACTATATGGGTTGTCTCTTCCACCATTAAGGTTCTCTTGTTAAACATCCTAAAAGACTTCCCAACACTAGAATATCCCAAGAATACTCCTTCATCAGATTTAGGATCAAATTTTCCCAAGTGAGACTTCCCATTGTTGTGAATAAAAATCTTACAACCAAAGACATGAAGGTGGGAAAGATTGGGTGTCCTACCCTTAAGGATCTCATAGGGAGTCTTTTCTAATTTGGCTCTAACATTCACTCTATTCAACACATAACAAGCTGTGTTGACCGCTTCAGCCCAAAAGTATTTTGGAAGTGAATACTCAGTAAGTATGGCTCTAGCGGCTTCCACCAAGGTCCGGTTCTTCCTTTCAACTACCCCGTTCTGCTGAGGGGTCCTAAGAGCTGAGAAGTTGTGTCTAATCTCATTGCCCTCACAAAAATCACCAAATCTTTCATTCTCAAACTCTCCCCCATGATCACTATGGATGGTCAATATCTCACAACCTAGCTTTTTTTGAATCCAAGTAGAAAATGTTTTAAACTCCTCAAAAGACTCATTTTTATGTGAAAGAAATCTAGTCCAAGTGAACCTCGAGTAGTCATCAATAATCACAAATTTATAGCCTTTCTCTCCCAAGCTGGCAGTGCTAATGGGTCCAAACAAATCCATGTGAATGACTTCTAAAGGTCTAGAGGTGCTAATGTCCTTAATGGGGTGAAAGGTGGAGTGGATTTGCTTTCCTAGTTGGCAGGCATAACAAAGGTGGTCTTTTAAAAACTTGAGTTTGGGGACACCTCTAATTAGGTCTTTTTGGGTCACTTCCTAAGGGGTTTCATACTTGCATGACAAAGTCTTCGGTGCCACAATCATGAATCTTCAATCACTATTTTAAAGTAAAATGAAGCAGCACATTCAATGTTATTTAAATCAAGCATGTAGACGTTGTTGATCCTCTTTCCCTGCAAAATAGTGTTGTTACTTAAACTTACAATGCATGAATTTGCAAAGAATTGTATGATGAAGCATTTTGTCACAGAGTTGACTGATGCTGAGTAAGTTGTGCTTCAATCCATCTACAAGCAAAACATTTTCAATCATAAGGTTCTTGGAATTACCAATTATACCTGCACCTACCACCTTCTTGGTGGTATTGTCTCCAAGAGTAACCTTGCCTCCAGTACAACAAACTGATTGGCATCACCATTTATATGTCGAGAGCATCCACTGTCCATGTACCACATACTCTCACGAGGCCTTTTGTGAGAGACCTGCAAAATTACCAAATATTAGATTTAGGAACCCAAGCAGATTTGGGTTCCTTCTTATGAAGAGTAGAATGCAATGCATGTGTGGTATGCTGTGGATCATGCACCTTAGGTCTCCATACCCAATGTGTACTATGGTGAACTGTGTAAGTGTGTGAGATGTGTCCTAGCATGCCACTTGAAAAACATCTAACTCTAGGAAAAGGATTTCTTAAGTGGTTTAAATTATAATGCTTCTTCCTAGGTTTTGGCAATTGATCAAAAGTAAATGTCATCCTTATTTTCTTACATGTTTCTAGTTCATTTTGAATCTTCAAATTAGTGCTCTTTAAGACCTCATTTTCAATCCTCAAATTTTTCTCCATCTCTTTAGACTTCTTAAAATCAGATTCAAGTGTTGTGTGTGAAACTTTTAATGCATAATGCTTTTCAACTAATTCACAATGATTTTTATTTAACTCATCAAATTCATCAAGTAAAGTCATATGATTTGAATCAATCGTTTGATGGTCTTTAGTCAAAATTTCATGATCTTTTTGTAGATTGAAGAATTCTAATTTCAAGCTAGCATGTATTTTCTTTAATTTCATATATGATGCATGAATCTTTTCTGAAACTTTAAGGAGTTGGTCGTAGGAAAGTTCGCATACCTCTTCTTGATCAAGATTATCATCCTCCATCAAGCACAATTTCGATGTCTCATCTTCTGGTTCCGTCTATGATGAGTCCGATGCAGAATCCGCCCAAAATGCTTTTTATACTCTTATCTTGTCCTTCCTTAGCTTAGGTTTCTCCTCATCCTTTCCTTTACTTAAGTGATCTTTAAGTGTAGGGCAATCAGTTCTCACGTGTCCTTATTTCCTGCATTCCTAACAAATGACATCAGAAGATCTTTTAGAATGTTTATGATCCTCACCTTTTCTCCAATGATGCTTTTGCTTCTTCCTTATAAAGCTTTTGAATTTCCTTGTGATGAAGGCAACTTCATCGGTCTCAGACCCGGAAGAATCGGAGTAGATTTTTGCGCCTTCAGTGTAACTATTTTCTCATTCTTTTTCTCACCTACATCAAGATTTCTTTGATTCACCCCTTACTCATAAGAAATGAGTGAGTCAAGTAAGTTATCAATAGAATAAGTGTTCAAATCCATAGATTCAGTGATTGCAGTGATTTTAGCATTATATGATTCAGGTAAGCATCTAAAAATTTTGTTTACTTTTTTCAAATTCGAAAGTTCTCTTCCCAAGGCATGCAGTGAAGTAACAATCTGAGTAAACCTATTATACATATCAGAAATTGATTCATGAGATTTCATAAGAAATAGTTCATAGTCATACAAGAGAATGTTCAAACGAGATTGTTTTACTTCATTGGTTCCTTCATAAGTGATACATAATTTATCCTAAATTTCTTTACCCGTTTTGCAAGTGGAGACATGCATGTAATCCTCAGATTTTAAAGCATAGAAAAAATAGTTCAAACATTTTGTATTTAATTGGGCTAAATCTCTTTCATCAAAAGTCCATTAAGTAAAAACAATTTCAGTTTTAACACCATTAATTTCACAAGAAGGTGGAGAATAACCTTCTTTGATAAGCATCCACATGCGCTAATCAGTAGATTGTAAAAACATTGACATGTAGATTTTCTAGAAATCAAAAGGTAGGTTATCGAACAGGGGAGGTCGGGTAATAGAATACCCTTCCGTAGTGTTACGATTCCCATGGTTAGCCATGGATCAAAATTTAAAAAGTTTTCAAACTAATTTTTTATGAATCCCGCTCTGATACCACTTGAAAGTTCGTTAGGGATGTTAAGCCCTATAGAATTGGCCCAAGCTAACCAAGAGGGGGGGGGGGGGGGTGAATTGGTATTTTTTTAAAAAAATTCTTTTACAAAGAAGTAAAATCTCATAAACCAAAATCACACCACAAGAAAAATAAGTGCGGAAATTTAAAGTGCGGAAGCAAGAAACAAGAACACAGAGATTTATAGTGGTTCGGTCAACTCGACCTTCGTCCACTCCCCGGAGGCTCCCTCTGAGTATTGCACTATAATCGTGACTCTCCTTTAGCCCCCACAGCTAGGCGGAGAAGCCTTTACAAAGAACCTCTTTTTGCCACCCCGGTAAGGCAGAGAACCTATTTCATTTTACTTCCTCCTGAAGCTGGCAGAGAACCACAATCAGATGCTGAATCCTTACCTCTACCGACCCTTCCACGGACGAGAAAATCTAGACGAAGAAGAAGCAGAGCGATCCTTGAAGCAACCCTTGTGAATCCCCTCACATGCTCCTCCTCACAAGATCCTCTCTCTCTCTCCCTCTCGCTTTCTCTCCTCATGGTATTCTCAGGTCAAGGCAGCAGCAAAAGATTGTTCAAAATGTTGAACAAGAGCTCTTAAATAGAAGAGCTTCAAAGGAGCTCATTAATTGCAAGTTGCCGACAATATCGTCCAGGACGATATGGACATCATCCTGACCGATCATTACAAATCTCAGAAGATTGGCCAGAGCATCGCCCTGAATGTAAGCTGGATGATTTAAAATTGGCTTAATTGTCGAGGCCGATCTCACGATCGTCCTGGCCGATCAGTTCAAATCTGAGGAAAACCGTCCAGAGCATCGCCCAGAATTTGTGCTGGCCGATATTTATCATCTAGAAGTTTCTAAGATTTTTGAATAGATCATCCTAGCCAATACGGAGATCGTCCAGGACGATATGATCGTATCAATCATCATTAATTACTTCCTTGATTGTCTTATCAATTAAGGCATAATTTGTGAATATCGTCAAGGCCGATTCAAGATCGTCCTGGCCGATTACCAAAAAGTACAGAATACCTTAATTATTTATGGCGGCAATTTCTTTCTATTTTGAGCTTATCGTCCTGGCTGGTACATGTATCATCCGGGACGATCTGTTAATGACTGCTGCCTTAATTAAGAATCCTTGTTTAGCTTTTCTGTTTTAAGCCCGATCGTCCAGGACGATGTAAATTTCATCCTGACCGATATGAGTAAAAATAGAAAATCTAAGTCTCTCAAGTGTGTGTATAGGATTACTTAGCATCATTCTCTTTGAACATTACAAATAGACTCATGAAAAGAAAAAGCAATTTATAGACTGACTCAACCCTAACCTACGCAATCTTGAACTGGCTTCGTTTGTTCGTCCGATCTTCGATTCCTAAAAAGTTAGAAATAACAGGTAGTCCAAGAGAATCAATAGTGTTTGTCAATCATTAAAACATAAGTCATGAAAATAGATTTGTAACAATATTTTTGACTAAGTATTAGCTCTTTGTGAGCTGAAGTAAACTTTAATTTTTCCACCCCGACAAACTGTTACGGAGGTTAGATGTATTTTTCTTTAAGTTATTTGATAGTTAGATTTAATTTTAAATATTTTTAGGATTTTAGGATTTTGAGATTTTTTTTGGATTTTTATGGGTATTTGGGTGGCATTGGAAGACATTTGAAATTAACCCCTCCGGTTGAGATTAGCAATCAACACAGCCATCATTGGTGTGTTTGGGGTCATTTACATTTATTTAAATCTTGTCGACCTTATCAACTTGCCGATAGGGGATTAGGTTTCATGAGTTTTATGACATTGTTTGTGAATTCTCTTGATTATAGGCCTTGAAGGCCTAATATGAATGTATTTAAATAAATATACCAGTCATCGCAACCGTATATTTGTTTGATGGTTCAAACATTGTTGACTCCTATTGATCTGTATAGAAGGATTGGGTTCAAAATTGAATTCACTTATCTACCTGCACAACATCCCTAGGAGTCATATGTGTACCAATAACACACTCGTCGGAGCCCATGCGGGTGTTTTGGGGGCATTTCATAATTATTGGTTGAACCTTATCAACTTTTATTTACCTTCTTAGGAGGATCGGGTTCAAATTTATTATCTCGCTCAGTATCCTTAGATGTCATGTGTATACCCAAGATGTGCTCGTCGGGGCTCTTGCGGGTCGTGATTGTATTTACCCCTTTAGTATGCCTATGTGCATACAAACTACGATGCACATGCGGGGGTATTCTTGTAATATTTATAGACGCCTTCTGTCCGCTTGTATGAATGTTGTGGATTCAATGGTGTGGTGTTACAACTTTTGATTAGAGTTGTCTGTTACTTTATACAGGTAGATTGTCGTGCACTACTTACATGATTTGCACAGGTAGATTTTAGTGCACTGACTAATCTCCTATCTTAAGTTTGTTGATACATGTATTCATTGTAGTTCTTTCATGTTTGCTTGTAGATAGTATACTATGTGTACAATGAGTTCCCTACAATGACTCATAGGAGCTTGCATTTGTTCGTAGATAGTATGTAATATTCATAGCGGGGCTCCAACAGAAGCTCATGGAACTTGTATCTGTCATATTCTTCACGTACTTTGTTGTGGTATTTGACTCATGTAGTATATCTTCCACTGCTATAAGTAGGTAGGTAGATGTATTCCTTCACGGATTAAAATTGACTTCAGGAAACTACATTTACTATAGTCTTTGTGCATCTACCCAAAAGTGACACGTGGCACGTACATCTTCCTTTTTAGAGAACTTGTATGTATTGCAGATATTTTATCCTTGCATATAGAAGGCTGATATATTTAAATAATGCTGAGTGGTTATCAACTATATGGGCTATTTAGCATCCAATACACATTAATCGTTATCACCTATAAGTGGGCTACTATATGAGTGAGCACTCTTTCTATATTTGCTTGTAGTCAGCATGATGGACTTGTATTGTTGGTTTTTACTTCAATCAACTATATATACCCCTCCAATTTTCATGTCTTTGATTTTCATTTTTCTGTTTGCATACGGATGTTGATTGTGAAGTACTATTGTGTTCATCACATACAAAATCCTTTTAGTAGCATTTGATTGCATGATAGATATATATCACCTTCTCTTGAACACTCTAAACCATATGAATTTCATCGTTCATCATTTGCATTTGTTTATAAATATTCATCTGAAGCTTTAGCACAAGTCCCTTGTTATGTTAATTAATGCTTTTTTGGATAACTTGGATTCATCAACTATCTCTTTCATATCAACTAGTAAGTTATTGTGTTCTTCATGTCACCTTGGTGTTGAAAGTATTGTTATAAGCATTGCATTCATCCCTTCTTACATACAAGTTGATTGGTCGGGTCCAAGCCACATCTATTAGAGACCGAGTTATTTGCTAGCAGTTTGATTTACTGAATGCGTAAGTATCTTGCTCTCTAGTAGATTATAGGGATGTCACCACATTTATTTTGTGAGTGATATGATCATCATTTAATCTCATTTAGAGATTCATTTAATCAGGTGCCCGAGCCACATCTATTACGACTTTCTCATTGCTAGCGAACAGGTTGTACTCATAAATCTCTTATCCCAAAAGAGGGATTGCAATATAAACAAATATATGGTGAACTTAACATCATGGATCATTAACATTTATTGTCTAGCAGAAGTGATAATTAAAGATTTTGCATTGTCTTAACATTATTATTGTGTTAACTTATAAGCCTTTTCTTAGACATTAGATTACATTTCATGATGCCCATTCACTTTTATTTGTTCAATGTTGAATTTAAAACCCCTTGCAATCAAACTTGATACAAGTCCAAGTCTTTTATAAGGGTTCAAGTCTTCTTATCATTTTGAGCTCATTTCCTTGAGTCTAGTTCAAGTTCATGTTCATACCCACCATGCTTGATTCCAATCAAGTCCAAGCTTACAAGTTCTTTTGTTTATGATTCAAGTCTTACAAGTTTCTTGCATCAAGTTCAAGTTCTACATCCCATGTAGTTACATTTTGCCACTTTCAAGTTCAATTCCCAGATTCCACTTGAGCTCGAGTTCAAAATATAAACTCAAGTTCTATGTTCAGGTCCCCTGCTATCTCAAGTATTGTTCAAGTCTTTATGATCATTCATATTCAGTTCTCCTTAGTCAAATTATTGACATCTTTTGTTTGATCATTTAATTCATTTGGTGTTTAAATTCAAGTTTCAAATTATTTGTATTTGGTTCATTTGATGTTCCAACCAATTTCAGTCCCAATTCATATCCTTGCTTGAGTTCAAGTAACAAGCTCAAGTCATATGTCACATGTAGTCCTTGCAAGTTCAAATTTGAGTTCTTGTTTAATTTGTCCAAATTCTGTTTGTGTTCTGTATTTTAGTAAAAAGTTTGACAGCCTCCCAGCATCTCCCCTGTTTAGGAAAAAAACCAAGAGGCAACCTTCCCCTCGACGCTACGTGAGCGCTTCCGGTAGGTGTCAAAATGACACAGCGGATGCATATTTTTTATTAAAATCCCTGCCCGCTACATGAGCTTTTAAGGGTTCTGAGCACAAGTTAAAAAAAAAAGCATAAATTTCCTCCCTCTACACTACATGAGCATTGGGGGGTACTTATTAAACATTATTTTTATCCCCCTCGTTGCAAGATCCGCGCCGGTTTCCCTCCCTACTATGCTAGGTGAGTGCATAGGGGGTTTGTCGCTCATCGCTAGCATTGAAGAAAGGTTTTTAAGTCGTCGCAAACGCCGTGCCGGTTTCCCCTCCCTACAACGCTACGTGAGCGAGTAGGGGGTTTGCCGGTGGCCCGTCGCAAGCCACGAGAGAATTTTTTTTTAAATAATAATAATAATACTTTACTATAATGATAATATTAGTATATTATTAATTATAATATTAATAACACTATTAATGCTTTAAATTATAATAATAACAAAAAAAGTCAATTCCAAATTCAAGTTAGAGGGACTCGACTAGGTTAAGAGGGGGCTCGGGTTGGAGAAGTAGAGAGGGAAACGGTCGGGCTTGGTGTGGTTTTAGGATTTTTCATGCAAGCAAAGGCGATGGGAGGAGATCGGAGGGAGCAGGCAGTGGATCAGGCTATGATCGAAAGAGAGGTTTAGGAGGTAGGTTCGACTGAGATGGGTTGGAGGCTTCAAACGGGTAGGTGATCTCTCCATTCTCTCTCTCTCTCTCTCTCTCTCTCTCTCTCTCTCTCTCTCTCTCTCTCTCGGCTTGGGGTCGCCACAGGCAGAGGTGGATTTTGTGAATGGGGAATAGGGAATCAGTTAGAGCAGTGGAGGAGTTCGGGCGCTGGAGGTGAAGCAGAGGGGTTTCAGTTGCTTTAAAAGGCCTTGGAGAGCAACAATCGACGAGCTTCATATAGGAATCCCACGAGGAGACGATAATGACTCTGAATGCACAGGCATTTTGATGTGATTTCGGGAATATTTTGCGGTGGATTTCAGTAGATTTTGTGGATCCATCGGGTATAAGGTATGCCAGATTTCCTTTCTTCTTTTGTAATATGTGTTTTGGTTAACAAATGCCCCCCCAATAAATATGGTACGTGTCTAGAGCGAATCATGTTTGCTGTATGTTGATTGACCATGTGGATATCTTTGGATATCACACAGAGGTTTCTATTTAGTGGATCTCCAAAAAACTTACTTGAATGTCATACTAAAGTTTTGATTTAGTGGATCTCCAAATGTTTGTTTGGATGTCACACTAAGGTTTTTTTTAGTGGATCTCCAAAATTTTGTTTGGATATCACACAAGGGTTTTCATTCTATAGATCTCCAAGAGTCGATTTTTGTGCCTTAATGGATTTTTAGGAGCACTGTTAGTTGATATATTTTCTCTTGAACCAGTAGAGATCCATAGGGTAGTGACAGAGTACTTGGTACTTAGGTCTTTAGAGCTTTACTTTATAGATTGACGATAATGGATAACATCACCACCATTTGTTCTCTTTTAACACCACTATCACTTTAGTTTATAGCCTTTATGTATATGCTCAATATTCTTCCATTATCTGGTTGTATCTTAGCAGAGTTTTAAATGTTTATTTGAGGATCTCAGCATACTGAGCGATGTCGACCCAAATAAATATTTAAAATGCCCTCAGTCTTTAGGGACATTTATAGATATCATCCAGGGTGCTCATTCCATGGCTTTGACTTGAGTCCTGAGGTTTTGATCATTCTCCTGGTGCATTGGAATGACGAACTTGGTGAAGGGTTATTTGATTTGCCTTTAATGACTTGTCAGAAGATTTGTACTCCTTCTACTCTTTGCTTTTAGTTTTGGTGGGCTTGATGAAGGGGTAGATGTCGGTGACCTAAATCCTTTAGGTTTGTATTAGGTCAGTGGAAAGAAGTCATCGGTCCAGAGCTTTGTGCATAGCAGACTTGTTGATGATGAAATCCTTTTAGTTCAGCTATAGGCTTTTCATGAACTTTGGTATAGTTTTCTTCAATCCTTTGCTTTGTGCTTTGACAGACATCTTGAAGAAGAATTCCTTTGATCCTTGCTTTGTACTTTATGGATTTATTAAAGGATTTATAGGTTATGGATTCAGTTGATAGTATAAAATATGGGTACTATCTTGATCCTTAACTACTTGAGAAGACTTTAATCTGAGTCACTTGAGTTCATCAGATCGGGAGAGCTAGGATTTGACAACTCTTCGTCCTCTGGTTATTGAGATGGGAGTTCCTCTACTGCAGCCTTTTTTATGACGTGTTGAGTAGATGGAGATGCCAATGATCCGGCCATATTTGGGTATATTGGATCCAACCATTTATGCCCATTCAGGCTTCAGACTTGAGCTATGGAAATTACGCTTCCTAATATTAGTTTTATTAAAGTTGATAGATATGGAGTCACCCTTCGTGGTTGAAGATTTTGGAGCCTACAAACATTTAGTTGTTACTCAAGATTTCTCCTTCCCTCATAACTTTGATTCTTTGGTTGATTAGGAGAATTTGGTAGACTACGATCACTTGAACTTATCGAGTCAAATTGTCCTTCGTTCTTCCTATAGTCCATACTAATGGGTTGACAAAGTGGGGGTTCCTCTACTACAGCCTTTCTTATGACGTTTTGAGTAAACTGAGCTGCTAGCAATTCAACCATATTTAAGCGTGTTGGATCCGACCTTTTACACATATTCAAACCTTAATCTTCAGGCTATTGGAAGACTTCAAACTGTTATGATCTAATTTGTTGATGTGCGATGTCACAAAAGTCTCTTTCTTGACTCTAAATCTTTGTACGTTGGAGAAGGTGTTGTCTCGATCTTTCAATAGATTACTTGTATATACTTTGAAAAAGAAGTCTTTATATTCTTTAACACAAAAGCACATTTGAATTGATAATTTTAAATATTTATTCGAGGATCTCGATATGCAGTGTGATGTCGACCCAAATAAATATTTAAAGTTCCCCCTATCTCATAGGGACATTTTAGAATGGAATAAATTTAGAATTTTAAGATTTTAAATATTTATTTGGGAATCTTGTCGTGTAGCACGTTGTCGACCCAAATGAATATTTAAAATCCCCTATCTCGCAAGAATATTTTAGATAGGCTTTGTATCTTTGATATTTTATATATTTATTCGGAGATCCCGGCATACAGTGTGATGTCGACCCAAATAAATATTTAAAATGCCCCAAGTCTAATGGGAGAGTTTAAAATGCATTGTTGCGATACAAGAGAATTTCATAATATAACTATATGCACGCTTTGATAAATATACATATAGCAATTTGATCATTATAAAGTATATTAGACATGGAATTTTCATGCATGATACTTCTTTAAATGTTGACCTTTGATAGTTGGCATAGGCCTCTGGCCATTCAGATCGATCAACTAATATGCTCCTCATTGGTACACCTTCTCGATGATGAAGGAGCCTTCCCAGTTGGATATGAATTTTCCACCAATTCTTCAGTGTGGGATGATTGGTCTTCTTAGCACAAGGATCAATTCCCTTTCTTGAAATACCCGAGGGCGCACCATCCGATCAAAGGATTTTGCTATCATTCCTTAATAAATTTTTAGGTTTTGTTGAGCTTGTAACCTTAGTTCATCAAGTGCGTCGAGCTCTTTCATTCTGAGGCGAGCATTTAATTCTTGGGTAAGGTCATTCTGGATTGCTACCCGGAGTGACAGTAGTTTAATATCTAGTGGTAATATGGCTTCAACACAAAACACTAATGAATAAGGAGTGGCTTTGGTTGGTATTTTATATGTTGTACGGTAAGCCCATAACGCTTCTGTAATTTTCGTATGTCATTCTCTTTTGTTCTTGGTGAGGATCCTCTTCAAATACTTTACCAGCATCTTGTTGAAGGTCTCTGCCAAACCATTCGCTCTTGAATTGTATATAGACGAGTATTGCCAATCGATTTTATGTCGATCAACAAATTTGTAGACTTTTATAATTTGAAATGCCGTACCATTATCCAAGATTATGCAGCGTAGCACACCAAATCTGCATATAACATTATGGGCAAAGAAATTGATCACATTCTCAGATGTGACCTCTCTGAATGGAGTCGCATCTGCCCATTTGGAGAAGTAGTCTGTTTCTACCAGAATAAAGCGATGTTCCGCTGATGCTGGCGGATCTATTAGCTTGATTATATCAGTACCCCACACTCAAATGGTCAGGATGCTACATTTAGGTGCAGAGGATTTGGCAGTTGATGTATAACATCATAATGAATTTGACACTCAAGACACCTTTTTGCATACTTAATATAATCCATCACCATTGTAAGCCAATAATAACCCATTCTCTTGATTTTAGTGGCCATTTTAGGACCATGAATAAGAAGTGGCTTTGGTTGGCATTTTATATATTGTACGGTAAGCCCATAACGCTTCTATAATTTTTGTATGTCATTCTCTTTTATTCTTGGTGAGGATCTTCTTCAATAGCTTTACCACCGCCTTGTTGAATGCCTCTGCCAAACCATTTGGTCTTAGATTGTATATAGACGAGTATCGCCAATTGATTTTTTGTCGATAAACAAATTTGTAGACTTATACTTTTGAATGCCATACCATTATCCGAGATTATGTGGTGTGGCACACCAAATCTGCATATAACATTATGGTCAAAGAAATTGATCACATTCTCAGATGTGACCTCTCTGAATGGAGTCACATCTGCCCATTTGGAAAAATAGTATGTTGCTATTAGAATAAATCGATGTTTCGCTGATGATGGCGGATCTATTAGCCCGATTATATCAGTACCCCACACTCAAATGGTCAGAACGCTACAGTTTGGTGTAGAGGATTTGGCGGTTGATATATAACATCACAATGAATTTGACACTCATTGCACCTTTTTGCATAGTTACTATAATCCATCACCTTTGTCGGCCAATACTAACCCATTCTCTTGATTTTAGTAGCCATTTTTAGGACCATGAATAAAGAGTGGCCTTGGTTGGCATTTTATATGTTGTACAGTAAGCCCATAACGCTTTTTCAATTTTTGTATGCCATTCTCTTTTGTTCTTGGTGAGGATCTTCTTCAATAGCTTTACCAGCGTCTTGTTGAAGGCCTCTGCCAAACCATTTGCTTTTGGATTGTATATAGACGAGTATCTCCAATTGATATTATATCAATCAACAAATTTGTAGTCTTTTATACTTTTGAATTCCATACCATTATCCGAGATTATGCGGCGTGGCACACCAAATCTACATATAACATTATGGGCAAAGAAATTTATCACATTCTCAGATGTGACGTCTCTGAATGGAGTCGCATCTTCTTATTTGGAAAAGTAGTCTATTGCTGCCAGAATAAAGCGATGTTCTGCTGATGATGACGGATCTATTAGCCCGATTATATCAGTTCCCCACACTCAAATGGTCAAGACGCTACAGTTGGGTGCAAAGGATTTGTCGGTTGATGTATAACATCATAATGAATTTGACACTCATTGCACATTTTTGGATAGTTAATATAATCCATCACCATTGTCGGCCAATAGTAACCCATTCTCTTGATTTTAATGCCAATTTTAGGACCATGAATAAGGAGTGGCTTTGGTTGGCATTTTATATATTGTATGGTAAGCCCATAATAATTCTACAATTTTCATATGCCATTCTCTTTTGTTCTTGGTGAGGATCTTCTTTAATAGCTTTAACAGCATCTTGTTGAAGGCCTCTGCCAAACCATTTGCTCTTGGATTGTATATAGACGAGTATCGCCAATCGATTTTATGTCGATCAACAAATTTGTAGAATTTTATACTTTTGTACCATTATTCGAGATTATGCGGCGCGGCACACCAAATCTGCATATAACATTATGGGTAAAAAAATTGATCATATTTTCAGATGTGACATCTCTGAATGGAGTCGCATATGCACATTTGGAAAAGTAGTCTGTTGCTACCAGAATAAAGCAATTTTTCGCTGAGGATGGCAGATCTATTAGCCCGATTATATCAGTACCCCAACACTCAAATGGCCAGTACGCTACAGTTGGGTGTAGAGGATTTGGCGGTTGATGTATAACATCACAATGAAGTTGAAACTCATGGCACCTTTTCGCATAGTTAATATAATCCATCACCATTGTCGGCCAATAGTAACCCATTCTCTTGATTTTAGTGGCCATTTTAGGACCATGAATAAGGAGTGGGTTTGGTTGGCATTTTATATGTTGTACGGTAAGCCCATAACGCTTCTGCAATTTTCGTATGCCATTCTCTTTTGTTCTTGGTCTGGATCTTCTTCAATAGGTTTACTAGCATCTTGTTGAAGGCCTATGCCAAACCATTCGCTCTTGCATTGTATATAGACGATTATTGCCAATCAATTTTATGTTGATCAATAAATTTATAGACTTTTATACTTTTGAATGCCGTACAATTATCCGAGATTATGCGGCGCGACACACCAAATCTGTATATAACATTATGGGTAAAGAAATTGATCACATTCTCAGATGTGACCTCTCTGAGTAGAGCCACTTCTGCCCATTTTGAAAAGTAGTCTATTGCTTCCAGAATAAAGCGATGTCCCACTGATGATGGCGGATCTATTAGCCCGATTATATCAGTACCCCAACACTCAAATGGCCAGGACGCTACAGTTGGGTGCAGATGATTTGGCAGTTGATGTATAACATCACCACGAATTTGACACTCATGGCACCTTTTTGCATAGTTAATATAATCCATCACCTTTATCGATAAATAGTAACCCATTCTCTTGATTTTAGTGGCCATTTTAGGACCTGACTGATGTGCTCCAAAAAGTCTTTTGTGGACTTATGTTACCACTTTATTAGCTTCCTTGGTCCCTAGGCACCTTTGCCACATTTAATCAAAAGTTCGTCTGTACAATGTGTCATTGACAAATGAATATTACAATGCCCTTTTTTGGATTTGTGTAGCAAGAGTCATATCTGTCAGGATTTGTGTAGTAAGAGCCACATTTAATCAAAAGCTCATATGTACAATGTGTCATTGACAAATGAATATTGTAATGCCCTTTTTTGGATTTGTGTAGAAAGAGTCATATCTACAGTGAGTTTACTTTCTTTAAAGTAGTCGATGAAGGGTTGCCTCCAATCATCTTCTTCCTTAACATCAATGCAATGGAACTATGATTCTAAAGCTTGACTAGCTTTACATCTCTTGGCCTCATGATATTCTTTTGGATAATTTTCCATAATGATCTGATGGAGAGGTTAAGGGTCAACTAGGACTTCATCATGCTGACTCGAATATGAAATTCCTTCTGCCTTTGAGAATTATAACATATCAGGCTCTAAGATATGTTAGTTGTAAACTCCGATGAATATAGGCTTCTCTTCATTGGTGTTTGCCATTTCCTTAGCCAATTTGGCCAAGAAATCTTCTTTGGCATTCTGTCCTCGAGAAATCTGAACAATTTTAACATTCGGCACCTGCTTCAAGAGTTCAAGTATCCGTCGATGGTAATGAGCCAACTCAACCTTGTAAATCTTATAAATGCCCAAGACTTGATTTATCACAAGTTGAGAGTCCCCGAAGATTTAAAGATTTCAAATTTTGATGTTAATTACAATCTCTAATCCAACTATTAGAGCTTCATACTTGGCCTCATTGTTGGTCCGAGGTTCAGTCAAACTGAATGAAAATCTCATTATGCCTCATTCAGGTGGTATGAGAACAAGACCGATACCGGCTCGGGCTCTTACAATTTTTGGAGGTTGGGCAGATTTAA
This sequence comes from Dendrobium officinale, assembly GCA_019514585.1. Lineage (NCBI taxonomy): Eukaryota > Viridiplantae > Streptophyta > Magnoliopsida > Asparagales > Orchidaceae > Dendrobium > Dendrobium officinale. The sequence goes on from CM033692.1 coordinate 30,596,287, forward strand.
TCGACGATGCCCTTAAAAGTATATCTCCTAGATTGGTAGATTTTGTTCTTCATGGATTTGCATAATTTGCTCATCAGGAAAATCGTCATTGAGCGGAGAGTCTGCCATGATAGGATCGCGGCGAGAAAATTTGTCAAGGCTTGTCCTTTCACCACCTTTTATGGCATATAATAGTACTGCCCACCTGGCTAGATGACCTATCAACATTGGTCTTATCATCAAGATCATCAACGAATCAATCTTTAAAATCAACGTGATTCTATGAGACATCATGTAGTGGCAAAGTTTTTGAACAGCAAAAATCAACGACAAACAATGCTTTTCAATAGGAGAATAATGACTTTATGCTCAAATCAACCTTTGACTGATGTAGCAGAGCGCATTTTCTTTGCATTCTTCATTATTCTGGGCTAATAATACTCCGAGGGACTCTTCTAGTGCTAATGTATACAGTATAAGAGGCTTCCCCAAAATTGGTGCTGTGAGAATGGGTGGGTTCAACAAATTTCTTTTGATGCTATCAAATGCTTCCGTGCACTCTGTGTCCCACTTGAAACAAACATCTTTCTTCATTAATTTGGAGAATGGCTGGCACATACCCAATAGATTTGATATGAATCACCGAATGAAAGCCAGTTGTCATAGCAGTGAGCAAAAGATGTCGAAGGTTTATTGGTGGTGGAATCTCCTTGATCCCCTTAATCTTATTAGGGTTAATCTCGATTCCTTGATGATGAATAATATACCCTAAGAATTTATCGGAGGATACCCCGAAGGCGCATTTGAGGTAATTCATCTTTAAATAATATTTTTTGATCCTCTCAAATACAACTCTGAGATATTTTAAATGATCTTTTCAGCTAAGGCTTTTAACAACAAGGTTATCTACATATCACTCGACCTTCTGATGTATTAAATCATCAAATATGTGAGTCATTATCCACTAGTAGGTGGCACCAGCATTCTTTAGGCCAAAGGGCATGGCCGTATAGCAGAATATGCCAATGAGTGTCCTGAATGATATATGCTTTCATCCTCGGGTGCCATCTTGATTTGATTATATCATGATGATTCATCCATAAATAAGAACATGTTGTAGTTGGACGTATTGTCCACCAGGAGTTCAGATACATGGAGTAGAAAGTCATTTTTTGGATACGCTTTGTTGAGGTCCCGAAAGTCAATACAGACATAAATCTATCCATTCTTCTTCTTCATAGGGATGATATTGGCAATCCAATCAATATATTTGTCTTCATGGATGAAGCCTACCTCTATGAGCTTCTTTGTTTTAGCAATCACTTGTTCTTTAATCTCCAATCTCATTCTCCTTGGAGCTTGCTTGACGGGTGTTACATCTAGTTTGATGACTAATTTATGAACTACTACATCAGGGATAAGCTGGGCATCTCAGTATACATCCAGGCAAAGCAGTCCCTGAATTCATGAAGTTCTTTTATTTCTTCTATTTGGTATCCGGGTAGGAGGGAACTAATGAAGGTTGGGCAAGGGTCTTTCTTAATTCCCAAGTTAGCCTCTTTTAGTTCATCAATAGTGGCTGCCTGTCCACCATCTTTAAGCTCTTCTGATGTAGGCTCGGATTTTAAGGATTGCTCATCATAATCATCAACTTCATAAATCTCTTCAGCGCCACCCTCCTTAGATTCAATTTCCATGTATGTGATTACCCGATAAGTCTCTTTACGGAGGAATTTTTATTTGATGAATCCAATACCCTTATGTGCAACTATATCATTCTTTCATAATGGATGCAGATTCCTTACATACCAGAGGCCCAAGCTTGTACAAAATTGTCATTTGGTGGTAAGAATATTGATTTGCTTTCATACCATTCTTTGAATATTTATGGGATTGAACTTAGGTAGCCTAGTATGTAGAAACTCTTTAGAATCGAGGAGCATACAACACCAGTCATTATTCTCCACTTCATGAATTTTTGTGGAATATAGTATATTACCTGGCATAGCCCTTTCTCCTTCACTATTTTCATGACTCTGTATACCCGGGCTGAAAGAGCCTCTGGCTCTTTCTTCCTCGGAGGGATCGGGGCTTCAAGCCATTTCTCTCAAAAAGATTACTTTAGCTCTTCAGTAGAGCTATTTATCTTTACCCACTTCAGGTTCGTGAACCCATTATGGGTTGCAATGGTAGCTTTAGACTCTTGGGCCGGTAGGTTGGATGGGTAGACTGGCACCAGTTGCTACTGAGCTCGGAGTTCAGCATTCCTCTTTCTTCTCTGCCTCCTTGTAGGCCTTCCTCTAGATGAAGACTCTTTAGAATCGTACTTTTTAGGTGCAGATAACCCGATTGACAGAGTGGTGGTGTTTAAAGCCACAATTGAAACTCTTCCACCATTCATAATTCTTCTGGTGGCTGGGATTTCAGGCTGCGACAGCCTCTCGAACTCCAAAATCCTCCTATGAGAATTTTCAGCAGCAGGTCATTGTGCTGGCAGATGCACACAATGGATGGGAGCTTCAGCAGTTCTTGTAATAACGGCAGGAAAATTGATAGTACCAAACTGGATGGTAGCTCTAATATTTCCAGTTTCAATAATAACATTTGCCAGCTAAATCCTTGCTCCTCGTCCCAGCTAGATTGTCATCGGGAAGTTATGTAGATCTATCTGCACGAATGAAAAGTAAGGGTTAGTAATTAGAATATGATACATCACCCCACTTTTATAGTATGGACACTTACACATAATAGAAAATAAAAGTAGATAATATTAGCGAGTAATTCAAATAATACAAATTTAATGTACTGCTAAATGCATTATCTTAATGAATGTATTTAAACGATCATTCTTTAGAATATTTAAATATCTAATTTTTTGAATGATCATTTTGAAAGAGTTTTGAGTTTTAAGCTCAAATTAATTTTTGTTACTACTATAGCTTTGTTACGACAAGTCAAAGATGGAAAGAGAAACCAATCCCCAGTAGAGTTGCCAGAAATCTGCGGGCTCCAAAAATTTGGCTCTGGCCTCCGCCCGTACTGTTTGCTTTTTCTTCGGTGTGGGAGTTTTAATGGAATTAAGTTCTGGGGTAAATTTTGGAAGGCAGATGGGCTTGTAGATAAGACACTACCCAGAGATTTCACCCTTATTTTGCGAGAACTTTATGATCCGAGTTCTGGTTTTCTATAGGCGCAAGAACCTATAGTTAATTACCCCTCTCGATAACAAGAGAGAACTTTCAACTAAGGCTAATTGTCAATCAAATACGTATAAATATGTGTTATCTGGCATATAGCAGTAGCATAGGTTTGGATGTTGGAAAATTTGGGAATTTAGAGGATTGGAAGATTTGAAGATTTGATATTTAAAATTAGAAATTGCACCATCTTGCACTTAAAGCGGATGGTGGGGGAATGGATGATAGACCCGATCAATATCCCATGGTTCCATAATCCTGGGCCATCATGGTCCCTGGTATACTTAGTCAGAGGAGGTAGTCGACCCAACCTGATAGAAAGATCCTTGTCGAGAGCCATGTGTTGCTTCGTCCAAGGTTACCTTATAAACCTGTGTTGGATGTTTGTCTAAGGGGACAAATCTGAAATCACCTTAGCTGATAGAGGGCTTTGGGCCCTATCGATCATATCCTATTGATTCATATCTCAAGGATTTGATGTCATTAAGGTGCGTATTAGCTCTGGCCATAACCAGTATCATGTGATGCCATTTGGCGGAAAAACCACTCGGTTCAGAGGGCCCCAGGTCATAATCATTTATCCTATGGTGCCATTTGGTGGCAAAACTACTAGTTAGAGGATACGTACCACGTCCTTACTAGTGCGAGATCATTTTACAATGGATCCTAGTAATATTTTTGACTAGGCATTAGCTCTTTGTGAGCTGAAGTAAACTTTAATTTGTCCACCCATGTAAATTGTTGTGGAGGGTGGATGTATTTTGCCTTAAGTTATTTGATAGTTAGATTTCAATTTTAAATATTTTTGGGATTTTAGGATTTTGATATTTTTTTGGATTTTTGTGGGTATTTGGGTGACATTGGAAGACAGTTGAAATTAACCCTTCCGGTTGAGATTAACATTCAACATGGCCATCATCGGGGTGTTTGGGGTCATTTTCATTTGATTAAATCATGTCGACCCTATCAACTTGCTGATAGTGGATCAAGTTTTATGGGTTTTATACCCTTGTTTATGAATTCTCTTGATTATAGGCCTTGAAGGCCTAATATGAATGTATTAAAAAAAATATATCAATCGTCGCAACTGTATATTTATTTGATGGTTTGAAACTTGTCGACTCCTACTGATCCGTATAGAAGGATCAGGTTCAAACTTAAATTCACTTATCGACCCGCACAGTATCCCTAGACATCACGTGTGTACCAATAACACGCTTGCCAAGGGTCATACAAGTGTTTGGGGGGCATTTCATAATTATTTGTTGAATCTTGTCAACTCATATTTGCCTGCTTAGGAGGATTGGGTTCAGATTTATTAACCAGCGCATCAACCCTAAATGTTACATGTATACCTAAGACATGCTCGTCGGGGCCCTTGTGGGTCATGATTGTATTTACCCCTTTAGTATACCTATGAGTATACAAACTACGGTGCACGTGTGGGGATATTCTTGGAATATTTATAGACGTGTTCTGTTTGCTTGTATGAATGTTGTGGATTCGGTGGCGTGGTGTAGCAGCTTCTAAATAGAATTGTCTACTACTATATACAGGTAGACTTTTGTGCACTACTTGCATGATTTGCGCAGGTAGATTTTAGTGCACTGAGTAATCTCCTATCTTATATTTGTTGATGCTTGCATTCATTATAGTTCTTTTATGTTTTCTTGCAAGTAGTGTACTGTGTGTACAACGAGTTCCATATAATGACTCATAGGAGCTTGCATTTGTTGTAGTCCTTTTGCATTTGTTCGTAGATAATATGTAATATTTATAGCGGGGCTCTGGCAGAAGCTCATGGGAGCTTGTATCTGTCATATTCTTCATGTACTTTATTCTGATATGTAGCTCATGTAGTATATCTGCCACTGATACAAGTAGGCATGTAGATGTATTCCTTCATAGACTGAAATTGACTTCAGAATATTGCATTTACTGAAGACTTTTTGCATCTACCCATAAGTGACACATGGAACGTACATCTGTCTTTGTAGGAGTTTTTATTTATTGCAGATCTTTTATCCTTGCTTGTAGAAGGATGATATATTAGAATAATGCTGAGTGGTTATCAACTGTATGGGCTATTTAGCATCCAATACACATTAATCGTTATCACCTATAAGTGGGCTACTATATGAGTGAGAACTCTTTCTATATTTGCTTGTAGTCAGCATGATGGACTTGTATCGTTGATTTTTACTTGCAATCAACTATATATACCCCTCCAATTTTTATATCTTTGATTTTCGTTTGTCTGTTTGCATATGTATGATGATTGTGAAGTACTTCTTTGTTCATCACATACAAAATCCTTCTAGTAGCATTTGATTGCATGATAAATATATATCACCTTCTCTTGAACACTCTGAACCTTCTGAATTTCATCATTCATCATTTGCATTTGTTTGTAAATATTCATCTCAAGCTTTAGCACAAGTCCCTTATTCTGTTAATTAATGTTTTTTCTGGATAACTTGGATTCATCAACTATCTCTTTCATATCAACTAGTAAGTTATTGTGTTCTTCATGTCACCTTGGAGTTGAAAGTATTGTTGTAAGCATTGCATTCATCCCTCCTTATATACAAGTTGATTGGCCGGGTCCAAGCCACATCTATTAGAGACTGAGATATTTGCTAGCAGTTTGATTTGCTGATTGTAGAAGTATCTTGCTCTCTAGTAGATTATAGGGATATCACCACATTTATTTCATGAGTGATATGATCATCATTTAAGCTCATTTAGAGATTAATTTAATCAGGTGCCCAAGCCACATCTATTACTACTTTCTCATTGCTAACGAACAAGTTATACTCATAAATCTCTTGTCCCAAAAGAGGGATTACAATGTATAAAATTATATGGTGAACTTAACATCATGGATCATTAACATTTATTGTCTAGAAGAAATTACAATTGGAGATTTTGTGTTGCCTTAACATTATTATTGTGCCAACTTATAAGTCTTTTCTTAGATATTAGATTATATTTCATGATGCTCATTCATTTTCATTTGTTCAATGTTGAATTTAGACCCCTTGCAATCAAACTTGATTCAAGTCCAAGTCTTTTGTAGGGTTCAAGTCTTCTTGTCACTTTGAGCTCAATTGCTTGAGTCTAGTTCAAGTTCATGTTCATACCTTTGGTAGTTGAGGAGACCATACATGTTGTATTTGATGAATCTAGAATTTTAGGATAGCTAATTTTGGAAGAAGATGATTTGGAAAATAACTCCCAAAGGATTGAAAAGGTTATTTTGGAAGAAAATTTTGAGATAGAAAACTCTTTTCCTAGAGGATTGAGATTTTCTAAAAACCATCCTAAGGAATTGATTTTAGGTGAACCTAGTGAGGGTGTTAGGACTAGGCATGGACCAAGCAAAGAAGTCAATCATTCTTCCTTTATTTCAATGATAGAATCCATAAATATAAATCAAGTACTTTCGAATGAATTTTAGATTTTAACAATGCAAGAAAAATTAAATCAATTTGTGAGAAATAATATTTGGGAATTAATTACAAGGCCAAAAGATCAAAGTATAGTTAAAACTAAGTGGGTGCTTAAAAATAAAATGAACGACTCAGGAGTTGTAATTATAAATAAGGCTTGATTGGTGGCTAAGGGGTATAATCAGATTGAAGAAATTTACTTTGAGGAGACTTTTTCCCCTGTAGTGAGACTTGAAGCAATTAGAGTTTTGCTAGCCTTTGCCTATTTTAGAGGATTCAAATTATTTTAAATGTATGTTAAATGTGCCTATTTGAATGGGGTGATTCAAGAGGATGTCTATATTAAACAACCTCTAAGTTTTGAAAATTCAAAATACCTAAATCATGTTTTTAAATTAAAAAAGACATTGTATGGATTGAAACAGGCACCTAGTGCTTGGTATGAGAGGTTGAGCCATTTCCTACTTAAGAGATGTTTGGGAAAAGGAAGTGTGGACACCACTCTCTTTTCAAAACAATTAAGAGACGATATACTCATTATACAAATTTATGTTGATGATATCATCTTTGGATCTACAAATAAAAATTATTATGATGATTTCTCTAAAATAATGATTAGTGAATTTGACATGAGTCTAATGAGAGATCTTAGTTACTTTCTAGGTTTTAACATTCAACAAATTAAGGAAGCAATATTTTTTAGTCAGTTAAAGTATATTAAGGACATCTTCAAGAAGTATGAAATGTATAATATTAAACCTGTTAGTACACCCATGAGTTCCCTAGTTCAGTTGGATAAGGACCCAAAGAGAAAATCTGTTAATCAAAGAAATTTAGTGAAATTATTGCATCTTTTCTTTACTTGACTACTAATAGACTCGATATTATGTTTAGTATTTATTTGTAGGCTAGATTTTATTCAGATCCAAAAGAATCGCATTTGACAGCAATAAAAAGGATTTTGAGATATCTCTTGGGAACTTAGAACTTAGGGATTTGATATCTTAAGTTTAACTCTTCATTTAAAATAATTGGATATTCAGATTCAGATTTTGTATGTTGTAGGGTTGATAGAAAGAGTATATCTAGAACTTGTCAATTTATAAGAAATTTTTTAGTTTCTTGGTCCAGTATAAAATAGAACTCTGTTGCTCTATCTACTACAGAAGCTGAATATATTATCTTAGGAAGTTGTATGGTATAAGTTCTTTGGTTCAAAATAACAGTTGATTGATTTAGGATTTTCAATAGGCACAATTTCAATTTATTATGACAATACTAGTTTCATTTGCATTTAAAAAAATCCTATTCAATATTATATAACAAAATATATAGACATAAGGCATCATTTCATTAGGGATCATATATCCAAAGGAGAAATTAAATTGAACCATATTTCTACTAAAAATCAACTTATAGATATTTTTAAAAAACCACTAGCCTTTAATACTTTTAGTACATTAGAAACAAGGCTTGGTGTGATTGATCTTAATGCTTAATTAAAATTTTCTACAAACTTGATATGTGTCTTTATGTGTTTTCTATTTTATTTTCAATGTGTTTATTTGTGTAAGTGTTTTCTATTTTTATTTTATGTTTTGTGTGTTTTTGAAATGTTTTCAAATATTGGATTTCTTATTTCTAAATGATCGTGTAAATTTTTCTAAGTGTTCTATTCGTACCATACAAAACTATTTTTGTACTATAAGAATTTTATAGCACGTAAATCATTATTTTGGACTAATTGCATAAAGTTTTTATTTTCCAATACATATCATATTGTACGATATTTATATCATCCTGAATGACTTGTATTACTTCGTCTATATACTTGTAGATGGTTATTCATGTAGATGTAGTTCTTATAACCAATTGTACATATGAACTTTTAGTTTGTACCTACGAACCATGTGTCATTTGATGTGGGGGATGAACCAATTAGTCTTAAAAATGATCTTAAATAACTAATCATCCCGAATGAATACCTATTTGTCTGTACGTTCGTCTGGTTAAAAATCCTGAATGAAAGGATGCTTCATAACTTGCATGATTATAAAAAGTTGTTTCATTTTGAACATATTTGTTTATACATACGAAATTTATTTTGCATGTACGAACCATCAATCGTATTGTAAGAACCCTTTTTCATACATACAAAAGATCATTTTTCTTTAAATAGGAGAGTTTTAGATTTCATTTCAAAACACTTCAATAAGCCTCTTTCAATCCTTTTCTCTTAGGGGCTGTTTGGTTGCCTGAAAAGAAAATGCAGTGTAAAGTAAATGCAATGTAAAATAAATGTAACGCATTCCAAATACTTTGAGCATGTTTGGTTGTCTGCAAATTAAAAGCAAGAGAATTGTTTTCCTTGTTTGGTTAGGTAGAACTAGAGTAAAGTAAAAGCATTTTTTTTAAATAATTTATTTTTGGCATTACAACTAGTTTATTAACAAAAGCAGTGTATTTATAATAATTAATATTATTTTATGTTATAAAATAAAATAAGTGTATTCATTTATTACACGATCTTATTATTATTATTTTTTGTTATAGTAAATTTTAATATTTAAAATTTTAAATTAATTTCTTTGAAAATTTTAAATCTAAATATACTTGTGATAGATAGAAATTTAAATTTTAAATTCTTTGAAAATTTTAAATTCTTATTTTTCGAGTACTGGAGTAGACTCTCTTAAGTGAATCATAAAATAAAACATCTTTTGAATCATAAAATATAATCTCATGTAAAATGATTCCTTACCATGAAAACATTTTTTTTTTTTAAAGTTTTCCTGACATATATATATATATATATATATATATATATATATATATATATATATATATATATATATATATATATATATATATATATATATATATATATATATATATATATATTTAAAACATAAGCTAACTCTAATAATATACTATGCCATCTTTTTTTTCTTTTTTTTTTTTATTATACTATGCCATCTTTAACACATCATTGTTAGACTAGAGCAAAAATCAAATGTAACCCAAGCAAGATCTACTATATATGCATGTCACATTATCTCGTTGGAGCATTCGACGACGATTCTAGAAACAACTTGTCACAAATCACGATAAGGACAAATTTTCTACAACTCAAAATCAACGTGGATCAACATTCCTTTTTTTTTTTTTTTTGAAAAGAAACAAGACAAATACAATGAAGAACATGTCTCTTTCATATAACCAAGGGTTCAAGACATATCAATCACTTGTAGCAATTACGAACATCCAAGCATTTCACATAATGTAATTTTATGGACTTCTTAAAAAAAGGTAGAGAGTATGAAACATAAGCATGCTTTTTTAACTTCTTTATTTGGTCCAAAATCTATACAATTTTTTTAGCAGGCATTATTACAAATACCTTATATACTTTCTTTAACAAAGAATGATATAATCTCTTATAACCCTTAATAACTTCTACAAAAAATAAACTTTAAGTTACTCATCAAAGTATCAAACGATGCAAACCATGAGCATAAAGTTCAGATACAAAGGGTCCACTTCCAAACAATGTAAATCACACATGAGTCTCATTAATATTCCATGAAGCTATCCATTGAAGTACACCTTCGATCACATCACAAAGGAGAGAAGTATATTTCATTCCTCATTATTACTCTTGATTTCCATAATTCTTTAAAGAAGGAAGGTTGAAAGAAAGAATATGAGGAGAAAGAGAAGGGATAGAGAAAGAAGGAAGAAATGGAATAAGCAAAAGAAGAAGAAGCTAAGAAGTCACCTGTAGGAGAGAGGGCCAGCGACAGGTCTTGCGATCTCTGCCGAAGCCACCTTTCTTCAGCAATTTTATAGGATTTGGAAGAAGAAGATCGCGAAAGGTAGAAAGTTACCGATCAGGAAGGCAAAGACGTCGAGGGGGCGAAACAGAACAGCAACAAAGGTGGAAAAGAGGCTTGCGACTAGGGTTTAACAGTCAGCGAACTCTCCTCTGGCCTCCGATCAAAGTGTCGTATCTTCGGATCCGATCGGAAAGGGACGCCGTCAAAGGAACGAAGTCGATTAGCAATTGCACAGGCAGAGAAAATAGGTAGCTGGGAGATAAGGGTTTGGCTTCGCGAGAGAGATTCGATTCAGCGGAACCATCATGCGCGTGGGAAGAAGGAAGACAAAGGGAGCACTCATAAGCGCACAGGCTGCTCGTATTTTTTTCGCGCGACGGAATTTTTAACCCGCTCAATTTGAGCGGGTTTGGAAATCGCAAGAACGGACGTTTGTAATACACTGCTCATGCTTCTGAAGACTTTTTTATGTTCCGCTCAAAATTAACCAAACAATAAAATTTGAGAAATGCATGAAATTACTTTACTTCACCCTCCTAATTTAGCATACCAAACAGCCCCTTAGTAATGGCCAGTCTAGCAAGCGGGGTAGAATCACTAAGGGATCATTTTTCGGGATTGGAGACAATACCTTTATATCTAGAGCAAATAAGGATTCTTTCCTTAGGTTTGTCTCTACTAAAATTACTCTTTATAGACTCTTACTTCAAGAGGATATCCACTTTCAAGTATTGCCACTTTTTGCCTCAATCCAATTTGCCTTCATTCTAACTTTAATCCATGCCTATAACAAAGAAACATTTCATTACTTCTTGGCAAACATGAATTTTAGTGATGATGAGAGTAGGGTAGAAATCATAAAGAAAGATTTGGAAACCTTTTTGAACTTAAGAACTCAAGGAATTAGAGCACACACATTGACTTCTACATCTGATTTTGACTGGTAAAAAATAAACAAAGTTCTTAGATGGATTGAACAAGTAAGTCATTTGCCTAGGGTCTATACCTTAAACCAAAATGTTAGGGTCATTCAACATGTCCTTAGAACTTCTATTATTTCTAAAGTTGGTGACTGTATTAACATTACTCCTCTTCTGTCCATTGTTACCTATCTTATCAAGACTGGACAACCAATAAATGAAGCTGAACTTATTCTTAATTATATTTATGGCTTTTCTGAAATTGGGCATGTCTTTTATAAGAAAAAGAAGAATATTGCTTTAGGACACCTAATAACCTATATCATAGAAAAGAATTACAATCTTATTCATCGTGAGCCTCTACTTGAATTGCCAATCTATTTCACCAATGCTTCATTTTGAGAACTTTTTGGGAAAGGTGATGATTCAAATGAGGATTGAGGGAGAAAGGGGAACACCAGAACCTGCACTTGTACCTGCTCATGGACTTGACTTTTAGGAGATGGTATAGTGCTTTGACCGGTTGTAAAGTCACTTTAATCAACATTTTCATCAAATTCAGACTCATCTAAATCAGCAGGATGTATAGTACCAGCAGGATATGGGTTGGATCTGAGGTCAGTTTGACTTAGTGAACACCAATGTGGCTATGATAAATAGTTATTTCTCTGTGTTCAACTAGCCTCCTCCTCTAGACTAGGGCCCTTTAGATTACTATATATGCTTCTTGTGTGTTGTGTTTGCTAGTCCTTTGAGATGTGATGATTTTAATGATAATTTATGTAGTCTCTATACTTGTGTTTATTTAGTGATTTGTGTACTTGTTCTTTGTTCAAGATTTATTTTGATATTATGTTGCTTTTGCTTTTATGTCTTGATATCAAAAGTGCTTCAATGTATCTAATCTTTAAATTTATATCAATAAAATATGTCTTATTTTGATTAGTTGTTCTTATTCATTGTGTGAAATGTAAGTTTGTTTATATGTTAATCCTATCTTAATTGATCTAAAAAGTGTTATAAAATAAATTGCAATATAAAAATTAATTTCATTATGAAATCATTATTTTTCAAAAATTTAAGTTAATTTATAACTCGATCAAGTTAAAGCTATCAATCTCATATTCTTTTTAGGCATAAATAATTTAAATATTATTATTGCAATTTTGATGTCTTATTATTTTTTATTTCTCTTTTCAATATAATTATATTTGTACTTAGAGAAGTTTGAACTTTTAGATTATTGATTTTGAAAAAATCAATTAAGAAAATAGAGAAATATACAAGTGCACAAAAATTAAAAGAATACATAACAATTCACAAATTGAAATGAGGCACAAAATTAACACAAATACAAAAAGATGTGCAATGTCATCAATTGAATATATTCTTTCCTCTATCATTTATTCTTCAAATTAAAATCAATCTAATATTCAATTATATTTTGTATTGGAATTGAATTTAATTAATCTTCATTTCATCATTTTTGCAATAATTCTCTTTATCTAATTGTCTAGAATGTTTCATGATATTGATCTAGTTTTTGTCTATATTATATATATTTTAATTTACATATTTTGAATATTTATTTTTATCTAATGGAGATTAATCTTGTTTTTGCAATTATATTAATTCAATCTCCTTCAAGATCAGTTATTAAAAGTTACTCATATAACTTCTTTCATTTCAATTTTTACGTTCTTCCTTCTTTTTGTTGTTGTCAAAAGGGGGAGAAATATTATTTGTATTGATATTGTTTGCGTTTATTTTTTTTTTTTCGTTTGATTTTTGCGTTTGTTAGTTTAGTTTATTAGTGTTATTTTATTTTTTCTATTTGAGTGTTTTGTGTGCATTTATGTGTTTATGAAAAATTAAAAAAATTGATTTGTTCTTAAAAGAAATTCTCTTATATTCACATATTATTTAGGGGGAGTTAAGGAGAAATGTAGGGTATTCAATTTTATTCAAACAATAATTATTTTTGCTATCATAAAAAATAGAGAGATTGTTGAGATAGTTGCTACTTAGTTCTTACATGTTTGATATTCTTGCAACTTTTATGTTTTTAATGATTCTAAACATTATTGATTTAATTATTATTTCTCCTAACATATTTTGGAAAAATTATTCTGCTCTTATGTGTACTAATATTTTAGAAAAAACATACTCGAAATTGTTGAAGAGTTCAAATCAAGTTTCGTTTATTATAATTAAAGTCTATATTTTCCATTTTATTGAGTCTGAGATAGTGTGATTATAATTGAGTAAATGAGCACGCACACACCAAGAGAGAGTTTAAAATTCATTTTTTTTAAACTAATCATACTATACGATATCTGTTTGTACGGGATGATATGATCAGTTATTTTTCCCCACGATCAGTCAAACAAACAGAAATGAAAATTTTTTTAAGCATGGATAGTGCTGTGTGAACCCAATTCGTACATAACTTTCATAGTACAAAATTATGAGGTCCCATTTTGTCCAGTCATTTTGTTCTAACGAATTTAAAATCTTTTATAACTATTCGTACCGGATGATGATGTCATCATATGTATGCTATATAAAGTACGAAATTGTGGGGTCCTTCTTACTGCAAACTCAAAAAATTTCCAAATTATTCATCCTAGACGAACTTGGTTTGTATTAGATGATGATCATGTATGGAATGATTTCATACTGATTCACAACATGTTTGTATGCAACAGTATTTGATTTGTTCGTATGTATAAAATTTAATCGTACTGTTTGATTGTGTATGCTCAAAATTGAAAATTTCAATTTTCTAGACAATTTTTTGTCTTTTATATAAGAGGTCCACTAAAAATTGACGTGAAAAAGTCTTGTATTTATGATTTTTCAAGGGTAATTGAAAGAGAGAGTGTGAGAGAGTGTTTGAGAGAGATTTCTTGCAAGTGGAGTGTGAAGGGTTCATAAGATTACTCAAATGTATGAATCTCTTTGTAATTTTGGTTATCACTCTTCCTCTTATCCTTCTAGATTACTCGTGAGAAGATCTTTGGAGAAGATTCAGTTCTCTGCTGACACTTGGAGAGCATGAATATATGAAGGTTCTCTACCTACACTTGGAGAATGTGAAAGGATGAAGGTTCTATGCCTACACTTGAAGAGTGTGAAAGGACAATGGTTCTCTGCCTACACTTGGAGGTGTGAAAGCACAATGATTCTCTGCCACACTGGGGATTGGTGGAAGAGAGGTTTTTGTAAAGGATTCTCCGTCTTGTTGTGGGGAAAAAAGTTGAGTCACGTTGATAATAGTTCAATACCTGAAGAGGGAGTCTTCTGGGAGTGGATGTAGGTAGTGTTTGACCGAACCACTATAAATTTTTGTATCTTTTATTTTTTACATTTTATTTACTGTAAGTTATTTTCTTTGGTTAAAAAGTTTTATTTTGAAACTTAATTAACTTTTTTTGTGAATCAACAACTTTCAAAATTTAAAATCCAAGAGAATTTTTAAATTATCAATTCACCTACCTCTTGGTTAGCCTGGGGACATTAGTTTAGGTTTAACAACTTAATATAGATTCAACAAGAATTAACAATAGAAATGACACAAATGACAAATATGATAAATAAAATAGATTGGTTGATGTTATACGAGATTAATTGATTGCCATGAGTGATATGCAGCTCGATTGATAGGGTGTTGATATGAATAATATGATATATGATGAGGAGATGCCTGACATGTATATAATAAGACTGTACATGAATTACATGATGTATAAAATATTCTTTCCATTAACTATTATGGTGATGTGGTTACTGTTATGTTTGATGTAATAACATCAATTTTTTATATTAATTACTTGATGTAATAACTTAGCATTTTCTACATTCCAATTTATATTCCTATTAAGATGCACAATGCAACTTACTTAAAATACATCAGAAAGTTAAAAAGGTGACATCATACCACCATAATAGCAAACAAAAAATTATAACAGAAAAAGGAAAATGATAAGTGGAGAGAAAACACAACATAAATTGTTTAAAATGTATATTATCACTTTAGGAGACTAATGATCTACATCAGACTTCTCCCGATTTCAAAGAACTTGAGTCCAATGAGAGTTACTTATTGGGCGTCTTCAGGAGGATAGTAAAGTTAGAGATCATCCATATTTAAAGTGGTGGGTATTATATTCAATGGGAAAATCAACAACATAAGCATTGTTATTGATTCATTTCACAATGGCAATATGACCTATCTTTTGTCGGCTTAGCTTTGACTATATTCCAAGAGCAAAATGATCATGCCTTAAACTGACCATGACCAAATCACCTTGGCTAAAACTTTTCTTATGGCAATGAATGTCAAAAGAAAACTTGTACTTCTCATTTGCAATAACAATCTTATTGCGTACGTCGATGAGCACGTTTGAGAACTGATCAAGTATATCAGCAGTAGTTTTACTTCTACTTCTAGGGATATTTACTTTTTGGTGTAGACTACATTAAAAGGGATTTAACCTATTGATCGATTGGTCATGGAATTATATGCAATTTCAGGTTGATTTAATAATTAATCCATAAGTTTTGGATTTTCCTAAATATGATGACGAAGCATATTACCTAGAATCATATTTACTACTTCTATTTGTCAATCGAACTGTGAGCGATTGGTTTAACTTAAAATGATATTAGTTTGCAAATGCTTTTACAACTCACACCAGAAATGGCTTCTAATTTGAAATTACGGTCCAAACTAAGACTACTCAAAAGGTCATGGAGGAGAACAATTTCTTGAAAGAAATGATAAGCAATATTGAGAGCTTCAAAAGTTTTGTGACAAGAAATAAATTGAGCCATTTTTTAGAACTGATCCATAACCACCATGATAGAGTCATTTCCACATTTTGTGTGGGGCAAAACCTAGTATAAAATCCAAATATAAGTCTTCTCAAATTATATCTAGCATGAATAACTACATAAAGCACTTATTTGTGTGCTTTCCATTTTTGTTTTACATGACTTAGTTTTTCTATGAAGAACTCAATTATTTTATTTTCTTAGAATAAATACATCAATACCAACATTATAGGGCTTGTCAAAATCAGGGAGGGAAAACACTAGTGTAGTGAACAACATATTTTTAAGTGCATCAAAACTGTGTTGATGCATTTTAGTCCATTAAAATGATTTAGTTTCAAATACTTAATAATTTGTGTGAAACCCCTTAAGTAAAAAGAAGCTAAAGTCTTAAACATAAAAGTACCTTTTGGTGTAATGGTTGAAATCTCATAAAGAAAACTTTGCAACTAAGCATGTGTGGGTCTCCGAAAGGTTTCTGCTCATGTGGTTCGAATGCAAAGGGTACGATCACACTATTCCATAGGAAAAAGTGGTCGTAGACCTTTACAATCGACACAAGCAGGCCGATGGAAGAGCAGATGGAGTTATACATACGATTAGCCATGGAGGATAGCGGCTTTCACCTACACACCTAGATGGATAATAATATGCATAACCCTAAATTCATGAGATTTCCCCCATTCGATACATCAGCTCGAATGGGGTTTATTTGATTATGGGGAGCAGTTTCCTATGGGCGCAAGCCCCCGTAGTTAATTACATCTTAGACCTTGGTCTAAGAAAACTCTCGATTAAGGATGTTAGATTATCTTCTCTAATGGGTTTAGTGCAAAGGGAAAATTCTAGGCTTTCCTAATCAAAGGGGAAGGTCCCAAATTGGCTCAATCAGATCACACGTGGTTCAGTCAACATTCGGCCGGTCTGAAGAAGAGAAAACTGGAGAAAAGAAAGAGGTAACGCATCTCAAGCAAGCATGAGAGAAAGAGGGAGGTGGTGTCATCTAAGTGACGCATATGGGTAGGATTTATAGCCTCCGAAAGAATGGAGAACTTACCCACCAATAAGGTGTATAGTGGTACACCCGTACCACTCACCTTTAGACCCTAAATCTATAAAATATGTAGTGTTGTATACACAACACTAACATCTATGACCTAACTAATGCAATCCTGGTCTTATTCCTTTCCTGACAAAGGAAGCCAGCTAAAACATCTAATCGTGTAAAATCCATGTTGTCCGGTCTGTATGAATGATGGGTGGATAGTTTAGACATTAAAATTCGGGATCGACAACTAGAGAAGTTCCTAAGTGATCCCACACTTATGAGTGGTACTATGCTTCTAATACTAATGCAATTAAATTTTAATCTTAATTAGTTGCTAATGTAATTTATGCTGGTTAAAGTC
The DNA here is from genome assembly GCA_019514585.1 of Dendrobium officinale. Lineage (NCBI taxonomy): Eukaryota > Viridiplantae > Streptophyta > Magnoliopsida > Asparagales > Orchidaceae > Dendrobium > Dendrobium officinale. Next base: position 30,613,916 of record CM033692.1, read on the forward strand.
TCCAAATCAGGGATGTATGCAATTTTAAAAAGGCTTATAAAATAATTTTTGAAAATGACTAAACTTCCCCGGGTCCGGCACTTCATCCTCATAGGCCAGATTATCCGGACTCTACCCGCAAGCGGGGAAGTTGTCTATAAGAAGAGAGAATGCATGTATGCCACCCCGGACGATTCCGTCTATTTCCTAGAATCGTAATATTTCTATGTGAGTTATTCTTAAATTTTTATTTAATAATTGCGAGTAGAAGAATTTTTATTCCTAAAAGAGCCTAACGGTCAGGCACAAGCACATGCAAGAAAGAAACCTATAAAAAGTATGCTGATTCTACTGCGCAAACAAAGTAAAAAAAACACAAAAAAGCAACAAAATCCCACGAAAAAGAGTGTCCATGGCAAGTGCCATACAATATTACATCACAGAGTATAGAAAAGTAGTGGTGGCCGGGCTCCACCGACAACAACCCTGGAACGACGTAAATCTTAAAATAAGGCATTTTTATATCTTCAGTCGGCATCTTCCCTTCCTTGATTCGTCTTTAGATCATCTTCATCTCTTCGGACTCCTCGTAGTATGTCCTCCAAAAGGATGCCCAAATGAAAAAGGAAACCCTCTATAGGGGTTTACTTTTCCCTTTGGACTCCTCGTAGTGAATGCTCCAATGAAAAAGGAACCCTCTATAGGGGTTTACTTTTCCCTTTGGATTCCAATTTCTTTAAAAATGCCTTATTTTTAGATCTTCACAACAATCACTATCGAATACATTACATCCACAAAAAGAGAAAATCTAGACTCTCTTACAGGGGTTATCCTAAGCAGTTATAATAAAAATTCATCCAAGCAGTTATATATGAACGAAAATGCAGAAAAATAAATCACACTTAGCCGTGCTTTGATTATTGGGGGCTAAGCAGCTGAAGCAAGTACCTAAAGCAGTTATAAATGACATTACTAATTTTAGCCCCCCTTTTAGCGCTGTGTGAGCACGGCCACCTACAGTAAGATATCATTAGTATGAAAAAGCATGCCTAACCTATGGGTATTCTAACGCTCACAGCAACAGTGCAGAAAAGAAAGCTAGAACAACAATACAGAAATAACATCACAGAAAAGCTACAACAGGTAGCAAAAATAACCAGCACACAGGTCACATGCAGAGCTTCACAACAAAGAACAGAAAAGAGAAGCAGAACGACAACCTAACCTAAAGTTAATAGTCGTGTCCTAGAACACCAATCTAAGTGTGTGTCGGCTGTGTGGTTTTGGTAGATCCTATGTGGGATAGTTTAGTTAGAATTGTTTGTATTTTTATTTGTTGAAAGGGGCAAAGGAAATTTTAGTTAAAATTCAAATCTTAGTGTTTTAGGGTTGATTTTAGAAACCTTGTATTTTTAATGTTTGATTAATTATTACCTTTATTTTACACCGAGGCCGTGAGGTTTATTTCACCCTCCTTGGGGTTAACTTAATAGCCTCGTAGGCCTGGGTTACCCAGTGATAATTAACTTTGTTTGATTATTGTAGTTTGTTATGAAAAGAAAAGAAAGATGTAGATTAAGTATTTTATTAGTCACATTTATTGATTAATTTTAGAAATTATTCTAAGGTTTGATATTTATAAGTGTCTTATCCTAATGAATTTTAATTTAGGATTTGATCTCCTAATTAAATCTACCTCTTTTAAATCTTAGATGGGTTAAAAGTTAATTATTAGATTAATTGAATTGATTTAGGTTTACATTTTATATTTAGAATTCAAGAGTTACAAATGTTAATAATAAATTGATTAAGAATTAAATGTTTTAATAGGTTTTTAGAAATTAGATTAAAATTGGTTGGTTAATTATTAGTGGATTAAGAAAAAGAAACTAAATCTAGAAAAGCGTGTCACTAAGTTTTTTTGTTTTAATGTTTCTATCCTATAGGGAGCATGCATCCTAAATCTATGTTATCTAAGACCCGGTCCTTAATTTTTGTCCTTAGATGTCACTAGTGTTATAAGACTAAAAGTGCTATTGTCTTTCTAATTCCTAAGACTTCTACACCGATGTCACAGGGTTTTAGGGATCTAAAAAAAAAGTAAAGCAATCCTAATTATAATTGAAGTTTCTACAAGACCCTAAGGGTGGTATGTGTACAATCAACTAGGCCCCTAAAGGTTTTGTAAGTTTTTAGAAATCTTACAGCACCGGGAGCTATGACCCGGTGGTTCTGCCCGTAGCGCCCCTACAGGAATGAATAGGGGCGACTGATGCTCAGATCCGGTTGTCCTAGCTCCTTTCCCAAATGCTCCAAAGCCCCTTGTCCTTTGCTTTCCAAAATTTACCTCGCAAGACATAGAAGAAAAATAGATTAGAGCAATTCTATAAACAGTTAATAATATGAAAGAATGAAAATGCAGAAAAGAAAAAGGAACATACCTTTTTGTTACCGGTTGAGCTACTTTTGTTTTGGGTTCTCCTCATTTTGCAAGTGCGTAGTGTCAAAACATAGAAAAGACGACAAGGAGAACTAACGGACAAAGCAAAAGATAATTAACTGCAATGAAAAAAAAAGAAAGAATGAAATTAAATACAAAAGGGATGTAAGCATTGTAGTTATTGGGCACACTTCTTTGAAGTCAAGTGTACCCTAAAGCCACATTTACGATGCCCTTTTCTATTCCCACAATCCAAATGAGGCACTTGATATGTTAGAGACACCTACCTACAACACACTACAAACAAAGCCCAAAATAACTTAGGGAGACAAACCTCTAAAACTAAACTTAAGGCTAGACTCTCTTTTATCTTATATCCATCCAAAATTTCATATATTTTTTAGAGGCTAACACTAAAGGGAACTGACTCAAATAAGCAAAGATCATCTAACTCCAAAAAGACACTAAAGGCCTTCTAACACAAAGCTACTACTAAAGCTTCAAATCCAAACACTCATTTTTAGAGGGGACTACTAAGAGAACCTAACTCACATGGTAAAGCACTAATCATTACCAAAAGACATTAGGGGACCTTACTAAACAAGTCTAACTCGCAAGAACTTCTAAATGAACTACTACACAAAACTTCCCAAAAGCTACCTACCCAAAAAAAAAATCACTTTTCTTTCATTTTGTTTGGCACAAAAACTCTATAAAAATCTTCTATCGGAATTCCCTCTTTGACACAAAATTCTGCCCAAAACAACCCATAATCAAGTGCCTCTCTTTTCATTTGGAGTGGGGTAAAAAAAAACAAGGCTTTCCAGCAAGAAAGTTATAGGAAACCTCTTGTTGTAAAGCCTTCAGCAGAAAACTTTCACGAAAATCCATCAAAGCTTCTTGATGTAAAACAACTTGCAAAACTTCTAAACATATAACTATTCATGAAATCTCCTAATATAAAGCATTTCAGAAAACTTTCCAAATCGTAAAGACATCCACAAAACATTCCAAAAGAACACTCCAAACGGTACCAATCGACTGTGACGAATAGAACACAACAATTTCTTAATCATGAAAATATGGCTCCGTTTCATTAGAAAAAAAAAATTTTGAAACTTGCTTCAACCATTTGCATGAAAAGTAAAGTGATACTACTATGCTTAAAAATTTCCAAACACTCTTCGTTAGCGACCCAATCTATAAAGTTTAATGCAAAGACCTTTACAAGAGAAACAAAATGAGAAACTCATCACAATGCTTCCTTTTGAGGCGCATTTCCATGGATATATGATTTTCAACAATATAAAGTTAAGCCGGTAAGTTAATATGAAAGTTATGCCATGTGTTTTAAAAGAGAAGTGATCTATCCACACGTTAAATTTGAGTTCATCAAAACACAAATCTAAATGAAATTCATTAAAGACCCTAACATAGAAGAAAATGTAAGATATTAAACTATTGCATTTTAAACAAACTTGCCAAAGTGTATTCAAAGTGTTTTAAACAATCCTCACAAAGCATAATTATTCATGACTCCATGTTGTACTTATAACATTAAAAATAAACTTTCTATTTTGTAAACCATAGGAAATGTTTAGCATCATTACATCTAGCCGGATACAAATTGTACATGAGGTCTAAGATGTGTCATAAGCATTTACATTAACAGAATATTTTCCTATGCATATGTTGATGAATGTCATTTAAAAAGAAAAGTATTGGCATGTCTTTTTATTTGTTAAGAAATATTCACTCAAGATTTAAAATATGATCTACAACCTGTTGGAAACTCAAAGCCTATGAATCAAGCAAGTTACCACTTCTTTTAATAGTATTTCATCAAATAACTAATATGCAATACTCACATGATTATTTATAAGAAAGCTATCATAAGGGACCTTGCTTCCAAAGTCACACATTCTCACTAAGCTATCGAACCATGTTACGAACTTTAAACCTGAACATGCTTCTAATAATATGAATTGCTTCAAATGACAACAAAAGCTTTATAAAAGTTTCAACCCAAGCTCATAAACATCTCTTTTTTTTAAGTATGTGATATTGCAAGCCTCTTAACTAATGAGTATATAGAAAAATTGTCTCTAATCAGTTCCAAAAATATTTTAGAGCATAAACGAGTGAAAGCTTGCATTCAGTTTGCACCCAAAACAATTTGGAGGCTAAAACCATGAAAATTCTGCACTCATTTCATTTTCAAAGCAATCTAGCAGTCAAAACAGTGAAGAAACTGCACATATCTCATTTCTACAACAATGTGGAAGCTCAAAACGGCCAAAACTCTGCAATTGTACCATTCCTACAACAATCCGGAAGCCAAAACAGCAAAAATCTGCACTTATATGTTTCCTATGACAATCCGGAAGCTCAAAATTGCAAAAATCTGAACTTATATGTTTCCTACGACAATCCGGAAGCTCAAAACAGCAAAAAACTGCACTTAGTAATTTTCAACAGTAGTTTGGAACGTTAAAAATAGCAAAATCTGTACTCGTTTCTTACCAAAAACAGTAAAAAAAACTTCATAAAAGCTGTAGGAACTTCCATAGAACAACAATAAAGATTTACTCGAGTGCCATAGATATTATTGTATATAAAAAAAAAGTAAGACAACACTCAAAATCTGCACTTGTTTCCCATGAAAACAGTGGAAAAGAAATCCACAAAAAGCTGTAGGAATTTTCTCAAAGAAGGGATAAAAAATTCGCCCAACAGAACTCAAGAATGTCTTTCAACAAATGCTATATGAAACTTATTTATGCCAATAAGACCTCTTCAAACAAGCAACATCGCATGCTCACATCCTTCTAGAATATGAACTGAGCATTTTAACCAACGCACAAAAACATATGCAACCTTTAATGATCATATGTGCTACAAGAGATTGTTCGGCATATTTGATACTCGGAATGCACTTTGTTTCCTACACATTGATTCGACAAATAAAGAGAATAACATTCAATATAGCACACAATAGTAATGAGGCAATCTAATCATCGAATCATATATGAAATCTCACCGATTAGTCATAGATAAGGAGAGATCGCAATTATTACAATTAGATAACCTTTACTAGATATACCAAGTTATATGTGAGTCCTTGTTGACCTCTAGAGTCACTAAGGCCCTTCCAATCTCCAGATTAATTCTAGATCCTATGATTCACTCTCCTTAAGATCCTTTCCTAGAGCCAGACCTTAGGATCCACTCTAGACCTTAGGATCTTCTAGATCAAGACTTAGAGTCCACTCTAGAGCCTAGGATTCCCTTAAATCAGATCTTAGAATTCCTTCCTTAGGGTCACTCCAACTTCAAATCAATCTCCACCTTGATCAACCTCAACCTCAAATCAATTCCTATATTTGATCCACTCCAATTTTAATTTGATCCCTACCTGTGATCAATTTAAATCTCAAACTCCATCCAATTCAAATTCAAATTAATTCAAATTTCAAACATATTCAAACTTTGACTCAATCCACTTGAGAATCCAAATTTTAACCTAGACTTTGATCCAAGCTTCAATCTAGCTTTGGCCTCATCCATTCATTAACAATCACCACATGATTGTAAATGATTTGGATACTTCAATACTAATCATTCCAACTTAAAATCTATTCCAAATCCAGAAATCCAGACTCAAATCCTAAGTCTCAAGGCCTTGTCCTAAAGACCCTTTTTAGAGATTTTTCAAACATTTCAAAACCTACTCAAATGGTCTCTGATTCAAGGTCTATCACTTGTAAAGTGATAAGACATGTCTCTAGAGGTTACTCTCCAACTTTTAGCTCATTTTGAGGTCTTTAACCCCAGAATCTGAATTAAAATCCAAAGGCTGTAAAACCTTCAAATATTTACAGCCTATGCCATTGAACCTAACCCCTTTGAGATCTTGACCTTGGAACCCTTATCCAAGCTTCCAATCACTTCCAGACTCTTGATTTTTAACCCATTGAGCAGTAAACTGCATTTTTCAGAATCATTTTTGACTCTAGTTGACCAATGGGCCAAAATTGACTAAAATACCCTTATGAGATTTCTAATGGCTATTTCAATTCAAATCAATTCCAAACTCTTTGAAACCACTTCCAATGAATTTCAAATATCAAACTCAACTTGTTGAACTCAAACCCAGACCTTGGGTCAAACCTGGTTGACCAAGTCAACCAAGTTTGACCCATGGACCCATACACCCCTCCCCTTTCAAAATTTTGAATCTACTCCATTCCAAGTCCTTTGAATGTATGGGATGAACCCTTGGGTACCCAAGAGACCCCTCTTGGTCACCCAAGCCTTGGGCTTACTTGGGTTAGCCTTATGGCTTGACCCAAGTGACCCAAGAGAGACCTCCCTTGAGCCATCCTTTGATCTTAATCAAATTGAATCCAAATCAAGGTGCCATTGGGTTCCCATTGACCCAATACACCTTCCTTGACCAGCCCAATCCTTGGGCTCATTTAGGTCAAGAGTTAGGCTAGCCCAAAGTGCCTAATAGCACTTGGGATTGGGCCAACTCTCAACCTAAATCCAATTGAACCTGGCCAACACCTCCCATAGGTGGCCCTAGGTCCAATACACCTCCTCCAGCCAGCCCATGCCTTGAGCTAGCTTGGGTCAATAGTTAGGCTAACCCAAAGTAGCCAAAAACACTTGGACCCGAGCCAACCTTTGACACAGATCAAAATTGGACCCAATTGCCACTTGCATTGGGTGCACCAGACCCAGACCCACTTCCCACTTCAAGCCCAGGGTCTGGCCTGACCTGGGTTGAGCCCAAATTGACCCGAACCGAGCAGGTTTGGATCAACCCGAGCCATCTTTTAATCCAGATCGAATTCGACCCGATTGCCACTTGCATTGGGTGCACCAGACCCAGACCTGCCTCCCATATCAAACCCAGGGTCTGGTCTGACCTGAATCGAGCTCAATCCGACTCAAACCAAGCAGGTTCGAGCCCAACCGAGCCACCAGATCGATCCCAGCTTCCCCAGGCCAATTTGACTCCACAATTGGCTCCAGCATGTCCCCATCGGCCTTCCCTGGTCAATCCGACCCAGACCATGGCCGGCGGCGGTCGGAACCAATGGAGAGCAAGCTCCGGTGGTCCCCCCAGACCGAAAGCCTTCCAAAGGCTGTGGCTCGCCGGCTTTGAGGCTCACGAGCTCTCTGGAATGGTGCCCCCTTTCCACTTGGCATCAATCCGCGACCTCCTCCACTTCAATCCTGGCCGTCCGAGCTCGCGGGAGGAGGCTGAATAGGGTGGTGCTCCCCAAGGCTCGCCAGACGATCCCAGAGTTTTCGAACGGTTCCCCAGAGCTTCCTCGATCTCCCAGCACCTTCCTTCGAGCTCCCAGACCGTCCCTTCCATCGCTTCGAGCGAACTCCGGCGAAAGGCTTCGGCGTCCCGCTCGAAGTCATACCTCCAGCCGTTCTCCAGTCGCGGCCTCTGAAGGAAACCTGCTCGCCTTCGTCTCCTGAAGCTTCCAGATAGAGAAGCTCATTCGTTGAGACTTTCTCTGCGGTAATTCCTTCATCCCGAGCTCCCTAGCTAGGTAGTCCGGTCAAGTGTGAAGAAAACCTTCACCCCAACGGATTTCCACCGTTGGATTGAAGGTTTCCACCCCCCTGATCCTCCCTGTGAAATTTTGTCGAAGTTCGCCGGCGGGATCAATCGGATCACGCCGGAGAAGGTTCACGGCCTCGGGTAAGAGCGGAGGTTGAAGACGAAATCTCAGCCATTGATTCCGATCAACGGCTCGGATTAAATCCCGTGGTTCCGGAGCGCCTTGAATCCTAGCCGTCCGATCCCGCATCCGACGGCTACGATTAATCCGACCGTTACCCAGTCAGCGCCAATGATTGCCCAGCCAATCGGGGGACGCGCCGCGTGTAAAGCGCGGCTGACTGTGTAATGGCTGGATTAATAATTCCAGAAAATCAAGGGAACTTCAAAAATCCATATCTCCCTGCACACTTGACCAAATTAGGTGTTTTTAGGCTCATTGGAAAGGTCTCAGGGAGATCTTCAAAAGCCCTATGGTTCCAGGCCCTAATTGCATGTGTGTTAAGCTTAATTTCATTAATGGTATTATTTCAATTTATGCAATTACTGTTTGTAGTTAAGTCTCCAGGGCATGGAACTTTGGGAGATTGAATTTGGGCATGTCTTTGACATGTCCAAATTTTGTCTCCCCTGTTTTTTAAAGGTCTAAGGGCACTTTCCCCCAATTTTGAGTTTTAAGGGTCATGGGTTGACCCTTAAATTCAAATTGGGATTTAAGCCTATCCAATGAGAATTAGGATCTGGTTTTTTTTGTGTGTTGATTATGCTTAGGATATGGAGTTTAGGGCCACTGACTTTGCCCCAATCCAACCTTAGGATAGCTCCCTAGGATTTTTTTGAAGGTGACTTAGAGCTCACCTTAGGTGGCTTAGTTAGCCACCTTAGAGTATTCCAATTGAGCCCAAATTTGGTGTGTTCAGGCCTTGGGATCATGTGACCCCATGGTCCAAATTTCATCAGATTTGGAGTTCATTTGGTTCACCAATTAGGAGCCATAGCTTGCCCTTGCTAGAATTGCCCCCTAGCCTTAATTAAATCCTAATAAATCCCTTTTAAATCCAAAATTCAAGTTTAATACTTCATATTAATCAGTGTTGAAACCTTAACCCATGAGAATTAAAAGCCCCTTGATTGGACATCAAATTAAGCCTTAATTTAATTTTAAGTAAAATTCAATGTTTAATTAATATTAATTAATTAATAATCATTAAAAATCCCAAGAATTAATTTAATGCTTGATAATCTCCCCTTAGATCACCTCTGATCTTTGGGAGAGATTTCAGGGAGTTTGAGATCCATTTAGGCCCAAATCACTAGAATAGTCTTTAATTGAAATAATTGAAAATTTTCATAAATATCCAAACTTCTAAAAATCATAACTTTTGATAGAAAACTCCAAATTGAATGTGCCATATGTCTAAAAACTCATAATTAGGTCTAGTATTTATTAAAAATCTGAAACCTTAAGATTAACTTTAATTTTAAAAGTCAAGTTTTGACCCCTTAGTTAGCATATCTGGATAACTTCAAAAATTCATTAACTCTCCCAAATTCTAGAAATTTCTTTAATAGGATCATAAAATTCTCAACCAACCCATTAAAATCAGTAACCAACTCCCTTTAATATCAATCCACTCCTTTAATTCCAACCAACTTAAATAACTTAATCAAACCCGATTGCTGCTGGGTAACCCAGGCCTACGAGGCTATTAGCTTAGCCCCAAGGAAGGTGAAATAAACTTCACGGCCTCGGTGTGAAACAAAGGTAGTAATCAATTAACTTTTAAAATAAGTTTAATTAAAATTCTTAATTTATTAATACTTAAATCTTAACATTAACTCCCCTTTTAAGCCTTAACAAATCCAGACTTTTAGACAACTTCAACTAATTACCCACTTTAGGACCTACCCCAGCCACACGACCTTTTACACACACTTTAGATGATGTGCTAGGACAACCAACTCTAGATCTAGGTTAGGCCGGTGTTTACTTTACTGCTGTGTGCCGGGTTTTTCGTAGTTTTCACTGCATGTTGTGGATGAAATTGCTTTGCTGTGTCTGCTTACTTTTTCTGTACTCTGTGGATGGATTGATGTGTTTGGCGACTAGATTACCCTTAGGTTAGGTACGATCTGGATGTTGACACAGTTTTCTGCAGGTGGCCACGCTCATGCAGGGCAATATAAAAAGGGGGCAAATCAAAAAAAATGCATAAATATTATAAACTCTTTGCACAGGTGCTTCAGCTGCTAAAGCCCCCAAATCATAAAAAGAGCGTGGCCAGTGTGTTTACTTTTTTTTTGCTCATATACAACTGCTTGGGAATAATTGCTTTATATATATTAATTGCTTAGGATAACCCTGCAGGTGAGTCTAGATCTTTTATATTTTGATATAAATGTAATTTGTACAAGTGTCAAGTGTTGTGAAAGTTGATTTTGAGTTGGGATACATAGATCCAAAGCTTGGATTCCAAAGAGGAAAGGATACCCCTTTAGGGAACACTCCTTTTCCATTTGGAAATCCAAATTTGGATCATACCTCTTCCTTACCCAAAGAGGAAAGAGTGGCCTTCCCCCTTAGAGGGAAGTGCCCTCTTGTCCATTTGGGTAATCCACCACGAAGATTCCAAGAAGATTGAAGAAAAGGAGTCCAAAGAAGAATGAAATTGAAGATTTGAAGATTTGAAGATTGAGAGTATCCCACTCAAAATAACTTGCGTCGTTACTAGGTTTAGAATCCGGGTTGTTGTCAGTGGTGCCCGGCCACTTTACTTTCTGCAATATTCTGGTTTGTAATAAGCAAGGCAATTCTGCCTATGGACATTTATTAATTAATTTATATTTGATGTGATGATTTGATTGCCTCTAGGATTACTTGTTTTTACTAGTTTTTTTGGCGATTGCATGCCGCTCTTTGTTTTCGCCTGGATACGTGAGGCTCGTGAGGGTGTGAAAGTTTTATACTCAAAATATTAAAGTCCAAAATTTTAGTGAGTCTAAATAACATAGAAAGATAACGAATCTAGGAAATTAGCCGGGGATCGACCCCGGGGTCGCATGCATATTTTTGCATTACTCTCTTTCCTTGCTTTAGACCCTTCCCCGCCTGCGGGTAGAGTCCGGATAGTCTGACCTATGAGGACGAGGTGCCGGACCTGGGGAAGTCCAGTCTTCTAAAAAACTATTTTATAAGCCTGTTTTTTAAAATTTCAAGCATACTTTGATTGGAAGTTGTTAACTAGCATGCATTGCATTAGATACAAACCAAAAGAGTCAAAATTTTAATTGCATCAGTTTAGCATTTTTGCACCCAACATATGTCAAAGGGGCCAATTAGGAGAGTCTCTAGATGTCGGCCCCAACTCTCCAAAACTTTAATTACAACGTCCTTACCATTCTTTCATAAAAAGACCGGATTCATGTATTTTAAATCGATTAGGTGGTTAGCTGGCTCCCCAATCCAGGCCGGGGTAAGTCCAGACCTTGCACTGCATTAGTTAGGATCGGACGACTGTGGTCCAGTGTCCAAAATAGATTTAGGATCCGGGGCAGATCTTTGATTATAAGACCCCAAATTTCGGGAATATAGTCCCAAATTTCTAATAAAATACTTAACTCTAATTAAAGCTTCATCTCAATCCTAAAACATAAAGCCCAACACTTAGATTAAGTTGGGACACTTCCAGATGGTTCTGGAATCTCAAAGTGTCCCCTACCTCTCATCCTTTGACCCCGTTAATAACTGCTCAATTTTGATCCATTCCCTTTTGATTTTCCAATAATTCTATTCATACTTTGATATCACTCCTAGAAATTCTAACAAAATTTTGCCATTATTTTAATCGAGAGTTTTCGTAGGAGACCTCGTTTTCTTACGATGTAATTAACTACGAGGGCTTGCGCTCGTAGGAGATTTAGAACCACACACGCACCTGATTTTAAAAATTGATTTTTCAAAACTCAATTGGATTTCTTTTGGAAAAATTTAAAATATTAGTGATCATTATTATCATATTCAAAGAATTATCATCGAATGATATTTTCTCCCTTCGGGGAGATACATCTTTCTTTGATAAGGCTTTTTGGATGTGAACCTAACGATCACACTTCTTGAATATTGTAGCTGGATATTCAGTTGAACCTCATTTTGACCCTTCGGGGCTATATGAAGATTCTCTTTAGCATCTAGTCATAATATTCAAGATGAATTTCATAATTCTAAATCTGAACGCCGTTATGAAATTTTATGTTCGTCCTTCGGGGTGATATAATTTTTCTAACGGGATGATTCGATTTTAGAATTAGAATTAAATCTCAATTTTAAAGCTCCCAAAGAAAACTAATCTTTTCGAAACATGTTTTCAAAATTCCACCAACAAAAAAATGGCACGCCCGGTGGGACAAATCTCTCTCTCCATCTTTAATAATGGCAAAATTTTGTTTCATCGGTAGTTTTTAACTATCATTTCTTCCGTTGGTCCCTTTGCTCATTTCTTCCTTGGGTGAGTGTGGTCAACATCTAAAATAATAACAAAATATTAAAAGAGAGGTTCCACCTCTAAATTTGGCTTTTCGTTTCTGATTTTGACCTTCTGCCCCAGCATAGCCTGTGAGGCGACAGTGTCAAATCAGATATCTGGATATCCTATTTAATTTTATGGATTTATGGTCGATAAATTTTTCGTTCAACGTATAAATCTTTAAAATTGAAAGGAATTCAAAATTTTTGATTTCATGCCAAACTTTTTAGTTTTAACCCCCTCATTTCCCCTTTGACTTCTAAGGATGGGGAGGGTTAAACTATTCCTTTTTTTTACTTGGGCTTTCTTACAATTCCATAAGCCTTCGGGCAAGGGGAAACTCTGCCCGTTGTGTTTTGGGAACCTGTAAGAAAACCCCTTTTCAAATTCTCAAAATTTCCTAAAAAAAAAAATTTTTTTTTCTCCAAGTTGTCATGTGTTACCCCATACGATTTCCTTGTGGGCCAACATATGTCATACTTTCAAAAAATAATAATAAAATACTTTTTACCACTCTTTTCAAAAAGATCTAATTTCAATCATCTTCTTTAATTTTCAGAAAATTTCAAATGGCTGGCCAACTGATTTTCTCCTTTGACCGAGAGTTGTATTCGACTGTTAATGACCAAGGGAGCACTGTTATTTTTGGAATGGGATTTAGTACTCTTGAGCTCTCTATGGATGGACACCAGATTGTGAGCCTAGATGCCAGTAAGGAAACTCCCCCAGTAGTTGAGTTAATTGTGGGATCTGCACCCACCTTGCCAGTAGTCAGTGATGATCAGAAACAATCTGAACCAGTTGTTGAGCCTCCCACTGAAATTAAGTCTGTTTTTGAAGAAGGGTCTAGTTCTGGACTTAGATTCACCACTAAGAACCAGAAGAAGAACTATTTGAGGAGACTTAGAAAGAAAATCTCTAAGGCTAAGAGAGTTCCACCCTTTAAGACCTTGGCTCAAGTAGAACCTGAGGCTGTTGAGGAGCTACCTATTCCTGCTTCCTCTCCCCTCCTAAAGGGAAGTCGCTTTTACCCCCTGGCTTCAGCTCAAGGGGAGGAGAGGATAGCTAGGATAGCTCGTTCTCCACCATGCCCGGTCGACTACTCGACTAAGAAAACTCAGAAAGAAAGACATCTCCAAAAGACAAGGACTTTGAGAAATATAATTCATACCTGCGCCGCACAGACCGGGCAGACTAAAGAGGAATATGTGAAACAATTGAAGGGAGTGATCTCACATCGCTTCCAAAAAGAAGTGTTGAAGGAAGAAGTATCTGAAGCAAAGAATTTAACCCCACAATTCGTTAGAAAGAATAAGAAGTATGTCAGACAGCCTGCTACTTCAGTACTGGTTGATGGATATCACTGGGTGCCACGCCCTCCGTCCTCTCAAACAGAGGGTATTGTGTTGACTGGGTCCGAGAGAGGCCGCCACTCTACTGGTAGACCCCCGGTACCCCCACATAAACCTGTAAGATTGGCCTCTGTGATTGTTAAACCAAAGGGGGTTGAAGTTCAAAAGTCTGTGGGACCTTAAAGGAAAAAGACCTAAATCTCCTGAAAGGAGATATGTGCCAAAAAGAACTAAATTGGAGAATCTACCACCACCTCCTAGAACTTCTAAGTTCATTCTGCAGCTCCAACGAGTTTCAGTCGACCCTACTCCGAGTGCAGTTGAATTGATGGATGTTCAGGCTAGTACTCCAGTTGTTACAGTTGACAGCCCTACCACAGCCAGTCTGACCCCGGATCCAATAGTTACCATTCCTGTTACCCCAGTTGATGATCCCCAAAGTCCGAGTGTCATTCCTAGGCCCCTTAGTCAGGTGTCTGAGGACCTTACCTTACCAGATGTGGGAACTATCACCTTACAAGCTCCTACTTCTCCTGAGGAATATGTCCCTCTCCCTGTAGAGGATGTCACTCTTCTGACTACCAGCTCTGGGATAGTCGAAGAGGAGGGAATTGACCAGGATTTAGAAATGGAAAATGAACCGGATACAAAGTCTCAACCAGATCCTAATCCAAAACTTGCAGAAATCATCGCCCTTATGGATTCTGAAGAGTTGTTTGATATGGCTGAGTATAAAGGATACTTACCCCTTGACCCTAAGTCAATTGGGGATAGACCGGTCGAGGAGGTAGTTCAGGAAATAAGAAACATTTTGTTGAACAAAGAAGGAATGGCTTCTTTTGACCCTGATACGGATGATCTCCTCGGAGATGAAGATGATTATGTTGGGGGCATTCATGTGGTCGAAACTAGAGGATCTAATAAAGAAGCTGAGCCCAGCAAGCGCCGATTTGTTAAGGATGATGATCCGCATGCTGTTGAGTCAGAGTCAGATGAGTCTGTGAAAGATAGAGATGAAGAACACATAAAAAAACTTGGAGACTCAGCTTGCTAGCATGATGTCACAAGTTAGAGAAATGCAAGAGAAGTTAGACAAATCACAGCAAGAGTCTTTTATGATCCACCAGTCAGCTCGAGAGCTCACAGAAAAGGCCAAAAGGGCAGAATTTAATTCCAGACCTCTCGAGTCACCACCTGTGACTCTCCCTTGTCCAGTAGAGACACCTCCAGTTCACCCTGCAGTCTCCTCCATTCCTTCAATCCCACCTCAGAAGGATATCAAGCAGTTAATTGAGGACCAGGTAAGGGAGGCCTTAGCCCATGCTCAAGGAACTGTGTCTATTTCAAAGGGTAGACCCTACCCCGAGGAATATGACTTAGTTCCTTACCCAAAGGGCTTTGTGCCACCAACTTTTAAAGTTTTCACTGGAATCGAAAATCCGAGACAGCATCTGGCCCACTTCCGAGCAAGCTGTTGCAATGCAGGAGGGTCGGATGCTCTACTATTTCGCCAATTTGTAAGTAGTCTATCCGGCATTGCTTTTGAATGGTACGCCGATCTGCCCAACGGTTCAGTAAGAACCTTTAGCGACCTAGAAAACCTCTTTCTTAAGAGATTTTCTGGAGCACAACAACGCACCACCGTGGGCGATCTCGTGGTTGAAAAGCAAAAGCCGGGAGAGTCTCTAGTTGAGTACATCTTTGTGGTGGCGAAACCTCTCGATGAAGTGTGAACCCCAGTTGCAAGAACAACATGCTGTGGAGATCCTTTTGAAGAATATCCACGGTCCTGTTGCTTTTCTCCTGAAGGGTTTCACTATTAAAACTTTTGAGAAACTTCTTAATAAGGCTAGCAATTTGCAGGAAGAGGCTCCTAGGATGCCATTCTTACGAGAACAGTCTGAAGAAAGGAAGGGTCCAAAATTGGTGAAAACATTTGAAAAGAAAGCTGTGGTCTCAGCAGTAGATAAAGGAAAGAGGCCAGTGATTAGTCAGCCTAGCACTCCACTTCCACCACAGCCGCCTCAGAAGCAGCCCTTTCAGATAGTTCCTCAACATACTAGAGATCCCTCCTCCATCCCTTTTAGAGAGAGATTGGCAAAGCCTTATCCATTTAAAAGGGAGTCAGTTAAGAAGATCTTCAGAAGTCTGTTAAAAAAACCAGATTTTCAGTTGCCAGAGGCTAGGAGGCCTGAGGATGAGAGCAAGAAAGATGATCCCAAGTATTGCCCGTACCACAGGATGCTTAGTCACCCTCTTGAGGACTGCGTTGTGTTTAAAGACTGGCTTGAGAGGAACTACACCCAAGGTAACATTATAATACCTAAAGAATACTTGGTTGATCCAGAAAAGGCTTCAATTAAGACCATTTCAGGTAATCCTCTTAACTCTTCTTGTTTTGTTGAAGATGGTTGGGACATTGCTTTGTCCCGGGCACTTAAAAAGTCGATTAACAAGTCTTTTCGTCTTTCTCAACAGCTGACTACGATAGCCCAGGCCCCGGTGTGGAAGGTTGACCTGGATGCTTCGCAGAAGGATGTTGAGCCACTTTCCTCTCCAGTAGTCTTAGGAACTACTGAGAAAAATGTAAAAGAAGAAAAATTTGATTTTGTAGAGAGGAAGTGTGTAGATGAGAGATGTATTAAAATGGCGGATGGTGGTGTTAAAACCCTTTCCCCTCTTTTGTTATCTGACTTTTACTTTGCCCCATCAAAGGCAAAGGGTCAAAAGATGAATAAAAAAACATCCTTCTACTTCTGTCTTGATGATTAACCATGAATCTCAAATGCAAATTGATGACTCTCCTGTTTTGAATCAAACTCCTAATGAAATAAATAATGAGGTTAATCAAACCAACCTCACTGATTCGACTATTCAAGAAGAGGTCGAATGTGAAGCTTTATCAGAAAGTGATTTCCCTCAGATCAATTTCCAAGGAAATCCTATCTTGATAGAACTTTCAGATTCTGACTCGCTTTCAGGAAATGATGATCCAACACCTATGGTGTGTGTAGACACTGCCCTAGTTTGCCCGCCCGAAGACGTCGAGCAGGTGCAACTCCGTGGCGGTAAAGTCTTACCCCCTAGGTTGCCCCCTCAGGACAAAGGCAAGCAATCCTCATTCGAAAATCTAAGTCCGGATTCCCCTCAACAACCAGAATTCCCTCTAATTCCTCCGGGTTTCGAGTCTGTCGTTCCTAAGGTTGATTACAATGTGCTAGCCCACCTTAGGAAGTTGCCAGCAAAATTAAGTATTTATGACGCCCTCCTTCTTTCCAAAGAAATGAGGGAGTCTCTAATTAAAGCACTTCTCGATCCCGAGATTTGCTTAACACAGTTGGCTGCAACTTCAGAAGGTGAGGCTCTCTACTTCAAAGAGGTCCCTGGGGTTACCTTTTCAGACGAAGACTTACTCTTGGGAACTGCTGACCACAATCGTCCCCTCTACATTACTGTAGATGTGGGAAATTTCAAGTTATCAAGAGTCCTTGTTGATCCGGGTGCATCGGTCAACGTGATGAACATAAAGACCCTTGCTTATCTCAGAGTTGATACTAGCAAGCTTTCAACCGACAGGTTGGTGCTTCGTGGGTTCAACGAGAAGGGCGAGAGAGCTTTAGGTTCGATCACTCTACTCCTGGGAATAGGAGGTTTAAAAACTGAAGCTAAATTTCATATAATCGATTCGACTACGTCCTTTAACGCACTTCTAGGTAGACCTTGGATTCACGAATATAGAATGGTTCCATCTACCCTGCACCAATGCATTAAGTATCAACGAGACGGCATTGAACATGTGATTAAGGGTGATTTGCAACCATTCTCGATTCAAGAAATTGGGATCTACGAAGATGCTGCATATTTCGTACCAAAAGGGTCCTTGTCCCGTTCTAAATTAGAGATCAGATTTGAGGAGAAAATGGTTGGACAAAAATTCAACCAAAAGAAAGAAAAAGATAAGGATATCAATCAAGAAATGATTCAATCGAGTAGTGAAGACGACTCTGATATCGTTGTCCTTAGACCTCCAAGCACATTACCTCAAAGAGGTGGGAGGATGGCTTTAAGGGCACGAGGTCGAGGCCGTGCTTCATTAGACAGGAGAACAGCACCTGTGTATATTGATTTGGAATCAGATTCCGATAGTGAACTAGAAAATCAAGGTGCTGCCCTCTCTCTCAATTATCAAAACATAAATACTCCTCCAAAATTTGATCTCACTTTAGACCAGGACAGTGACCCTGAGGTAGATATTTCAAAAGTTAAAAGTGACGAGCCCGAATTAACAATGTATGAAAAGCTCACTAGAAGGATTGAGGCCCTTTCTCTGACCCCACTGTCGGCAGGCAGGGTTGTAGGGTTGGAAGTCAAAGTGGCCCCCAACTTGGATGGTGAAGTTAAGAAAGTCCAGAAATTCTTTCCTGGCTCCTCCTCCGCAAGGGACGAAGGCGATGTAACCCTTGAGGAGGCAGATTTTAATGAATTAATGGAATTACCTTTCGGCTACTTCCCTGTTTGTGTAAAAAATACTTTTTCTAAAGGTTCTATACCATACCGATGGACTAAGGGTCAAGCTAAATACCACGAGAATATTTGGCGAACAAAAATAAATAAAAATCCAACAAGTGGTATTGGCTTTGGAACAGTTAGTTCATTCGACGATGATGAGTATTGCCTAATGATAACTTACCATCTCGATTCTCCAAATGTCCCTACAGATCCTCCTTGTCCTCTAGATGGACTCTGTTTGGAGACTTTAGACGATCCCGATGATCTTCAAGTTCGGGATGCACCCCCTGAATTTGAAGAGGAAATTAAGTCGACAGTCGATGAGTTGAGTTGAGAGAAATTAACCTGGGAAACGATGATGACCCCCGTCCGATTTTCATAAGTACTTTGTTAAGCGAGGGTGAAACCCAAGACTTAATCCAGTTGTTATTCGAGTTCAGGGATTGCTTTGCCTGGACATACGATGAAATGCCAGGTTTGCCTGCTGAGGTAGCAATTCACAAACTTGGGGTTCGGCATGATGCCATTCCTGTTAAACAAGCTCCTCGACGCATGCGCTTAGAGATTGAGCAACAAGTCGTTTCTGAAGTTAAGAAATTGGCAGAAGCCGGATTCATTCGAGAGGAACAATACCCCTCTTGGGTGGCCAGCGTCGTGCCAGTTCGAAAGAAAAATGGTCAGATTCGGATTTGTGTCGACTATAGGGATCTGAATAAGGCATGCCCTAAAGATGAGTTCCCTCTACCAATACCAGAACTCATGGTGGACATTGCCTCCTCACATGCTATTTTCTCATTCATGGATGGCTCGTCGGGTTATAACCAAATCAGGATGGCCCCTGAAGATGAGAGAAATACGGCGTTCAGAACCCCTATTGGAATCTTTTGTTATAAGGTAATGCCATTCGGTTTAAAGAATGCCGGAGCAACCTACCAACGGGCCATGACCCGTATCTTTGACGACTTAATTCATAATCAAGTTGAATGTTATATTGATGATTTAGTTGTCAAGAGCAAGGTTAAAGAGGCTCACTTGTATGACTTAAGAGTTGTTTTCGAACGGTTGCGCCGCTACGATTTGAAAATGAACCCCTTGAAGTGCGCCTTCGGCGTCGCTTCGGGAAAATTCTTAGGATTCGTAGTGAGGCACCGCGGAATCGAGATAGATCCTGCTAAAATTGAAGCCATCTTAAATATGCCATCTCCTAAGAGTCTTACTCAGTTAAGGTCTCTACAAGGTAGATTGGCATATATAAGGAGGTTTATTTCTAATCTTTCCGGGAGATGTCAACCCTTCTCTGTCCTTGCGAAAAAGGATACTAAATTTGTATGGGGCGAGAAGTGTCAGAATGCTTTTGACGATATCAAACGATACCTTTCTAACCCGCCAGTCTTGGCAGCTCCGATTCCGGGAAAGCCATTAATCCTCTACACCGCAGCTCTAGATGAGTCTTTAGGTGCCCTGTTAGCTCAAGTTAACGACGAAGGAAAAGAGAATGCTCTCTACTACCTTAGTCGAAGACTCCTTCCTACTGAAATTCGATATCCGTCAATAGAGAAGCACTGTCTTGCTTTAGTTTTTGCAGCTCAGAAACTGAGGCATTACATGCTCTCCCACTCAATCAGTTTGATTTCAAGAGTTAATCCTTTGCAATATCTTATGACCCGACCTACGTTGTCAGGACGTTTAGCTCGTTGGTCTATGATATTGTTGCAATTTGAGATTACTTTCACTCCTCTTCGTGCTGTGAAAGGACAGGCTGTTGCCGACTTTCTGGCAGCACACCCGCTGCCGGCAGATTCTCCTCTGAACGATGACTTACCCGACGAACAAATCATGAGTTTGGGGGAATCTGGAGAGGCCATCTGGGAATTATATTTTGATGGGGCAGCATCCTCTCGTAGGATTGCGACCCAACAATCTGTAATTCCTGGAAAGGCTGGAGTCGGTCTAATTTTTATTACACCAGAAAAAGGAATGATGCATTTTTCCTACCACTTGTCGGAGCCTTGCACAAACAACGAAGCTGAATACGAAGCTCTGATAACTGGTTTGGAACTTGCAATTCTAATGGAGATTAAAGAGATTAAGATCTTTGGAGATTCCCAACTAGTTATTAACCAAGTCGCCGGAACTTATAAAGTCTTGAATCCGAATCTCCTAAAATATCACCAGTACACACTTCACTTGTTGGAACAAATCCCCATTGCTACTTTGTATAGGGTTCCCCGTGGAAGCAATTCTGCGGCGGATGCCTTAGCAAAACTTGCAAAGGAATTTGCATGTCCTGAGGAGGATTCCATCCCTATAGAGATACAGGGTCGTAAGACCCTCTCCCTTATAGATTTGGAACACATTAGTAAGACTCCCCTTCAGATCCTTTCTGCCTCTTCGACGATTGACGAAGAAGGCGATTGGAGACGACCCTTAGTCGATTACCTTAAAGAAGGGAAGCTTCCCCAGGATAAATCACTCTCCAACCAGATTAAGAAACGTGCCCTATCGTATGCACTAGTTAACGATCTGTTGTACCGTCGGTCCTTTGATCACATGTGGCTGCGCTGTTTGAACAAGCGAGAAGCCCAGAAAATTGTTAATGAAGTTCATTCAGGACTGTGCGGTGCACATCAATCGGGTCCAAAAATGAAATTAAAGATTAAAAGACTTGGATACTACTGGCCTACAATGATTGACGATTGTATGAATACTGCAAAGCACTGTCATCAATGTCAGGTCCATGGTGTGGTTTTACATCAGCCGCCTAATGTGTTGCACCCTACGATAGCCTCGTGGCCCTTCGAAAGTTGGGGCACGGATATCATTGGGCCGATTGACCCTCCCTCCGCGAGAGGTCATCGTTTCATATTAGCAGCAACTGATTACTTTTCAAAATGGGCGGAAGCAATTCCCCTACGAAACGTAACATCACACCATGTCTTAAAATTCTTTCGTGACCATATTGTATATCGATTCGGCGTACCTCGCAGAATCATATCCGATAATGGGTCCGCATTCAAGTCTACAAAAATCAATAGTTTTGTAAGGCGCCATAATATTGATTGGAGATATTCGACGATCTATTACCCTCGGGCGAATGGATTGGCCGAGGCCTTCAACAAAACTTTGGTGCAAATTGTCAAAAAGACCCTTGATGATAACAAACGGCAGTGGGGATGAGCGGTTGGTGGAAGCTTTGTGGGCTTATCGTACCACTTATAGAACCCCGACCCAATCCACCCCGTTTGCACTAGTGTATGGATCTAAGGCTGTTCCGGACCCTTGGACATACAAATCCTCGCTTAGAAATTGCAGTTCAGAATCAAATTACCAATGAACAAAATGCCAAACTACGATTGGAAGAACTCGAAGGCCTTGAAAGCGACGTCTCCAAGCTCAACAAAGTTTAGAGTGTTAAAATCCCATAGGTTCAAGTCCCAATGACAAGTTAGTGCGACCTAGACCTTCCACGCGGGAGACTGGTATTGGTCCTTCGAGGCCTATCTTGTGCCCATCGGAAGCTGGGAGGCAAATTAAACCTACGTGGGAAGGAACCCTTCGTATATAGAGACTGTCTAACGAAGGAGCTCAATCAGTTAGTAGATGAAAGGGAACCACCCAATGCTACCTGTTAATGGTGGGTTTCCTTAAGAAATATCTATGCGTGATGTAGCACATTTTATCAATCAATAAAAAATACCTTTTCTTGATTTACAACTTGATCCTACCTTTTTTTTTTTAAGTTTTTTCCTTTTTTTTTTTAACGCTCTTCCCCTTCACCTAAGGTTAGGTCCTTCCGTCCCCTTAGGATTAGACCCGCTATGGTGGAGTTTGCCCTCCGTGGTCAACTAAACCCTAGCATTGGACTGCCGGGGGATTTAATGGTGAGTACGGCCCTTCGTGGCACCATCCTGATTCCCATGCCGCTATGGTGAGTACGCCCTTCGTGACACCTCCCTAGTTTGCCATGAGTCCCTCTTGTGGAGTCAAGGTTTCCTCCCTCTCACC